>CAWUFW010007435.1:0-600000 GCA_963921515.1 Calotriton arnoldi | reverse complement strand
TGCGGCAATGCAGTGCTCTTGGTGTGTTGACTATTTTAGGTATGTTGTAAATCACAGTGTGACGTGCGCTTCAGACACTGCAGACACATGTTTGGTCATCGGCAGGGATCTTTGCTGTACTACTGTATATGGGACAACTGTTTAGATGATATACCTTACATGACACTGGGGCTGAAAGATGAGATGGATGAGATTTTGAATGTGCATTGTGTAGCTGTGTGGTTCATGGGTCCAGTGGTGTATGTGACATTACTGGGGTCCCACTCTGTTACATTGAGACAAGATAGACTTACATGGGTGATGTTGTACAATGTCAACGGAACAAGCAGACACGACTACATGGACAAGACTTCGATGGTGTTGCTGATGTGTGTGATGACTGGCAAAGTGCACGCCATGTGGGTCAGTACTCCAGTGAGACTTGTGCATGCAGACGTGACGCCTTACGTGTTAGTGTATTTGACATGGCTCATGTGGGCTATGACTCTGTAATTCATGTCCGTGTGCACATTAGTCACATGGTTATGACAGGGAGCAGTGCTACCTGTTCCTCTGCTACGTGACATGTCCCAAATGTTAGTCGTAGTACAGTCCTCATGCCTACAGACACCCCGCCCTGTACTTGTTGGTTTGGAGGGTGCAATGCAATGGCTACCACATGGTTATGGGAGGCTGGGGTGCTCCATCTTGCTGGTCTGTGGGAGTGGGGGCCGTGTTGTGAGTTGTGGTGATGGCTCACCACCCACAGACACCCCTCCATGTAGGGAAACATATCTACCTGTCGGGTGAAGGTGTGCACTGCAATGGCTGACACATGGGTGTGGGGAGTGCTCCATCTTGCTGCGCTGTAGTACTAGGGGCCTGTTGGGGGTTGTACTTCTGCAGTCCCCCCTCCGATACACGGACTTTGTGGTAAGGCTACTTACCTGTTACTTGTTGTTTAGTGCAGCTATGGCTGACACGTGTGTGGGTGTGGGGAGTGCTCCTTCCTGCGCATCTGGAGTACAAGGGGACCTGGTGGGAGTTGTGGTGCTGGCTGACTGTACACATGCCCCCATGGTTTTGTTTGTTGGTACCTTTGGGCTGAGTGTGTGGGGGTGTCTGTTGCATGTGTGAGAGATGTCTTGTGTATTGTGTGCTGGACATGGGGGAGTTTGGGCCTCGGAGCTATGGCATTCTGGTAGTGCATGACAGTGCATAGCAGTGTGCTGGTATACATTTGTTTGTACTTACCAGCCTCCACTCCCCCTGGTATTCCGGTGAGACTCTCCGGATGTAGGATGCCTCGCACCTTCTCCTCCCACGCCTTGAAGGTCTTGAATGGCGCTGGATTCCCACCGCCAGTCCTGTCAGCCAGCTCACGATTCTTGGCCTCCTTCTTCCTGACCACGCATTTCAGGTCGTGCCACCTCTTTGTGATTTCACCCCTGTTGCGTGGCACGTTCCCAACTGCATTCACCTGGTCTACTATCCTTCTCCACATTCTGTTTCTGGTGGCTAGTGGTGTCTGTTGGACCTGGTTCCCATAGATTTGTGGGTGCACCTTGATGATCTCGTCGACCATGACCGTCAACTCAGTGGCAGTGTACATAGGCATTCTTTGTGTTGCCATGGTGTGTGGTTTGGTATATGTGGTGCTGGTGTGGTGGGTGTGTGTGTGTGGTGTGTGATGTGCAAGGTGTTCGTGGTGCCGTTGTTTCAGTGGTGATGGTGGTGTTGGTGTTGGTGATGAGTGTGATGTGTGCGTGCGTGTGGTGTGCTGCTTTCCTTTGGGGCAGTCTGGGTTCTCTGATGGCGTCTTCGCTTTGTAGTGGTGCAAGGGATTGTGGTCTGTGAAGGGGCTGCTTTTGTACTTACCTATGTGGGTGTGTCATGATGGGCTGTCGTTTTCAGGTGTGTTGTGTCTGGTGTCCTGGGATTTGTAGTTTATTTGTTTTTGCCAGGGGGGTGGTATCTTTGCGATGTGTTCTGTGTTTGGGTATTTTGGCGTAGTTTTCTGTGTGGACTTGTTGGCCATGTCATGTGTGTTTCTTTGTTCCGCCAATGATTTCCGTGCACGGACGTGGGTGCCAGGCCTTCCGCCGTGTCAGTTATTCATCACTGTTGTTAACGGTGGCGGGCGGGGAATCTGTGGATTTACCGCGCTCATGTCTGGGAGATCATAATTTCATGGTCGTTGTCTCGGTCGGCGGGGCGGGCGGATTTGGGTTTTCGTGCGGTATTGCGTCCGTGGCTGACGGATGATCTTCTACTCTGGTATGGACGGGCGGAATTTTGTGTGTTTTTTCCGCCGTGGGCGTAGATTGCTTCGCAACATCATAATTGCTCGGTCGGTATTCCCATGGTGCAGGCGGGCGGTTTTTTCAGGCTATGGTGGATGGCGGATTTTTTTCCGCCGGTTATCGTAATGGACCCCTAAATATTATAATAAATATAATATTTATTATTATAATTACAGAAAAACAATAAATACAATAAAACAATGTATAAAAAACTGTTATAAATGTTTTTCATGCATTATACAAATAATTTTCTGTTAAAAACTTGTTTTAAGTTGAAAACATTGTAAAAATAATTAATATTAATATTTTTAATATTAATATTAATTAAAAAATGTAATATGTATGTAACAAAAATATAAAAATGTTAAACATTTATATGATATTGTTATATTGTGCTTAGACTCTTCTGGCCAGGCTGGAACTGCACATCTCCACGAGGTACTGAAGGTTCTATGGTGATGTCCTGGGCTGGGGGGTGACCGTTGACAGTTGGCGTCAGCTGTGTCTGGCAAAGCTGTCGTGTGGGGTTTCTCTCCTGACGATTAAACTACTATTCAAAGGAATCCATCGTTGTGTCCTCTTTGAATTCACAACAATTTTGGCGACGATCGGCCAGACACAAGGCTGTGTCAGAGAGAGGAAAAACCCCAACGACGAACCAAACTCGTCGAGCGAAGCAGCGGACGCGAGAAGCGACGGGCAGGGAAAGGTTGAAACGCGATGTCACCAAAGGAGATGAAGACACGCGGAACACCCTGCAAGCTGTGAGAAGGGAGAAGCAGACGGAGGAGTCGTGACGAGAAGGAACGCGTGAGTCACCAACAGCATGGAGTGCACTGCATCGTGAAGAGAAGAAAGCTGCAGCGGTAAGGAGAGTACGGCGGGGCAGCAAGCAGTGCAGAGAGAAGGAGTAAGTGACAGCGCAGAGTGAGCAGCGCAGTGAAGAGAGCACTGCGGGCGTGGAAGAGACGCGTGACACTCAGGAGCGCGTAAGTCTTGAGAAGGAGTGCTGCGCACAGAGAAAAGCTGTACTGGTAAGGAGTGGACGGCGGGGCAGCGAGCAGGACAGTGGGCACAGAGGAGGCATACATTTCGTAGGAGTGTGAAGAGAGTGGACGGAGGCGTAGGGCAAGAGACGGAGTGCAGTGCTGGAAAAACGATAGAAGCAGTACTGGTAAGGAGAGGACGGCGGGGGGCAACAAGCAGGGCAGAGAGGAGGTGCGGAGGAGGCAGCAGCAAGAAAGGAACTGCCGGTGTAAAGAGTGCAGTGAGCAGTGCGATACGAAAAGGACCAAACAGGCAAGGCAGGAACAGAAACTTTACCGCGTAAGCTGCGCAGCAGTCAATCAGGACTTGGTGTGGCAGGGCAGTATCAGAGTCCTCGCATGCTGTGTGGCAGGGCTGCTGAGTCGAGGAAGATCATTCGTAGATGGGTGTTGCACAGGGATTGGTTGCAATAGGTTTAAGGAAAAGTTTCCCATTCACAGGGCGACCTATTTGTGTTTGCTGCCATCTTGTGGAGAAAGATAAAATAGAAAAATATTAAGAATATGGATGTAAGCACTGCCATAGTAACACCACCTCCGTTCCTTATGTTACCTGGGGAACCTACAATAGAGTGGGAGGACTGGATAGATTGCTTTGAGAATTATCTCATAGCTTTAGATGGCGAAACGTTTCCAGCAATAAGGAAAAAAGCATTGCTATTGGGTTCATTAGGAAAGGAAGGTCAACATATTTTCAAATATCTTCCACCTGTAGGGAATACACAAAGTGGAGAGATGGAGGATGTATATAAGGAGGCTGTCCTGAAACTTCAAATAAGGTTTGCAAAACAAGTCAATGTGGTCATGAGGCGGCATAAATTCTATACACAACCCCAACGCTCAAATGAGGGCATAGATGACTTTGTGGCAAGATTGAGGGAACTCTCTGCGAAATGTGAATTTGGAGGCATGCAGGAGGAAATGATAAGAGACCAATTGATTGTGCAGTGTAGCATCAAGAAGATTCAAGAGAGGTTGTGGGCGTCAAGCAACCCCACTCTTAAAGATGCCATAGCTATCGCAAAGGTAGTGGAGGAATCGGAGAGGTGCATGCGCGAAATGAAGAGCAATACTAGCTGCAATAAAGAGAGTGAAGTGGCACTTCTGGATGAGGACTCTGAGGGAGTCAATGTGGTCAAAAAAAAAGTGCAGCCGACGGCAGGCGGAGGGAATAAGAATAAATATCAAAAGGGGATAAGCAGCTCACAAGGGAAGTTTGGTGGTCGCCATTGCCTCAGGTGTGGGAGCAGTTACCACATGGCAGATTCAAAACAGTGTTACGCTGTTGCTAAAGACTGTCTCAAGTGTGGTAAGAGGGGGCATTTGGCACGCATGTGCAAACAACAAGAGAAGAAAGTGGGTTGCGTGGAGGATGAAGAGACAAGCTACCGAGTAGTAGTTGTAGAGGATTTCGCAGAAATAGCGGAAGTGGAAGGGAACGAAAAGAGACGGATACGACCCAAAGCAGACTTTGAAATCAATGGTCGATACTGGCTCACTTTATACAATCATTCCTTTGACTGTGTTTGAGAAAACTTGGCCTGGAGAGATTTTGACTAAGTCAGATGTCTTACTAAAGGGTTATCAAGGAGGCAACATCAGTGTAGTGGGGTGCATGGCAGCCAAGATAGAATTTGAAGGAAGACACACAGTTGGGAAGGTATATGTGGCCAAGGAAGGTCCACCCATTCTAGGTTGGACACACCAATATGACTTGGATATCAGGGTAAATCCCAGGGCTGATGTGCCAGTTATGGTTGTACATACATTGGATTTGAAGGAACTGCTTGAGGAGCATCGTAGCGTGTTTGAGACAAGGCTGGGGGAATTCAAGAACTATGAGCATGAAATAAAACTTTTAAAAAACTCAATACCGATAACGCATGTGGCAAGAAGGGTTCCCATGGCAGCCAGGGCAAAGGTGAAAGAGATCATTCAACAACTATTGGACGACAAGGTGATAGAACCTGTTGAGGCCAGCGAATGGTTATCTCCGGTCGTGATAACCAAGAAGGCTGATGGGTCTCTCAGGTTCTGTGTGGACTTGAGAAGTTTGAATGGAAATGTAATAATGGACAAATTTCCCTTGCCAAATATAAATGAACTGGTGCTAATGTTGGATGGTGCAAAAGTTTTCTCGAAGTTAGATATGAGGAGTGCATATCACCAAGTTAAGCTTAGTGCAAAGTCAAAACATCTGACGTCTTTTATTACTGGTGAAGGCACGTTTCAGTTCAGCAGACTTCCTTTTGGGTTATGTTCTGCTGCAAGTGTTTTTCAGCGCATAATGTCATCAGTTCTTTCAGGGGTGGAAAAGGCTGTTGTGTTTCAAGACGACATCCTGGTGTTTGGAAAGGATGTGTGTGAGCATAATCAAACGTTAGATAAAGTGTTGACTCGCATTGCTAAAGCAGGTTTGACCTTGCGTAGAGAAAAGTGCAAATTCATGACGCAAGAGGTGGAGTATTTGGGGCATCTTGTTACAAGGGATGGTGTCAAACCAAAAGCCAATTTAGTTAGTGCCATTGTGAATGCACAAGTGCCACACGATAGAGACACCCTGAGATCCTTTATGGGTCTTGTGGAGTATTATTCAAAATTTGTATATGATTTTGCTCACAAAACTGAACCTTTAAGGGTGTTACTAAGACGTGGGAAAAGATTTGTGTGGGATGAATCACAACAGTGTGCCTTCAACATGATGAAGGAAGTTATTGCACACGCAGAGGTGCTAACTCCGTTTCAACAAGGGGTTAATACCACAGTTACTGTTGATGCCAGTGCGGTTGGCATTGGTGCTGTCCTAGCGCAGATGCATGGGAAGCAAGAGAAAACAGTTGCGTTCGCATCACGCTCCTTGAGTGAAGCGGAGCGTAACTACTCTGTAATTGAGAGGGAGGCCTTGGCGGCGGCTTGGGCTACAAATCATTTCAGAGTGTTTTTGTGGGGCAGTCCATTTAACTTGCGCACTGACCACAAGCCACTATTGAAGGTACTGGGCCCGGGTGGCATAAAAAACTGTTCGGGGAGGCTGGCTAGACTTGCGGTCAGATTGCAAGAGTTTGACTGTAAGGTCGAATATGTTCCTAGGTGGAGGAATAGGGTTGCAGACTGTTTGTCAAGGCTTCCGGATAAAGCAGCAGTTGTGTCAGACTTACCCACTGAGGAGGTGGTGGCAAATATTGATGACGCCATGGAAGGGTTTGGCAATGCCATTCCAAGACAAACCTGGGTCAAGGAAATGGAAGAAGATGCAGCTTTGACTGGTGTTGTGCGATTGATGAAAGGCAGTATGAGGAGAGAAAGCAGTCTTCCGGAAGGGGTGAGACCGTTTTTGAAGGTGGTGGATGAACTATCCATAACTGATGATGGGATGATCATGCGGCAGGACAGATTTGTGCCACCTTCTGGTTTACATGCAAGACTGATTGGTTTGGCGCATGAAGGGTATTTGGGGCAAACCATGACCATAAAGAGGTTGAGGGAGAACTATTGGTGGCCTTGCATGGATCGACAAGTTAAGGATTGGGTAGAGAGGTGTGAAGCATGTAAGGAATCAGAAAAACGATTGAGGGTTGGTCTGGGATCTTCTAAGGAGTCTCAGCATGTATCCTTAGCGGAGGAGGTTTAGGAGAAGGTGTGTTTGGATTTTATTGTGCCATTTGCATTTCTGCCGGAAAAAGAGAGGTATGCAGTTGTGTTAGTCGATGCAAAGTCCAAGTGGGTTGAGGTTGCGTTCATGAGTAGTATTACCACTGCCGCAACCATTGGTGTCTTGCGTGAGGTGTTCAAGAGGGAAGGCCTTCCATCTGTACTCCTTACCGATAATGGTACTCAATTGACTTCTGGTGAAATGAAATGCTTCTTGGAATCTGTGGGAGTCAAGCATTCTTGTTGCTCATTGTACAACCCACAGGGAAATGGATTGGTTGAGAGAACCAACAGAATGGTGAAAGGCACGATGCAATTAGCACATAGTGCAGGTTTGTCTGTGCAGGCTGCGGTTAGTGAAATGCTTTGGGCCTATCGCTCGACCTGCAATGGAAATTTGGGAAAGAGTCCATTTGAGTTGATGCGTGGAAGGGCAGCTGGTACTAAATTAGTGCCATCATGGTTGCGTGGAACCTCGGTGTTGGGTAGTTTGGCCAAGAGTACGAATACTAAACAGGACAGGCGATTCATTGATGTGGGAGATTGGGTTAAAGTTAGGCCTGGAGGCAACAGCAAGTTTTTTAGTAAGTTTAAGGGACCTTTCAAAGTCAAGGCTGTATGAGGCAATTGGGTCAAGTTAGTAAATGGCCAAACAAGGAATTTGAGGCGTGTTGCATTATATCAAAGACAGGGATGTAATCAGGAAAGGAATTTAGAGCAAGAGAGTGGAGCTGGTGTGTGTTCACCGTGGATGATGATGAGCGATGGTGAATTTTCAAGGGGGCAGTCTGATGTTTGTTTGCCATCTGGTGAGGGTGCTGGGAATGATGGCGAATTTATGACTGCCAGAGAGGGAGATGAGTTGGTGGGCTCATCTCGGGGCTTGAGGGAGGCCAGGGAAAGAAGAGCTCCGGCATATTTGGGTGACTATGTTGTTTGATTTGCTCATGTCTTCAGCTTTCGGTTCCTACTTCTTCTTTTCTTTTTCTTCTTTTTCTTCTTCTTTTCATTTTCTGTTCTTACCTTTCATTTGTGTTCTCACTTTGAATAAGAGTAAGATGGGGAGATGTGTTATATTGTGCTTAGACTCTTCTGGCCAGGCTGGAACTGCACATCTCCACGAGGTACTGAAGGTTCTATGGTGATGTCATGGGCTGGGGGGTGACCGTTGACAGTTGGCGTCAGCTGTGTCTGGCAAAGCTGTCGTGTGGGGTTTCTCTCCTGACGATTAAACTACTATTCAAAGGAATCCATCGTTGTGTCCTCTTTGAATTCACAACAGATATGTAAACAGTTTGCACTTTCTTTGTATAAATATATACAATACCTATTACTGTATTAAATATAATTTCAAACACAAAATTCTACTGTTTTGTTAATAATTAATCTGTACTAAAAAAAAATGTTACAAATATTGCAAATGGACATAACATATTTTCTGAAATATATGCACTAATATGTTTCTATTGAATTATAATGTAATAAAATATTTTACTGTATTATCCTACTCAAATTAATAAACAATCAAAAATTATAACTACAATAAAAATGGTGTGGTTTTCTAATTATTTTTATTTTGCTTATATTATCTATATTTTAGATATATAAAATACTATTTATGTTTACAAACAGTATAATGAATAAATATTGTCAATTTATTAACTACCATTACCCATTTTCTAAAAGCAAAATTATCTTATATATTTTTTCTAGTAATAAATTTTAATATATTAATAAACATATTACATGAAAACTTTAATATTATTTATTATCCTACACTATACTTAATTAATGAACTATTACAACTCCAATATATAATAATTAAATACAGTTACTGTACACTAACATATTTTTATATACTATTCCTACACCAATATAAAATAATTTGAGGAAATGCTGCACAGTAAACATAATTAATTTACTATAACCACTCCAATCCACATTAAATAAAGTAGGTGTTGGACACTAAAATTAAATAATTCTATATTCCCACTCCAATATAAATTAATTAGGGTAGGTGCTGGACACTAACATAAACAATTTACTATTCCCACTCCAGTCTATATTAAATTTGGGTAGGTGCTGGACAGTAAACATAAATAATTTACTATTCCCACTCCAGTCTATATTAAATTGGGGTAGGTGCTGGACAGTAAACATAAATAATTTACTATTCCCACTCCAGTCTATATGAAATTGGGGTAGGTGCTGGACACTAAACATAAATAATTTACTATTCCCACTCCAGTCTATAATAAATTAGGGTAGGTGCTGGACACTAAACATAAAGAATGTACTATTCCCACTCCAGTCTATATTAAATTGGGGTAGGTGCTGGACACTAACATAAATAATTTACTATTCCCACTCCAGTCTATAATAATTTGGGGTAGGTGCTGGACAGTAAACATAAATAATTTACTATTCCCACTCCAGTCTATATTAAATTGGGGTAGGTGCTGGACAGTAAACATAAATAATTTACTATTCCCACTCCAGTCTATATTAAATTGGGGTAGGTGCTGGACCGTAAACATAAATAATTTACTATTCCCACTCCAGTCTATATTAAATTGGGGTAGGTGCTGGACACTAAACATAAATAATTTACTATTCCCACTCCAGTCTATATAAAATTGGGGTAGGTGCTGGACACTACACATAAATAATTTACTATTCCCACTCCAGTCTATATTAAATTGGGGTAGGTGCTGGACACTAAACATAAATAATTTACTATTCCCACTCCAATATAAATTAAAATAAACTATGTACTGATCACTAAACATTATCAATTACAACCCCCCAAAAATATTTTTTTATAATCACTCCCCAACCTTATCCCCTATAAACCCAAAAACCAACTCCTAAAAATAAATTTTACATTTTAAATTCAATAAAAATTATTTATTTATAAATAAAATCTAAAATTTTAAATTTCTTTAATAATATTTAAATAAAAATATATATTTTTGAAACACTCCCCACCCTTATCCCCTACAAACCCAACATCCCACTCCTAAAAATATTTTTCTAATTTAAATTTCAATATTATATTTTTTTTTTAGGAATTAATTCAAATTTTATTAAAAAATGTCATAATATTTAATTTTACATATATATTTTTAAAACACTCCCCACCCTTATCCCCTATAAACCCAACAACCCACTCCTAAAATTAATTTTCAAATTATAATTTAAATATTAATTTTTTTTTTTTAGAAATAAATTCTTAAAGGCCCATTACGATACCCGGCGTAAAAAAATCCGCCAGGCATGAAAGCGGCAAAAATCCGCCCGCACACACCGTCTGAACACCGACCACGCCATTACGATTACACAAACCGAAAACCGCCATCGGCGGAAAACCACACAAGATACCGCCCGCCCTCGTCCGAGTCGGAGTCAATCCGCCCGCCACGGACGGAAACACGCACGACAACACAAAACCGCCCGCCCTCACGGCCGACACACCGCACGTGAAATTACGATCGCACCGCCATGAGCGCGGGTAAACCACAAATATACCGCCCGCCAGCGCAAACAACGCCGATGAGAATTGACACGGCAGAAGCCATGGCGCCCACGTCCCTGCACAGAAACCATCCGCTGACAAAAACAATCGCACACAACATGGCCAACAAGTCCACACAGCAAGGCACGCACAAATACACAAGCACAGTACACATCCCGAAAACACCCCCCCCTGGACAAACAAAAAATACAAAGGCCAGAACACCAGACACAACACACCTGAAAACAACAGACCATGAGGACACACCAACATAGGTAAGTACAAAATCAGCACTCCCACAGACCACAACCCCTTGCAACATTGCAAACTAGAGAGGAGAGGAGAGGACACAGTGACACAGCAAGGACAGCAGCACACCACAGAAACGCACACATCACAACCACCACCACCACCACCAAACACCGGCACCACAAACCCCTGCACATTACACAACACACACCGCACCAGCACCACAAACACCATGGCACCACAAAGAATGCCCAAGTTCACGCCCATTGAGCTGACGGTCATGGTCGACGAGATTATCAAGGTGCACCCACAAATCTATGGGAACCTGGTCCAGCACACACCACTAGCCACCAGAAAGAGAATGTGGAACCGGATCGTAGACCAGGTCAATGCAGTCGGGACCCTGCCCAGGAACAGAGTTGAAATCAACAAACGGTGGAATGACGTCAAGAGCCTGGTCAAGAAGAAGGAGAGCAAGAACAGAGAGCTGGCTGCCGTCACTGGCGGAGGGAATCCCGTGCTCTTCAAGACCTTCAAAGCGTGGGAGGAGAAGGTGCGAGTCATTATACATCTGGAGATCCTCGCCGGATTACCAGGGGGAGTGGAGGCTGGTAAGTACAAACTAATGTATACCAGCACACCGCTATGTACTCACATGCACTACCACCATGCCACAGCTCCCAGGGACAAACACCCCCATGTCCAGCACACAATACACAACACATCACACACACATGCAACAGACACCACGACACACAGCCCAAACCTAACAACTGTAAGATACGTGGGGGCATGTGTACACTCAGCCAGCCACGTAACCACCAACAGGTCCCCAAGTATGCCAGAAGCGCCACAACGAGCACCCACCACACCCATGTGTCCGCCATAGCTGCACTAACCGACAAGTAACAGGTAAGTGGCAGGAACACAAAGTGCAGTGGGTGGGAGGGTGGACAGCTCAAGTACAACACACACCAGGCCCCTAGTCCCACAGCACAGCAAGGAGGAGCATCCCCCACACCCCACACCCACGTGTCAGCCACCGCAGTGCACACCGACAGCCGAAAGGTAGACATCACGGTCCACAACAATCGGTGTCAGTGGGTGTCCAGCCATCACCACGACCCACAACACCGCCCCCACCCCCACAGACCTGCAACATGGAGCACCCCCCGCTTAGAACCATGTGGCATCCAGTACAGTGCACGCACGAACAACCTGCAGGTGGGAAACTGGACAGGACTGGATTACTGGAGGCATGAGGACCGTAACACGACCAACACATGGGACATGTTACGTAGCAGACGAACACGCAGCACCGCCCACTGTCACGAACAAGTGAACAATGTGCACATGGACATGAACCACAGACTCACACCCCACATGACCCATCACAGACACAGCAACACCCAAGGAGCCACGTCTGCATGCACAAGCCACACTGAATATAGTACCACACGGCAGCCACTGTGCAACCCAACACACACAACCGAAACACCATTGAAGTCCTGTCCATGTAGCCCCTACTGCCTGTCAACCACACACCCCACAACTACGCCTATGTAAGACAAACAACACTAGACGCAACAGAGCGGAACAACATAAATGCACACGAACACCACTGAACCCATCAAACACACAGACACACCATGCACATACAACATACCATCCATCCCATCCGTCAGCCCCAGTCTCATGAAAGGCATGTCATCCGCACAGCTGCCACACATACAGCAGTCACGCTAAGATACATGCCCATGACCAACCATGTGCCAGAAGTCAATGAAGCGCACGCCACACTGTGAGCAACAACACACAACATGGGCCACACCCCCCGAGCACTGCAGTGATGCACATGGCACAGGCCAGCACGCACACCAAGGAGATGGGACAACTGCAATACGTCGGGTGGCACACAACCATCACACACTCATAACGATGCGTCCAATGCCATGTCCAGTAATCACAACAGACAGCAAATATGCAGGGTATGTCAGGCATGCACACACCTCAGACCATGCACTGTCATGCTGCCACAACACATGTCACGTTCGGCACCCATGGCTCACAGCATGTAGCCCAAAAGCATATTCCATCCCAAATGCGTTCCTGGGGCATGACCCCCATGTTGCCAAATGCGTTCCTAAGCGTTCCATATGCACCCCAAAAGCAAAGTACAAACCAGACCCAGGATGGGCCTGGAGCCCGCAAACACCAGAGTCACAATAAGTAGGAGCACAGCAACACACCCATCGGCGTAGCCAATCCGTCCCATGCCACATGTGCACAGCACACAGTCCCATTGCCAAGCACACACAACAACAGATTGTACAGCCACACACCCGCCTCCGGGACACACGTGCACGAGAGTGCACGAACGGAGAATGTCAGACAACCAATACAGACTTCGCCAGGTGCAACACAATAACAAATCTCATTCTCTCCACAGGTGACGAACTGCTGGATGCTGGGGATGGAGACAGCAGCCAGCACAGCCAGCCTACAAGCCCCCAACGAGGACACACGGATGTGGAGGATCTGTCCTCCTCTTTGGACACGGACCACCAAGCAGGCCCATCTAGTGTGGCAGGGCCCAGCCGCTCCCCAGGACCCCTCCTACCCACCAACCCATCATCCAGGGCTGCTGAACATTCCCAGCCCCCTGCTGCCACTGTCGTTGCGGCCACACCCACGGTCATTGCGGCCACACCCACGGGCATTGCGGCCACACCCACGGTCATTGCGGCCACACCCACGGTCATTGCGGCCACTACCACTGCCGCAACCGCCACCACGTCTTCGCTGGCCCCAGCCCCAGCGCAGGTGGTGGCCCGGACGACTGGATCCACCCTGGGAGCCAGGGTGAGGACCGTGGTGAGCAATGTGGCTAGTGGGCAGGCCGGTGGCAGCAGGACTGGTAGGAGGAGCAGGGTCAGGGAAACGCCAGCCTCCCCTGGGAGCCATGCCCTGCCTCAAATGGCCAGAGTCCTTGGGGCCTATGAAGAGGCCCAAGGACAATGGGCCAGGTCAGCTACAGACACGCGTGAGGTGCTGGGGGTGCTGAGGTCCATGGACGCCCGTATGGGCCAACTCGTGGACCTCATGGGCCAGCTGGTGGTGGCGGTGAGGTCACAGCCAGGGACAGCAACTCCCCTCCGCCACCACCTGCCGGGGCGCAGGGTCGAGCAGCAGTGTCCAGTTCCCCTGCGTCCACAGCCAGTGAGCACACCTCAACCACCAGCAGGTCGCAAGCAGGCACCCCCCTCGCAAACGTGGAAGGGGCCGTCCGAAGTGGAAACAGATCTCCCGGGAGGACTTCGCACGCTCCAGACGCAAGTGAGGCAGCCAGCCAGCCTTCCTTGACCACCCACTGCATTGACTTGGACTACGATCCCACTCCACACAGCCATCTGGATGGCATGTGTGTGTTGGACTATGGACATAGAACCAGTGGGTACACCCTGAGCATCACGCAGCCATGACCGACAGCTCATTGTCACTGCACGCACCACTTTTGTCATCACCTTACACACAATCACATGTCACAGTTTGAAATAAATGCACCTCTTCCACAAACTGCTGTCTGTGCCCTGTGTTTTAATTGTACGGAATACAACGGCCACCTTGAGCGGAACGGCACCTGATGCGTGGCATGGCAATGGAACCGGAGGGCCTGTAGGGACCTAGGGGTGGGAGACAGAACAGGAGCACATTCAATGAGTGTGTCACACACCCATCACACAGTACATGTCAACAACTACAAGCAATGTACACACATCGCACAGAGCAATAGGGCACAATGCCACAGCCACCATCAGTGGCATACTAACCTGGGCATGGAGCGTTGACACACAGCACGCAGTGAACAAAAGGCCACCCTGACACAGCACACACACACCTGCACAAATACAGACACATCAGCCGTCGTACATGGACACTCACCGTCAAGTGAAGTAGCGGGCGATGAGCTGCTGGCGCACATTCCCAGCTTCCTCCTCTCCGCTGTCCTCCTCACTCGAGCTGTCCTGGTCTGCGGGCTGGGGCCCTGGTTGATCTCCGTCATCCACAATGAGGGGGATCTGCTTCCGAATGGCCAGATTGTGCAGCATGCAGCACGCCACCACTATCTGGCACACCTTCTGTGGGGAGTACGCCAGCGCACCCCCGGTGCGGTCCAGGCACCTGAACCTGGACTTGAGGAGGCCAAAGGTACGCTCGACCACACGTCTGGTCCTCCCATGTGCCTCATTGTAGCGATCGTCTGCTGGGGTGCGAGGATTCCTCAATGGACTGAGCAGCCATGCCCCATTCGGGTACGCAGAGTCACCTGGGTGTGAGGGACACAGAGAACCGTTGCTATTCCAACTGGACAGGGGACAGCATCGCACAACCAGCACGCTACACCACTCCACATACTCACCGACAATACAGCCACGATCCTGTTGCAGATTGGACATCAGTCGTGGCAAGATGCTGTTGCGCATTACGTGTGCGTCATGGGCCGAGCCTGGGAACTTTGCACACACGTGGGTTATCACCATGTCCGCAAGGCACACCACTTGCACATTCAGGGAGTGCGTGTGCTTCCTGTTGCGGTACAGGTGCTCAGTGGCCTGTGGTGGAACAAGGCCAACATGTGTGCAATCAATGGCACCAACGACGTGTGGGATCCTGCCAAGGGCATAGAATGCACCCTTCACTGCCGCCAATTCACGAGCCCTGGGGAATCTGATGTACCTGTTTCGGTACAGCATCATGGCTGCCAGTACATCCCTCAGCACCTTGATGAACATGGGCTGGGACATCCCTCCTCCACTGCCCACTGTGTGCTGGAATGACCCAGTGGCGAAGAAATGCATGGCGGCCATCACCTTAGCCGTGGGGGTGAATGCTGTCGGATACACCCTGCGGGGACGGAGATGGGGTTCCAACATGGCACACAGTCGATGCAGGGTTGGCCTGTCCAGCCGAAACTTCCTTATGACCTCAGTATCCTCCATGTCCGCCAGCAATTGGTATGGGCGGTCAATGTTCGGTCTCCGCCTAGGGAAGATGGCAGTGGACACATGTCAGAGCAACACAACACATAGCAATTTCGCATTCACATCACTGACATGACTGAGCAAGCACATGAGTCACAGCCCAGCTGTCAAGCAGGGACGGCACGGCCACAATACACTTACACAGGTCTCCCACCAATGGCAATGGCTAGTGATGCAAACCACTGCCATGGTCATGCACATGGGGATCTAGGCCCCAATGACTTGCGGGCGTGCTGATGGGGACTGACTGCATATTCGTCAAGCGGGCAACGCCACGGCAACATGAATGTCTGCTGAGCATGGCACTGCTTCCGAGGCTGGATGAGTATGGCACACGACGACGACGATGTGGGCACAGGCTGAGCGGCCAAAACAAGTGGGACCTGTGGCACGAGGGGATATGAGACAGTAGTAGGTGTCAGCACTGCACCCTATGTACAGCACTGTACGGATCACACCTCCCGAAACATTGACAGGTGTCCACATTGACAGCCCCATGCCAAGACGGCTGTGTGCTTGCAGTCACACGTCACAGGTGAGAGGTTACATTGCACGTGCCAGGTGGCAGACGTACATAGTGGGAGCTATCATGTGTGTGCATGTGTCTCCTGTTCAGGATCCACCAGATGGGCGCTGACTCTGTACTGACCATTGGACACAGCATGTTCCGTGGAAGGCTTGTGTGTGTGGGATGGTGGCACTGGATGTGCCTCCGTTGGGTGGGGGGCCATGCACAGGGCGGGTACGTCGATGATTGCGCATTGTTGGTCACGGTGGGTGCACCCACTAAGATGTGTTGCCCTGTGTACAATTCCTATGTCCGCATGATGATGGACTGTAGATGTGGGCAGACTACACATTGGTCGATGTGCTGTCCATGTGCATGTGCCTTCACACCGGGCACAGCTGCCCCTGCACATGTGACCCCTGCTGGACTCGCTGCTGGGTCTGTGGAGCTGATGCACCTTCTGTGCGTGGGGCGGACAGCTCACCTCACTTCCCTCATTGCGCATGTCATGACTTTGCCGCAGGTGACATGGATAATGGTGGGCCCACATGTACGCGTGGGTAGGCTACACATGTTTGTTCACTGGTCGCCACCCCCAGTCAGTGTTTCGAATGGGAAGGTTGTTGTGCAGGTGGTATATTCGATGTGGCGGATGGGCGGGCCTAGGTGCGGGCTTACATTCCGGACATGGGGGGGTAGTTGGATTGGCGACTAGTTGCAGTACACACGGGACACGTCTCTTCCTTTCCACATCTGGGTCATCCCTTGTACTCACTGACAGTGATACAGTCATCTTCGCCCCAGCCCTCATGTCCTCCCCTCGCTCCCCCAATATGCATGTGCACCTGCGAGGCTAGCGCTTGCACAGGCAGCCCCAAGCTCGCACCAGAGAGGGCAAGGAGTGTATGTGTGGGTCCAGTTGCACGAGTGGGCTGTCTCAGGGTATGATGTGTGGCGGGACGCCGTCCACCTGCGTGGTGCCCCAAATGGAGACCCGGCCTGCATGGACTATGCATCACAGTCTTCGCCTTCCGGATCCGCCACCTGCGACACCCAGTGGCAGTGGCTGCCCTTGCGTCCAGGCCGCGTCCGTCTGTGACTGATGGCCCACACATTCACTCTTTGGCCTCTCTGGGGAGGGCTCGGGGGGTGGCGCACGCGCTTGCACTTAGTCGCAATGGCATGTGGCGTGGTTGGTATAATGGGCAATGGATGGGATGGTGCGAGCCACCTCCCGTGACGTCAGTGCTGCTCGTGCTGAGGTGCGTCCCCCTACACTTCCATTTGACTTGTGCCATGCTACACGTTGAGGTTCTATTGCCTGCGTGATATGACCAGGAGGAGCGCGAGGAGACCTCTCACACACCATGCTCCACTGCCATCCCGTGCCCTGTATCGCCTGTGCGGATTGACTATGTTGGGGTTACACCTGGTCGACTGGGGCTGTGTGTGCCTTGTCAAGGGGCATGGCGGGCGCACAACAGGATCCAGCTAGTCCACGGAGGGTGGGCTGACGTGTGCGCCTGGTTCCGCATTGTTCGTGTGCCCGGCTGCTGTGCACACACGTGTTCACTTCCCCCCGACAGGTGTCCTCTCACAATGCCCAGGGAAGCGGTGGTGTACTGTTCATGACCCCTCCCAACACGGCGTGCTCCAACTTGGCATGTGCGCATCTACCCGTCGCACCCACCCACCTGAGCACTGCGTCCATACGACTTCACACGACACATGTGTGTCTTTCACAGTAGTGCTACTCATTTGCGTTGACATCCAATACCAGTGGACTACATGGTCATGTCACGACTGCCGTGTACTTCACATACTCTCATCCTCTCTCATTCGTACTTGTGAAATGAGTCAGCGGAGACAGTTTTGGTTTCAAACATTATATTGAGTCTTCTGTCCTCTGTGATGCAGTATAGTGGACACTACTGGCAGCGGAATACATGTTGAGGATATACTGAGCATGATTACAAATGGGATAGGGTGTGGGGTTACATGTGATTGGCTGTTGCATGTGGGATGTGGGCTTCAGAGTTACATCTGCTTGGCCAAGGCTGTGCTAATGTACATTTACGTATAGCTGCGGAGCTGCGGACTTTGACACAGACGGTATACAAGTAGCCTACCAGACCGCTTGGCATCATGGGCACAGTCCATCTCAGTTCCATGTGACAGGTTTGCTGCGGTTGTTCCTCATGCACGCGTGCATGTGAGATGACATCAGGGCATGTGCTTGCGTGCATGCAGCGGCGTGCCACTTGTTGTTGCAATGTGGTGGTTACTGGACATGTCACAGTCACTGGGGTCGTGTTGTTGTTGTTTGCACTTGTCGTCCGTGCAAAGGTCCTGGTATGGGATTCCCGGGGCGGGGGTGGGAGGGGTGCAGCACCCACAGACTCCAGGCGACCTATTCATGTCCACTGAGCGGTGTGTGTGTCCATGGGCGCTGGATCCATGTCGTGTCCTGGTTGTTCGTGCAGTTCCGTCCATGTGGGTGCGATACACAGACCCCATGCCACTGCCTCCCACGATGCATGCGGTGTTCCTGGATGTGATGGGGAACAGTGTGCATGTCCCGGTCATATCCGATGTCATGGCGATGTCGTTGATGGTGTGGTAATTGTTGCCGGTCGTTTGGTATGGCTGTTGTGGTGGTGACTGGCCAGTCCGTGCGGAAGCTAAGCATGGGTGCGGGGTTGGACATCATAGGTCAATCGGGGAACCTGCGTTGGGGTCCGACGAATTTACAGGTTGTCAGGTATGCGATGCCGTCCAGCAGGGCTTCCATGTCATTGGTGGTGTTAATGTTTGCCAGCCAATGTAGCGGATGGTGGCTGTCAAGGTGTTGTTCGTAAGTTGTCCCTTGGAGGACCATGATGGGGCATGCTGGGTGACATTCGATGTAGCTGTGCTCGATGATCCGTCGTGTGGAGGCACAGTGGTCCCATTTCAGTGCGGGTGCGATGTTGGCCACATACGCCATGCCCCCATAGGCAGAGCAGGCCCTGTCGTGTGCGTCCAGAGGGAGGAATAGTGCTAGCAGGTCCGCCTTTAGACATGCCGGGTTGGAGAGACACATCTCCACGGGATGCTGGTAGGGACACCTCCGACAGTAGAAGACGGGTATGACGCAGCTGAACAATGTGATGCGGTAAGTCAGTCGGTAACTGACGTTCAGCAGGGACAGGAGTTCGCATCCCAATATATGTATCAGGTTGGTTTTGTACAGCTTGACCTGTCCGGCGTAGTTGGGTAGGTGTGTTGCGGTTGCCATTTTGCAGCGGTGCGTTGTGGTGGCGTGCTCCGGCTGTGTGTGCAGTCTGCAATGTGCACGCTCCGAGGTTGCTGTGAGCTCTGTGTAGTCGTAGGGAGACAGGACTTGTGTTCTGTTGGCTTGTGCGGAGGACACGGGCCCTCATCCCACATGCTTCTCAGACAGTTCAAGGTCAGTGATGTGTGACTCCTTCCAATTAACTTGCATGGGGCCGACATGGGGGAGTGTTTTCTTTATTCTTTCCCGTCCGTTGTGTTCTTCTGTGATATGCGCTATCTGCCCTGTGGTCGGTCTCCTCTGCATGCCTGTGTTGGTCTTTTATTGGACAATGGCTGTATTCACCGGCTTCTTTCGTAGGGCTGTGGTTTCGGAGTTGGAATGGAAGGTCATTCAGTGCTGTCTGCTCTCCCTTGTGTGGGCGGCAGGCTGCCTTTCCGCTCTGCGTTGGGCCTTGTGTGTGAGTGTTATTCTTGGGCCACCTGTTGTCGGTCCCCGGGCTCTTTGGTGTTCCGTTTTGTATGTCTTGTTCATATGTGCAGGGTGGTATGGGTGTTTCAGTGTGGTACTGGCGTTCCTCTTCCCGATGGGGCTTTGCTTCTCCTAGTTGGTGTTGCCGCCGCTGTGTGCTTCGCCATGTTTGTTGCACTGGGGTGTGTCCTGCTGTTGCGTGACTTCACTGACATGTGTGCGTCGGTTGTGTGACGTTGGGTGTTGTCCGTGAATTGGGCGTTGGGGACATGTCTGTGGCAGGCCTGTCACGTGTCATGTGCGTTCGGGGTGGGGCTGGTGTGTGTGCTGCTTGGTTGTGTCCCTGTGTCTGTGTGCGACGCATGCATGGCGCTGCGGTTGGCCTCTGCGTTGTGCGCATGTGTGGCAGCGTCATCGCCGCTTTGGGGCCGTGACGGGGTGGTTGGTTCCTAGTCCCAGGTGGTGTGTACACATGTGTTACGAGATGTTACAATTTGGCCTGTGTGTCATATGTGGATGCAATGGTGGATGTGTCGTGTACACGCAGGGGTGGGGGTTGTCCGCTTTTTCCGCCCTTGCACTGTGTGCGCTGTTTGCGTGCACTTGTTGTGTGTGTGCCTACCTGCGTCTTCGCGGTACGTTGCGTCCTTGGTGGTGCATCAGATAGAGCATAGGGAGGGCCTGCAGTGCTGGATTCATGCTCGGGGAGCCGCTTCTTCGGTGTCCGTGCTCGGCGTTCGTGTTACCGCTTCGGTTTGACGTACGGTGTCTCTTAGCCGTGGGTTCAGTTTGTGTGCGGCATCGTAATTTGTACGCCGGGCGGTACGTGTTTCGTCGGACGGTGTGTGTCAATTGGGCTGCGCCGCTACGTGTACGGGCGCACTTTGATGGCGGACGGTGTCGCTGGCTTGCCGGCGGTGTTTGGCTGACTTTTCGCATCGTAATCGGGCGGGCGTGTGGACTGCTGCGTGCAGGCGGTAACTGGTGGTTTTTGCATCCGCCAGCACAGCGGTAGTGCTTCCGCCCGACATCGTAATGGGCCCCTAAATTTTTAATTTTTTAAAAATAATATTTATTTTAAAATAAATATTTTTAAAACACTCCCCACCTTTATCCCCTATAAACCCAACATCCCGCTCCTAAAATAAATTTTCAAATTTAAATTTAAATATTAATTTTCTTTTTTTAGAAATAAATTCAAAATGTTTAATTTTTTTTTATAATATTTAATTTAAAATATATATTTTTAAAACACTCCCCACCCTTATCCCCTATAAACCCAACATCCCGCTCCTAAAATTATATATGATTTTTTTTTTTTAAATTCAATTATTTAAAATATAAAAACATATTTTTAATACATTCCAAATAACATGTTAAAACACATATACAAAATATTACAAAATATACAAAAATCACACAATACTACACTTTATCGATATTTTCACACTACGATATTATGACATTCGATATATTGTACTTCGATATTTTACTACACATACCAATGTCGAAATTTTTGACATCGATATACAAAACATCGATATTTTGGACCATCGATATTTTACATTTGATATTTTAGTATATCGATATAAAATTTCGAAATTTTGACTGCTCACCCACCCACATACCACAGTACTAACCCTGGGCATAATACTTCGCTACGCTCACGGAGCATGCAAAGTTTGTGCTACTACGCACATTGCACGTAGCAGAGTGAATAACTGTGTTAATTGACGTAGCATAACAGCAGTAAAATAAACACCTTCAAATGCTTTGATAAAGCAATTTTCTATGCTAAAAAAGCATATATAAACAATTCACAAAAATGAATTTTGACAACAAAATATCAAGCAATGAGAGAGGTGATGATTTTGGAGTCCCCCCTAACCTAGGGGGAGGACCAAGCAGATGCCTTGAACACAAAAAGCATATCATGTGAACGATTCAATGGTGGTCCCTTCCTCCTAGGACCACCCCAAGCACTGTTATGGGCAAAAATACAATCCCAACCAAAGGCCCTGCAAAGCATTATGGGACAAGATTAGCAGTGGGCAGTGAATATTATAGTTTCCAATATCAAAATAATTCTACAAAGAGCTGCAGTTCAACTAGTCGTTACTAGGTGTCCCTCACGAGTCAAATGTAAAAGCATTGAAATTATTAATACATCAAGCTGCAGTTCCACTGGTCGTTACAAGATGTCCCTCACGAGTCAAATGCAAAAGTATTGAAAATCTTTCATGAGGCTTTTGCATTTGACTCGTGAGGGACATCTAGTAACGACTAGTGGAACTGCAGCTCTTTGTAGAATTATTTTGATATTAGATACTATAATATTCACTGCCCACTGCTAATCTCGTCCCATAATGCTTTGCAGGGCCTTTGGTTGGGATTGTATTTTTGCCAATAACTGTGCTTGGGGTGGTCCTAAGAGGATGGGACCACCACTGAATGGTTCAAAAGATGTGTTTTTTGTTTTCAAGGCTTCTGCTTGGTTTTCCCCTAGGTTAGGGAGGATCCTAAAATCATCACCTCTCTCACTGCTTGTTAATTTATCGTTTTCACTTTTCTGTAGTAACTATATGCATTTTTAGCATATAAAGACAGAGATATTTATTTTATCTTAACTTGCACTGTACAAGGTGCTTTTGGCAATTATTGTACAGTGCAGTCAAGCACACAGCTACGCACTACGCAATGTGCATAGCTACGTGTAGTTAAAAATGTACTTTACGTAGCTACGTGAAGTACTGCTACGCAAACTACGCCCAGGCTTACACAGTACAAAAATAACCCCAACCTGGACCAGCAGCCTTTGCACACCACAAGCCGAGACAGAGAGACAGGACACCATTGACTCACACTGCACCATATCACACCCACCTATCTCCACACAACACCAGCCACATACCGTTCACACTACACATCTCTCTGCCATTGCCTTGCACCCTGCACCCCTCATTCCTCTGTACCATGCCCCCCCCGAAAATGCCCAACAACCCCGAATCAGAGTTGAACGTGATGCCAGACGAGACAATCAGGGCTGAACCACATTTGTTGGTGCACCTGCTCCAACACAGCCCACTTGCGCGCAAGAATCAGATGTGGGCAAGGATCCACAGCAAAGTCAAAGCCGTAGGGACCACCCTATGCACTGTGCGTGATATCAGGAAGCGGTAGGGCAACCCCAAGGGCCGGGACAAGCATCCAGCCCACAGTAACCACACGGCGGCCCAGAGTACTGGTGGTGTCCCTCCCATCCCACCACCAACCCTCACCGAATGGGAGGAGAAGGTGCCTGCCATAATGCACCCAGAGAGTCTCACAGGAATCGGGGGGGACTGGAGGCTGGTAAGTACCAACAAAATGAACACATCACACTACAACACACCGTAGTGGATCACAAGCACAGCATCTCCTCAATCAGCTCAACCCCACAGGTAGGTGGCAGCTCATGCACCCTGGCCTCCCTCCCGAACAGCATGGCTCACCCTCTCTACCCCACAGCCATGTGGCAGTTAACTCCGTCGACTGTGCTCACCAACATGTAGCTAGCCATCTCACTGGGGAGGGGGATGTCGAGCCCTTACCGCAACACCACAACTCCCACATGGCCCTCTGTCTCCCCTCACAAACAGCATGGAGCCAAATGACCCCCACAAGGATGTTGTTGCTCATGAGGCTCCAAAGGAGTGATTTCCCTAGACAAAATGAATCCACAAAGGACTTTACTTCCCCACAACGCCCACCTGGCATGACGTCATGCCGCAACTACCCCACCAGTGAGAAGTGAGGAGTGTGACCATGCGCACATCGATGTGCCTGCTGGCTATGCATTCCAGCAGGATGAAGGGACCGCCTGTGGCAGGGCACAAAACAGAGCACGAAAGTAACCAGTACCGAGGCCCACTCTGAAAAAGGGACGGTGCACAGCACCGGTGAGAACCGGCCCCCTGAAAGACCTGTATGTACATCAACGCCATGTGCGACTGATGACACACTGATATGAATGCCTAGTAAAGCCACGGCAAAAGTCATGTCACCTCCATCCAAATGTGGCAAACATGAACAGCTAAGTTGTGCTGTGTGCAGAACATGCTGACAAAAGTGACCTAACTACAAAAGGTGACTCGATAGCAACAGCAGGCGACCGTGCCATGGACGAGCCCAGCCAGCCCCCCGCCCGGAAGGTGAAGCCTCGGATGCAGGGTCCCTAGTCTGTTCAGGTGAGGAGGACCTACATGGCCCCTCCTGCGTGCACAGGCCATGCATTACGCATATGGGAACAGTTGCACAATGTGTCCATTTTTGGCAAATGTACTGGTCACTCCTCCAGAAGTGATTGTGGATAGTCAATCGAGGCCTCACATTCCCACAGCGAAAGCATACTTCAACGAGTGTGCAGGCACAATGAGCCTCTGTGTAGACAAGTAGACGCTCCCACACCAACCCAATGACCTTCGGATACCAGGTGTCTTGACCGTCTCGCGCGATTCAGTCAGTGCTGAACACGGCTCACCCACTATATTCACGGTGAACTGACACAGAGCATTGATAGCGTCTGGTACTGAAGGCCGTTGCATACTTTTTATCAGGCTTGTGGGCTCTGGCCTTGTCCGTCCCGTCCATGCCTTTCCGGAAGTACCACCGGGTGTCAGTCCTCCAATTTGCAGCCTGCATTTCGTGCTTACTGACCATTACTTTGGCTGTACAGCTGAGCGCTGGGTCTGAGATTTCTCTCACGCCATGTCTGACCGTCCAGTGGGCCAGGCCGAGCCCGGTCTGTAGCAACTGTACCATGCCCGCATGCAGCTTCTCTTTGGATGTGTCCACAGGCTGTGCTGGGTATCAGTTACAGACTGATGTTCCGTCATGCCTACTTCACCTGCGTGCAACCCGTCTTTTCCTGCAGAAGATGTCTGTTTCAGTGGGCCATGAATGTCTGCCTATCAAACACATCCCTTGCTGACCTGGAACATGAGCTGTGGGTGACTCCTTTGTTGGTCCACGTGCAAGACTGTTTTGGTGAGACACATTTATGGGATGCCTTACAATGTGTCAGGCAGGCTGACATCTGCGCCTGTGCGTTAGCGCAATGGCTCCTGTGCCATGCCTACATCGAACCTCTCCCAGGTTGCGATGGGATGCTACTTGCAATCTCGTGGTGCGAGGAGCACATCTGTTCCTTCATACTGCTGGATTGGATGGCGGTCCTCTTCGCTGAAGATGAACTGGATCGTCTCTTGGAACTGATTGCCTTCGAAGCTGCCTATGCCTTCTTGGATTCGTAACTACAGCACAGAAGCATGAACTGTTGGCGACTAATTCAGTCATCCTTTCCCTTTCATCACGCCTCCTGACCAGAATTGGCACCCAGCTCTCTGACTTTGGCCCTGTCTGCATTGGCTCGGACTGTGCTGTGCTCTGGGGTCAATAGCGCTTGGTACCACAGACCAGGGCGAGTGGAGGCTGTCATCTGACCGTCGTGGACATTGTAGTCAGGCATGAGCCCGGCTTACATTATGCAGCTGTAGCGCACGAAGAGGACATGGCGTTGTTGTCTTGAAAGTACCCAGGGCTCGAGTCGGGGGTACACGCAGGTACACGGCTCCCCCCGCATTGCACGTGTTTGACGCCGTCCCCCCTACCAGGACGTTGGTCCCCACAGGGATATGCTTAACTTGTCCCGGTGTACCGTCCAGATCCCGGGTGACATTCAGCTGCACCTGCACGTTGTCTGCTGTCCATTCCCAGCAGCAACGTGCATGCAGCGAGTGTGCCTTTTTTCTCCTCCAACCGGGCCTCAGTAAAGGGGCCATCCGGCCTCCTTTTGTTGGTACATGCTGACTGGGGTCCGCCTTGAACCTTACATTAGAATGTGGATGCCACAGAGGGGTACATATGCACACAGCTTGCCATCTCTACGCAGGTACTTAAGTGAGGCATGCTTTCGCCTTTGTTCTGTCCCTGTGTGTCAATGCAGACACTGTAGGACTGTCAGATGGGTTGGTCTGTCCCAGTATTTGCACAAATCATGACAGTCGCACTATTTTACTGCTTTCATAGGGCTACGTCGTGGCGTTGTGAGCTCATTAGCATTTTGTCTTACTTGGTCAGTCCCCCCACTTTCTGTTTTAGGACTTGTGCCCTGCAAGTACCGTAGTACATGTCTGTCACATGAGAGGTGTCCGCAGAGCTTGTTCACTGCGCGGTCCAGGAGTACTGTCTGAACATTCTGTCCGTGCTCCTTGAACCCTGTTCCTTGTCATTCTGTTCTGTTCAGGCCATAGCACCTGAAATCAACAAGGTCTCACAGCTGCTAGAGGACACGGATCCCCTTTGATTGACATGGGAATGTGGGCCAGATGGCCCACACTTGGAGGGTCATCCATCCTGTGATGAGTGCGACACAGCCAATGTTGTGTAATCTCACCATGTATAGTCTGGGAAATGGGTTGACCTACTACTTATAAGAGCGCCACAATCTGAGACATCACCTCAGCCTTGCGCCTTATAGTTTTGTTTTTACTTAGGGTAGGAGACCCCTTGATTAAAGTTGTTTTCTTAGCTACTCCCAACCCTATTTTACATTCACTTCCAACATTAACACACATCTACACACACGAGGACCCCCACCCGCACTTCACCTAACGGCTGTTGGAAAAAGATCTCCGCTAAAGTGCCCCTACTATAGAGAGCCCGTCGGGTATTGCACCGCCGACCCGATGAGGAGCAGCCCGATGATGAAGCATGACTCCCGACAGGGTGTGTGAGGGCATTATAATCCAATATAATGGATTCCCAACTTTGAACCTCAGCGGTCAGGTTGGTTCATAATTTCCTGTGTTTTGTCTCTCATTTCAGAGGAACAGCATAATCTTTTTGTTGAAATTATTGTCCTTGGGCCTTTATGCTGGACCTTTTCAAAAGCCCACTGTCCCTTCTTTGTTTACTGGTTTCTGCACGGGTCACCCCCGTGGGACCTCTATAGGTGGGTAAAACTTGCGTTGTTCCCCCAAAACACGATTTTTACACGGCTACACTTGAGCCAGTGTTCTTTCTGAGCATCCACATTTCCAACTATCCCTCCAGCACACTTGTTCCTTGCATCATGGAAGGACAAGGCTTGAGCTATGGAGACGATATAGCAGCAGAGATACTGAGGGCACCCTCCATCCTGGGAGCAGAAGGAGGTGCAGCGACAGGGAGCCAGTCGGAAGACTGGCAGTCCCTTACATCCATGAAAAGAGAATGGGTTAGGATTACCCTACATGGGGCCCTCATGACTGAATATCTGAGGGCCAATATAGCACCAAATGGCTTACTTATTAGAAATTTCCCACGGATTTTTCTCGAGGACGACACATTCAAGATAGAATGGTCCCAAATTTCATGGAAGTGTACACGAGATCTACTGATATTGATAATCAATACAGCCAATAGACTAGCTGACGAACTTCTAGTAAGGATCCAGACAGCAGAAAGCACTTTGAAAAGTGCCACCCCACAGACAAGCTTTAGAACGAAGCTCACAGAACTAAACAATGAAATCGCGGAACATAAGGAATACCTTATGAAACAGAAAGTAGTCAAACTACAGAAAGACATCCGTAGATTTGACAAGGAGAAAGTCTATCCATACTTGAAACAGGACTTTGTCCCCCCAGATTCCAACAGTGTCTCGGAAGCGAGTTCCAATTCCTCTAGGAGGAGCTCGTCCAGCAATAGCGATTCCAACACAGAGAGCTGGAATAATAACTACCCCAGGAGAAGGGGCTGCCAGGGTTTTCATGGATTACCTATGCCCCACTACCAGGGCCCACCATATTGGCAATACCCCATGTTCCCTCAGGGCCCACAACCCTTTGGCCCTGCAGGCATGAGCCAACCTTTTTTAGGCAGAGGTTGAGGCAAAGGGCGCGGGCGAAGAAGAGGCAATCAGCAAGACAAGAGGGTACAATGGGAGGAACCACAACAACGAGTAGTGGAAACCCGGAGCATTACCAAGAAGAGAACCTGATTGTGAACCTGTCTCCCAAATCCCTGATGGAGACTGAACACAGGGTCCTACAAAAAGGATTGGGGTTTGTCCCCACCCCCAGGGAAGATAAATTCAAACAACAATGTGAACTTCAGCGATTCTTTCGCAAAGTACGCCTGAGAGCCTTCTTTGACGGCACACCGCCACAGGAAGTCAGTGACTCAGGCCTACATAACCCCGCAACTTTCACTCCCAACACCAGTATGGTACCGAACAAGGTCATTACTTTTGAACAAGCTGTCCTCAAGGACTTACAAAGGGAGTCTAATTCCAGACAAGCCTGCAACATCACCAATGAAGAATTGGTGGCTGTCTCTGCCTTGTCAAACGACACCTCTATCACAATCAAACAAGCCGACAAAGGCGGGGCCACAGTAACCATGGCCACCATTAACTATGATACTGAATGTTTGAGACAACTGAGTGACCGGCGGTATTACACCCCCATCACCAACAGTCCAGTGCCACGTCTTAGCACAACCATAACCACACTGAACTTTGAGGCAGAAACCCAGGGCTGGATCAGCAAGAAGGAGGCTGATTTTCTCATGAAAATAGACCCCAGGACCCCCTACTTTTATATACTACCTAAAATACACAAGGGGGTCACACCAGTACCTGGACGCCCCATTGTATCCGGTATAGACTCTATACTTGAACCCTTGTCACAGTTCTGTGACCATTTTTTGCAACCATTAGTGAGGCAAATACCATCCTATATACAGGACACCACTGACGTATTACGCTTGGTTTCGGAATTCCAGCCAACAAGCAACATCGATCTCCTCATCACTCTAGATGTTGAGGCGCTCTATAATAACATCCCTCAGAGAGCGACCCTAGATGTGATAGAGGAGGCACTTAACTCGGCACCCTGGGACTCCAGCACACCGCCCAGCTTTGTCCTTGAGTATGCATCTTTGGCCTTGACCGAAAACTTTTTTGAGTTTAAAGGGCAGCTATACCACCAGACGCAAGGTACGTCCATGGGGAGTACCTTCGCTCCGAGCCTAGCCTGCCTGTATATGGCATCTTTTGAGGGTGAGCAGATCCTCCATGACTCAAACCCATATTGATCAAATATACGCCTATGGAAGAGATTCATAGACGACATCTTGATCTTCTGGCCAGGCGATTTGACAACTTGTGAACAATTCTGTGTTTGGATCAACACACTGAACCCGTATCTGAGATTCACCAGTACCATCTCCCAGAACCAGATACCATTCTTGGATCTCACGATCAGACTTGAACAGGGGAGTCTGACTACTACGATGTACAGAAAAGCAACAGACCGCAATAGCCTGCTGCTTTACAGTAGTCATCATCCTCGCGCCTTAAAAGAAAACCTCCCCTTTGGACAGTTTCTGAGGGTGAGAAGAAATTGCAGCGAAGTTGCAGACTACAGAACGGAATCAGAAAGACTAGCCAAAAAACTGGTGTCACGGCACTACCCCCCACGAAGCATTGCCCTTAGCAGAAAAAGAGCCAGAAACAACAACCGGGAAGCACTCCTAGAACAGAGAGCGAAGACCCCAAGTGACACCCTCACCTGTGTGACCACCTTCACACCTGGGTCAAATAGACTTAGCAAAGTGATCAGGAAACATTGGGGGATACTCTACACTGGTGACATGGCACTAGATTTACCGCGCTTTGCTTTCAAGCGTTCGCATAATTTGAAAGATATGCTAATTCACACCAGACCCAAGACAGCGGCACCAGCTGTCCAAAGAACCCTATGGGATTTACCACTGGTTAAGGGACATTATCCTTGTGGGTCCTGCACAGCATGTGCTTTTACCACCATGTGCAAATCAATCACTTTTCCCAACGGTTTCACGTGGGAATTACGGGCTCATACCAATTGCAACACATCAAACTGCATATACTTGCTTACCTGTCCCTGTGATTTACAATACATAGGGATGACCACCCGCACCATCAAGACACCCGTTGCGGAACACCGGAGTAACATCCGGTGTCAGAGAACAAACACGAAAATGTGCTCCCACTTTCTGGAACAACACCATTCACCTGACTCACTTAAATGGGTGGTGTTAGAAACATTCACAAAGATCACCAAGCACGCCCTATTTCTTAAAGAACAGAGATGGATACATCGATTATCCTTACATACTCAAGGTTTGAATGATGATATACCATGGAGCACACTGAGGATATGACAGGACATGATATCATTTATTACCTTGCCCACTGATGGGGCACTAGTGAAGACCCACTGTTTTCTAGTAAATGAGACTCAGGGACTTGTTAACCTACATTAGCCTGACTATCTGACATTGTCTCCCACATGATTGTCCTAGCAATACCCTGAATCCTGACTACTGTAGGTGCTTTAACATGATTGTTCTACGACCATAGATCATTAGCTGTAAGCCCTATAAACAACATTTCCAGCCATGTACCAAATGGGTGAAATCTAACACACACCTTGGAGTCCGATTCACTAACTCCGAGCAAGACCTTAGAACACTGTCTAAAACGGCACTTCACAATAGCTGCTTCAAACCTATACGACTAATGGAACGACACTGTTCTAAGATGTCTGCCAAATATATTTTCATTCTCATCACGAATGATCTCCTTCCGAAGTTGGCCGCCATTTAGGTTAGGATTACATGCACTCAACCGCTCTACACACACTCCCCGCCTCCCGGAAGTGCGCAGAGTGCCTAAATACACGATAGACCTACACCACTCTACCACCCGGGCCCGGTAGGAGTGGGTAGGTCTACAGTCTCTGTGCGATTGGCACAAACGTGAGTACCTCGTAGAGGAGGGGATGCCTCTGTGGCTTTGCCGCATGCACGGGGTTAGAAGTTTAAACTCTGTCATTAAACTTGTTATGGGCCGCCTGATCATTGGGGGTTACTATAGTCTTAGACGCAGCCTAGTTGATAGGAGCTGGAATTTGATCCTCGCTCTCTACCACGATCCTCGACCTTACATAATATAACATGCAGTGCCCGTTACTACATAATGTGCTCAGAGGTTTACGAGCGTCAACCTTGGGATACTGACACCATTTTCTGGTATGGCTGAAATATACATATCTGGGTGACGCCGCAACCCAATAAGTTAATACCCTCATTGGCAAACATATTTTAATTGACATAAGGGGCCTGCACATTGACGCTCTCCCTCTCCCCCTCAATTAAGAATACCACGTGTTCCCAAATACAAGGTATGATCCTTGCAATCCCGCTAGAACTGTTGACACACTGTAATGGGATTCACCAGTTTTAAGGCGCTGTTACCCTATAACTGACTATTGTGTTGCATTGTTACCGGATCACTACATTGCCGGGCTGTTCGTTAATCAAGCTCGTAATATAGCGAACAAACACATTAAGCAATGTTTCACCATCTGCGCTAGTATTAACCAACATGCTTAAATATAATGAATCACAATACTTTTGTGCTCTTAAAGAATTCTTGCTTGCTAGTTTGTGGTGTAATTCTTCTGCACCGTAATCTCCTGATACACTGAGACAGAGTGTGTGCCGTGTTACCATACACAACGCCTACTTGATCCTACTTGATTCTGCATGGATCACTCCCCTGTGTGACTTGGCCGTTGATAAAACATGTCATCACAGTTGAGGTTTTTTCCTGACCACACATGACAGGGAATAGGAGGTCATCAGTGAGCATGTGGTTGTGCATTCTCATGCATTTAATGCTATGTGTCCATTGTTTCCCTTTCGTCCCTTCCCTTATTTTATCCTAGTACATGAGGAACCCCTCGTGTGTATTACCTACCGGGTACTGTGATGCCTGGCTAGTTCATAACCCTGGGTAAGTCCCTCTCTCTCTGCTACTTCCATGTGTGCCACATTAGGTGAAATTCAATGCTTGCTCACCTGATGTTTTCACCGTGTGGCACCCTGGTTTTTAATGGTTTTTTAACTGTTTGATGCTCACCATAACTTGCTGAGAGACAGCTCTACACAGAGAACATGAGAGAATTCACTTATTGCAACTGTACTACACTGACCCATGTGATGCATTCTCTCTCCACAGGTAGTTCCAGCACTACCAGGTATCCGACGATTTAGTCCTATGGTTGATGTGAGTGTGTAGCCACAACACCATCTGAGTTTTAGTTGTAGATAGTTCCCCCCTCTTGGTCCTGACGAATCGCCTGCAGATTACTCAATTTGGCGAGAAACATGTTGACCTACTACTTATAAGAGCGCCACAATCTGAGACATCACCTCAGCCTTGCGCCTCATAGTTTTGTTTTTACTTAGGGTTAGGAGACCCCTTGATTAAAGTTGTTTTCTTAGGTACTCCCAACCCTATTTTACATTCACTTCCAACATTAACACACATCTACACACACGAGGCCCCCCACCCGCACTTCACCTAACGGCTGTTGGAAAAAGATCTCCGCTAAAGTGCCCCTACTATAGGGAGCCCGTCGGGTATTGCACCGCCGACCCGATGAGGAGCAGCCCGATGATGAAGCATGACACCCGACAGGGTGTGTGAGGGCATTATAATCCAATATAATGGATTCCCAACTTTGAACCTCAGAGGTCAGGTTGGTTCATAATTTCCTGTGTTTTGTGTCTCATTTCAGAGGAACAGCATAATCTTTTTGTTGAAATTTCTGCTGACAAAGGCCATAGACCAGGTACATCCCATACGACTCCTTCCTGCAAGGGGTGGGGGGATATGTTCGTGATTCGACATCCAGAGGGGTTTTGATGCCACATCTTGCTTCATGTGAAATGGATATGTCACTGTGGTTCTTGGTTCATTACTCATGCATTTTCAACCTGTTGTGGCACGTATTTAGCATGCTTTGACACTCTAGTAAAAACTTCACATTTGGAAAGGTTTCTTGTCTACAAATTGTCTGCTTGTGTACATGCGCTTGGATGCGTCAGAGTGAGTAGGGGAGCAAGTGAGGCAGTATGGCAATGGTGTCCTGTGCGTAGTGGTGCTTCTGGGTGCTCAGTCCCTGCATGCATGTGTTTTCAACTCCGGCGCATAGTCCGGTATGTGTAGGCAATCTCAGGGAAATTTGTCTGAGTCTGTGAGACGGCAGCAAGGCACACAGACACATTCATGGTCGGTCATTGTGGCATCACACTCAACGGAAGTAGTTGACGATGAGCTGTAGACGCTGGTCAAGGCCTTCTTCCTCACCACTGTCATCGTCACTGGGCATGTGTGGGTTGGGTGCGGGGGGATGGTGCTGTTCCGCCAGATGTGGCTGTCATGTGCCGACCCCGGTTACTCTGCACACACGTGTGAGATGATCTGCTACGCCTGTCATGCCACTGGCAGGTTGATGGAGTGGTAGTGTTTGCGGTTCCTAGAGACGGGTTCACTTGCCTGTGGTGGTACGAGGCCAATGTGTGTGCCATTAATGGCTGCCATCAACATTTGGGATGCCTCCCAAGCAGGGCTGGCTCCAGGAATCTTTATTTGGGTGGTTCAACGATGCATTCGGGTGGGCCACTGCGTGCCCGAGTTGTCACTTATGTCTCTCGCCAGGCCTGCTTCAGGGCCCCACTTTGTCTCTCCTCAGTTTCACAAGGGCCAGGGAGACGCATTCTTTCCTTCCAGGATTTCTTGATGGATGTTGTCACTCTCGAGACGTGTGTTTTGTCCTGGTAAAGACCTCCTGATGGGAGGCGGAGGTTTCCTGGGGTGGGAGTTTCAGGCAAGTGACACTTCTCATGCTCTCACTCATGCCCTCCTCCTCGGATGACCTCTCTGCCACCCTCGTCCAGCGCCCCTCATCTCTCCATGGCCGCTCGCTCATGTGCATTTCATGTGTTGTATGGCGCTACTGATATGTGTGTAGGGTGTGACAGTGCTTTACATCACGCACGCATTGTACAGACACAATCAGTCATGCAAGTATGTGAGTACATCAGTCAACGGGGAATGTCACGTGAGCCAATGGGAATTGCAGGGTGTGCTAATCACATGTCATCCATGCTGGTGGGCAGGATTTTTGAGGGCATTTGGTCGGGAGACGCACTGACTCAGGACGTGTGTGGGGACATTTACAGGCAGTGGCAGTTAGGCAGACTGCACGCCACACCAGTATATGTGTTGGGTGTGCTAGGGATTACACGTATGTCTGATTTGCAGACAATGGTCACCTCTGATTGTCTGCCTACGCCACTGACACTTCACAAGTCGAGCCCTGGCCAAGAGACGCCAGTCAGATGTCAAGGGATATTCAAGCGGGGTTCACAGGTTCGATGTTTCATTACACGACATTGGTACAGTGCGGGGGACCTTTGTCCTTTTTGACTCCTTTACTCATTTAAGTCCATCTGGCCACGAGGCATGGCTATGTATGTAATTTCACTCTCCTTTCCTTGGACATTCCATGTGTGTGGAGACTTGGCTCACGGGTCACACTCTCTCATCCCTTCACAGTGTAGTGTGCAGCTGTTCACTGTTCTAGTTGTTCTGATGTACCAACCACTCCCAGAGGGCTGGCTTACCCCCCACCACACAGCCACCCAGCACAGGCGTCACTGGTCATGTGACCCTGCCAACAAACGGGTCCGGACGCATGTGCCCTGGGCCAGTTCGCCTTTACATGTACGGTGTCTGTGTGGTTACTTGGAATGCATGGGGGCTTCGTGCCACACAACATTACACATGGGGTGCACCAATCACTTTCGGCCGATGAGTTGTGATGTTATAGTCAGGGCGCCTATGCACATGTGGTATGTGCTTGCATGCGCACTAGCTGGCATTCACAGCGATGACACGCATTGGCCACACTTGAGAGTTGCAGGGTTGCAGTCGCAGCTTCCGGGCTGCCAGGGTGTGGCACACACAATGCGGATGAGTCATCAGCCAATGGGTGCCTTTGGCATCCATGTTTAGGTGTTGCGGTGTGTGCACTCAGCAACTGTGGGGCTCGTCAGTGGCTCCAATTGCCTTCTGGGACACCGAGGGTCACTCATGTGGACTGGATGTGCCTCGCACTTTGCATTTGGCAGGTTGCCACATTCATCGCGGTGCCGCTACGCTTGCTGGGAGTTGTAGTTGTTCAGGGGTTGCATGCATGGAGATGTCGGGTACGTACCTCTGCTGTTGAGCGCAGCGGCGTCTTTTCTGCCGGAGGTGCAGCAGGTGGTACAGCGGGAAGGCCTGTGGCGCAGGATCCATGGCGGGTCTGGGGGTTTAGATGGTTACAGTATCGGCTCCTCCTCTCCGATGTTGTATTTCCGCCATCCGCAACGTGGTGGTTTTTGCGCGGCGGTGGGAAGGGCTGTCTGCAACATCGTGATTTGCTTGGCAGACGGAACGTGTTTCCGCACACCGGTCCTGCACTGTTGGCTCCGTCCGCCACCCTTGCGTACGCAAGGAACGTGCAGAGCCTGACAGACGCCGGCGGACGGAAAATGGCCTCTGTGGGTCCATTGTGATTTGTTGGTCGCAATGACCACACCTGGGGCGGGAAACATGACGGTTTTCTGCCACCGGCACGGATGGCCTTCCGTCCGACATCGCAATGGGCCCCTAAATGTGCAGCTGTTTTCGAAATGTTATCATTCTGCCATACAGGGTCTAATAACTTGCAAATGCCCTTAGCACTGATATGGGCTGGGCCATGGGCCATTGTGACTGGTGAACAGACATAATATCGAGTTGGAAATATCGAGTAGCAGTAATATCGAGTCCAAAATCTCGGACTAAAAAATATCGACAGTCAGAATATCGTTGTCAAGAATATCGAGTTGAAGGTAAGTAATATCGTTTTTCAAAATATCGAAGTAATTAATATCGTTAGCAAAAATATCGTTGTTAAAAATATCGTTGTTTGATTTAGTGTTATGTATTTTAGTGTGTATTTTAAATGATTGTGTTCAATTTTTGGTGTAAGTATTGTATTTGTTTTTTAATATATGTGTTAAATTTTTAGAAGTTATTATTTTTTTAAAGTAAATTTTGCGTTTTAGTTCTGTAGCGGGTTGTGGGTTTATAGGGGAATAGGGTGGGAAGTAATTTAATTATAATAAATGTAATAATAATTTTTAGAAGTTATTAGTTTATTTTAATTAAATTTTGCGTTTTTGTTCCGTAGCGGGTTGTAGGTTTATAGGGGAATAGGGTGGGAAGCAATTTAATTATAATTAATTAATACATAAATTGTATTAATGAATATTTATGTATTTAATATTTTATATTGTGGTAATTAATTAATTATTAATTAGTTATTCATTGGTTGTTAATTATTAATAATTATTTGGTAAATATCTTAATTGTGTTATTTATTTAGGAGCGGGTTGTGGGTTTATAGGGGAATAGGGTGGGAAGTAATTTAATTATAATTAAGGAATTAATATTATTAATTAATTAATATTTATGTATTTAATATTTTATATTGTCAATTCAACTTTATTCGGTTTCATAGATGTTAAACCATAAAAGTTAGAAATACATCAAAATTACATAAAATAACATGAGTTCATAAAATACTAATACAATAAATTTAAAATACATTGCTCAACGACCCATGATACTCTAGCACATTAAAATACAAGGTTCAGATACAAAAAGTCTCCCCATTTGAATAACGCTCTCCAGTGAAGTTATCCCGACCCACAAAAACATATATTTCATGAGAGATGCACTTGAACCCTGACTCTTATAGGCTTTTTAGTCAAGACAAGCCCTCGACTTCACCGCGGATTTCAAGTAACCAACGATGAAGAAAATACACTCCTCCTTCAGCAGTTGTAAGTACAGGAGGGCTGGCCAAACCTGCTTAAAATTCATCTTCTTTAAAATTGGAATTAGAAAAAACTTCCGGGGGATCTCATAAAATTTACAAAATAACATAAAATGTAGCAAGTCCTGTGGAGACTCTCTGTTGCAGCCACAGGGTGCTAACAACTAACCTCTTCTGCTCCCCCTGGGTATGGCAAGCAGAAGATGAAAAATGTCCAGGCGAAACCTGGTCAGTAAAAACAATTCATAAACAGATAAAAACCCCAGAAGATAAGGCTCGGCTAATGGAGCTGTTTTTAACATTATGAATTTGTGGCCACTAGGTTTCCGCAGTTCCAGCTCCTCCCTTTCCAGTTTCCTTAGACTGCTAAAGGACTCCCTTATTATCCCCAAATCATTTTTGGTTATTAGTTCAGGGTTGGTATATAATTTGACTCGTCCTAACTTTTCGAAGCTGCTCCTAATATATCTGAGCCAGGGTATACTGAGTGCATAATTGAGGGACATACAATCTTTTAAGATCAGATGGCTCAGCGTCAGTCCCTCGTTTAACCAAGTGTTTAGCCAGAACATTAGGGGGTGAAGTGCCAAGGTATCACTTAAAAAAGGCACCCCCAGCTCCTCGTATACCACCAAATTTGACATACCACGGGGAACACCCAACAGGCGCTTCAGAAAAATATTCTCAACAACCTGTAAAACATCGGTGGAGGCATGCCCCCATATTTCACTCCCATAGGAGGCTGTGGCTATGCTCCTGGCTTGGTAGATCTTCAACAGTGCGGCAATAGGTCTATTTCCTAGTTTAAAGGCGAAATTAAAAATGGCTGCGTTCACCCGTACCAGATTCCCCTTCTTTCTTTGTTTTAACGGTCCCCAATTAATCTGCGCATTCAATAAGACCCCCAGATATGAAAAGATATCTGTGCGGGGTACCGTGGCGAGACCTACCCTGAATTGAAAACATATTTTTGTGCGAGTCCCCACTTGCATGACGTAGGATTTTGAATTATTAATAGATAAATCTCGTTCCGACATAAAGTCGGAAAAGGCGTCAAGCAGGGTTTGAAGCCCCCTAGCAGTTCTTGATATAAGAACTGCGTCATCCGCATAAAGTAAAACAGGGAGACCTCGTCGCCCCACATGCGGATAATCTACCCCTGTAGATAAAAGGGCTTTATCTAAATCATTAATATAGAGGTTAAACAAAAAGAGGGCCAAAATACACCCTTGGCATACACCTCTTCTTATATCAAAATCCTGTGATACGCAAAGGTCCTGCGAAAATCTGACATTGGCCTTAGTTTCCCTGTGGAGATCTTCCAAAAAATAGACGATATTGCTATCAACCCCAATGTCCTTCATGGACTGCCACAGTTTTACCCTATTCACGCAGTCAAATGCGGAAGACAGGTCCATGAAGGCTAGATAAATGGTACCTGAACGCGCAACTGTGTATTTATTGAGTATCATAGTTAAATTGAGACATTGGGCCACGGTTGAACGACCTGAACGGAACCCATACTGAACATCTGAGAGTATATCATGTTCCTCTGCCCAGGTGGTCAATCTGTTAAGTAAAATGCGGCCCACCACCTTGACCACCGAATCTAGCAGCGAAATCGGCCTGTAACGGTGTGGGCTACCACGGTCATCCTTTTTAAAAACAGGCACTATGGTCAAGGTAGCCCAAGACTCAGTGCATCCTTTCCTTGCTGCCGCATTAATTACGGCAGCAAGGACCGGTGCCCAAAAGGATGGATCAGATTTGAAAAGGTCCGGAGGGATTCCGTCGGGTCCCGACGCTTTATTACTTGTTAGCCCGGCGATGCCACCCTCAACTTCCCCTAATTCAAAGGTTAGTACGGGGGCATCTACCTCTCGGCATAACTGACACGTTTGCTCATACGGGCTCTCAAACATAGTTTTAAAATGTTGCACCCGTTCATCCTCAGTGATATATGCACCTGGTTCGCTACCTTCATCGTGCTCTAAAAACGGTCTATTAACGATAGTCCAAAACCTGGAGCTGTTCCTCAGGGTACTGGCCTCAGTCAATTCCCTCCATGCTTCCTCCTTCAAGGCAGATTTGCGTTTTGCCAATTTCAGTTTATAATCTTTACGGCACGCTCTAACCAAGATTTGATTTCTGGGGCACCCATCTAGGGCTTCCCGCAACTTTCTTGCTGCCAACGAGCAGGACGAATCAAACCATCTAGGGGTCGGATTGACTATTCTGCAAGCAGGAGCGCTTAAGAATTCTCCTACTCTAGTGGAAATAAAATTAAAGACACTAATAACCTCCCATGGGGAAGTGCATGATGAGGTGCACAGGGCTAATTCCCTGGCACAGGATTTTTTTTACAAAATTGTAGAAAACATCTGGGGTAATCTATGTCCACCTTAACCGTCTTCTACCGTCTGTTGGTCTAATCGTCCCTTTTCGCTCAACTCGTCTTTTACTTATCAATAATGGTTCACAAATTGTAATGCAAAGAGGGTTGTGATCGCTGTAAACACTTTCCTGGATAGTAAAACCTTGAAATAGAGATTGTAGGGAGGATGAGATTAATATAAAATCTATAAAAGTACTACTACCTCTCCCTTTGAAAGAGGGGATGGGTACCTTACTACACGGATCAATTATTGACATGAGGGATATCAGATCGAATTCGTGTAGGGGGTTATTCAAAACATCCCCCTGAACAGAATGTTCAAAATGGATCCCCCTCACCAGTGGGCAGCCAAGTCAGCTAAACATGTAATACTTGGGTCTCCGCAGGGGTGTATATTAAAATCCCTTGTGATCATAAGATTTTGTAAATCACCGTGCAATGTTGCCTTATGAAAGACCCCAATAGTGTAACATTGCATCGATCGGAGAGACATGATGCGGAGTTGTAAAAATTTATAATAGCCATTTTATATGTCCCCCTTCTTAAGACCAGCGACTGTAGACAAGAACTTGTCGAGGGCAAAACCTGTATCTGGCATTCTATCGCCAGGGAGATATAAATAACAAGACCGCCCTTTGATCTGCCAGCCGTAGAGGGAGAGGCTGGCACAAAGAAGGACTTATATCCCTCCAAAAATAAACTACAGTCCACTAGCCATGTTTCCTGCAAACAAATCACCCAGAATTGTTTCACAAAAGTTATCCATATAGGATCATTAAACTTATTAACCAAACCTGCAATATTCCAAGATATTACATTATTGTTACGTACATCTAAACCCCCCTTACATTGCACTGGGAGGTCCTGCTGAGGTAGCAAGATCACAGAATCCGTCAATGGGGGACAAGCGAGTCAATCACATGCCTCCATCATGGACAGTGGGGTAAACCTATTGGACAGCTCCAGGGGGGTGGGGCCAACAATCTGACGGCAAAAATACATCTCAATTGGGTGTAGTGTAGATGGAGGTGGATTCGAATAGACACTCCTAGCAGGTGGAATTTTCTGTGGAAGACCGTCATATGGAGCCACATTGTTGAAGTTCATCTGAGTGTACTCTAATGGATCTGGTTTATAAAAATAATCAAGTGGTAAAGCCACAATGGTTGATTTAAAACCAAAAGGGGCGGAGTGTGAGACTGTAAACAAGATCCTTTCTGCTATATGCGGTCTATTAAAATTTACAATAACACAATCCCCCAAACATGATTTGCGGGAATTACCTATCCAACTGACTCTACGCACCATGTTAATATTTTTTTCCACCCTTAACCCCAATGTTGTGTTGTGCGATAACCAGTGAAGAACTTTATTCTTCAACTGGAAGTATTCCTCCTTTATACCCTGTGAGAGAGGTGGCACATTTCCCAGTACCACTACATAGGGGGTAGATTCTGGTGGCAAATGAATAACTGGTGCACACTGCAAATGGGCCTCCCTTCCCCCAGAGTCTGGCTACCTGTTTGTTGACTTCCCTCTAAGTTCCGTGCCTGCATGTGCAATCTGTCCCTGTTCTGACTTTGGCCTTGGCTTTCACCTTGTTTATGTTCTACCTGGCTTGTAGTTACTAGTCCCCCCCTAGTTGTGACTGAGGATTTGGCTGAGGCTGTCCGCTGGAATTTTGAGGCAGGTTTGCCAAGGTGAGGGATTTCAGTGGGATACTTTGTCCAGATTGGACATTTTTCCCTCTTGTTGGAAAAGGGGAGACACAGGTTTTTAGGTCCAATAAGCTTTTTTCAATCAATGACAGACGATGGTTTATCTGGCTCAGTTTAGAGTCCAGCAAATTTATCATCATTACCTGAAAGGATTCTAATACACCCGTCAAATCAGTTTTAGACAATATTGGAGAGGATACTGTATTAGGGAGCTGGTTAGGTTTTAATCTCTTAGCTTTACCCCCCATTACTTGAGATTTCCTTTTGGTGCCTACACCTACCCCTAATTCACCCATCTCAGCCAGAGATAAAATCCCTTGCCTGCTAGCCTTTGGTAATTCCGACTGCTTACTTGAGGGAATCGTCAAATCCACTAGATTTAAAGATGCTACATTAACCCCCTTATTACCTATTATAACAACAGGCGAAAGGGGCGGAGGTGGGGGGGTGGACAATTGGTTGGATAAATGTCCCGGCACAATGCTGCTCAACCTCCTGCAACCCGGTATCAATAGACAGGCTCAAAAGATCTTCCTCCCTACTAATCACAGACGTAAGTGTATCAGTATGCAAGGGGTGAGGAGCAGTGATGGGCGACCTATAAAGGCGTCTGTTAACAAGCTCGATTTCCTTATCTATCACTGCTGCCGCCCGCTGCAGAAATGAGTCCATAATAGTCACTGGAGCGGTAGTACCGATGGTACTGGTTGCAACCCTTCCAGATGCTAATGTTGCCTTGCGCCTAACCATTGTCAGGCTAAAGAAGAGATAGTCTCTGGGATAGTAGGTTAAAGCGGTTCAGCTTACCGGGAATAACTCCAAGGTTACACCAAGATTACACCAGGGTTAAACAAGAAGATTCAGCACCCAGAATGATAGGTATAACAAGATCCAACACTTAAAAAGTCCGGGGCAAAAAACAAACAAACACTCTGCGCACAGGCACCTGAATTGTCCAGCTCGACCCGCGCAATTGGTACCGATACAAGGTATGAGCAATGAGCAATAATCAGTCAGGCTCCGTCCTACCTCCTCAATCGCTGATCAGACTGCAGAAAGACACTACTGAGGCAGGACAGAACAGGGATACTGCTCGTAAACGGGAACAACCACTGGCCTTCGTTTGAAGAAGTTACCACTTGAGGACCAAGAGAATAGTCCCAGCCCAGCCTCGTCTGGCGACGCGGGAGCCCGAGGCCATCTTTATGCGCCACCAGGCGCGGGAGATTCGCGCTAGCGCCTCCTGGTGCGTGCGATGCTGGGAAGTGTAGTCCCCGGTAATAGTGGTAGTGGTGGCTGTCCCGGTATGGCAGGTAAGGTGGTGGCGTGCAGGAGAGGGGCTTTCAATCCACAGGGGCTCCACATTGTTAATTGTGGTAATTAATTAATTATTTATTAGTTAGTTATTAATTGGTTGGTTGTTAATTAATAATTATTTGGTAAATATCTTAATTGTGTTCTTTTTTTAGGAGCGGGTTGTGGGTTTATAGGGAATAGGCTGGGAAGTAATTTAATTATAATTAATTAATTTATATTTTTAATTATTTGATATTTATGTATTTTAAATTTTGTACTGTTGATTGTGATAAATAATTTATTGTTAAATATTTATTAATTGGTTATTAATAATTATTAATTAATTATTCATTATGTTATTTGTGTCATTTTTTTAAGAATGGGTTGTGGGTTGATAGGGGAGTAGGCTGGAAAGTAATTTAATTTTAATATATTTTTTTAATCTTTTATTATAATATTTATTTTAAGTTGTTTTATAGTGCTAATAGTGTGAATTAATTTATTATTGAATGTTTTTAAATTGCTTGTTAATTTTAATTAATTAATTAATTATTAATTAATTATGTTAATAGTGTTATGTTTTACAATATTGGTGGTGTCATTTATAGGGGAATATGGTGGGAGGTAAAACAATTTAATTAATTAATTGTTTGTTAATTAATTTTAATTATTTTGCTTGAGTGGGAATAGTAAATTATTCCCCTATGCAATCCAATACTTTCCCTACTGTTGCACTCGCTCGAGTGGGAATAGTAAATTATTCCTCTCCGCTATCCAACACTTTCCCTACTGTTGCACTTGCTGGAGTGGGAATAGTAATTTTATCCCCTCCGCTATCCAACACTTTCACTACTGTTGCACTTGTTGGAGTGGGAATAGTAAATTATTCCCCTTCGCTATCCAAAACTTTCCCTACTGTTGCACTCGCTGGAGTGGGAATAGTAACTGTTACCCTTCCGCTATCCAACACTTTCTGTACTGTTGCACTCCCTGGAGTGGTAATAGTAAATTATTCCCCTCCGCTATCCTGCACTTTCCTTAGTGTTGCACTCCCTGGAGTGGGAATAGTAAATTATTCCCCTTTGCTATCCAACACTTTCCCTACTGTAGCATTCGCTGGGGTGGGAATAGTAATTTTATCCACACCGCTATCCAACACTTTCTCAACTGTTGCACTCGCTGGAGTGGGAATAGTAATTTTTACCCTTCCACTATCCAACACTTTCCCTACTGTTGCACTCTCTGGAGTGGGAATAGTAAATGTTATCCCCTCTGCTATCCAACACTTTCCCTACTGTTGCACTATCTGGAGTGGGAATAGTAAATTATTCCCCTCCGCTATCCAAAAATTTCCCCACTGTTGCACTTGCTGGAGTGGGAATAGTAATTGTTACCCCTCCGCTATCCAACACTTTCTGTACTGTTGCACTCTTTGGAGTGGGAATAGTAAATTATTCCACTCCGCTATCCAACACTTTCCCTACAGTTCTACCTGCTGGAGTGGGAATAGTAAATTATTCCCCTCTGCTATCCAACACTTTCCCTACTGTTGCACTCGCTGGAGTGGGAATAGTAATTTTATCCACTCTGCTATCTAACACTTTCCCTACTGTTGCACTCTCTGGAGTGGGAATAGTAATATTTACCCCTATGCTATCCAACACTTTCCCTACTGTTGCTATCTCTGGAGTGGGAATAGTAATATTTACCCCTGCACTATCCAACACTTTCCTTAATGTTGCACTCCCTGAAGTGGGAATAGTAAATTATTCCCCTACGCTATCCAACACTTTCCCTACTGTTGTACTTGCTGGAGTGGGAATAGTAAATTATTCCCCTCCGCTATCCAACACTTTCCCTACTGTTGCACTCCCTGGAGTGGGAATAGTAATTTTATCCCCTCCGCTAGCCAACATTTTCCCTACTGTTGCTGTTAATGTAGAGTCAAATGTAATTGTAAAAGATTAAAAATATGTTAATATTTTAAATTATTATATATCTATTTTATTTTTATTTTTATTTTACTGGTATATGTATATATATATATATGAATTTAATTTTTTTAATATGTTTATAACATTTTATAATTTTTTATAATAGTTATTTATTAATATTATTAAGTAAATTTATAAATTATATTTTATATATATATATGTATCTTTAATTATTTGTAACATTATATTTATTATTTATAATTTTAAACATTTTCTAACAATTCTAACTATGGGGTCCATTACGATGGCGGGCGGACTTTGTCCGCCCGCCACCGCAACGGAGCCAGGTACCACCCGCCGAAGTCGCGGCGGTCCCGCCAGGCACATTAGGATGCGCCCGCCACACTGGCGGGCGCATCCCGCATTTTGTACATTGTGGCGGGCGGTGCTGTCAGCAGCACCCGCCGCAATGTACAAAATGCATGTTGTGCTATTGCATGCACAACGTGACAGGCACCGCGCGGTGCCTGCCACCTTGTGCATGCAAATGCAGTGCACCCCCCACCCCCCCAACATCCTGGGGGCCCGCAACGGGCCCCCAAATGCGAATACCGCATGCCTTTTCATGGCGGAAATGCCGCCATGAAAAGGCTCCTCACCGCCTACATCCTAAGATGGATGGCGGTGTCTCACAGACACCGCCACCATATTAAACCCGTTTTCCGCACGGTCGCCTGTACGACCGGTGGAAAACCGGCGGAAGGTCTTTCCGTCCGCCGGCGTCCCCACCGCCATCGTGATTTGGCGGGGGTAAATGGTAGGCGGGCGGTGGAAAATGGCGGGCGGATTGCCACCGCCATACGAGCGGTGGCGATCCGCCCGCTATTGTAATGACCCCCTATGTTTTTTTAATTATATGAATTATTTACTTTATTTTACATTATTTTTTAAACATTTAGAAAAAACGATATTTTTAACAACGATATTTTTAACAACGATATTTTTTTTCCGATATTTTTGTACATACCATTATGTAGATAGGACTTCGATATTCTGGACAACGAGATTTTTGTCCCGATATTTTTGTACCTCGACATTTTTGTTGTCGATATTCTGTCAGTGATCCATTGTGACTACAGGAAGAACATATGCATCTGGCAACATCCATCTCTGCTTCCCTGACTTATCATCCAACATCCCTCATCGTTCAATTGTGCTGTACTTTCTTGCCACACTGCTAATTCCTCTGTTGTGGCTTCACTTTGTATCTCTTTCACATTCTCAAGTGTATCCTCAAACATGGTAACTTCAGGCACCCACCTAGCGGGACCTGCTACAAACATTCTTTTCATTTTAGTCCGAGCTGTTTCCTTAGCTGTCTGATCTGCAAATGCATTACCCCTAACCACATCATCAGTAACTTTCCGATGGGCACTACACTTTACTATGGCCAATTTCTTTGGGAGTGTCAAAGCAGACAAAAGACTCAATATAAGGTGCCCATGCTGAATCTTTGTGCCATGCGAAGTAAGAAACCCTCTCTCGGCCCAGAGTCGCCCGAAGTTGTGCGAACCTCCGAAGGCATACTTGCTGTCAGTATAAATATTGACAACCAGTCCTTCACTTAATTCACAAGGTCCTATTAAGGCAACAAGCTAAGCAGCTTGGGCCAACTGATAAGGAACTCATGATGTCTCAACTACTGTACGCAGCATGGTGATAACATATGCAGCAGTTGTAGTGCCATCTGGTAATTTAAAACAAGAGCCATCGACATATAGTTCCCCTTGTGGGTCAGATAAGGGAACATCAGTCAAGTCTACCCGTCCTTTCGTCTCTTCTTCCATCCGGAAGATACAATCATGTTTATCAATCTCATCACACTCAGAAGGGAGGGGCAGTAACGTGGCTGGATTCAGAGTGGCACATCTTTTAATCGTAATGTGTTTAGCAAACACTGTTAGTTCATAGCCAGTCAAACGTGCACTGGTGAGGTGCTGTGTCTTACTCTTATTCAAGAATGTATCCAAAGCATGGGGTACCATGACGTGAGATCAGTATCGAGTATGAGTCCAGCCGATTGTCTTATCGAGACGGCCATAGCCGCGACCGCTCTTAGATAGCTTGGGAGGCCTCTTGCAACAGGGTCAAGAACAGCAGAGAAATAAGCACACGGTCGTTGCTTATCTCTAAATTTTTGTGTTAAAACAGAAAGTGCGCAACCAGCCATCTCATGGACGAACAACACAAACAATTTGTTATTGTCAGGGGTGCCAAATACTGGGGCTGAACAAAGCGCAGTTTTCAATTGCTCGAAAGACTGCTGACATTCAGGCATCCAAGGCAGGGGCTCATGCACGTCTTTAATGGTTAGTGCAAGCAAGGGTTTGCTTAGTAAGGACTAGTTAGGTATCCACTGCCTACAGTAGGAAGTGATACCTATAAAAGCACGCACATCTTTCTGAGTCTGTGGGATGGGCATTTTAACGATGGTACTGATGCGCTCAGGGGTCAATCTCCTACCCTCTTTCGACAGTAGGTGACCTAAATAGGTGGCCTCCTGTTGACAATACTGAAATTTAGAAAGAGAAACTTTATGTCCATGTTGGGCCAAATGCAACAACAATTTGACGGGACTATCTCTACAACCCTGCTCAGTATCCGAAGCGATAAGGAGGTTGTCAACATACTGCACCAATACATTAACTGTGGGAAGCAAAAGAGAATTCAATTGGGACTTTAGAGCCTGACTATAAATACTTGGACTCTCAGTATAGCCCTGAGGAGCTCGACAGAACCTAAAGCTTCTGCAAGCTAGTGTAAACCCAAACAAATACCTGCTATCTGGATGAATAGGAATACTGAAGAATACATTTTTCAAATCGATGACAGAAAAGAATTTAGCAGTAGAAGGAATCTTCGTCAAAAGAGTAGTAATATCAGGGACCACTGGAAACTGGGGAACCACTATTTTATTAACTTTACGCAAATCAATCACAAAACAATAAACATCTTCATGATCATCAGAGGAACCTGAAGGTGTCCGTTTAAGAATGGGAAGAATAGGGCTATTACAAATATTGGCAGTCGTCTCCTCAACCACTCCCTTCTCAATCAACTCCTGAATATTTTGCAATAAGGCTCACTCTCCTGCCTATGGTATCTTATACTGAGGGATACGAGGCAAAACAACCCCATCCTTAACTTTTATCGAAACTGGTGGTATCTGCAGCAGTCCCACATCTGTATCACCTGTCGCCCACAAAGTGGGTGGCACATCAGCAAATTCAACAGCAAGAGGCGCATCTTTGGACAAACACTGCTTAGCGCATACTACATCTGGACCCATTGTCATATAGACACCTGCCGGAGAACAATACATTGTAGCATGCAGTTTTTTCAACAAATCCAAACCCATCAAAATTTCACCACAATTTAGATGTCAACAATAATCCACAGTAAAAGAACCAATAGTTAATGCAAGAGGTCTTGAAATGGGGCTTACAACCGGTACACCAGAAAAACCTACTGAAACATTATTATGGCCAGACAGAGCCGCCCCAGGGACCATATTTCGAGAAACAGAACTTTTTGTCGCACCTGTGTCCACCAAAAATTCCTTAGTCGAACCTTGCAGTTCCGCTGTTACATAAGGACCATGCTGATCTACAGGTATCGGAACTGGTCCCCCACACTGTCCCTGGCTATCCTAGCTGTAAGACATTCCTGTCACTTCTTCCATATCGTAATCATCATGATAATACTGTCCCTCACGAGGGTCATCAAAGTAATTGTTATCAGAACGACCCTGTGAGGCTACAGCATTCTGAGCTCTATCAGCCCCACCAGCTCCATGACCCCACTCCACGAGAACCTTGACCTCTAGGGACCGCCACCCTCTGCAAAAGCACAGGACACTCGCTACGCCAATGTCCCTCCCTTTTACAGTACGCGCACTGATTCGGCTCCAGAGGCATCGTATTCGGCTACCTACTAGTACGTGGAAGCTGTTGGGCAGGACCACCACGACCTCTGCCATTCCCTCTAAACGCCTGCTGTAACAACACCTTCATCTTCAAATCTTTATGCTTTTTCTCTGTCCTCTCCTTTTCCTCGTTATCCCTATGCTCATAATACTGTGCCATATTTAAAATAACAGAAGGGGAAGAGGTGGCCCAAGTGCTTTCAGAAGCCTGCAATCGAGTCGCAATCTCAGGAAGCAAATTGGAAACAAATCTATTAACAAACAACCGAACACCTCCCTCAATAGACAAATCCTGCCCACTGTAATCCAAAAATGTGTCTTCAAACCGGGTGAAAAAATCAGACACACTCTCATCTTTCTTTTGTCGAAAAGCCAACAATTTGTCCCAATCTTCTTTTCTTGGTGGAATAAGAGAATGCATATATGTAATAATACGACCAGGCAAAGCAAGTATCTCAGCTCGGGGTTTATTACCTGGCTTCCTTTCATGATCCCATTCTTTAATCACATCCCATGTACCTCCCAACTCCTCAACGTGATCTTGAGTGTGCACCTGCCTCCAAATATCAACTGGAACCAGCAGACCAAAAACATCTCAATATCAGAAAGAGTCATTACAGTAGAAGAGGCAGCTTCAGTCAATTCTTTATAATATGCAGTAGGATTTTTCCTAGGGTCAGGCAAATGAGTCTTAAGAGACAAAACTTTGCTTCTTTTCCATGGAGTATAAACCCATTGTTCCTGAAAACAGGCAGCCCCCCTCGCCCTAGTAACATTGCCACGGCCATCCATTAATTCCGGTATTTCTGGATGATATATAGGATGAACTTCCCACATCGGGAACTGAGACACCGACCTGGGACTTTTCTCATGTAGTCTTCCCCTATATGCTATTATTGTCGTAACATTAGAAAAAACCTGTTCTGGCCCCAATTCACTAATATACACCTGATCTCTAAGGTCATATAAAATTTGAGGCGCTTCTGCTTCAAAGTACTGTTGCCAAAGACCAATTAATGTGCGCACATGTGTTTAAGGGCATGCTGCTGTATAAAAGGCTCAAAATCTCTCATAGTCGCCCAGACATCCTCTACATTGTAAATAGGATTACGAGCCCACTGTGCAGCCTGATTAGCTATTACCTGTTTCTCATCGTCTCCCACATCGGATCGCACCAACGGTCCCATGCGTTCCTTAAATTTGGTCCAATCCCTATCCTCAAATCCACGTATCGGGATCCCACTAGTTACTAATGTCGGGGGATGACAACCATAGTAGGAGAAGCAACAGAAGTACCAGGCACTATCGTCGCTGATAGTTGTGTCGTAGGAGAAAGAGCTGGCGAAAGGGACGCTGAGACAATAGGTGTGAAGGGGTACTAACAATCACAGTTGCCACAGATGGCAAAGAAACAGAAGGAAGAGGAGGGGTGGGGAGCCGAAGCCACAGCCGTTGAAATACCAGCAGTAGATACAGGTACAGAGACAGTAGAAGCAACTGTAATGGGTGGCTGTGATGGCACCGGAACAGTGGGATACATTCTTTGCGGGGCATATGGAGGTGGGGGTCGAGAATCTAACAATTCTTCCACAAAAGTGTCATCTTCTTCCTGAACCACATACGATTTATCAATGTGTAATCGAAACCTCCTATCTTCACATTCAACACGCTTTTCCTGCTTTTCCCTGTCATACGCCTCAGCTTTCTGAGTCAATGTCTGCATTCATCCTTTCCGGGCCTCTTTTTCTGCCTTCAATCGCTTCTGTCTAGCTGCTTTCTGCCATGTTCTGAGGGAATCAAACATAGACTGCCTACTTCGTCTCTTAAACAACTGTTCTAGTAAATACTCAATCTTTTGTTCATCGAAAGTGCCCGTCAACGGCCACTGCAACTCGGCATTGTCCCTCGTATATTTGTGCCACAAAGTACTAAACATAATAGGACCAAGACCATGCTTCACATACATATCAAAATTCGGAGTGCCTTCTGGAGGTGCCGGCTGACTTTCTTCCAATCGAGCAACAGCAGAACAACAACAGCAGCACAAGGAAAACAATTTGCTAACACTAGGCATTCTCAAAAAGAAAACAAGTTCACTATTTTATGCCTGGCAAAACAATTGCAATTGCTTTTATGCAAAAGACGGTCCTTAGACCGTACCAAATACAAACCAAAATGGTACCATATCCACAAAGAACCAAAACAAACTCACCTGATATATGCAGGTTGTTAGAAGGTGGTTCTGACACTCTGGGTCGCCCGGATTTTTCGCTTTTTGAGCACCTATTTGTTGAGCTTTTACTGGGGGAGAGCCTCATAAGTTGGGACTCACCCCCAGTGAACTCATGGTGAAAGAGACTGCATGTGGATTTTACTGGTGTCCCCCTAGCTTGACTAGGCTGCTGCGCTGCAGCTGGAGTAAGGGGCACCGGGCTGGTTACATGCAGGCACATGTGTACATGCGTGTGCACACGTGTACGGGCTGCGCAGGGGAGATTACTAGCGTGCGCAGCCCAGGAGCAGCTACAAAGTGAATGGTGTGGCAGGACTTATGCAGAATGGGGTGGTGATATGGAATAGGCTTTATACAGTGGGAAGAAACATGCCAGGGAAAGTCAGTGTGTTTTACTGTTTTCACTTCATTATTCTCCTATGGGGATGTGGAGCCCATGTGCTAGTTTCACTTTCCTAGGGCCTACAAATTCCAGACACGCACTAAAGTCCACTGTAACTTGTGTGAGAAGAAGTATTCTGCAGAGTCCAAAGTCATATTTGTACTGCTTTTGGGTCATCCAGAAATGTTATATTTCTCTGAGTCAGCTCATAACCAGGGCCTGGCTGGGGGCTGACCCCAGCAGCCTGGATTAATGACCTTTCTTCCCAAAGCAAAGACCTTCCCTCCCAGGAGAGAAGAGGGGTGGAGCTGCAGGCTAATCCATCAGCAGCTGTCACTGGGTGCCAGGCACCAAGCTGCACCAGGGCGAAGGCAGCCCTGGGGGGAAGGGGCTCTCAGAGACCATGTGGCAGGAGACCCTGGATGACGCCATTTTGAACAAACCCAGAGGCCTGGGAAGGAGGGAGCAGGGGCAGAGAAGTGATGTGTCGCTGTGTGATAGGGCAAACAGAGACTTCCTGCCAGCCCCCTCCCCAACTTCTTAAAAGAACTTGCACAGGAAGAGGAGCTCTCTCTGGGGTGTGGTCTGCTGAGGCAGAAGGTGCTGGAGCCTGGCGCAATGGGCAGTTGGAAGGAGCAACCCCCTGACTGTCCCAGGTTCCTGAACAGCACCAGGAAAGGATACCAGGACCAGCGCGCAGGGGCCTCTGCGCAGGGAGAAGAGAGGCCCAGGAGGAGAGCCAGGTGAAAGGCTGGCGCAGGGAGCCAGTGAAGACAGCTCCCTGCTGAATGCACCCTCCTTGAGACCAGGAGGGTGAAGGAAGAATCAGTCGGGGAGCGCCTTCGCGCTCCCCGTGAAGTATGGCCCCTGGGGGCCCGGGACCCCATCCCAGAGCCCCGGCATGACGAGAGAGGACGGGGGAGTGCCGTCGCACTCCCCCGTGGCTGCCGAAGGAGGGGGGAGTGCTGCTGCACTCCCCAGAGGCCAGCTGGAGCAGCGCTGGCCTCCGGGTCTGCCCGCCGTAGCGGGCAGACCAGAACTGCGTTGCCGGCTCCCGCGGCAGCACGCGAGGGTGCTGGCCGGGCAGGGAGCCGGCGGGGGAAGCCGGGGGTGGGCTCCCCAGGCTGCCCTCCAACAAAAGGAGCAGGCGGGGATCCCGGGTGGGACCGGGACCCCGAAACCAGAGGCAGAGCACCGCGGGGCCCGGGTGGGACCGGGCCCCCGAAAACCAGCAAAGCGGCCGGGGGTGGGCTCCCCGAGCCGCGTACACTCACCTGGGGGTCCGGGTGGGACCGGGCCCCCCACCGAGGTCGGAACACGGCACAAGGCCGCCAGGAAGCAGGGCAGCACGGCTCCCCCTGGAGCAGCGGGGGAGCCGCTGCTCTAATATTCATGGAAAGGGCAGAAGCGCCCCATAATGCCTTGCATGCCCGGACCGGCCTGCAAGGGAAAACAGCGTTTCCTCAGTTGGTGGTGACCCCAGGAGGACGGGGCACTGCCAAAAGTGTGCCCAGGTGCAGGGGGAGCTGCAGGAGCAACGCAGTCTCCCCCAGCACGAAAATGGAACGTCCCTCCCTAAGTCTCATGGGGACTTATAAAGAACAACCCCTCAAGGGCTCAGGCAAGCCTCATCAGCATCCCCATGGCTGGAACTTTTGTTCTGCAGCTGGGGGTGCCAAAAGGACTGCACCATGACATGGAGGTCTGAGTTCGGGATGTTGGGAAGGGAGGTGAAGAGGTGTAATTGCACTCGTAGTGCATTTACTAGGGTTATTCTTTCAGAGGGTCTGAAGGTCACATGTGTAATGTGAGGTACCTGTGTAAGGTGATGTCATAAGCAAAGTGGGGTTATGTTGCCAGACATTCCTGCTAGGGTGTCTGGCTGTATGTACTTAATCCTGTGATTTCATCTGTGATGCCTTTTAGGGGCTTTAATTGCAATGCATTATAATGATCAACTAAGGTGATGAGTACTGTCATTCTAAAGTGCTGCTTAAACATGTATTCTTGCTTCTGTGCTTAAGTGAAGAACAACCCAGACTGTTAGCACTGAAGATGTAAGGGTGCATACTGTGTGGTCAATATGAGATGCTCAGTCCGGGTTATGTGTCGCTGGGGCAGGTGAACCTATTTTTAATGCTTGTTGAGATGATGGGGTGAGGGTGCCCCTGGGATGGTGCCAGTTGGCTAGGCCCTCGCTCCAAGTTGTGTCAACCCACTGCATTAGGGGGCAAGATGACGTGCAGGCATAGGAGTGGTGGTACTAGACCGCACCCCCCTGCGGGAGGGGTGGAGATGTTATGCAATGTCACAAAGTAATTCCAACAGCTTATGTATATTTGTAAATTGGTGCATAGTATTGAGTAGTGTGTGTGTTTAATAAATGTACTCTTACTTTTATAAAGCAAAGTACAGACTGTACAATCAATTATTGAGTGTTATTGCTGCGCACCTGTAACGGCGGTTACTAGCCCACACCACCTCCCTTGAGTAAGCCTCAGACTGCTCTGCAATGCTACCCTCTGAGAGTCAGGCGCTACAATTGGGTGTTTGGTTCCCAGTGAAGGACAAATGTAGTCATGTTATTTGTGCAGGCCTCACAAATACTGCCTCGTTTTCCAACACAGGTCAAACAAATTAATTCTCTACTGCCGACTCTTCAGACCAAACGGTCAGTGTGAGAAGTTGGCCTGGCATATGCTGTCCACTAATTATAGTGGGCACCTTGCACCAGTCCAAACAACCCCTTATTGGAGATAGGTTAAAGACAACCTTTATTGAAAGCTATCCTAGTGGTAGCTATGGAGAGCAGCCTTCAGGCTAAGTCTTGAAGGAATGTAAAGCAGCTTGTTTTACCAGTCTATAATCTCTTGAGTGACCAAATGAAAGAGGACCACACCAGGTATATATTCAAAATATATGTATTTATTGCTAAACACACCCCTCTAGTCTCTTTATGAGGCTAGAGTTCGAAGTACATAAGTTATAAGTTAGTTATCTACAGTAATCGCACAAATACACGTTTGAGCCCTAGGGGCGTACCAAACCATATACCAATAAAGTGGTATAAGAACCACGACTGAGCTAGACACAGGGCCTAGAGCCTGTAGAAGTGCTTGGACCACAAGGAACCACCCAAGGTAGTGACACAGGGGACCCACGGGGGACGCGTGCAGTGTATGAACACAGCCGCGAATCGCAGTTAACTTCTATGGGGAAAGTCGCGGTTTGAATTTAAAAGAAAAGGGACACTTAGAGGAGGACTTGGAGCAAACCCTTTGAGAACTAGGCTGTTCTAGTGTCAATACCCACGGAGCACCGGAGTACTCGAGTTACCTCACCCAGGGGAGCCGGGTGCATAGGTGTCTTTCGGGGTCGGGTTTCGTCGTCGCTTTCAATGGCGATCTGCTGCAAAGTGCTGCTGGCGGCCAAGTCGAAAGTGTTCGGGTGGATCCAAAGGTGGATCAAAGATCTGAAGAACCTGAAAGCAGAGGGGACAGAGTCTGGGTCACTAGCCAGTGACCAGGAAGGCGATGAGCAGATGCCCACCGATGTCGAGTGCTTCAGGTAGGTTGATGGTCATCTTGACTTTTCAGCCACGAGGTCCAGGAGGTGTCGACGACGACCAGGAGCTGGATTCGAGCTGTCCCACGACGTCTGTCGATTGCAGGGGTGTCGGCGACTGGATTGGACCCAATAAGCCTTGGCAACGGCAAGTCTCATGGAAATGGAAGAAGGACAATGTTGCAGACCAGCAAGGTCTGTGGGACTCACCCAGGAGGGTAAGTCAGGGCACGCCTGGAGCAACCAGGGAGCCCAAGCAGAAGAAGATTGGCCTTCGGGAGGGCCTACTAGCCAACGGACTAGCGACCGCAAAGGAGCCTCGAGTCGACGCACGTGGATCTGGCTCACAGGACACTTGTGGAGTGGAGGCCAGTGATCTTCGGTGCAGTTGGTGCTGGAGGCTGGGGCTACTCAGAGCCCAAAGCACGACTTCGTGGGAGACCCAGAAGAGGATGCACTTGCAAATGCGATTGGTGTCCAGGGGTCACGGTTCCACATTACCCACGACAGCTACGGGCCTCAGCTTTGCTGGGGACTCAGGGCAGCCTCGGGGAAGTCTGGAAATCCCCCTCTGGTGATGCAAAGACTTCGGCGTTCGGCGGGAGCTTCAGCGATGCAGACCGGACAATTGCTTCTTTGGTGCCTGCCAAGCAGGGGAGTCACTCCTTGACCCCAAGGGAGATTCTTCAGTCCTCTAATCTTGAAGTAGAGTGTCGAAGGTCCAGGATTCTGTGTCAGAGTTTCGTCCAGGTTAATCTAAAGTCCTAAGGACTGGGGTCCCATACTTATACTAAGGTAGGGGGTTGGACATACTCTGTGGACCCATCTATGGGAGGGTCAGGGCAGAGGGGTGGTAACACCCCTTTCCCTTTGTCCAGTTTCGTGCCAGAGCAGGGGCTGGAAGCCCCTGAGCCGGTTTGAACTGGGGTATGCACAGGGACACCAAATGTGCCCCCAGTGCAGGACTTCAAAGCACCAGAGAGTGCTCCCGCCCAGCCCCAATACACACTATCCTGTCTGGGGAGGTGGTTACACCTCCCTGGGCCAGGAAACCTATTGTCCAGGCCTCCCCTGCCGGAGTTTCGGTCAGCAGCAGGAGGCCAGACTCGTGTCTGTGGCAGCGGCATCCATTTTGTGATGCCAGGGCTTGAAAGAAGTTACCGGGCAGGCCGGTGTGTACATGTCTCTCCCTCTAGAAGGGTGGAATGCTACCCCTGCCGCCAGAACTGGCGGGGGGGTAGTACTCAAAGATGTTTGACACCAAACACGACATGTTTCCGTGCAGCCATCCCAAAGTTAGCATTTAACGCGAGGTTATAATGCGCTTAAGAGTATATGGTCGGGCTGCACTACAAACAGCATCAGAGAAGGGTCTCCGAATGCTGCAGAGGGGCCCAGCTCATGCAGGGGCACCCTCTCACATAGGAACCACGCACTCTGCCTTCAGGATTGATAAGGCCTGCCATAGGAGTGACTTATAGGTTTATATGTGTGTATGTATGTAGTGATATAGGTAGCCTATATCACAGTAAGGGGTGCATGCACCACCTTACCCAGGCTGCAGTAGCAGACCTGTGGTGTCCTTTTGGCTGGCCTTCCAGGGGTGGCACAATACATGCTTCAGCCCCTGGCAGGCCTCTGAGGTACCTATGCCCTGGGTACATAGTATACATATACTAGGGACTTATAAGGGCACTCCAGATTCCAATAAGAGATGTGCCTAAGGCACATGGAAACCATTTTAGAAAGGAAGCAGCTAGGCTGGGGTTCTGATTAGCAGGGCCCCAGCCAGACTAAGGTCAAAAAACAGTGAAGCATCAGCAAAAAGTGGGGGTACCCATGTGAAGCAGATCCTACTCTCCTACAGTCAGATCCAAGGGTTTCGCCGTTCAGGACTCCAGTCGGGATGACCACTGTGCGAGGCACCATCTGGCGGGACAGAAGGGGCAGCTGCGAGTACCAGGAACTCTTTCGTGCAGGGATCCCTGATCTGCCCGTCCGACCCGACGATGGCCTCAACCTCCCCCGTCCGCGGAAGGGGATGGGTCACTCACCCGAAGAAGTCCCTGTTCGGGTGCCAACTGAAGGAAGTGGCCCGATTAGGGTCACCCGGGTCACTCATGACCACCTCTCAGCCTTCCATACCACATGAAGAGTCGGTCAGACAGTAGAGAATACAAACCAATAACAGTTTATTCAGATACACTCAGAGCGGAGCCATGTCTGGCCAGTCACTAGGAGTGCTGCAGAGGGACTGGCATCAGCGAGCATAACGATACATTATGTACACTTCGAAACCAATGAAAGCACGCCCACCATGGGATTTTCCAAGCAGATGCAGCTGAACAGTAAATTACAAAGGAGTAAGTTTCGATTCTGAGGCCGGGCACACATTATCTACTATTCAAGGTCACTCTGCCTGTACCCACCACTAGACAAGTGGGAGAAGGCCTACGTCTAAAGGAAAGGTATGTGCTAATAAGAACAGTGCATTCATTAGTGTAGCAAAACTCAGCTCCGAAGAAACGTAACCTAGAGGAGGCTGCTTCTCGGAAATGGCAAAGGATTAGTTTCGATTATACTTCAAAATGGCGGCCATACACAAAATGGCGCTGCGAATGCTAACTCACGTAAAACAATGCTAAAGCATATTTTTCTATTCTAACAAACTATTGAAATCACACACATCCACAGTGTGGGCCAACCAAAAGTAGTCTCAGGTCAGGGGCTGACCTCAGACAATATACGGAAAGTACTACATGCACAGTCAATCAGGAAAAAGTAGTGGAGGAAGGGAAACATTTGGAGAAATGTCAAGGATCTGTTGGACTACAGGGGGTTAAAGTTGTGACTCATATGGCCAGCCCAAAGTAACTCTGCCTCTGAGCCTCAGCCATTGTCATTCACGGGCACAAATCTCCATCAAGCCTTGACCTCCATAATTAGTGTACACTCAAACCACATTTACAACATGTACACAACATTTTAATTCAGATTGTAAATTTTTGTGCCATGCTATATGTGACATTACCTTCACTTGGCACTCTTAGGGGGCATTGCGGTATAGCTATCTCCAAGAGCATACTCTGACAACTACAGATCTGGGCACTGTCAGTACATTGAGTGTACACATGCCTCACTTCATCCGTACCTGCTCATTGCAGGACACATACACAGCATAGACTCTGAGTCTACAAATATCCAACACCCTTCATCAGGAATGTGTAACACATATGTCAAATGGCACCAACAACAGAACATGTGCACTAAAAATGTGCATGCAACCCAGGAGTGGTATGTGCCTAAACAAACTTCACAAAGATGGTGTGAAGTACACAGAGTCAAGTGCTTCACTATACCTTGCATGGATGTGGAGTTTCGGGACACCAGAAATCTTCCATATCCACATCATATGACATACTGGACACCCAAGCACCATCATAGCCTGTGAGACAGGAAGCAATGCAGACCAACTGAGTGGAGTAAGCATGTGAGGAGCTTACCTGCTCATCTGGTGAGCCATAGAGCTGTCCATACAGGGGAAAAACCTCTTCCACCCATTTCTCAAGCTCCTCTGGATAGAAGACTGGGGCCCTCAACCCTTTTGCACAGGACATGATAGCTCACAGAGTCAGCAAACAGCAGCTGGAGTTGAGGAGGTGGGGATCGCAGCAGTGTCAGTAGGCAAGTCAAGAGTGCAGCCCACCACGTTGTTCATGTACACCACATAGGCAGTCTTCGGCACGCATGGGCACCACCATTGGACCATGACATTCAAAATCACCAAAGAAACCCAATGGCTGTATCGGCTGTAGTCAACACCGCCTATCGCACGGTCAACTTCCGCCAGAGCTAGCCGAGTATTGAATGTCTGATAAGCGACGTCAGGCAGGTGCCATCTTGACAGTAGATCGTGGATTATACCTCATGTAATCGACATTGTAACAAAAACTACAAGCATGTGATGACATGTCTACAGGGGGTGTTGAGCTAATCTCTGGATACCAGTTCACAAACTGGAATCAACAGCAATCCTTTTGATGTCCCCACCATTTCCACCATCAGTGTTACCACGGCGATGACGCTATGAATGGGATTCAAAGATACATATTTAGGCCAGGTGGCTGTAGATGACACAATTGAAGTACATTCAATGTGGCCCTTATTGAAAATAACACATCTGGTGGACATAATCCTGATTTAACTGGATTCAAATAGGTCTGTCAGTAAATAGGTGGATGGATTTGTCATCCTACATATCCAGTGTCTGAACATGGCGAAAATCAGTGTTTGTCTTACAAAACTCACTGCGGAAACGGTGATCCTTATCTAAATATGAGTACATAACACTGCAGGAACATTTCGGCCATTAGGTATATGCTAGGTTTCACTGTCCCTACCATTTCCAGAACTTGAAACCATGGAAGTAAGAGATGTAAGTAAGTAGTACACCACTTTAAGTAAGTCCCCATACAAGAGAGCACTCACGCCACCATGTGGGTACCTGACAGCCTGAGTACTTGGGCCACAGTCATCGATGAACATGCCTCAAAATCCTCATGTGCACAGTAGCAGTGGCTTGATTGTTAACCGTGTGCCAACATTGTCATTACCAACAGTCATGCTAAATATGGAATTGTGGAAGTGCTTGTAGGCTCATCAACCAGTGCAGTATGTGAATGTGTGTGACAAGAACAAGCCATATTTGAAAGGCCAACACACATATGTGGACACGGATACTTCCTTGTGTTGGGGCGTTCTCTGGGGGTCGTGACTTAACAAGTAATAGCAGACTTATCAAGGTCTTGCCGTTTTACATTTAGTCGGTCTGGAACTTTTCGTTAATATACTTAAGAAGTTCAACATGGGCTTTGCAAATGAGTGAATAGAATAACTAGAACGAGCCAAAACCAACCCCAACAGGGCGATATTAAATGCCATGGGACTGTTGCCTCAAAACATCTCTTTTCTATATGCTCAATCTCAATATCAGTCGTACTCTTGAGTATCTTATCAGCCTTGAAAAAGTCCAGGAGGACAAAACATGTGTCAGCTGCTGTTTTCCTGATAAATGATGTGGGGAGAGGTGCTCCTTCAATAAAGAAGAAGTTTTGTATCATATTTGCTGGGACCTCAATCAAACACTGAGAATTCAATATCAACAAAGACAAGATCAAGGAATTCTAATTGGACTGTGTGTGCTTTGGTGCCTTATGTGGTTACGCATATGTGGACATGCCCATATTAACTCATAAGACATGAGGCTTGCATATATACACCTATGTGTGGTGATCCAAGTCACTCACTTAAACACATCCAACACATCTCCAAAATACACCATTACAAGACATTTAGGCCAATTGTGGCTGACAATGTTCAAGAGTAGTCGAAAGACCCTCCATATGACCTCCCACCTCAATCCAAAGTCATCCAACATGTCCATCCATGGTACTGTTGGACATCTCCTGAGGTATACCATCACCAGTGCATATTACTGAAGCACTATTATCTCTGATAATGGCACATCAAAAATCATGTTGGAGACCTAAATGTAGTGACACATCACACACACAATGATAACTTCACATTCAGATCAGAAACAGAGGCAGGACTCTTGTATGAAAATAACTGTAATTTGTTTTTCATACAGAGAAATATAGTTTTTTAATCATCAGGCCACTGGCCCCGCTCGCACGCATCGCCAGACAGCACGACCTCAACATTATCTCCTACGCCGACGACACTCAACTGATCCTCTCCCTCACCAAGGACCCCCTCGCCGCCAAAGCCAATCTCCATGAAGGAATGAAGGCCGTCACCGATTGGATGAAGATCAGCCGACTAAAGCTGAACACGGACAAGACGGAGGTCCTCATCCTCGGCGCCAACCCCTCAGCCTGGGACGACTCCTGGTGGCCAACGACGCTGGGAGCAGCCCCGACACCCACCGACCACGCACGCAACCTGGGAGTCATCCTCGACTCAACGCTCTCCATGGCCAAGCAAGTCAACGCAGTCTCCTCCTCCTGCTTCAACACCCTCCGCATGCTTCGCAAGATCTACAGGTGGATCCCGACAGACACAAGAAGAACAGTCACCCAGGCCCTCGTCAGTAGCAGACGACTATGGGAACGTCCTCTACGCGGGAGCCCCGGCCAAGCTCATCAAGCGACTGCAACGCATACAAAATGCATCCGCACGCCTGATCCTCGACGTACCATGCCACAGCCACATCACCCCCCACCTGAGGCACCTGCACTGGCTCCCCGTCAACAGGAGGATCACCTTCAAACTCCTCATCCACGCACACAAGGCACTCCACAAAACTGGCCCAGCCTACCTCAACAGACGACTCTTCTTCTACGTCCCCAACCGCCAGCTCCGCTCCGCCGACCTCTCCCTCGCCTCCGTCCCTCGCATTCGAAGAACAACCACCGGCGGCAGATCCTTCTCACACCTCGCCGCCAAGACCTGGAACACCCATCCACTAAGCCTACGACAGACCCAAGACCTGCTGACCTTCAGGAGGCTACTCAAGACCTGACTGTTCGACCAGTAGCAGCACCCCCCCCCTTCCCTCTCCCCAGCGCCTTGAGACCCTCGCGGGTAAGTAGTGCGCTCTACAAATTCTGTGATTGATTGATTGATTGATTGGCTGAACCACATGGGTGCTTGGGAGGGGCAAACTTTGCCATAGGAGTGATTTTCTTCGGGTCTGGGTCAGGGCTTTGCTCTTTTCCTCCTTTGGGTGGTGGATTTGGGAGGGGTGGCACATGAGGTGGTAGGGATGAGGATGGGGATGGAAAAGGAGGGCCTGGGTTGAAGGGGGGAAGGAGCTGGTCAACATGGCAAAGTCCAAGGGAAAGGGCATATTGCTCACTGGTGAAGGGTGTGAGGTAATCATAGATGGGGTAGGTGGCTCTGATGTGGGTGCAGGTCTGCTCTTTGGACTGATGGTGGCTGGTGTGGATGGGTGTGTGGGTGCAGGTCTGCTCTCTGGACTGATGGTGGGTGGTTTAGATGGGTGTGTGGGTGCAAGTGTGCTCTCTGGACTGATGATTGGTGGTGTTGATTGTTGTGTGCTGCATGTGTCTGATTAGGTGGGTGCATGCACAGATGTATGTGTGATTGGGACAGACAGAGGAATATGGTCTTGGGATAGGGGTGGGTAGAGGAAGGATGTGGGGTGGAAGACAGGGGTGGGTTAAAGGCTGTTGTTAATGAGGAGGCCAGAGCCTGAAAAGATCCCTGTAGGGCAGACATACCTCTGTTAATGGCACCCAGTTAGGCAACCATCTGAGCCTGTTGGCAGACCACACCCTGGATGGCATTAAACAGTGCAGTGTGCCCAACAGAGATCTGTTTCAGGAGATCAATAGCTTCCTCACCAAGGGCAGCTGGGGGCACAGGGGCAGAAGTGCCTGGAGCAGAGGAGATGGTTCCCCCATCTTAGGGGAGTCGGCCCAGACAACTAAGTAGGGAGCAGCAGGGAGAGCGGAGATGGAACAGGGGGTAGTGGACAATGATGGCATAGCACCAGGATGGGTGGGGTCCGCCACTACCAGGGACTGGCCACTGGTGTCTGACTCTGTGGATGCAGTTGTGTAGTAAGGGTCTTCCATGGCACTCCCTTCGCCCTCTTGGCCTGTGGCTCCATCTGTATTGGTGTTCCAACCAGAGCACCTGGGCCAGCTTCTTCTCCAACGTCCTGGGCCGTGTCTCTTCCGTTCGCCTGGGTAGATGATGAAAGGACAAATCAGCTTGGTCAAAATCTGCATCATTGACACACATGATGAACAGCTCAGTACACATAGCAGAACTATTTTTCTGTTATCACCTCATCAACTAGAATGCCTTGATTGACTAAAACCTTAGCAGTAGCAGATGCATGTATGCCACAGGAGTCTGAAACAGTTGCCACTATTGCATCAGTCACCTTGTCTCAAATCAAATGTCATGTATGTTGTAAGGTATGACTTCACCCTGTATATTTGGGCCCTTTTCCCATACTACAGTGACCATGTGACATCACCTAGCATGGACATGCTTACAGCAATCCTACCCATTCCACACAAGGACCTGCTACGGCTAATAATTATTTCTGAAAACCACTTCCCTATGCTCAGATTTGAGCTTGATACAGGTATCTCATGCCACATGTGTGATACCAAGTAGAATGAGTCAAAGAAAGTGCCCATTCCGCACTGTTCACACAACCACGTTCACATTTCTTCATATGCTCTCTGTCACAACACATCTACATTTTGAATGAAAGGCTAGGAATAGTTATGTATCATGTGTTTCACACCAAAGTATCTTGGAGACAATGGGGGATATTCTCAAGGACTTATCGCCACTTTATCGCAGCCAAAGTGGCGATAGATATATCGCACCATTCACAAGCTGGTGCTAACAGCCGACATCGCCAGTTTACCTGCGATAGCAGCCGCAAAAAACATCGCCACGGATGACACCGGCAACTAACGCTAATGAGATGCAGAGTAGGCGTTCCCGTGCAAAAAGCCGCGACAACACCACTTTGCAATATTCTCTACAACCAGCCAGATCGGCGATAAGATCACAAAACAGGCGATAAGGCAGGGATTTAACACCTGCTCTTACCTGGTGTTAAGTCGGACAACAACCTGCACCACAAAAGGGAGCCCAGACCAGGGCCACACCTGAAGAACAAAAGATGCCATGGAGCCACTGATCATGCAGCTCGGAGCCCCAAGAGGGCCACAACACCCACTGCCACCACACCCAGGCCCCTCCAACCCCCCGGGGCCCTACCACGGACAAAGATATTTAACATCAACTCTACGAAATCATGAACAAAACAATTCGCCTGATGTCGCACAAGTACAACAATTAACATTCATGTGTGGTCAGAAAAAGGAGAATCATCCATTCCTCTTTGAATTTCAAAACAAATGATTTTATTCAAATTCAACCCAAAACAACTATTCGGAAGAGCCATGGCGGGTCTTCTCTGAACAATCTGTAAGACACAGCCTGCAAGACAAAATTCAAGATAAGAAGGTGTGTCATGCGCTCATCAAAGGACAGAGAGAGAGAGAAACAGAGAGAGGAAGAAAGGGAGAGAGAGTGAAAGAGAGGGAGAGAGAGAAAGGGGGAGAGAGGGAGAAGGAGAGAGAGAGAGAAACAGAGGAAGAGAGAGAGACAGTGAAAGGAAGAGAGGGAGAAGGAGAGAGAGAGAAACAGAGGAAGAGAGAGAGAGACAGTGAAAGGAAGAGAGGGAGGAGAGAGAGAGAAACAGAGGAAGAGAGAGAGAGACAGTGAAAGGAGGAGAGGGAGAAGGAGAGAGAGTGCCGACACTGTGGACCCAGGCCTCACTGCTCACCTGCTGCCACCGGTGTGTCTCCAACCACGTGCCGGTATACACTGCAGTCCACCAGCTCCCCTATCTGAAACAGAGTCCAGATTTATGAATGGCAGAGTTCATATCAGTGCACACGTAATCATCGCTTGGCCGCCCCTGCGCACACAGGCTGCTGCACCCCAGCCCCTCCCCTCGACCAGCCGTGTTTGCCCACCCCTGCGCACCCAGGCCTCACTGCTCACCTTCCGCCACCTCCAAGAGGGCCCACCACGTGCCGGTGCAAGCTCCAAGCCCGGGGCCCGCGACCTTGGCAGCCTCCACATCATGCAGCCCCGCCCCACGGGCCAACAGGTCACACACGTGATTCTGAGTCTTGATTTCACAATGGCAGAGATCATATCAGTGCACACGGCATCATCGCAGGCTGCACACCCGCTCAGCGGTATAGGTGCCACTAACTCTGTGAACCGCGAGGCAACGCCACGTGGCGGTAGGCCCGCGCTGCCCGCTGGCTCAGGCCTAGACTGTGGTCCAGCAGGGCTCACACAAACCATTACCAGTCCGGACCGCCAGGACGGCGCATCATCGCAGGCTGCACACCCGCTCAGCACCTAAGGTGCCCCTACCTCAGTGCACCGAAAGTCACCGTCCCATGGCGGTAGGCCCGTGCCGGCCGCAGTGTTTCCGGTGCCACCAACTGTGTGCAACGCAAGTCATGGACCCTTTCTGATTGAGTCCCGTGAAATGCCAGGGGGACGCAGTCATGTCACCTCCGGCAGTGGGGAAGAACTGGGACACGTAGCGTTGTCGTCCCCCCTTTATACGTACGCCGAGTGGGCTGGGTCGGCGTACGCCAGGCCAGCGTAGGAGTGTGAATAATTATCCCTGGGCTCTGGGCGTGGTTCATTTCTGGGCTGGACAGGAAACCAACTGATGCATGTGTCTCTGTTGCAGTGGCTGCACCACACGGCCCGCAATCAACAACGTTGCAATGTTGCATGCACCCGGAGGGCGGCCCCGCACAAAGGTATTGTACAAGGAGCGCAAGGCCGCTCGGGCTCTTGGCTCATGCATGCCAACTGTTGTGTGTGCATCGCTATTGGTGCACCATAAGCCTAAGGCCTAGCCCCAATTGCAGCGCGAAAGCCACATCACATTTCCAGGATGCAAGCAGTAGTCAGACAAACATTAGGGATGAAAGCTCCTTTGTCGCAATACATAAGGCGGAAGGACATCTGCACCTCCGACCTTGGTCTTGCATGTGGCCGGCACCCCATGAGAGAGATACCATAGCAAATGATGACGACTCCCACACTACGCACAGCGCTAATGATAGACCAACGTATCCACACCCCATACACAGAAGTCCTTGCTCGAGGTACTCTTGCATGGAATGCCCTTGACACTTACGTACACAACAACCCATACGTCCAAACGTTGCACACACATACGACTCATTGCTCTGAGCTGTGGCATATCATCCACATAACTGCCGCAGGTCAGAAGAGTGCCAGTTCTACGAGAGCCACCAACGCAATGGCAGAACATCCCGGGCGCATGCACAACGCCTGTCACGTGGAACTGTACCGTGACCGAATGCTGCCTGTTAGTGTCTGATGCATTGGTCTGCATGTTGTGGCCCTTGTCTTGCCCGTACTGACACGCACATGGCAATAAAGTCTACGCAACTTCACTAGTGTACAACTGTGATGAGTGTTGATTTGAATGACTAATCGTGTGCCTCAATGAGCATTGTCTGTACACAGGGAGGGACTGACTGACGCATTTCACTTAGGGGTGAGTCCCTATTGCCAGCTCCACCTCTGTGAGCCAGACATAGTGGTTGGGATAGTTGCTGATAGACCTGTGCTCTTACGTGTCTTCAGCAATGTGAGTATGGTGTCCACATTCTTGCCATGTAGATCAATGTGATCCATCACTACAGGCTGTGTCCACCCAGTTGAGTGTGAGTAGGTATGCGAAGAGATGTTCTGTTGTCAAATGTGATGGGGGGCACTACTTTAGGCCTGCCAACGACTTTGACATTTCATACCCATCCCTATTACTAACATTGCGTGGGGCAAAGTTGAGGATTTGCACGATTGTTGTTTCAGATCAATGAGGCCACAGCTAGTGCACACATTCCCAGTCATCTCACTTCCTATGTGTGTCACGGTCAAACATGCGCATTGCTTTTATTTCCCAGGGTGTACCTATTTGGGCAATCAATGTCCTTACATTCATCCACACTTTCATACTTGATCGATTATGGACATGACACATCTGTGTGAATTTGAATGATTTATTCACATTCGGTGGGGTGTCGGAGCTGGAGCAGTACATGGCCATGCAAACCCCACATTACATTGTAGCCCTGTGGAGGGCCAGCCAGTGTCATTTAGGGATTGACAAGTACATCGGAAGGGGAAGAGTACAGTCCGCAGTCTGATTGCTGTGTCATTGGTAAGCAAACAAAATATGGCAGTCCATGTCGAGGTCCAGGGTGAGTGTCGCAGAGTGTTTCGGGGGACAGCGGGAGGTGTTGTTACAGGGCATGATGCAGAGGGCAGAACCAAGCTGAAACAGGGCATATGGCGGAGAAGAATGCTACTGGCTCCTTCTTACTACAAAGGTGGAATCACCCGCATCTTTGTCCTCTATGTCATCTGTCTGACATGTGGGTGCTGATGTTTGGTCTGCAGCACTGTGTGCCACTGACACATCAGGGGCGAGAGATGTGTGTGTAGAAGTACCAGCAGCATTCATCAGCAACTGCCTTAGTGGCAGCAATGCGATGATGAGGATCTGCAGGGCATGGAAGATCCCAACAACGTTTCGCTGGTGTGCATCCGTGGCAGCCATTCTTTCCGCATGCATCCGCTCCATGTTCTCCATTATCCTCAGCATCTGTGCCAACTCTCGGCTGACATCGCTGAGGCCACTCTGACTGGACAGTTGTTCTCCTCTCAGAGTCATGACTCCAGCGATGTCGGGCATGGATTGTTGGACATCATGGAGCAAACTGTGGGTGGCCGTTAGGGTGTGTAAGTGGTCCCTGATGGGACTTAGACACCCACGTATGTCATCTAGTTTGGCTGCCATGAGGTCGAACCCCACCTGCACCTGTTCAGCCACCTCCTTCTGGCAGTCTAACACATGGCCTTGGAATGCGATGTGTTCTTCGGTGAGGTGCTGGGAGACAGGCGTCGTGGTGGGTGCTTCCTGCTGTGTGGTCTGTGCAGGGGTGGGGTCTCCTCGATGCAGCTGGGCTGCCCTGCTCCTGGAGGTGGGTTGCCGTAGCTGTCCATGAGCTGTTGTAGGGCATCGGTGTCGAAGGTGTGGAGGTCCTCTCCATCATCACTGATGAGTTGTCTGGTCTGCTCTGCAGGAGGTGTTGATTGTCCCTCTGCAATGTGAAGGGGAGATGCATTTTAACATTGTGTTGACATGTATGTTGACGCATTGCTCAAGTTTACATACAGACTGCATGACAATGTACATTATGACTGCTTAGGAGGAGCTGACTATTTGATGCGGGACAGTGGACATTTGAACTACATCAAGGATGTGAGGTTGTACACGTACATTATCATCTCACAGTTTTCTGCTATGCCAGATGTAATTGGCTGATTTCTACGCACAAGCGGAACCAGTTGTGTCCTCTGTTCTGTAGTGAGAGTGTTGCACTTTGTACCACATTGTCGTCAATGATGTTGTGCTGTTATTTCTATGTGTGTGTGCTGCATTGTGGGAGAGTCGCCCCTGCAGCTGTAATTTTGCTGCCCCTTATCCCTTTGAGGCGGTGTGCCTTTGACTTCTGTGCTTCTACAGTGCTGAGATGTTACAGACTTGGCTAATTTTGGCTCTAGTTCGGATTTTGGACTCTTGGGCATGGTTTATTTGCAGATGTGTTGTTGACGTCAGGGGTTGTTTGTGCACGTGGATGTGTCAGAGTGTGACCTGCTCCTTTCCAGATGTGTTCCACACTCAACCACCTCAGTGTCGTGGCATGCACCATGTCATGATAATTGGACTGCAGCCATGCTGTTCGTCATGCAGTGTCACTTGCATTGTCAGTGTGGCTCACAGACACACAGCTTTGCTGGTTTTGACACGTGTGCATGGGTTGGTTGTGAGATTGGTGCTGTGTGGGAAGGGACCCCTTAGTGCCCATAGTGGACGGGGGCCTACTTGCTGTTTGTATATGTGCTGCAGTGTGCCAAGGGGATCAGGGACATGATCCAGAGTCATTGTGGGTGTGCAGTGTGCTGTACTTAATTGTGCATGTGTGCCATTGTGCCCATCTCCCCCGTCCCCCAGTCCCTGTTCGGTACTCACCCTGGTGCTGTTGTGTCAGGTCATGTCGAGCAGTGTCCGGACCCACAACTCCTGCCACCGTCTCCCCACTGATGACTGTGGCCACCATTTCCTCCATCTCATCCAGCTCCTGGTGTTCTGCTGGACTGCCACCTCCAGTCTGCATTGCTGCCTGATGGTTGTCAGCGAGTTTCTTCTTGGTTTTGCGCTTCGCATCATTCCAGCGCCTCTTGACCTCTCCAATTGTCCTCCTCCTCACTCTGACTGCATTCACCTTGTCCAGGATGGACTGCCATGTTGCATTTTTATTTGCCAATGACACGTTGGAGGTGACGAACAGTTGTTGGTGGTGTTCTATCACCTCCGTGATGATGATCCTGTTTTCCTGCGGACTGAACCTCATCTTCCTCGTCTTCTTCTCCTTGCCCTTCCGTGACCCCGAGGTCCCAGGCTGTTCCTCCTGGGGGCTTGTGGGGTTCTGGTCGTCCTCTGTACTTGCTCCGGCTTCCTCCATGGTGCTACGCAGTTTTAATTATTTTGTTTGTGTGTTTTCGGTGCTTTTATAGTGCATTTTCCCGCATGACGTGTGGGAATTGCAGGCCTGTCGCTGGTTATCGCAGATTTTTTATCGCGGTTGGCCACATCGCAACTTTTTTCGCGTTCGTGTTTTGCGTTTTTTTGCCGTCACAGTAATTTTATCGCGGTCATTTGACGCGTTAGCGTGTGACTATCGCATGGTACCGCCATGTTGAGAATAAAACGTTAACACAGCGTTATTTTCCCGCAATAGACTGCGATGTGCAAAGTTGCGTTAAGCTAATTTTGCGATAATTATCACACGTTCTTGAGAATATCCCCCAATGTGTCTAAACTTTGGTTGAGAAGTCATCACATACATCCAAATGACCTTACACCACCTTGGCCTAGAGGCATTCCCACTCCATTTTGCTATGCTCCCCACAACCAATTCCACATAGTATATTGTCTAGCTGTAACACCAGGCAAGAGTGATGAGGCACAGGGAATGTCATGTCCATGTAGTGCATGTCACAATTGTAGACAATATGGAAAGGACATCATAGCACCAAAACGTTTCTCACGCACAAATATTCCAATATGTTGCTGACAGTACACACTCACTTATGACTTCAACAAGTCTGATTGAAAACACCTGCTGCATGTCATCAGGCACTTACATTTCTTCCATATGTTCACATGTGCTTGTCACATAAATGTCACCTGACACCTCACCAGCATGTGACATCACATTGTGAGACAGTACTGTTAGTCCTCATACCATGTATGTAATAGGATCTCCAATCACATCAGATGTATTTCACAAAACTATGTATATGGGTATGTGTGTCACAGCCACCCATGCCCACACAACCCTGTCTGTGGTGAGACATGACATGTATGCACATCATCAGGCACGAAAGGTCTCCTCACCTGGCTCACACATAAACTTGTGATATACACAGATTTCATACTATGCAGAGCCATAAATCTTGTAGTGAACACTTCAGCTTATGATAGTACAACACAGATATGTTACCAATCTCAACCAGGCCTACACATGCAATGACTCTTCTATATACTCTAGCATAAGTTAAGCTCCAAGTTGATGTGGTTGCAGGTGCCTGTAACAATGAAGAGTTGATTAGGCAATATTCAGATTAGGCAGCACAATACTCACCCTCTCCTAGATGCTGTTGGGCTCTCAACTGTCCATCAAGCACCGGGTAGGCCACTGCCAGAATGTAGGCCATTAGGAGAGTTAGGTTCGGGCGCAAGCCCCTATGACATTGGGAGGACTTCCGTAGCTGGATTTCTGCGATGTTGCTGGTCCACGTCTCATGTCTTGCACCTCTTTCATCAGTGGACGCTGCGCCCCTGATAGACACCCAGGGTCCGCACATTCCAGGAGATGGCTTTCCAATGTCTTTGCTTGAGATGGGCGTTGACCTGGATGGATGCAAAAGATGAGGAGACTGAGTGGACATGCAAGACAGAGTCATCTGTGTAGCAGATCAAGAAGTTGTACATACCTATCATGTCCAAGTAGAACTTGAAAAGACCACAAATGTGTGGTCTCCCTTGATGCACATGCACACTGAAGAGAGCCAATGTAACACTATTCTTCTGTCTACTAGACCAAACTCTGTTTGGGTTTGGGTTGCCTACGGCCTAGCCCATGCTTACAACAATACCCAGGCAAGGGCCACTACATATGTGCTGTTGATTTAGGCTAGATGTCCCACTACACGCCATTTGGAGCACATGACAGCTGAGGAAAATCAGCATGACTGTACAGATACTTCAAAACACCAGATGTGTGACTCTGTACATGCTGTTCACAACATCACAGTTAGCACACACTGTGATACATCCCAATAACTAGCGTCAACATGGAAGGTCTGACACATGTTACATTTTGTGCTCACAATCTGCACAAATAGTGTTCCTGTGTACAATACTATGTAAAACAGATGTACAACTAATTCAGCGTGTGACTGATGTCCTGTCAGCAAAGCTAAGCCATTTAACACTTTCAGCCACTGTCACAGGGAAAATATCAACATTCCATTGCACAGAAGGTCTGTTAGCTTCATGTGACACATCTGGTGATGCAGTGATGGACCTGCCTGCTGGACTCACCAACTATCTGCACAGTACATGTGTCAAGAGTGCAGATACTCTGCCCAATGAGAGGACGAATCATGGGCCTTTTACAACATACTTGTGTTAGTGAAGGGCCTGTCCTAAGGCAGTGTAACACATTGTCAATGAGGATACATGGCAAGTACATTCAGGTCTGTGGCTCCTGTGAAGTGCAATCTTATAGGTGGCTTTATTAAAATGTCTTAGGACCACCAATTGTCCTACTACACAATTTCTAACACTATTTCTGGATCTGCAGATCTCCTTGAAGCGGGCACTGTGCTGCAGTGCTATGTCGCATATACCTCAGCTAAATCTTGGGCAGAGTGGGTAGGAATCATTGGCAGGATTAACCTTCTGCATGCTACCCATAGTGAACCCACAATGACATCATATTTGCAAGCTGTTAATAGGCTGTTGTAAAAGTAAATGTCATGCAATGCAGGCCAACAATGTTGTGAAACTCACTTGACGTGTTTGTGACGTTCCGTCACTATCAGCAAAAAGGTTGGTGCTGACTGATATGGGCTGAGAGATCTGGGTGACCATACACATACCTGCATTCAACTACTGCTGCACCTTACATGTTGCCTCCACTGGACATGCATAGCTACATCATCATTCCTTGGCAGATGGAATAATGTCTCCATGTGAAGCCAATTTTACTCCACATCACACTCTGCATGCAGTTGCATTTGCATGGCACTGGGATAGCATGTAGTGCGAATCCAACATCATTATGAATAGTATTTACAGCCAATGCACAGAGCACCATCATCCATTACATCTCTGACCTAGATAGTGAGAATACATCCCAAAATAATGTGTCTGTGCTTTCACTCTGGAACTCATAGGCACATAGTTGAACATGGACATGTCAAGGTTGAGATATCAGTATCGTTCATACATATTGCCAAACTTACCCGCTCCTCTGGTGAGCCATAGAGCTGGCCATACAGGGGAAGAACCTCTCCAACCAGCGTCTCCAGCTCCTCTGCTATGAAGGCAGGGGCCCTCTCACCTGCTTGTCCTCGCATGGGTGCTCCCAGAGGTGGCACACAGCAGCTGACAGTGAGGAGCTGTTAATGGCAGCAGTGTCACAGTGTCAGCAGGCAAGTGTGTATTTTCAAATGACAACATACATGTACGGCGCTTACACGGTCATGTGCGTAGATGCACACAGCAATTGACCCGCCGTGGTCACATTCCCCAACGTTAGCCTATGGGAGAGACCGCTTTGCAAGTCACCGCCAAACTCGCTGTCATCAACCACCGTCAGAGGAACCCTCTAATTTTCCGATTAGTGGGATCAGGGATCCGTTATGGCCGCGATCGTGTTCACAGTGTTGCAAACGGCATATTCCCATTTGCAGAGACTGTAGTTGTTACGCCAAAGTGCACCACCACCATATATGAGTGCTGAGACTTTCATAATGGATAGGCTCAATTACCATGTCATGTCCTGTACAACGCTACATCTGTATAGTGCATTACTGTGCACATGTGTACAATAGTCTCTGAGCTATGTGCTAGGCATTAGCCAAGTAAACATGTCATGGAGGGCTCACTATGGTGCAATTTCTTTACTTTTAATTGATGGTGCGTACACCCATTTGTCAGCCCTGTGTATGCCAACTTGTGTATGACTGGTGGACCAGTCAGATTGTACAGTCATGAAGTAACATGTGCACTGCTTCTTGATGCATACATTTTCAAACACCTGACCTTGACCTTACATGTAACATGTATGTAAGTTTGTTAACTAAGGGCCAGATGTACGATGGATTTTTGCATGAGCAAATGGGTTTTAGACCCGTTTGCGCATGCAAAAATCCTGTGGGCCATGTACTAAACCTATTTTGTGAGTCGCAATTAATTTGTGACTTGCAAAATAGTGTTTAGCGACTTGCTATTAGGAAGGGGTGTTCCCTTCCTAATAGCGACCCCAACAGCTATGTAAGAATGTTTTGCGACCGCAATTGCGGTCGTAAAACACTCGCAGTTTACCACCCTTCTAAGAAGGATGGTAAAGCACTTGCAAATGGGAAGTGGTCCCCAGGGGACCCCTTCCCCTTTGGGAATGCATGCGCAAACAGTTTTTAAGGGTAGGCAGTGGTCCCTGCCCTTTAAAAATGAAAATGAAAAGTTAATTTTTTTTTTAAATGCATCCCGTTTTCCTTTAAGAAAAAAGGGCTGCATTAAAAAAAAAACTGCTTTATTTAAAAGCAGTCCCAGACATGGAGGTCTGCTGACCCCAGCAGGCCACCATCCCTGGGAGTGCCCGCCATTCCCAATGGGGTCGCAAATTGTGACGGTCTCATTAATATTCATGAGGTATGCAATTTGCGAACCCATTGGGAATCGCAAACAGTGTCTCAGACACTGTTGTACATTGGAAATTGCGACTCGCAAATTGCGACTCGCAATTTGGCGCAATTTGCAAGTCGCAATTTCCAATGGTCGTACATCCGGCCCTGAGACCAGTATTCATGTTACATTTTATTCTCACATAGGTACCCTGGGAGAGGGAGGAGATGGCAACCTCCACTGTTCCGTTGATTCCTGGGCCTAGACACCATGCAAGAGCGCCACATAATTCAGAAGTTCAGATTGAATAGTCAAACTATCCTGGATCTCAGTCATCAGTTGGAGCCTGACCTCCTACCTCACTACAATAACCCTAACTCAGTACCACCACTAGTAAAACTCATATCTGTTTTGTATTTTCTGGCCACAGGCTCATTTCATTTCACTATTGCTCTTTCAGGTGTAATATCACAAACGATGTGCAGTCATGTCCTCACATAGGTGCTTACAGCAATATTGAAACATGTGGGCAGCTACATTCAGTTCCCGAGACAGGAGGATTTAGCCACTGTGAAGGTGGATTTCTCTGGTTTTGGTCACATCCCACATGTGATTGGATCGATTGATGGCACTCATATTGGCTTAGTACCACCACATGACAGGGAGAAAGTGTACTGGAACCAGAAACACTTCCATTCTATCAACGTGCAAAATTGTCTGCTTGGCAGATTTGTACATCTTCAACGTCTTTTCCCGGTTCCCAGGATCTGCACATGATGGCTTCGTACTACGGAACAGCACCATACCCCAGCTGATGTCACAACTCCTTCCAGAGAGGGCCTGGCTTGTAGGTAGGTGTGTTATATTTAAGCTGTGTTTGGTGAAAAGTTAGGTAGTATGATCTGATTGTGTGTTATTACATGCTGCCCTTCTGCCTATCTCCCAACTAGGACACTCAGCGTATCCCAACAGGCCATGGTTGTTGGTCACGATGAGAAAGCCTACAACAGCAGGGGAAGTCCGCTTGAATGAGGCCCATGGAAGAATATGGCGGCCAGTGGAGTGGGCTTTTGGGCTCCTGAAATCCAGATTCAGATGCCTTGACCGGACTGGAGGAGCCCTCATCTACTCTTCCGCAAAGGTGTGTCAGATCACCGTGGCCTGCTGCATCCTTGACAACATTGCCCTGCGATGGAACATCCCTTACATCACAGAGGATGCAGGCCATGAAGACCCACTGTGTGGGGATCATGAAAGGCCAAATGAAGATGACAATAGTGGTGAAGAAGATGGAGTAGATTTGCATCAGAATCTCATCCAGACCTACTTCTCCTGAGTGTAAGTATGGTTTGAGATGTGATGAATGAACAATCAAGGCAATCTTGTAGTGGTGTTCTGAGGCTGATTTTGAAGCTAATAACTGGGACTAAGTAGGTTTGGAAACATCTTGGGAAAGGTGTCTGCTTTGGTAGTGTAGCTTTGTGAATGTGTAAATGTTGTTTAGGACAGTGTTCTGTAGGACATGACAATGTGATGTGTGTCATAGGTATCAATGTGATGTGTGTCATATGTATATTTTGCACAGTTAATCTCTCTGTGTTGCTCTGTTTTAGGTATCTTCACCATTTCATCTATACTTTGGACATTTCAGAGTAGTGACATCAGCAGGAATATGTTGCTGTTCAGCTTTACTAAGTGGACATGGATTGTTCCTGGAAATGTGTGACACAGAGTTTGGGTATCAAGACAACTTGCACAGCAATAGGATAGACGTTATCGGGCTGCCCTTGGACTTTTTTCTTGTAGTGCATTGGTCCTAATGCAAAATATGTGCTATCATATGTTACTGCAAATTGTAGTGTTGTGGCCAAATCATGCTATCCTGCGTTCACATTGGCGAATTCCTCATTGTCAACAGACTGGATGTAGGTGTTGCTGTGTTCCTAATTGTTGGATCAAAGTGCTTGTAGCACATCACTGACATTTGGTTGTGACATTCCACCAGATGCATGCTACAGTGGTTTGAAAAGACCCTGTGGTCAGAAACTGAGGTACTGACATGTGTATGTGTACTAATTTATTTGAGGTGGAATTAATTTTGTGTGGTTTTCAACATGCCTTAAACTGATGATGTATACCGAAATTGTTGCTGGCTAATGTGTGGGATGTTGTCAGATGTCTCCACTCCTTACATGTTGTGTAAGTTTGTAGGAGATGACTTGATCATTGACCCTGTATCACTGAGTAATGTAAATATTTTTAACTGTGTCTGATATCATGTCAGCCTATGATTTGAACAATGTAATAAAGAAGATGTTAACCCACACACTTGTCTGTATGGCTTGTTGTGACACGTTACTGGTCCCGATTTGTTCATTTTTTTAACAGACAACATATCCATGCTTCCAGTAGTCTCTATATTTGACATAGCTAAGTTCACATGGTTGTACTTTCACATGGTCATGCGTGAGAATGACAACAGGAGACAATGCTTAGGTGAAGTGAGTTTTTTGAGTGAACCGACCAAAATAATCAAATGAAACATAATGAATGGAAAAAATTGTGACAAAGTGAGAGATTCAGTCATGGTGTCTGAAAACATTGGAATAGAGTCCATTAGTTCTTGAGTCCAAAGTCCAAAATACTCTTCCCATCAGAAATGAAAATGCAGGCAGAAAGTCAACAAGGTGAATGTGTTGCGCACACACAGGGGACTATTAGCAACGACCTCTCTTGCTGGTGGTGGTGTCTTTCTTGCCATCCTTTGCTCCTGAATCCTTGCATGGATGTCATCTCTATTTAACAGCGGGGAGATCTGGAGCTACTGGGCCAGGTGAGCTTGTAGGAGTATCCTCCTCTGTAAGGGCCTCCCTCCCTGTGGCTGCAGCATATGTTGATACTGTGGATATACTAGGCACACAGGGAGGGGGAGATGATGGTGGAAAAGCCCTGCAGAGGGTGGTGTACATGTCCCGCAGCACCCCTACCAGAGAGACCACCTCAGAATGGAGGCCGGCCACCTCGGTGCGGACACCAGCAAGCTCTTTGCATAGGTCCGCAACCTCGGCATAGATGCCGCCGACCTCCATCTGTATCCTGGCAACCTCCTGCCTTTGTGCACCACTTTTATGTCCCCCATCTCTGTGATGACCTGGCCCAACTCACTGTGGGAGTCCTGGTAGAATCCCAGGACTTGTGCGAGGTCAGCCTGGGTGTCTGTACCCTCAGTGGGCTCCTCTGGGGGCCCACACTTACCCTCTCACAATGGCTAGCCCCACTGGCCTGTGCCCTAAGCACAGACTGACCCTCCCACTGGGTCCTGGTTCCTCGCTGACAGGTGGTGGTTGCAGCCATGTGAAAGGCCAGGACTGGGGGGCAGTGGCTGTTACTTACAGTGCTAGGTGCACTGGTTGTGAGGCCAGCAATTATCCGCTGTGATCAGAGCTGTGGGCCCAATGAGTCCAACTGTAGGCCTATGCCCAGGCTGACCAGATGGGCCAGGACGGTTGTCGACGTCCACTGTTTCAGGAGCATTTGCATCACCGAGGGCTTCATCTTGTTCCTGGGATGGAGAGGGACCCTGGTGGCTTTCCTGCCTCTTCTCAAATGCAGTGGTGGATTCAGCTGTTGAGAAATGAGAAACATAATCAATGACCAAATGGAGGTGTGTAGGTGGAACTTTTTTGTGTCTTCTTACTTGGGCAGCTAGAACGGATACAGGGAAATGAGTTATTACTTCAGGCAGGGATTCGTACGCAGTTTCATTTGGTTACTAGACATTAGATAACACATTAACTCTGTATCTGATTTCATCAGCTAATTGAATGTGATGGTATATATTCTTTGGGGCATTGAGGATACATGTAACATCTCCAACAGTCAGCTACACACACAATGTAGTCATATCATGTGTATTTGTCCATTCCAAAGCATCTTTTGGTCGAAATTATACAAACAGCCAGCTTGGTTGTATGAGTGGTATTGTTCACCCTGTTTAGAATCTATGGACTAGTGCTCATCTGGCATTGAAAATGAGCTGTGTGTCTTTCATGGGTGACATATATTGGGGTATGCCATAGTCATGGCGTAAATCAGGCCAACAATAGTTTGAGTTGATGTGTTCCAGACACCATGAAGCAAAGTGTTCCAGATGTGTCTTTGTGATAAACATTGACTGTACTTTACACATTTCATGACAAGTGTAGATGAGTAGTAAGATGGCCGACAGGTGAGAAGCATTTTTGTTAGAGTTGGGCTGAGAAGGCCTCATGGTAGTTGGGGTACCTTTTCTATGTCTACTTAGCAACACTTGAGAAATGGTAACAAGCATGACTAGTGTAGATGAGTAGTAAGATGGATGACAGGTGAGAAGGGGCACAATCAGTCTAGCTTTTTGGTTAGAGTTGGACTGAGAATGACTCATGGGAGTTGGGGCACCTTTTCTATGTCCACTTAGCAACACTTGAGAAATAGTGACCAGCATGACTAGTGTGGATGAGTGGTAAGATGGCTGACAGGTGAGAAGGGGCACAAGCAGTCTAGCATTTTGGTTGGAGTTGGGGTGAGAAGGCCTCATGGTAGTTGGGGTACCTTTTATTTGTCTACTTAGCAACACTTGAGAAATGGTAACCAGCATAACGAGTGTCAATAAGCAGTGAGATGGTCGACAGGTGAGATGGGACACACAAGTCTAGGTTTTTGGTTAGAGTTGAGCTGAGAAGGCCTAATGGTAGTTGGGGTACCTTTTCTATGTCTACTTAGCAAAACTTGAGAAATGGTAACCAGTATGACTAGTCTAGATGAGTAGTAAGATGGCCAACAGGTGAGATGATGCACAAGCCCTCTAGCTTTTTGGTTAGAATTGAAGTGACAAGGCCTCATGGTAGCTGCAGTCAGTTTAACGTCAATTTTGAATCAGTTGACAAATGTACTATAGCTGTTGACAACATGCATTTGTGAAGGATCATACAGTTCCATATTACCACATGTCATGGGTCCTGGGCTGTTATGTTGATGATGATGCACTTACAGACAGCATTGCAACATGTGGCAGTTGAAAGTCTTGTATGCATGTGGTGCCATATGCACCAATACTCATTGCCACAGACCAGCAGACATCTCAGATACTTTCTATGTTGCATGTTATTAGAGTAGCTGTGGGAGGCAATAGCAAAGGCAGAGTTGAGAGCAAACAGGACATTGTGATATTGTGGCAGTGGTTAAGGTGTAACTTACCAGAATCCAGTCCCCCAGGTATTCCTTGCAAGCCCTCAGTATGCAGGATGGCCAAGACCTTCTCTTTCAAGGGCATGAGTTGTAATAGTGCGCTGGGAGGGCCACCGCCAGTCCTCTGTGCTTCCAGGTGGTGGCTGATGTACTTGCCACACACCTTCTGCCTCAGGTCATTCCACCTCTTCCTGATGCCGTTCTGTGTGCGCAGGGTGTTACCAATAGCATTCACTCTGTTGACTCTCCTGTCCCACATTTCATTTTTCCTACTCTTAGGAGAATGCTGGACTTGGGCTCCAAACATTTCGGGTTCTACTCTAATGATTTCATCCACCATGTCTGTCACCTCTTGTTCAGTGAAAGCAGGTTTTTCCTTGGGGGCCATTGTGATCAAACAAAATGAACAGAAGTGTGAGTGGGTTAAAGGGAGAACTACATACAAAAGATATGACAAAACAGTGTGAAATAGCCCAAAAATTAGAGGTGCTGGAGAGTGCTAAATGGATAGAAGAAAATGGCTAGCTGTGAAAAGGGCTGTCTCTTTTGCTGTGCTGCAGTTGGGAAGCAAAGGATGCTGGTCAGAGCAGGGGTGTGTTTTATAGTATGATTTGCAGGTATGCCCACTTGCCAAAGCACAGTAAGTGTGTAGTTTCATCCAATGGTCATTGTTGTGTGTTTTTTTTTATTTTAGCGCGAACCGCTGCTGTCGGGCACTGCTGTGAGACCTCCAGTACGACTGTGTACTTGTAATACGCTTGGCGGCAGGACCGTGGGCCTGGTGGTGACCACTGAGCAACCCCCAACGTTTTGGACTGCTTCAGGACTGCTGGGTGAACCCCCATGCCGAAAGCCTGGGTTTCATACTGCAGGACTCCTAATAGGGTGGTCGGTCGGGCGCTGGCACAGCGGTGGCGTGGATGTGGCCGCCGCGGTTCTCTGGCGGTCGGACCGCCTAACTCGTAATCAGGCCCTAACTCTGAAAACTGATTGGTTGAATTTTGGTACATTTTCATTACCAATGAATTCTGCGAGTTGAAGGGAGACAACTATTTCAATGGCATTTCCAAGTCTGAGGAGGTTTGATTTCAGTCTGTAATTTTCAGGGAGGTTGGAATCTAGCTTGGGTGGTTTGAACAAGGGTGAGCTTTGACACATTTCAAGGAGTTGAGAAGGAAACCTTGGAAGAGGAAGCATTTGGTAATTTTTACCCAGGTTTCGTGAAGAAGGTGATAATAATTATCAGTAATAATTGTCAAAATAAAGGCGCAAACATGTTTACATGATGACTGGGATGGGCTGCTGCACAGAAATTGTTATTCACCACTTGGTAACAGGGTTAGCTTTAGTGATGGTGATAAGAAGGAATGTAAAGCAGCCCTAAACTAGCAGGAGGCTGGCCTGAACCCAGCACGCACGAGGCCCACATTATTTAATTTAGAAGCTAAAGGTTTGGACATTGCATATTTGGTTTAACAATAGGTTCAAGTGCAAAAACGTTTTAGTAATAAAAATTTTTCCTTTTTGAATATTACTGTTGAATGCAAAAACTGATTTGCTTCTCATTGGTAGTGTATACACTAACAGTGCATACTTGGTGAGCATGGTTAAAATATACTCAAAAGAAAACGTAGTAAAAGCTGTGCATTGATTTAAGGGATCTCGATCTCTTCTATCTGTGTGTCAGAGCAAAATTGTGCCTTGAAACTGCTCCTGCTCTGCGTGCAGAGCTGATAGTTTAAACTTTTAATCCCTCAGTATAGTGAAAGGTGGGAAGTCACTAACAAGCTCCACCTTCTTCTTCCTGCATTTTATGTGGCTTAAAAGAAATATAAAAAAGCATTGACTAGGTTAGTAGTTTTCAGAGTTGAGACCAATTGGCTTTGCCATTGATTGTTAAGTGGTGTGATGCATATTTTTCCAGTCCTGAGAGCGACCTGGTTGGATGATTCAGGTGTCAGCTCTATTTTGGACATGAAAGTAAGCATTTTGTAACACAAATTAGTTGTGAAATCTACAATTGAACCAATCCGCGTCTAATTTAAGTGAATGGCCAAAATAAGACAACTGATTCTGTTTGTCAAAATGAGGATTGGGCTTAAATACGTTGAAATACTGTAGTGAAAAATAAGGAGCAGTCTCTGATGGCAATGCTTTTCTCCGAATTCTAGCCTAGAGGGAAGGGCTGTAAATGAAAGGGCAAAGAGCATGGCTTCACAAGGGCATCCTTCACGGGGCACAGACGGTCAGTGAAAGGACAGTGCATAGTTCAAGTTGTCTGGGTGCCTCTAACTAGTGGCGTAGTTCAGTAGCAGAATAGCAGTGGGCGGGGCGCTGCTCTTAGACAAACGATCACACACAAAGCAATAAGCGCAGCTGGCTTTGCGTACCGATGAGATCACTACTTCAGTGTCTCTAACGACTGAAACGACAAGGAGACATTCATGGGGTAACTGTTTCATTCGTCTCAACAGCTGTACAGTAGAAGATGCAGAATTTAGGAAACTGTATTCTTTTATTGTAAGACAACAGTAATTTTCCAGACTTTATTCCCTTAAACCTTGGCCGCCCCTTGCAGTGGAGAAAAGCCCGAGAATCTTCTCATGAACAATTGGCCCAGTGTTTTTTTATTACGGCATGTAAGGGCTCTCCCGGGCAGGCACGGCCCGTGGTAGGATGCCGGTCGGGCAGTGACGTGGGGCGGGGAGGGGCAGGGTGGGGGTAGTAAACTACGGATTATGGCCGAATACAGGTAAGTAAACATTTAAATAAATAAAACGAATTTCGTTGCGCGCACTGCATCGCAATTGGCGATGCAGCGCTCACAACGAAATTCGTTTTATTTATTTAAATGTTTACTTACCTGTATTCGGCCTTAATCCGTAGTTTACTACCCCCCACCCTGCCCCTCCCCCGCCCCACGTCACCGCCCGACCGGCACTCCTACCACGGGCCGCGCCTGCTCCCGGGTCTTTAGAGTACGGGGCTCAGCAACATCAAAGGAGACGGAAAGTGTTCCTTCTAAGCCCGACTGAAAGCAGGCCATCCCGTCCTACTCAAAACCCCATCGAAATTGGTTTCAAGTAGTCAATGTTAAGTAGCAATAGAGAAAAAATGTCCAGCCAAAGTTGTATAAAACCCGAGGTATTACATAATGGTATTCAGGCAAAATATCGAAAATAAAATATTGAGATGAAAAAATATCGAGTTGCAAATATCACGATGGGCAAATATCGTGTGCAAAAATATTGCTGACAAGAATATCGATTTTAAGGTAAGCAATATCAATGTTAAAAATATCTATGTTGTTAATTTCATTTACAAATATATTTTTGTTAATAATATTGTTTTTTTATTATTTATATGTATTTTAGTATGTATTTTAATTGTATATGCTATAATTTATTTTGCATAATTATTATTAATGTTTCTTAGTATAGCTTGTACATTTTTAGTTGTTTTTAAATTTAATAGTTTATTGTTAGTGTTAGTACTGTAAAGGGTTGTGGGGTTTATAGGGGTACAGGGTGGGAAGTAAATTAATAATAATCAACTAATAATTAATTTTTAAATAATTATTCAATTGATAATTAATTATGTTAATTGTGTTTTTTAATACATTAGGTTTTAGGTGTGGGTTGTGGGGTTTGTAGGGGTATAGGGAGGGAACTAATTTAATTATAATTAGTTAATAATTGATTTTTAATTTTTATTATTTATTTAATTGATAATTAATTATGCAAATTGTGCAATTGATTTAATTTTTAATTTATATTTTTGGAATAGGTTGTGGTTTATGTAGGGGTGAAGGGTGTGAAGGAAATTAAATATAATAACGAATAATTAATGTTCATTATTAATAATTATTTATTTGATAATTAATTATGTAGATTGTGTACTTAAGGTATTCTTTAAGTTATATATCAGGTGCGAGTTGTTGGGTTTGTAGGGGTAAAGGGTAGGAAGTCAATTAAGTATAATTAATTTATTATTAGTTAAGTCTTATTAATTGTTTAATTAATAATTATTTCTGTAACTAAGGTAAATAAGATATTTTTCATTTATATATTATGTGTGCGTTGTTGCGATTGTAGGGATTAGGGTGGGAAGTTAATTACTATTAATTGATAATTATGTAAAATGTATAATTATTATAATTGTTAAGATATATTTTAGGTGTGTGTTGTGTAGCTTGTAGAGATGTAGGGTAGGAAGTTTTTAAGTTAAAATAAAAGTAAATATAGTTATTTATTTTTTTAAAGTGTTGTTTAGTATGTTATGTGTTAATTGTGTTATGCTTTTTAATTGTAATTAACATTATATTTGTTGGTTGTTTTGATTGTGAGAATATAGGCCCTCATCACGATGGTGGTCAAACAAGTGTCTGACCGCCATCGCATCAGGCAGGTGTCCACCCGACTACATGTCAGCAGTTCCACCTACCCAATTACAATGCGACAGCCGTGCAGACGGTCGGAAAACTGCTCTTTTCCAGTGCGGCTTGTGCTGCGGCCCTAGAAAAGGGCTACAGCACAAGCTGCAATGGAAAAGGTCAGTTCTTAAACATCCATGCACCGTGTGCCAGGCACCATGTGGCACAGGGTGCATGGATGTTTGTGGGGCACCACATGTGCCCCCTGGCCCCATAGCGGAGGAGCACGGGAGACGGGGGGCCCTGCTAGGAGCAGATTCCATCTGCCTGTACCTGGTGATCGGACCGCCATGTAAAGGCAGAGGGAAAAGGGACATCGTAATCCCTACGCCGGTCCCTCTGCAGGCACTGCCTCATTGTAGGGATCCTTGAGCCAGTCGGAGACATCAGTTGGTCCCGTTGCCCATCATTATGCAGCGGTCGGACCGCAGCCGCAGATGTCACGCAGAGTGCCACCGATGGCCTGTTGCTGGCGGTTTGCCCGACATCGGAACGAGGAACATAGTGTTTTATATTAATTATGTATATATTATTTGTTTCAATTTAAAATATTTATTAAACATTGTAATAAATCTTTTTATTTTTATGTATATTTTGTATTTAAATATTTATATATTTTTATATTTAATGTAGTTATGAAAATATTTTATTTGTTTGAAGTGAGCTACTCTCTTTCTGCTGTTGTATAGACTGGAGTAGGAATCGTAAATGTTACCCCGTCACAATCCAACACTTTCTCTACTGTTGCAAAGACTGGAGGGGGAATAATAAATTCTTACCCCTCCTGAGTCCAACCCTTTCCGTACTGTTGCAACGACTGGAGAGGGAATAGTAAATTTTACCCCTCCGCAATCCAACACTTTCCCTACTGTTGCACCGACTGGAGTGGGAATAGTACATTTCACCTCTCCTGAATCCAATGCTTTCCCAACTGTTGTACAGACTGGAGTGAGAATAGTAAATGTTACCCCTCCTAAGTCCAATGTTTTCCCTACTGTTGCACCTACTGGAGTGGGAATACCTACAATTTTATAGTTGTGTTTGGATTGTTTAAATTTACATTATTATGTATGTTTATGTGTATTTAAAATTATAATATTCTTAATTAGTAATGTTTGTAATATGTAATATATTTTTAATAATTTTTTTTTTTATATTGATTACTTTTTTATGTGAAATTAAATGGTATGTTTTTTTAATGTTTTCCAGTTTCTTTATTATGGTTTTTAAGTTAAACTTGAAGAATAAGAAATAAATTATAATTAAATTAAAATAATTATTTTAAAAAGAGTTTTAAATTATATATCTAAATATATTTATTTTACATTAGGTTTTTATATATTTAATGTTTGCTATATCTAATTATATATAAATTAAAAAACAATATTTTTTATTCCGATATTAGTGTACAATGATATTTTATTTTCAATATTTTTGTTATTTACATTATAAGTATAGGATAACAATATTTTGTGTTTGATATTTTTGACTCAATATTTATATACCACGATATTTGTGGTTTCGAAATGTTGTCAGTGAACCTTATATAGGACCAGTAGTGGTCAAAACGCGTTGCTGTATAGTTGTGCACATGGGCCCTGATTACGATGTCGGGCGGACTCACGTCGGTCCGACACCATTGCGGAATGGGAACCAACCTACCACAGGTTGGTGGTTCCGAACGCATCATTTGGATGCAACCGCACACAGTGCGATCGGAAACATCCATTTTTCTATGAGAGCTTGTGCATCAGGTGGAAAACGTCCCCAGCTTAAGCTCCCATAGAAAAATTGATTTTTCCTCACAGTGCCTGCCACACGGGTCAGGGATGTTGAGGGAGGCACCACAGGTGCCTCCCAGGGCAGTATGTGGAGGCTGCAGAGGGACGGGGGCTCTACTAGGGGCCCCAAAGACTTTTTCCGATAGCAGTTCCATGTTGAAAAGGCCGACATGGAACTGCTGTCGTAAAGTGCCATCATAATCCCGACGGCGGAAACGCCATCCTTAAGGGATTATGAGGCCTTTCCAACTGGCCGACGGGCTCTTTGAGCTCGTCTGAGCCACGTCGGATTCCCCGGCCGGTTTAAACTCCAACCGCCCTCATTATAATACGGTGGTCGGACTTTAAACCTACAATGTCGGTCGGAAAGCCTCTGACCAACATTGTAATTAGGCCCTCAGTTATAATGAATAAATATTGCAAGAGTGCGTCATATATAACTACCCAGTTGCCACTGGGTAGTTATAGTTAGGATCATGTTTCCATAGGAAATACCTTTTTTGTGTTGCTAATAACTTTTTGACGCCGTTTGACAAATCTTTACAAAACCTTCCAAAAGTGCTACTTTTTGACTATTTTGCCCATGGAAAGTTTCATGTTGATTTGTCAAGTGGGTGCGGAGAAAAAAGGAGGGTCCCAAAATGTGTTATACCCGTTAATTTTTCCAGAGGAAGTTTAGATGGCTACAGCCCAAACCGCTGAACGAATTTAAACCAAATTTGTCAGAAAGCTTGATCATGGTCCAGAAAGACTGCTTTTTGTGATTTGGTGTAAATCCGTTCAGTAGTTTTTGAGCAAGTAATGCTCAAAACCTTTCTATATTTCATGCCGCTAAGGCTACGCAACCCTATAGATTTCCTGCTGAGATCTGATTGGCTGCCACCACATCAACAACAATGTGGCTGCAACTATTTTAGGACATGGAACTAAGTCCAGAGTCCTTAAAAAACCTTAGAAAAAGACATAATGGGCAGGGTACAGAAACCTGGACCCCAAAGGCCTGGTGGTGGGGCAAAAACATTTGTTTTTTTAAAGAATGCTGCTGCAAATTTGTGGAGGATCCACAAATCCACAGTACAATTCAAAAACAAAAAGCACAGACTCGAGCGTCTTTTAAAAAATTGCTGCCTGGGTTGGCCAAATGGGTGGCGCATTAACAAATAAGGGGGAAGGATGTGTGCATGGTCCCCCTCCCCCAGCCTCCACGAGTCACCGGGGTGCCAATCACCAGTGGCTGAAATGTTATTAAAGGGGAGGGGGATAAAAAGGCCCAAGGTCCCCATGCTATGGGACTGCATAAACAATTAAGGGGAAGGGGGTGCGGGGCCCCCCTCCCCATGACTCTAAAAGGCCCTGGGGACCCCACCCCCCTAGGACTGTCATTTAAATTAATCCACCAGTTATAGTTGGCTCTGGTAACTATATCTTGTGCCCTAATGTAACTATAACTTGTGCCCTCTCCATGCACAGCTAATTACCCCACATATTACATCATTCATGAAAATTTCAATGACATAATTGATAATATCACTGTAACATTTGCAATTAAATCATTGATGAGAAAACTGTGCATGGCAGGGGCGTGAGTTAAACTTATCCTAGGGCATGAGTTATACTTACCAGAGCTAACTATTACTGGTAAATTTTAGTGGTTTTGTCTGTTTAAAACGTTACATTATCACTGAAATTCTCACCCAACTATAACATCCCTTCAACATTTGTTAGCCACTCTGTATTTATAGTTAGGATTCCCAGGTATAGGAATTCCTTGGATTTTTGCTTGATACAACCATTGCCCCCATTTGATGGATATCCACAAAACTTTCCAGACCTATAGCTTTTTCTTCATTGGCGGAGGATGGAGAGTTACACGAGGATTGGTCAAGGGGATGCAAAGATTAAAGGGGATCCCAAAAAGCATTTTTCCAGCAATGCATTTTCCATAGACTTTTGGATCAGATGTAGCATGAAAATGGCTGAATGGATTTCCATGAAATTTGGCAGGCGTACACATTCTGGAGTGCAGATGATCCTTTTGGGTACTATATTTTGTGGTGTACTTTGCAGAGGATACAGCATACAGCAGTGCAACCACAGCTGGTGTCCGTTGACACCAGAGGTGATTGGACATCACATGGAGTCTGTTCTGGAAGGAAGAGCTGTCTCCCTGTACTAAAATGCCTAAAAGCTGACCTGATCCTGGAGCAGTGGGAAGGAGTGAGATAACCCACAGGAGGAGCCAATTATGAGGGCAAACAGTAGAAGCTGACCCCGGAGCTGGGGGTCTGTCCACCAGAGATTCATGAGCGAGTGACCGGGATGCTCTTGGATCGAAGCGATGTCTCTCTCAAGTGGCTAGCCTGTGGCAAGCCTGTGACACTAACATAAAGTGTTTTATGTTATATTACGTGTATTTGTAAAGCACACTACCACCCAAGAGGGTATCCTGGTGCTAAAATTTGTCAGAAAAGGCTTTGCTGCTGCCACTCTGAAACAGTTAGCCCATGGCACTATCCCAAAGTGTACCCAAATTGACTGCACTGCTTGGCTCTGAATGCTGCTAGGTCATGGCACTATCCAGAAGTGTCCCCGAATGGACTGCTCCATTGCTGCCCTGACTACGACCAACCTGTGGTACTGAAGAGAAGTGTGTCTGAGTAGTCTGCATCAACCAGAAATTGTTATGCAAGTATATTGTTTGTTACTTTTGTGAATGTAAACACCTTGGTTTGTATGGTGTTATTGGGGAGTCATAAAACCTCTTGCAAATGGAGTCCACTTTTCATCTATCTCTTACCACGACTGCTGTTGGATGAGTTCTTGTTGCATCACTTTTCCCCTTGAGAATTGTCAGCAATTGCTGTGATTGGCATTGTGGCTACCTTCTCTACGACACAGCTGTTCTGACAGCACCGTTTTGAATGCCTCTGCTGGGGTTTTGTTCCAGTACATTTTTTACGTTGAATTTGGTTTTTGCTACTTTGTTTTTTGTCGGATTACCTCCTAATCGAAGATGGCCACAAGCAAATTCCAGATAAAAGGACAGAGCTTTCTTCATCTCTAATTCCAGCAAAAAAAAAACATTTATTCAATGACAGAACATATAGAACATATGTACAGAAAAATCTTTGTAGAAAGCTCCCGCAGTAATTAGATACTTCCACCTCTCACCTCCTACCCCACTACTGACTTTATGGTGGTTGGCTGAGTGCAGTGCTTAATTCGTTTAAGAACAATGCTGGGGCCCAAACATATGTTCAGAAGTCTTTCCACCGGTGCTATAGGATGTCTGGGGTGCTGAATACCAATACTGCATAGTCTTGAGTCTACTTCTTGCCTCTCTCATTCACCACCATACACTTCCTGGCATTCTTTTTCAGTCTTGCAGGAAGTGGCAGCTGGTGCTTAGGGGGCGCCAGAACTGTGCCCCACCACACCAGCACTTACAGAAAAATAAAATGCTCACTGCCTGCCAGTAAGTTGACTGGAAAGGTGAGGTTTGGGGTCAGTAGTCATGTTTCATTTCAGTTAATTTTAAGAGTTTTCCTTATAATTAATTGGGCACTGAGAAGTACAGATAGTCACATTCAGAGTTCCTTTTTTCCGGTTTTTGATCGCAGCGTGTAGTGCCTTATCCTTTCTGACCCAAATATTGCTCATCCTTACATTGTAGGTGTGTTTGGATTGTAGAGTACATTTCTGTGGTTCTTATGGTAGGTCTTTTGAGTGAGGTAACACCAGGCACTGTGCGCGCTTTACGAACTCTGTACATTGTGCAATGAACCCTGCAGTTTGTAACACACAAAATAACATAAGTCCATAAATCCAATGAAATGCTTAAGTTGGGTTTCCATGGCATTGATGTGATACGCCCTGGAGCAAGGGGTGGGAACAGAATAGCCAAGCTTCGTAAAACAGAGAGTGAATGGATTATCAAACGTAGGACTGTAGAACACGGCATAAACATTGATAAAGAGATGTTTGAGTTCCTTTGACTAAGGTGCTAATTAAGTGCTCACTTTAGTCCATTCAACACTCTACTGTACATGATTGTCCATTTTTTTGTTATTTTTTTGTCATTATTGTCTATTTGTATTGAATGTTCACCCTAATTATCGGAAACAACCTTCAATATGGGGCAAATCATTCCTTTCTGCTTCCAAAGTATATTGCGTATTACTGAAATTCTTGTCAGCCATGTCAATATCTGTATCCAATGTTCATCGCATTCCTTTAGATTACCTTGCTATACATGATGAACTGTCTCAAATGTTCTTTTTGGTTACACTGACTTTGTTATGGAGAATTTACCTAGTACTAAACTAGAAATGAAACTTGCAACTGATAACTCACCATCAAGAACTATGAGATCTAAAGCACACCCTTTCACTAACTCACGCTGTTTGGACAAGGAGCTGTGGTGTTTTGTACAATAGCTCATTCCAGAAAGAGAGAGGCTTTAACCTCACTCGGCTTGAGGGTGATCTGTTCATCGTGATCCTCTCTAGTTTTGTTTAGTCTTTAGTTTTTGGTTTACAAGTGAAGGCTGAACACCTTCCTTCGTTAATTCTGCCTTTTTTTGTTTGTTATATTTAAACCTTGAAGAATAGGAGCTAGGTTCCCTGTGTATCTCGTCAACATGGCCGCTTTACATGTTTCAATACTATGGCCTCATAATGAGTAGGTTCATCCGTCATCGGCAACATTGCAGTGCTTGATTAGAGTTGAGGAACGCCTCTCTAGTTCATGAAATAGAGCTCGTCTCATACATCGACACCGCAACTCAATTATAGTTACAGCGGTTTTTAATCAATTATGATCCATATTAATATTGTTAATTATTGTCTCAATATTTCAAAGGTTGTGTTTTCTATACAAACGTCGCTCTACGGAAAGACGTTTTGCTCAAATCTGAAATGCAGGGAGTCGGGTTACATTAATAACATTGATAGATCAGTTCGTTATAATATGGCTGCCGTTGTTTCCATACTTTACGGCATCCATAGCGAATAGTCCGTTTTCTATGGTGACACACCTTTCGTGTGATACAAAATGGAGTGGCGTTCCTTACACCATCTACGAAGCAGCTCGGGAATACGGCGATTGCTTTGCCCCAGGGAACTGAATGCGGTAAGACGCTATGCAATGACACTTGGTCTTGATACATTGATTGGTAGTCCGCCTTATGTGGAGTTACTTTATCTCTTTGAGAATTTAGACTAAACTTAATTTTAAACGGCATCTTTTATTATTGTTTCTTTCGGCATACAGCTTACTTATTATGGTTTAAGCGCCTCTACGACAACACAAACGGCGCGTTTTTGGCACACAAAGAACCTTTCGTTACTGACTAACTTGGATCTCTAATAATTGCCAAACTTTACTTTGCCAAGACTCCAAGAACATTACGCATGGCGGTAAGCACTTGTTATTATTAAGATAGTTTGGTACTGTTTACCAGTACATTTCTTAACGAGGTACTCGTGCAATAGCTTTTTACACTTTTTTCTTTTTAATGCATAGTGCTCGTCTTTTTTCTCCTTTTCGCATAGAGTGGTTTTACTAACTTTACGTGGGCAAATATACAACCTGTTTAGAAGGAAAAAGAATATACAGTTCGCTCATGTTTGGAGTCTTGAACTTTATAAACTGGAAAGGACCGCTCATTTTCAGTCTTGAGACAAGGTGAGACACAATTTGTGTCTGGTAACACCTTGACTAGAATAGTTTTTAACGTATTGGATGGGTTACACTTTCCTCATCATGACCATATAACTCTCCCCTTAGTCTTCATACTAATGGTGGAGCACATTAACGATTTTTGTAATCACCTTTCATATTGGTAAACGTGTATTTGCATGTGTTGTAGAGCACTGAATATCACTGGGGGTGCTCACTTTCTTTTCTTTTCTTTTTTCTCCCTTCTCTTACGTTTCTTTGTAGTTAGTTTCCAATTGCTTTTATCTTAGTGTGGCCTTGAAACAGTAGAAACTGTGGGTTGAACTGTGCACTTAGTTTTCATTATAAACAAGGCACAAGTATTTTAATCATGTATATAGTATTGTTAACAAATACATTTTTGATATATATTTTTTGTATATGTAATTTGCAGCCTTGAGAAAGTCCAGGAGGACAAAACGCGCGTCGGCTGCCTATGTTTTGTCTACAATGGAATAAACTTAAGTGAACTGATACGTCCACAATTGTGAATTACTTCTTGGAAAGTTGCAAATAGAGGTGTATTAACTGTTTGTGCTCTTTTTTATTTATGACTATCCGAGGATAAAAGTAACAGTGGTTTGGTGTGCTTCGGTGCATTTGTCGTACATAACATGCATAAACTACGGGGTTGTCAATTTGTAGGCGATTGCAGTGACTCCAATTAATCTTCATAGTGAGCTAAGCCCATTTAGCTTATATTTCCAATTTTGATGCACCAAGGTATAGCTTTCACTTAGTGCAAATTCTAGGTTACAATCCTCTGCCAGGTGAGAATGCTAACAATATTCACTATTTACAGAGTGAACGTCACTAAGAGGGATGTCTGCTGGCAATGAACAACAGCCATTATTACATCTTCAGACAGTTGAAAGGCTGTCAGTCCTGCTATAAATCAAAATAGTGAATGTGCCAAGGACACAACACTAGTAATATGCATCTAGTGCTCTGAGCTATCTCATCGGCAGCAACCAAACATCACAGGTGAAAGCTGCAGTTTTCATTCAAAACCTACCTTTATAAGTGCATCATTCATTCTAAAGAAGATAGCATTAGGGCCGTCTACACCAATTTAATAGGAGTAACTGCAAATGGGCAGCTTAAATGTGAGCCAACACCAGCTGTATTTTAGTTTAAACACTTTCAGGTGCATCTGGGCAGCGTTAAAGGTGTACTTAATCATAAACGTTGACAGTGTACATCCATTATATTCAACAATACATTTAGCAAAGGGGTTAGCCCATCGATATTATAGTACCACCACCGCAGGGAACAACATTAATTAAATAGTGATTGGTATTATCACAATCGTCAGGTTCTGTGTTGTAAATAATATGCTATATAGGAGACCCATGTAAAAATACCTTCATCTGTTTGTTTCAGTTATTGTATGTAATTACCATATTCTTGTGGTTTTGTATTATGTATGTTAAATGCATTCGTTGTCATCAAAAATAATTTTAGAGGATTTGGTTAATGTCTGGTGATGGTGCTTAAATTGTGCTTACATTTGCTAACCATATGATTTATTTGGAAGTAATTTACAGCAACAGGCTAATTAAAGTTGCCATGTTGTGTTTCAATGAATAAGAGCTATTCCATGGTGAGTGAAGTCTCAATTGTTCAGAATCCTGAACAATTTTAGCCACTCTACTGAGTTACTTTAGGGAACTCGCTAAAATCTTGCAGTCACCCAATTGTATGTGAGGGAAGGAGTGTGAATGTGTGGTGTGCTGGTGAAATGGGTCTATGAGAGCTCACCCGTACCTAGTGAGGCCCATCAGTGGCAAATTTATGAGCATCATTGGAGAAAGGCCTCCCCTGATATACTTGTGCTCCATCAGTGACATATTGTCTAAATTCTTTGTGGCATGCTGGCCTCTCTCCATAAGAGTGGCCCATCAATGACTTATTGTGAGCATTCATCACAACATTCTGGCTACCCTGGATGAATAGCAACCGATCCTTGACTTACAAGGGATATTTGTAGCATTATTCTGGCTGGCAGTGAAATGATTATGGTGAAACCCTTGCCACGTTGTTGGTTTCTAGGATATCTGATGATGCTACATGGACATGAAAGGCAGAATCTCTCAATGTGTTACAGCAGTGGGTGTTTGGTAAAAATGATCAAGTTGATATGTGGGGGCGAGAGATTAATTTTTGAAAAATGAAACTCAGATATTTTGGGACAAAATTACTGAGTTGTTGAAAATGACAAGCTTCTGTTTAGGGGAATTAAACCTAGTGATCAAAAATGTTTTTTTTAATTTCAAGGTGAAATGTTTGCGTTTTTAGAAGTTGGCAAACTGACAAAATTACAGCATTTATGAAACATATTTGTAGTTGATATTTAAGCTGTAACAATTCATATTTAATTAAGGGGCATATTAGCAAGGGCAATATCGCCGCTTTAGCGGCACTTTTTGCTGCTAAATCGGCGATATTATTATCGCCCTATCAGCAAGCTGTCGCTAACAGTTGTTAGCGACAGCTTTCCCGCGAAAGCGAAGCGTAGTTGGGTGCCACTTTGCATGTCAGCGATATTTATCGCTAATGACATGCAAAGTAGGCGTTCCCGACCACAAGACCAGGAACACAGCCGCTAACAGGCCTATCGCCTATTAGCAATGAGGCCCTGGCCCCGGTTAGCGACGTTAAAAGTCGCGCTAACCGGGGTCATCGCTGGATTTTTAACACCTGCCCAAAACCTGACTTGTGCACACTTAACATGGGGGTGGATTCTGCTGATACGACCACAGGGTCGTATCAGCAAGGGTTCCCCTGTCTCCCATGCAACATCGCTGGTTTTGTAGCGATGTTGGCCCATTTCTCCGCTTATCGTTGGATTATATATCGCCATGGTGCTAACTGTTGCTAATACAGCGTTAGCGTGGCGATATATACCAGCGATAGCAGGCGATAATTATTTTCGCGCTAAGCGCGCTCTGCGATGTTTATCGCAGTTTCTTGCTAATATGGCCCTAAGTTTTTGAGACTTTGCTTATATTGAATTCTTTGTCCCAAAGGGCACTTTTTCACTTATGGTTGCTATTTCATGGCTTGCATGAAGGCATTCATCATTAATATTGATAACGATTTTTTTGATTTTATCACTACTGTTGTCTGAACGCTGAATATGTAAGATTGATGTAACCAGTCTGAGCCTGTGAGCTCTATGATACAGAACAGTACCATTGCTGTATAAGTTTCTAAGATTTCTCTAGCTTATCTTTCTATGGCCTGTAATTGTAACATATATATAACTTTGTTTTGTTCACCCTTCCATGTAGCGTATGTCATAAGACATGACTGAGAATCAACTAAGAAGAGACTGGATTGAAAACTGTAGTGAAGAAATACAATAAAACATTTTTAAATACATTAGGCCACTTGACCTTATATATAACCTTTTCTGAACTATCTCTAATACAGCTCTTTAGTCAACATTTAGGAGATATAATATGGAAAATGTGACTTTTCTATGACCATATTTCTATGTTTTCTTTAGAGAGTGAGTCTCAACAGACTCAGGAAAGGCAAGGCTTGAATGGCACACCACAAAAGTATTTGGATAAGTCATCAGCGTAATTTCAAAACCTCTGGATTTCAAGCAAATTAATGTGGAGATTGTGCCCCAAAATGAACAATTTGGCTTTATTTTTTTGCAAACGTTTTGCAGGGGAGAACCCTTGAAGTAGGTTGAGCACACTAGCTTTGTGTGTTTGCTTGCTCAAATTTGGAAGAAGGGATTTACGCCCTACCACTTTAAAAATTCACAAGCCACCACTGTCTGCTTGTAGATTCTTTCTCCTCCTTGCCTCATCCGTTTTTCCATATGTTTACTTTGTAAGAAATTGTGTTATTAGTTGTGAATCATATGAGTCCTTCACAAGTAATATGTCCGCAAGTTTCTCTTTACTGGAAACCAAGTACCCCATTTTAGCACTTGACTGTCTCCGGGTAGTGAAGCAGAAAAGTCGAAGGCTTACTCACTGGTGACATAGTAACCTCAGTTAACTGCTACACAACAGCAACACTCAATAAATCATTGTCTAATCAGTGCTTTATCTTATAAAAAGGAAAAGTACTTTTATTGCACACACATTGCTGAATACTATGCATTGATTTAATAATATATACATTCAAGTAGATGGAAATACCTTTAGTGACACTCTCATGACATGTTACCCCCTAGTTTGCCCTGAACCCCATAACTACAATACCCCCCACCCATACTGGATGCAATCACTCTAAATGGGGGTGTCATTATCAATAAGGCAGGTCCATTGGCTTTGTGAGAGGGTCACCACATTTGTAAAGCAGAAAACATATTATAATACACCGTTGCAAGACCGTCGAAATCAAAGGAGACACAACCAACATTCGATACTTTTCATTATTCAGTAAAACATTGCATAGTCAACCATCAACATTGTGAATAAATCATTAAATGGAATAACATGTGTCCCAGAGACTTGTTTCTACGTGTACTATCAGTTATACAGTCGGTGGTCAGCAATAGGCAAAATGGCGCTCTAAGGTCTATCACAAGTACAAATCAGTTATGGCAGGTAATCTGGCACGGTGCATAAGGTAGGGAAAAACCACCAGATCCCCACGTGTGTGGCCAGCAGACCACTTATGCTATATATACAAATCCAAGTAAATACATCAAGTTACATAAAATATCACAATGATGCTTGTCTTTGTATTTTCAGATGCCTTTAATTCAAGATCTTTAAGCTTTCTTAACCAACACGTGTTTCGTCGCTGTGTACAGGGGATTACCCCGCGACTTCTTCAGGGCTGAGGTCAGTTTCAAGTAGTCTCTTAGTTCCGGTGATAATTCCAACCCGGAAGGGGTTCCTATAGGTTCTGCTCCTGGAGAGGTAGACTAATTAGTCTTGTGTCCGGAAAACTAAATATTCTTCCAAATGTAAGGGAGTTTCTTTTAGAAGCGCTGCCCCATCCGGCAGTATTAGGTAGAACCCTTCGGATCTGCAGGCCGTGGCGTGTTCGCCGTGCAAATCAGCAGTCTCTGCTTTCCGGACACGAGATTAATTAGACTACCTCTCCAGGAGCAGAACTTATAGGAACCCCTTCCGGGTTGGAATTAAGACCGGAACTAAGAGACTACTTGAAACTGACCTCAGCCCTGAAGAAGTCGTGGGGTAATCCCCTGTAACAGTGACGAAACACGTGTTGGCTAAGAAGGCTTAAAGATCTTGAATTAAAGACATCTGAAAATATAAAGACAAGCATCATTGTGATATTTTATGTAACTTGATGTAGTTACTTTTGAATGTGTGCAGAGGATTTCTACTTGTACTATGATGCTGCTGCTTTAGGATCAACTAACAGGGGTCCCTGCACTCCAGAGCTTATGAACAAAAGATCCAGCTCCAGGAGTGCTTGAAAGAATCTGAAGCTTCTTCCGAGGACAGGGATTCAGTCCCCTGAGAGGCGTGGGGCGACTTTTGTGAAACCGTTGATGGGGGGAATGCTACACTTCCTGCAGCCCTCCAAACACTCGAGAGGAACATTGATGGTGCCATTGCCCCTCCTGGGGTACCACAAGGAGAGCAGTTTGCAGATCTACAAGCACATGCGCATACCCAAGCAGCAGATATTTCTTTACAAATGTGGTCTTGCGCTGTCATTTTCTTTAATGTGGCTGTGAGCCGCACTCTTCATTTTTTTAATACAGGGTGCCCGTGCCCAGTGGGCACATGGATGCTACCTGGCTGTTGGGGCAAGGCAGGGACCTCACTCCTGTGCTACCCCATCAGCTGCCTGTTTGGCCAACACCTCTCTTGTGCTGCCGTAGGAACCGGCACCTCAGTTCTCTTGCCTGAGTCTTTGTGGCTGAGCGGCAGTGGTGTGGTGTGCACATTGCTCCCCCCAGACACAAACAAGAGGAGCAAGGTACACAAACCCCACACCCCAACTTAGGACCTCGATGGCGCTCATCTTTTGTCCTGGTGGGGATGGCCCTTCCCCATAAAAATGTAACATTTGAGATTGCCTCAACCTCCAGGAGCTTGGCCATCCCTGAGGGAATCTTTTGCAAGTACAGTGAAGCGCTATGCCCCCCCTGGAGGACTAGCTGGTTTTCGGTTTCTCCTGCCCTGTTGGGCTGATTTTCATGATCTTGGACTTGTTTTGCTTTTAGCGACCAGCCCTAGCCCCAGGAATATCTTCTTCAGGCCTCCTGGCTTCTAAAGTGGCTTTCTATTGAATAGCCTGGTTTTTCTGCTCCCTTGTCACACCTGTCCACTGCTTGGGCTCCAGAAACTCTCTACGGCTTCAGGGGCATCGTCCACAGCCCCTCATCAGCCAGCAAGCCAAACATGCTTCCTGTCACACGACTCAAGTCCCTCATCCTGCTGGCTTCCTGAAGGGCACCTGTATGTCAGTAGACTCAAGGGCCTGTTCACAGAAGTATCAGGGGAACCATCCTGGGTCCCCTAGCAAGTACATTCCCCCAACTTTTTCTCAGGGGCATAAGATGAATAGCATCACTGGCCCTGGAGAGACCCACCTTAGTTCTAGAGGCCAGGTAAATTCAAAGCCCCAAAGTCTATCCTCGTACCGGTACAGGGGTATTCTCCCTTCCAGCTGGGCATTATTCTGGCATCGCAGCCCCAGGCCCGGTATCTTCTCATCAGTCTCTCACTTTTGCAGGGCTTTTTTTTAAAGCAGGGGAGGAATGTTCCTGCCCCCTCTAGCCAATCCTAGGGCATCACATCATCACTGGAACCCAGCCCCTATTTGCCTGCACAGCATTCTGGGAAAGTTTAAGATGGTGATTTCAAGTGGTCAATGGAAAGGCCTTGCCTGGGAGCCTCAGCTCCGCCACAACTGACACAGCTGCTTGATCCCTTCCAATCAAAACTTCAAAGGGGAGCCGCCTCCTTTGTTTGGCTCCAGAGGTCTGACCTTCCTCCTTTGTTTCTGTGGGCTTTCCCAGCCCAGGTGCAGTGTAAACAGATAATTAACAGATGCAGATTTCCTCTCACCACTTCCTTTTCCAGGAACTGTGCCAAGCACTGTTAATGACTTTATTGTGTGTGAAGACCTTTGATCCTCCTGCTGGCCAGCAGAGTAGTTATTTACGCCAGTACGGGGATAATGGCCCGGAACCTGAATATGGATAAGCCAGGGAAGTATGGCAATTTTTAAGGTGCCATAAGGAATTTAGATATGATGAAAGGCACTGCGGATCTACACTTGGGATGAATATATACCTTTAGATTGATACTTCACAGGATCCTGTAGGCATAAATAGGGCAAAATGGTACTTTGGTGCATATTTCACCTATCTGGTAACTTTCAGTAGGCACTACAGATCTACACTATGAATGCCCATTCATATTGTAAGGCATACCAAAGATCAGCATCAAGTCTGGAATTGTCCCTTCTGCAGCAGGCTATCTATGTGCAAATACCAAGCTGAGAAAGATGATGGTCTCAAACATGCAGGCTGCACACATGCGCACTTGCATGTGCTCACATGTTCACGTGTAACCAGCCCCGAGCCTCTTACCCTAGATGCGCAACAGCAGCCTTATCTTAAAAAGGCAGACACTGATGGTTAGCACTCTCAATCAATTTCTACAAAATTATTGTGAATGAGACTCAGTTGGTGAGACTCACTCACCATAAAACTTCAAAACCTGGGTAGTCAATAGCTAAAAGTCTAGCAGAATAATATGGGCGGAATCCATTTCCTACACTCTTCCTCTTTTTTTCCCCTCATGTTGAGTATTTTTCTCTCTTACTCTCAGTCAAAACATGATAAGAAAAAATTAAGTGCTGGTCCCCAACGATGAGTGTGTTGGGCCCCATCTGCAACTGAAGGCTCAAATTAAGCACTGACTCTCTGACCCCCTCAACGCTCTAGAAATGATTTACCTTAGCCTACACGTTTTTTCACATCATTTTACATTTAAAGCTCATCTCATCTCTCAACAAGTTCTGTTTCTGTTCTAGTCATGACCACAGCAGCCACTGCAAGTTCCATATTCAGATTCTTTAGTCTAGGTTCACCGCTCCACTGCAATGCACTCACTAGCAAACTGTGGTCTACTGCCTCAACTATTGTCACTCACTTTAACCCATCAATGTAACCACCCAAACAGCCAATGCTCTTATGTATGCTCTGTGAAGCATTGTAGAAAGAAACGCTGTTATTTTCTGATTAAACCTAAAAATATCACATTTTCACACAATCAAGGTCTTTAATAGAGCCTCAACAGAAGTATGAAGTCCAAGGAGCATGTCCCAGTACTACTTTAAATGAAAATTTAAGGTGGTCTGGTGGTATCTAGCAGGTATGCAACTGGTGGAGGCAATATCAAGGCCTCCTCATTTTATTAGGAATTATTCCACAGACTACGTGTTGGATGGCTATGGGCTGCTGACAATCACGCTAGCCACATCCTGATAAACAAATTTAAAAGCACAGCACCAGACTAAAATCAATATACTTACCACCTCTTAAAATATGGCTTCTGGTGGCATTGCAGAATGGCAGCTTCAAGGCAGAGGATGCAATCACAACTGTAGCACTTCATGGAATGATAATAAAATTATGAAATACCATCACAATTTGGAATAAATGTGTTCATTTTAAGGCAGAGGGATGAAATGATTGATTGTGCTTTTCATCCTCATGGTTTTATTAGGTACAGGCATGTGCTCAGATATATTGCTTTAATTTCATCTTAGGTAGACAATTAAAGGCAAATCATTGGGATCCTTGATGGTTGCCCCTATATTTTCCCTTCTACGGTGTGTTGATGACTGAAGTCACTCTAACACGTCATGGTACTACATGGTACTCCATGTCATGGTACTCCAACAAATCTTTCACGCTAAGGCATTGCAAAAGTATTCCCAACTTGTCTCATTTTTTTTGCAGATTTATATAGCGCGAACTCGACCCGAAGGTATTGGAGTGCTTTACATGAGCACCAGTTACGTTACACAAGGACACATTCATTTTTTTTTTTGGTAGGCACGAGGAGAATAAGTGATTTGCCCAGAATCATAGGATGTGGAGTCGACCCCGAGGCTTGAACCTTGGTTTCCCAGCTCCAAAGTCGGCAGTCTAGCCGTGAGACCACATCCTCTCCCCTCATTCCATATTTCTCCACGGAATCCTACAAAACGTGTCCAGGGAAAACCCACCACAATTCTTTTTAACTTTTGCAGCCCAGAATATCATCATCCTTCTGAATTCGACATTGTGATCTTGTTAGAAGGTGGTTTATTAGTAGGGGTAAGAAGGTACCTACCACTACTAATAAGGCCACTATCACAATAAAAGGTCCAGTCAAGGTCTCAATAAATAATTCTTTTGCTCAACCCTTGGTAGCTGGCAAAGAGCAGGCAGGCTTAACTTAGGAGACAGGTGCATACAGCATTCAAAACACTAATACATTAAATAAGTAGGACAAAACACCACTTTACAAACATAGGAACTATTTCAATGATTAAATTGACACCAAAACAACAAAAATCCAATGTAAGGAGGCAGAGATATGAATTTTTAAAGATTAAAAGTAAAACTAGCGCTTTGAAGCAAATAGCGCTCAATGGGGTAAAAAAGGTTGCCCTGGAGCAGGACAAAGTCCAGAGTTCAGGCCACCCACAATGTAACACGTTTACGCTTACTTCCAGAAGCGTTTCTTGATGCAGGAAAGTGGTCCACAGCACCAGCCAAGGGTTCAGATGCTCTGTTCTGCCTCTTGGAGTCTGGAACTACATCTCCCACTATGCACCTGGTCAACTTATGGAGCTTTTAACAAAGGTTGCTCCAAACTTCTGGAATTTCTTCCTGAAGTTCCTCTTGGGATTCCAACATCTTCACAACACACATTCAAGGGCCTAGAAGCTCTGATGTGGTCCTTGGGATGTTGGGACTATGTTTCCCAGAATGCACTTGGCCAGCTCCTTAAAGGTCCACTGGACGCCTTCCAGCTGGGATCTTCTTGGTGGATATGGTGCAATTCTTTTAACCTGTTGCTTTCAGGGAGTCCACCCCTTCACTTCTTGAAACAAAGCAAAGTCCTTGGGGTGTAGTTCCAATTGTGCAGCAGGTGCAGTCATTCAGAGTGCAATCCTTTGGGATGCAGGTCAGGGTTTCAGCAGGGCAGTCCTCCTTTTCCTTGTAGTTTGAGGCAGGAATCTGAGTTGCTAGGCAGCTCTTCTGTTTGTATCCAGTGTTCCTGGGCAACAAGCAGGGGGCACCCATGGCCAATGGTGTGCAGGGTGCCACCCTCAGGTATGACCATTTCCTCCAAAGTGTGGCATATTCTTGAGCCAAAATGCACCATTCTTCCAAAATCCAAAATGGAGAAACTCTCTCCTAGAGGTTAAGATCTGGCTAAGACATCCCACTGGTGTGGTTTAGTTTCCCTAACACTCCCACTCCCCTTCCAGCCCCTCTGCTAATCTAATCCTGGGGCGCCTGTCTGGCTGGGGGTGCAGGATGTGGGGGTGAGCCTGCGCTGCCCTAAACCATCATTCCCTCTTTGAAGACCAGTTTGGCTACTCCACTCCCATACTGACTTTTTCCCTGCAGCTTGCAGTTTTCCTCCCACGGGAAATGCTTTGTCTCTAGTCAGGCCACTTCACACCTCATTAAGACAGCAGGGCAGCTGGAAGGCTGGATTTTGGCTCACAGAAAAGAAAGTTCTATAACGTATTTTCTGTGATAGTTATAATAAATCTAACAGTGGCAAGTTGTTGAATTTATTCTAACTATCAGTTTGAGACTTTGAAGTATATTTTTAGCTCTTTTCTTGCAATAGTTCCACTTTAATAATATATTCCCATGTTAGCCTAAGGAGCCATTGTGCTACATTTGGGTAAAACGAAATTGGCAGTTTTTCACTCACCAGGGCATAAAAAACATCTTTTATCATGTCCCTGCTAATAGTTACAAGGCACCCTGTCTCCGGGACACCTAGGGGAGACCTTAGGTGTGACTTATATGTAAAAATAAGGTTGTTTAAGACTTTGGAAGTACCTTTAATTCCACATTTGAATTTGCATATAATTTAAGTTTAATAGCAGCCTGCAAGGCAAGGCTGGCTTTTAAAATGTCAGCAGGCACCACAGTAGTGCACACTTAAGTACATTAAATTTACTGGGCCTCTAGACCTACATGCCCTGCCATATACTAGTGAATTACAGGTAGGTTATCAGTACCAATTGCAATTATACCTAATTGCCATGTACTTTAATCAGAGCCCAGGGCATATTCAGAGTCAGAAAACCAGCATCCAATAGTTAAAAGTGTGGGGGGGGGGGAAGTGGGGGAACACTGCAAACAGGTCCTTGTTTCTCACATATCTAATATATCACCAGTGAAAAATGCACGGTTACTCCCCGAATCTGAAAATGAGATTCTTATTCTTTGAGAAGCACAGCATCAAACATGCCTATAGCAGTTTGTTTTCTAAGATGGCAGTATATAATTTAGCCCACTTTTAATTAAACTATTGTACAAGAACAGTTCATTGCCAGTATTTTACTTTTCTTTGCTGGAGATTTCTTTTTATTTCTGGACGTAAAAACTGACATCATATCCATTGTATCAAACTCCAATACATTTTTGGTTTTTACTTCACTTTACTTTAGAAACTTTTTTAATATTCAATATTTGCTTTTGGTGTAGAAGAGCAGCGTTTCTTTTGCTCAAATTAGGTAAATGTGTAATCTCTAAAATTACACTGTGAAATCGCCGTTTTTCTAGTCTGTTTATTTCTCAACTTAATTATTTGCTTTACTTGACAACTTTACATTGCTTAAGAACTTATTCTACCGTCGTAATTACTTTAAACAGTATAGTTTGGCTGGAGTCTATAAAAGAACGATCTATAGAAAGATGTTAAGTAATCCAATACGAGGCGCTCAATGTCTTAATCGGGCCCTTTAGAATTCCACTGTACATCTTGAAACAATCTTCGACAAAAGCCACGAAGTGCTGCTACAGAAAGTCTGTACGCTTCATAAAAGGCAAAGCAATGGAAAGTATTTTTAGGGCTCGGGGATCTGTGCTAGGACAAGCCAAGTTAGTTCAGTAATTGTTCCCTTGTGTTTTTCACATGCACGGTTGAAGTTTCAACCCACCAGGTAGCAAGAAATAGAAAATGCTCCAGCGACAAAGCCATTTCCTTTACCCTGTCCCTCACCTTCCCTTTTTCTGCCCTTTTCGTGTTCCTACACGTTAGAGATGAGTAAAAAGATTGCAGCAAAGTAAAAATCATACGAACGTAGCACATTTGACCTCAATGTTTATCAATGTATAATTTGTTGGACTGCATTATTTAAGTTTTGATTTCTTATTACAGGGGTCTCCTGAGTTCAGAATTCAAATATTTTAAAAAAATACACCACAGCCTGCTTGTTATAAACTATTGCATGGGAGTAGTGACGCATGAAGTCCCTCCTTCCGCAGACTGAAATCTGAGGTCACCTTCCTTCAGAAACCGGGTAGATATGAAAACAACAAATCCATATCTCTTAAGCAGCTAAGGGCCCGATTCCGATCTCGGCCGGTAGGGCACCGATTCGGATTTGGCTTAACCGGATCCGATTCGGAGCCCTATTTCCCGACCGAGTCGTACGTGCGTCCGGGCGAGCGAGTACGATGCGTGCGCTCGTGAAATTCTCCGACCGACTCGTTCGCAGGACCAGACCGCTCCGACCGACTCGCACGGGGACGACGCGCACCTCGCAATGGAGACGTTTCCCGGCTGGGTAAGTACGATGCGCACCTCGATCGCTCCGACCGACTCGCGCAGCCCGGCTCCAAGGAGCTGTCGGAGCCGCACTTTGGGGGTCCGTGTCGGACCCCCCTGGAGGCATAGGCGTGCGAGTCGCACACAGGGGGGACACATGGGTCCCCCCTACACGTGCATGTATGGTGCGACCCGCATCGATGCGAACACGCTGTAGGGGGCGCCCTTGTTCGCGTCGTGCCCATTGAGTCAATGGGAGCCCGTGTACGCGTCGTACGACTGGCTCCCATTGACTTCAATGGGAGTCCGACCGAATCGAGTCCAATAGCATACGTGCGCATCGTACTCATTCGGTCGGACTGCTAGGGTCCGATTCGGTCGGAAATCTCTCCGGGTCCGGCTCGGTCGGAGAGATTTCCGGCCCGAATCGGAATCGTCCCCTTAGAGTGCGTTTCGATAGATGCAAGCTACCTCCCCTCGCAAAGTGAGTAAATGAGCAGTCTCTCTTCCCCTTACAGGAAGTGGACGAACCTGCAGCACACCGCGCTGAGAAGGAGCTAAAAGGGAAGCCACATTTAATCATGCACCACTGATTTAAAAGTTTTGCAAGTAGCTCTTTTCATTTATGACATCATCAGCAAATCCTGGATGAACATTTAAATACTGGCCTAAAAAATACCAGCATACAAAGTTCATTTGGCCTAAAACTCATGATTGGTTGAAAGGATCAAACACAGCAAATGCATGCTATATTCTCCACTAGCCTGCATTGCGGAGGGAGGATGGGCTACGGCGATTCCCGCTAATGCGTAGCCACAGGTGATCGCTTGCCCCTCCCCCTGTAATGGAGTTGAACTGACCTGTGCGTTGAGCGGACCGGAGGAGATTACGGCAGGAGATTACAGCTGAGACTGGTGCGGTTTCTCCCCCACATTCTGGAGTGTGGCGGCGAGTTAGGTGGCGGACACGACTGCGGTCGAGTTGGTTTGCGCGGCCCTGGAGTGTCAGGAGGCTGGTCGTGGGGGCCGCATTTCCAGCGTGTCCGGCGTCTGGAGGAGTCTTTGCTGAATGCCGGAGTTCGTTTTTGCTGCCGTCGCGGAAAGGAGGCTGCAGCTGGAGGTTGGGGCTGAGCGCTGGCAGTCGGGCAGATTAATGGCTTGGTGAGAGAAAGGAGCAGAGGGAGGCCACGGACCAGCAGCTTCTTGGAAAATCTTACGCCTGCATTTGACTGGAAAAAGATTGTCTCGCTGCGAAGGTGAGCCAGCTGATCCCTGTTTTTGCAGGGGGCTGGAGAGGCGCTGCCAATAGGGAAGGGCTGGCATCTGCTTGACTTTGCTGGGAAGCTGCGGCAGGGCCGGACTGGCTACCGGGCGTTTTGGAATGCTGCCGAGCTGGGGGCTGATTTCGTTGATGGGGACCTGCGTGTGCTGAACGAAATTCGTTTTGCTTTGTTGATTTCGAAGCACACGCAGGTCTCCATCAACGAAATTAGCCCCCACCGCAGTGACATCAGCCCCCAGCTCGGCAGCATTCCAAAACGCCCGGTAGCCAGTCCGGCCCTGAGCTGCGGTCTGGTTTTTGTTTTTCTATCTTTTTCCTCTGGATTTTTGTTTGCTCAGGATAACCTGGGTGGGCGCACTTTGATCTCAGGAAGCAGCTTGGCATTGGGATCAATTAAGTCACTCGAGCTTGGGTAAAGAATGAACTGCATTTGGTGCTTGTGTGCAAATCTGCCAGGCCTCTACTCATCACCACGCACCTTATTGGACTAAGTGCCAGTCGGGATGTGCCCGCTTGCCAGGTCCCGCGTCTCAGTGAGAGCTTGGCACCTGTTCTTGGTTTAAAAACCATCTTGGCTCTGGGCCTTAGGAAAAAACTCTAGTCATTTTACTGATGAATCGCAATCTGAATATAAGGCTGGGCTTGGAGGGCTGCTAAAAGCACGATAGCCGGGAGAGGCTCCCAGATACGGAGGAAAAAATTAAGATGGGAAAACATTTAAAACAATTAAATCTAATGGCTTAAGTGGACTCTGCAGCAGGACTTAAAGCCAAAACACGATTGGCTCAATCAAAAGCTCTATCATCTGCAGCTAAAACCGAATATAATTTAAAGCGATCCGGCATAAATTCAAGCTTTGAAAGCTCGGAAGAAGATCTGCCAGAACTCCAGCAGGATTTGAGAGTGAAAGATCTAGGTGCAGAGAAGGCAAGGGGGGGAAGGCCCGGAAGAGCAAATAAGATCTGAGGCTGAGCAGGTTTTTAATGCAATTCCCGACGCAAGTCAGGAAGGTTTAAAAAACGTCAAAGATTTCCCGTTATTTGTGAAAGGAAAAGCATCCCAGTCTATTCCGGGAAAAGTTCCAGTAAAGCCGCAAGAACTTCGTGAGGCGTCCAAGGAGGATCCATTAGCCAGTCCTATTTTAAATCCGCAATTACCTCCAGGTCATCCAATTATTCCAGAAGAAAAGGTGTTAAAGACTTCCCTTCTTAAGGTAAAGAGTACCCTGCTGGATTCTCAGCCCCAGCTCCAGCTCCAGGTAGCATCACAAGACTTAAGTCTGCCACAACAAGCAATGCAGTGTCAGAGTCAGTCGCAGGCCCAGCCTCAGTCACCAGTTAAAGGAGGATCAGAAATTCTAGGACCGCAAGTCGACAACCGGAAGGAAAAGAAGAAAACTCAATATAAGTCACAGGAACAACTTCCAGAAAAAGATAGTATTCGTCAAATGGATATAAAGGACGTGTTCAATCTCATCTTAGAAGAGATAAGAGAGATGAAGATATCTCAAATGAATGAATTAGCCTCCTTGCATCAGCGCCTCGGAAAAATTGAGGAAGCAGTGGCCGGGTTTCCAGTTAGAATACAAGAAGCAGAGTCTAGGATCGCACATTTGGAAGATCAAATGACCACGATGCAGCAGAGAGCGAGCAAAGCCAAAAAGGAAAAAGTCGCCCTAGAGAATAAGCTTGAGGAACTCGAAAATCATTCCTGGCGTTCAAATTTACATATAGTTGGGGTGCCAGAGGGGAGTGAAGGGTCTCAAACACTTCAATGGGTCGAGACTTTTATCAAGAAAAATGTTTTGCCTGAACATACTGGAGACCTCACCATAACAAGGGTTCATCGAGTCCCCGCTCACCCGTTACCAAATTCAAAGTTTGCACGCACAATTTTGATTGACTTTGCAGACTATCGTATCAAAGAAAAGATTCTAACCAAGGCAATCCAGCAGAGGCAATTTGCGATTAACGAACTCTCTAGCTGTCGGATTTTTGCTGATATGTCAGTAGCAGCTGCACGCAGGCGTAAAGAGTTTGTCAAAATGCTCTATCTTTTTAAGGCTCAGGGCGCGCAGGCCTCAATAGCTCAGCAATCAAAGCTACGAGTATTATTAAAAGGCAAATTTCACATGTTCACTAACATAGAGGACGCTCAGGATCTGTTGAGCGAAATCTCATCTGTGAGATAGAATAGAATAGACGGTCAGATTGCTATGCAGGTTATGTAAGACGGGGAGGGGGTGAGCGGGTCACCTAGGGTGCAGTACCAGGGCACCCCACAGAGCACTAGTGGTGGTTGTGATGTGGCTTGCGGGCTCTGCCACATCTTCTGGGAAGGGGGTGGATGGGTCTAAGGGAGGGTGTTGGGGGGTGTATCGTATGAAAAAAAAGCAGAAGCACAGTGGTAAGGTGGAAGGGAAACAGGGTCCTGAATTAAGTATTACGATTTTAAGGGTTAAATCATAGAGATGGGTAGTGAATGTCGAATTATCTCAGTCAATGTCAATGGAATTTTGAACAAACAAAAATATGGAGGGTTAATTAGATGGTTGGCCTCATTTGCACCACAGGTTCTTTTTCTCTAGGAAACGCATTTGAAATCAAATTCACCGAAACCTTTTGTTCCAAGAGCTTTTTTGAAAGTGTTCTTTGCGTCGGCAGGGTTGGCAATGAGAGGGGTGGCTATATATTTCGGCAGGGGTTTAGACTGGGAGTTTCTTCAAGTTCAGAGAGATCCTCACGGTCGATGGTTATGGGTCACGGTTAATTTGAATGGGGCTACGCTAAATTTTGTTAACTATTATGGCCCAATTGGGGATGATCCTTCATCCGTGATAAAGATTAATGAATTATTTCGAGGGTCTTCAGGGCAGATTATTTTTGGGGGAGATTATAATTATATTCAAGATTTGATGAAGGATACTTCCAATAAAAATAAGAAACAATTAAAACCTAAGACTAAAAAAATTCTAGATACGATAATACAAAGCTATCAGCTAATCGATCAGTGGAGAAAAGTCCATCAGGAAGTATTTGAATATACTTGTTATTCCTGTCAATTTCGAACGGCTTCTCGCATTGATTTCTTTCTAATTTCTCGTTCCCTGAAACATACTGGCGCAGAAATAGGGTCCAACTCTTTTTCAGACCATTCCTTGGTTAAATTAGACGTAGAAATCGTAGGGGAGAGAAGGACAAGATCCAGGTGGCAGATGGATCGACTCCTCCTCTCAAATCAACAATGGGTTGCAGATACAAGGGAATGGATACAGGAGTTTTTTAGGGTCAATGAGGGAACAGCGGGAGTCTTTTCAGTATGGGGAGGCTTTAAGGCGTCGGTCCGGGGGCCAATTATTGCTTTTATGGCCAATCAATCTAGCAAATGAAGAAATCATATAGCTCAACTCCAACGGGCAGTTGATATTGCCCTAATGCAGAAGAATGCCTCACTGCGGGGCGAGGGGCAAGTTGTAAGTCAGCTTGAAAAAGCAAAAAAAGAATGAAGAGACTTCTTTGTGCTGGAAGAAATCAATAGCTCTAGGACATTCTTACAGAGAACATATGAAGAAAGCCAAATGGTTGGCAAATTGCTAGCCTGGTCAACCAAGGTTAAACAGGAACCAGCCTTAATCACCGAGGGTATAGACCCCAGAACTAGAGCTACGGTGACGGATAAGGAAAGGATTGCCCAAGTATTTGTGGAGCATTATGACCAGCTTTATGCTACTAAGTACGGGGTTAGTCAAGAGGCAATACAGCACTATTTTGAGGGTGTGATTCTCCCGCTCCCATGATATATCAGGAGTAGAAATCATGGAAGTCCTGGATACAATGGCGGGTGCAAAAGCCTGCGGGAATGATGGGATACCAACTGAATTTTATAAGGTTTTTTCTAAGGAATTAACACCCTTTTTGATAAAGCTCTTTAATTATGTAAAGGTATGTGGCTGTATTCCCTCCACTTTTAAAGAATCCATTATTGTGAACTTCGTGAAAAAAGGGAAAAATCCGTAGGATATAAATTCTTACAGGCCGATTAGTCTACTTAACACAGACTATAAAATTTTAATGAAAATCTGGGCACAGCGTTTTATTCCTTTAGCACAAGAAGTGATCCATAGAGACCAGACAGGGTTTATTGCAGGGAGGTTAATGTCAGCCAATACAGGGTTTTTAGTTCAGGCTCTCGATTTTTTTAATAGTAACCAAACCCCTGCCCTTGTCATGATGGTAGACGCAGAAAAAGCGTTTGATCTGGTTAATTGGGATGCGCTTTTTTACGGGCTGGGTAGGTACGGGGTTCCCCCCCCAGGTCATTAAAATGCTGTGGAATAGTTATCAGGGGGCACAGGCTCAGGTTTTTATTAATACTAACTTAGCAGGGACTATAAATGTGAACCGGGGGACCAGACAAGGGTGCCCGTTATCACCTGTCTTGTTCACTTTTTTTATTGAACCCTTGGCCACCAAAATTCGAAACAATTTGATAATTAAAACTCCAATAGTGGGTATGGCAAAATTAAAGTTGTTTGCGGACGACATCATTCTTTATCTTAAACCTGAGAGCCAGAATATTGAGCAGGTATTAGCAGAATGTGCACAGTTTCAACAGATTGGGGGCTACAAAATCAACCAAAATAAGACTGAGATCCTAATTATGAATACGGAGAGTGATTTCCTTCCTGAAACCCTTAGACAACAAGCCCGCAATGCCGATCCAATTGGTTATCTTGGGATTTATGTCTCCAATCAATGTGAGGACTTATATAAATTAAATTATGAAGCCATGCGGAATAAGGTTAAAAAACTGCTAGATGATTGGTCATTATTACCCCTCACTTTGATAGGCCGTGTCGCTCTTATAAAAATGTCAATCCTGCCTCTGTTGGTTTTCCTCTTTACAAATATACCTATAAAGATTAACAACATCTATTTTAAAGAATTAGAAACAATCTTCAGAAAGTTTATCAGGAGTAAGAGGGCACCCAGGGTCAAACTTTCGGTGCTTCAATTGGATATTAACCAGGGTGGGCTTGCACTCCCTCAAATTAAGACATACTATGAAGCTGCTATTTTAGACTTGACAGTTCATTTAATCGATTTGAAAGGATCAGTAGATAATTTTTTTGGGGATAAAATGCTGCAAGAAATTGGCTCACAGATCCCAATATTTTTAAAAACAGCAAAACTCCCTAAAAAAACTAGGCATAAGACTCTCCAGGAATATTTATATAGATTACAGATTTTTTATAAGCAAGCAGGTGTTACAGGGATTCACTATTTAAAATTAGGTGAATGCAAAAGTCTGGGTCTACAAATTATGACTAGTCATCTGAATAGTTGGAATAAGTGTGGCCTTAAAGAGTTGGGACATTTTATTATAGGAAATAGAGTGATTACCTGGCAAGAGGTTCTAAATAGAAGTGGTGATAGCTGCAAGCCTCGCTTTTTGAATATATACAGATTGTTTATTTTTTAAATAGATTTAATCTCCCTTCAAGTATCAGTCCCACTAAATTTGTGACTGCCTTACTGGGAGCAAAGTTAAGAGGGATGGGAAATTGGTACCAACTTTTATGCTCCCAGCAAGTTTCAATGTTGGTAAAAAAACTTCTGGAAAAAGTCACTCAGGAGACTCAATATACGCTTTCCGATCGGGATTGGCAGGCCATTTCACAGTTGGGCAGCAAGGCCTTAAGAGCTGCTAATTTTAAAAGAATGGCCTTTTTGTCTCGATGGATGGCTCATTATACTCCCAAAGCACTCCATAAAATCTATCCAGAAGTGGAAAATAGATGCTTCCGTTGCCAGGCAGAAGGGAGGGGAGATTGGCTGCATATTTTTTTTATGTGTCCTAGGCTAGTACAATTTTGGGAAAGGATCTTCTTAGCCGTAAGCCAGGGGATCCAGAAGAGGCTAGTTCCCGAAGTCGACGTAGCCCTCTTTGGAATTATTAGACAAAGGGGGATCTTAGCAATGTCAAAAGGTGAGGAGACATTTATAGCTATCACTTCCCTTGTAGCACGTTCCTTGATACTACAGAATTGGAGATCTGCAAAAATACCTACTTATGTGGGGTGGTTGAATAAGAAGAAACGCATAAGGAAATTTGAAGAAGCATATGCAAACAGAGTAGGTGCTATTAAAAAGTTTAATGCCGTTTGGAAACACATGGCGAATATAGAAAATACGGTGGAAGAAGAACCCTATACTTAACTACAACCATTGTGTAAGATGCAAGGGGGTTCTAACACATAAAAACTTTAAAAAGGGGAAAGGAGATTAAATTAAAAAAAATATATTAATTTCTGCGAAAAAGAATGCACTTTAATAGAGTACATTAGGATGAGTAACTAAGGTTGATGAAGGAAATTTGCACTGGATGCACTTAAGCACTTTAGCACTGCACTTTTGTACTAAGCTGGGGTATGAATTTTGGAATTTTATACAATTTGTATTTAATCTGGTCTTTGTTGGAATATGCCATTATGCATTTTATAGTAGCTATTTTATCCAATTGTTTCTGAATTCTGATCAAATTGTGTCTTAATATGCCCTGTTTTTATCGATTGATGCTTTCCTCTTAAAGCTTCTGCTAATAAAAAAAAAAAAAATGTATGCTATATTGCAAGGAATATCACACTCCTACATACACATGGAATGGGTATTACAAGTAACCTTATAAACCTATATTTTTCTAAGTCAGAGTACGTTACTAACATACATAATCAATTCATACAAGGTACACATCAGAAAGAGAAAAAAACAACCCAAACAAATGCAAATAATTAGCTAGGATTATCCTGAGAAGATATCAAAAGTATCAAAACCTAGAGGAAAGGAAAAAAAATACATTTGGTGTCTGATAATACATTTCCATATATAACTAATCATGACTGACGTTAATAACATTCAAACAAAAATTATTCCAAGTCTTCTCGAACTTTAACAATGAAGAGATGCCCCTTGCTTTGGCCAAAGTGAGCTCCGATTTATATATCTCATTTATAAGGGTACACCATTCCGTATCCTGAGGAGGATTCGCCAAGACCCATGCCCTATCAATGCAGATGTATTATTTATTATTAATCTCCGAATGCCTCCCTTGAGATCATATTTGACACCCATCATTCTCTCTTTAATAGATAATTGAACGGTAATACACACTTACTACGCGGGTATTAGTACGATGTGCTTTTACTACGCATTTTTTAGTCCGCGTTTACCATTACTTCGCATGCTGCTACATAGCATGCTTTTACTTCGCAAATGCTATTAGTGCGCATTATTTTACATTGCGATTTTAGTTGTGTCTTACTATTATTTATAAAAATGGTTGTTTGATTAATTATTAATAATGAATTTTTAATTTATAAAAAAGTGTTAAAAATGTGTATGCATTTTAAAAATAAATTAAAATAGTATCTAAATAAAAAAATAAAAAATAACTTTAAAAGTAATTTATGAATTGACTTGCATTGATTTCCCACGGTTTACAATAGATTTCAATGGTTAAATTAGTCCTTTTTTTATTTTAGTCATAGATGAAATCCGTGACGCAAATGCGTAAAAAGGTCATACGGATGAATGAAGGCGAGAGGAGAAGAAGCATGATACCACGCGGAACAGGCAAGAACATTTTAAAAATCATTTAAAAGCAAATTAACTTTTTTAAAGTATGAGTTTAAGTATATTTTAAAAAAGTAATCGATTTTATCTGCTTTATTTGTAAAAAAATGAGGAAACTTTAAAAAAGTGTATAAAAATATGTATGATTTGTTTAAAAAGTAAAAATAGTAACTAGAGAAAATATTTCTTTTTAATATAAATTAAAGATTTTGTTTTTTATAAACAGACTATTATGATTGTCATCTTTTATCATAAACCGCTTAATACACTAATCTATAATTATCATCTTTTTAAAAAATAAAGAGTATACAGGTTTACAGACAATCAACATTTAAATATTAACTATCAAAACACTTTCTTTAAAAATATTCGTTCTCCTGTGTTAATCGAGTGCTGTTTGTTTTATTTCTTTTAGAGCCACTTACTTTTGTCAGAAGATGGCACTGTTTTACAATATAGTCAATGGTGGTTGCTCTCTCTTGAAGAACGCATCCTGACACTGTGAATGACAGCAGTCAAGTGAACTCAAAATGGTGGTCGGCTGGTTATATGCCTTTTTGTTGAATTATTGATAAATTACAGTAAAATATGTATTGTAATCTGCTTTTTACTGCGATTTTATAACTGACTAAACTTATAATTTTTTTTTTTAATTATAATTCGACTTTCTTATCGTAATCGTATCGAATGTCAGCCATTTTGTGATGTGATTGTTAGTGCTTAAACAGTAGAAATTGAGAAAGGACATGCTTTTTTTCATTCTAGAAATGTTATTTTCTTCATGTTCTTTTCATATATCTTTTGATTACATTATGTTTGAATATTAGTTAATTTGTCATTTGTATTGACCGTTTAATGTCTGTTTTAATTTAGTACTTCATTTTTAAATATGTTCTTTCTAAGTTTTGTGGTGCGATAATTTTTTTGTATATTAAAAAAATTCTCGAGTATTAATTTTCATACCCGAGTATTAATTTTTATACTCATTTTTAAATTACTCCCCCACCCAAAACCCCTATTTTCCTGGCATCCCGTCCCAGGGGGTAAGTTACTGTAATTTAAATTAACAAATTTCATCTACGAGTATTAATTTACATACCCGAGTATTCATTTTTATACTCATTTTTAAATTACTTCCCCACCCAAATCCCTAATTCCCTTCAATCCCGTCCCAGGGGTTAGGTTACTTTTTTAAAAAATATTTAAAATTGTCCATGTTTGCGTAGTAGTGGTATGCGAAGTAATAATATGCGCAGTAAATGAAGATTCTTATATTCTAAATGCATTTGCGTAGTAATGGTATGCGCACTAAAAATATGAGAATTAATGGTAGTTGCGAAGTAAAAACATCGCACTAAAAGCATGCGTAATAATAGCATGCTAAGTAGCGTCATATATTCAATTGAACTGGGTAGCCCAGACTTAGGGACTTAAACTTCCTCACTCTTTCCCCAAATTTTTGTAGACACGGACAGAGTGCAAACATATGCAAGACATCTGCAGCAAAAAGATTGCACTTGGGACATATAGTTCTATCCGTGGAAGCAGTTGCTCCCCATTTTAAGATTATGTCAGGGGTATAATATAAAAGGCATATCGTACTCAGCTATTGTAGTTTAAGATTGACAGAATGTATGTAATGATCTAACAAATCTAAGGACGTCTGGATCTCTTCAGCAGAAACCTCAGACGAAAGAAGCCTACTCCACTTTGCTGCTAATAGTGAAGTGTCTTCTGTGGCAAGCTGTGAAAGCCCTTGATAAGTCATACTAATAGTAGGTTTTACACCAGGTTTAATATAGTATGAAGAAAGCTCTGAGCTTTTAATATCAAACATATTCGCAACCCATCCGCATATAGTCCCTGTCTTGCAGGTATTTAAAAAAGAATGACGAAGAAGCTCATACGCATCATGAAGGTCAGAGAAAGACCGAAGGCTGTTTAGATCGAATAACTGGGCAATTGTTACAATCCCAGAGTGTGCCCATTCCCTATAAGTTGAGTCCTGGAAAATAGGGGGAAAGTAGGATTTTCCCATTTCGGTGTATCTTTATTAGTAAAAACCAATTGAATATTTTTTTACAAATCCCCTTCCAGATGCAGATAATATCCTTTAATACCTTAAAGCGTAGCCTTTTGTAATAGTTAGGGTCCCCTAGCTGAAGGCCTGACCTCTGCTCCAAAAGCAAGCTGGTAGCAAAATTATGTTGATAAGGTTAATAGGTTTATAAACTGCGCAAACGGCCCGTGAAAGCAGCCCAAACATAAAGCCTAAAATCTGGGAATGAGAGCCTTTCTTTCTTGAGGGGGAGTTTCAAGAATCGAATAGCTCGCCTTGTGTGCCTATAGCCCCAAATAAAGCTTCCAACGGCATCCTCAAGGCATCTGAAAAAAGAGTCCAGGACCCTCAATAGAATCGTCCGGAACAAATAAGGAAATTTAGGGAGGATATTCGTTTTTAAAATATTCACTCATCCGACAATAGTGAGTGGTAACTTATTCCATGATTTTAATGTAAAAATTAATATAGCTAGCAGCGGTTCATAATTCCATTTAACAATATTAAAAACCTCGGGGCATAACCTAATGCCTAAATAAACTGCCAAAGTAGTGACCCCTGGGGTAGAAGAGTCGGGTTTGAAATTTAAATTTAGCTTATAGCCAGAAAATTTCCCAAAAATCCAGTGCCTCAAGGGCAATCTGACTTATTGCTGTTACCGGGTTAGAGGGAAAAAATCACCACATCATCTGCTTATTTAGTCAGTTTCAATTGTTGACCACCAAGCATCATAGGTTGAATTACTATATTCCTGATGAAAGACTGTAAATAGGGCTCTATGTATAGGGCAAATAATAAGGAGGATAGTGGGCATCCCTGTCGTGTCCCTCGGTTGATTCGAAAAGAATTTGAGTAGCTCCCAGCATGGGTGACCCGAGCAGATGGGGTCTTATATAGTACCTGAATCAGTTTGATTAAATCTTCCCTTATACCAAAGGCGTGCAGAGTGACCCTCAAGCACCCCAGGCAACATGGTCAAATGCCTTCTCTGCATCAAGGAGGATCATACCCATGTTGGTGTTAGACTTCCCAGCAACATCAAATGCCACGATTGCTGTGTTAGTATGCCCAGTGGTGTCTCTACCTGGGATGAATCCATGTTGCTGTGGGGATACTAAAACTGAGATTACTGGAGCAAGACTGTTAGCCAAAATGTTGGTGAACCATTTTGCATCCGTATTAATCAACGAGATAGGCCTATATGATCCTAGATCCTCAGCCGGTTTATCCTTTTTTAGAAAGACCCCTATATTTGTTGTATTCCAGGTTTCTGGGATGGCACCCCCTGCATAAATACATTGAATAACCATGTGAAATTCTACCGCCATTAGTTCTTTCAATTTCTTGTAGAATTCCATAGGTAAAGAAATCCTCACCAGCCGCCTTGCCGGTGGGTAGGGCCATTAATGCGGCCTCAATTTCTGGCATAGAGATTTCTGTCTGTAAATCCTCGTCCTGGTCCTCCCTGAGATGGGGTAAGTGACAGCGCTGAATGTATTTCGAGCACTCACCCTGATCAAATTCTTGTGGCTGGCTATATAGCTCCCTGTAAAACTGGAAGAATTGTTCCAAAATAAGTGTGGTATTTGTATAAACCTTACCATCTATTCCCTTAATTGCCCGAATTGTACCCTTGGATCTTTGCAGCATTCTGTATTTAATATATTTGGCCGCAACCTGATCCTTCAATCTGCATCCTAAACGAGATCTTGTTTCCAATAGATGGAAAAACACCTCCCGTTCATCAGCCATTCCTTCGGTAATTTTAAGGACATATAGGGGTCGATTCCGATTCGGGCCGGAAAAAGCACCGACCGACTCGGAGCCGGAATTTATTCCGACCGACACGTACCTGTGGCGCCCGACACGCCAAGTACGATGCAAAGCGTGCAAAATCCGACCGACACGTATCGAACCCAAGCCGAACGACCGAGCCGCATGGAAAACAGCAATCCGGCCGGAAAAACACGCGAATCGAACCGACCGACACGCACCCGGAACAAATCCGACCGAAACGTACACGCGAACTCCAAACCGCAAAGTACGATGCAAGGCGCGAAAACCACGACCGAGTCGTACGGAGGACAAGCCGTACGACCGACACGCATACAAAACCGAGCCGAAGTAACACAAAACATCACGACCGACGCGTACGCAGCATAGAAAACTGCACAAACACAGCGTGAACGAAACGGAGAACACCGTACGAGACAAATGCAGGGTCCGACTCGGTCACAAGAACGTTTCCAACATGCACAGACAGTACAAAGGAAAAATTACACAAAAAAAGGCCAAACAAGCAATTACAAAGCCAATAAATACTGGGGGGGGGGTGGGGACAGAGAACAAAGACACACCCACAACTGCACCCATATAAAGGACACAAATCCCAACCATGATCCTCTGCAAATGCCATTCTACTGCCAGCACCCAACAGACAGCAACCACACACCCACAGCTCATCCCTCACACAAGCCACACACCATCAGCACACCAACAAATACCTACCTCACATACACCCAGCAAAACACACACCCACACACCCTCACCTGCACACCAACACACACATCACTCAGCATCACCACCCATCACCATGCCCCCCAAGAAGAATCACAAGTTCCTAGATTGTGAATTGGAAGTCCTGGTAGACGAGATCCTCAGGGTAGAGCCACAGCTGTTTGGCACACTGGTCCAACAGACCCCCATCTCCCAGAAAACCAAGATGTGGGAGAGGATCATCAACAGGGTGAACGCACAATCACCATGTCTGCGCACAAAGACCGACATCCAGAACAGGTGGTATGACGTGCGCAGGAGGGTCCGGGAGCTGCTCAAGAAAGACTACCTCCTGAGCCAATACACCGGCAGTGGCCCTCCTGCCAAGCCAGTATACCTCAGGCCCTGGGAGGAGAAGGTGCGGGCCATCCTTCCGCCAGTGAGCGTCTATGGACTAGAGAACATCCCAGAGCCTGGTGAGTACACAACAAATGTACACAATATTCTGCCACAATACACACACACATCACTGTCAAGGGGAGAGTCAAACCATGCACTCATAGCAATTACACAGCAACCAGAACAGAATCATCCCAAAATGTGTATGTCAGTCAGATAAACACAACACATGCCATCTCAAAGTTACATTTAACCGTGCCATCACATGTACAAACACAACTACAACTACAGCTAGGCAGTGGCACAAATAGAACTAACAAACACATCCAGACATGTAGCCACCACTACAACACCAACACACAGTGAAAACCACTGAAAGAAAGGAATTCTGTGTATGCTGGCCAAGTCAGTGTAGCCAATAGCATCATGGGAGTCGTAGTCACACATATTGCCCCCCCCCCACAACTGTCCCATCAACACCACCATGAACCATGCGCACATCACAGGGAGTGGAGAAGGACTCACAAGATGGCGGACACTGGCTACTGCTGTGAGGAGCACAAGGCTCTGCTGGCAACTGTGCACCAACAAACAGCAGGACACCACTGACTGACATCCTGAGAGACAACTTCCACTCCCTGCAATGGAAGCACGTTCCATGGTGGGATATCTGGCTGGCTGGGTGGGAAGGAGGACTCGCACCACTGACCATAGTCACAAGCACCTCCCCTCACACACACCCTCAACACATACTCCACATAACCCACCTGGGAGAATGCAATGCCACACATCCTAACTCAAGATCCCACAAAGAACCTCCACCCTGGGTTATGTCGTGTGAAGCACAGGGACACTCTTGGGACTTTCAGCCAAACAACTGCCAGGACAACACTCCCAGCCATCCTGTCAGCACAGGCAGCCCACCCCACAGGGAAGCAGAGTCAAAAGGAAGGAAGGATGGGCATGCTGGGAAGGGGGGTGGAGGCAATAGCATGATGGGAATCGTAGTCACAGCTCTACATCCCCCACCACATGGCCCAGCAAGCTCACACTCACGCATGCACATCCCACAGAGAGTGGAAAGGCCCATCAAAGATGTCTGACACTGTTGCTGTGTCGTGGGGAGCACAAGGGCATGCTGGGAACTGCACACCAACCAACAGCAGGACACCACTGTCAGCCATCTTGCCATTGCTCTCATACCCACACACACTGAACTCCCCACAAAAGCAAGTAAGTATGGGAATGCTGGGAAGTGGGGTGGAGGCAATAGCATGATGGGAGTGGTAGTCACAGATATTGGTCACCCCCACAACCGTCCCATCAACACCACCCTGAACCATGCGCACATCACAGGGAGTGGAAAACAACTGACAAGATGGCTGACACTGGGCACTGCTGTGGGGAGCACAAGGCCCTGCTGGCAACTGTGCAACAACCAACAGCAGGACACCACTGCCAGCCATCTTGCCATTGCTCTCACACTCACACACACTGAAGTCCACCCAAAAGCAAGTAAGTATGGGCATGCTGGGAAGTCGGGTGGAGGCAATAGCATGATGGGAGTGGTAGTCACAGATATTGGTCACCCCCACAACTGTCCCATCAACACCACCCTGAACCATGCGCACATCACAGGGAGTGGAGAAGGACTCACAAGATGGCTGACACTGGCTACTGCTGTGGGGAGCACAAGGCCCTGCTGGCAACTGTGCACCAACAAACAGCAGGACACCACTGACTGACATCCTGAGAGACAACTTCCACTCCCTGCAATGGAAGCACGTTCCATGGTGGGATATCTGGCTGGCTGGGTGGGAAGGAGGACTTGCAGCACTGACCATAGTCACAAGCACCTCCCCTCACACCCCCTCAACACAAACTCCACAGAACCCACCTGGTAGAATGCAATGCCTCCCATCCTAACTCAAGATCCCACAAAGAACCACCACCCTGGGTTATGTTGTGTGAAGCACAGGGACACTCTTGGGACTTTTAGCCAAACAACTGCCAGGTCAACACTCCCAGCCATCCTGTCAGCACAGCCAGCCCACCCCACAGGGAAGCAGAGTCAAAAGGAAGGAAGCATGGGCATGCTGGGAAGGGGGGTGGAGGCAATAGCATGATGGGAGTAGTAGTCACAGATATTGCTCAGCCTCACAACTGGCCCATCAACACCACCCTGAACCATGCTCACATCACAGGGAGTGGATAAGGACACACAAGATGGCTGACACTGGCTACTGCTGTGGGGAGCACACGGGCATGCTGGGAACTGCACACCAACCAACAGCAGGACACCACTGTCAGCCATCTTGCCATTGCCCTCACACCCACACACACTGAACTCCCCACAAAAGCAAGTAAGTATGGGAATGCTGGGAAATGGGGTGGAGGCAATAGCATGATGGGAGTCACAGACATAGCTCAACCCCCACAACTGTCCCATCAACACCACCCTGAACCATGCTCACATCACAGGGAGTGGAGAAGGACTCACAAGATGGCTGACACTGGCTACTGCTGTGGGGAGCACAAGGCCCTGCTGGGAACTGTGCACCAACAAACAGCAGGACACCACTGACTGACATCCTGAGAGACAACTTCCACTCCCTGCAATGCAAGCACAGTCCATGGTGGGATAACTGACTGGCTGGGTGGGAAGGAGGGCCGGCTGTCAACCAAATACAACCAATGCAGACCATGTTCACACCCCAACAAATACATAGAAATGCCCAAATAATGCAGGACAATGTGCCACACCAATATCAACCCCTGACTGTGACGACTTAGGACAATGCAATGTACAGGCCCGCACCCAGAGGCACAGTCACAACTGTCAGGTGTGTCAACCATTGATGCCTGCAGAAACATAACATACATTGTGTGTGTCTCCCAAAAACATGTGATGATGGGGACACAGCAGCAGACGCTGAGGAGTCCCAGTCCCAGGCTCAAGAGGATGCGGAGCTCACTGGTGTCGTACAGCCTCTGCCCTCCTCGGACGAAGAAGACCAACCTGGCACATCCGGTGCAAGTCTACATGCAGCACCAGCAGGACCACCGGCTGCAGCACCAGCAGGACCACCAGCTGCACCCCCTGCACCCACCCCTCCAACGACTGTCACCACAAATACCATCCCTGCCGACATGGACAGAACAAGGAGCAACACCAGCACAGGGACCCTGGACCAACATGGGGCCATGGACACCACCACCACCACCAACCCCCAAGTTGGACCAGGGTCATCTGTGCGTGCCACTGCACGCACTGCACATGTCGGCAGGGGTGGTGGGAGGGGTGGGAGACAGAGGTCGCTGCTTGCAGAGGTTGCTGGTGTGCATGATGACCCACAACTGGTAGGCATAGCTGATGCGTACCAGTCCAGCACCGGAGATCTCAGCCAGGTAGTGGGGCTCCTCAGAGACATGAAACAGCAGCAGGCTGCCCATCATGCCCGCTTGGACTCTCACATGTCCCGCGTGGAGTCACACATGTCCCGCGTGGACTCACACATGTCCCGCGTGGAGTCCAAGTGGGATGCACTGCATGAGATGACGGCGGTGCACAGGGACATTTTACAATGCCTCCGCCAGATGAACAGCAACCAGTCCACACCTCCCTGTGTGCCAACAACATCTGGTGCTGAACAAACTGCAACTGCCACAGGGAGGGAGGATGACTCTGGCGGAGAGTCCCCTGCACCGCAGCAGCCTGTACTTGAGGGGCCCCCCCAAAGAAGAGGGGTCGTCCGAGGAGGGGCAAGTGAGAGGCCGATGGCCAAGCGCAACTCCCAGGAAGCCTGAACCTGTTCTGGATGTTCACCTTTGTGCACAGACTGTTCACCCTGTTGACGGCAACACTACTCCCACACATTGCATGGGGAGTACAAGTTGGACCAATGTCTCAGACAACTGTGGCCCCGATACTGGGGATTTTGTCTACCAGGACTCTCAATTCACCTAGGAACTTCTGATTGCAAGATATATGTACAGCACTACCCATCCTATGCACTATTCACACAAATGTATCACAATAAACACACTAATACACCATACTTGCCTCTGTTGTGATTCCAACGTGGGTGCTGTTATGGGGATGATGAACTGCAAAATTACACTGTGTATGCGAACTGCAACAGCAAGTACAACACAGGCATGTGAGTAAAGGCAACGTGACACATATGAGGGAGACACACCACCAGGGCTACACAACACATACACACCTAGGCCATCTGACTCATTGCCTACACTGATATTGCCAGGGAAGACGGTGCAATGCACAGACACCACACCCATTCCCAGTTGTAGTCAAGTAGCCCACAGGTGCAGTAAGCAATTGGCAGTCAAATGTGTGACCACAGACAACGCACATCACAAAGTGAAGCACAGGTTTATTACACAGTTGCAACATGTCGTAACCACTACAGATGCAAGGTAATCCCACCTGGCAGCGGGCACACAGTCAACAACTGTAGAAGGAAGGAAGTCCATGGGTGTGGCGCACATCACCTGTAGGGACACAACAGCTACCACCCTGGAAGTGCAATCACGTCGTTGGTGGACACAGTTGACCAAACGAATCTGAAAGTACCCTGTGAAGGACAGAAATGACACACAGTCAAAAGCAATGGAGAACAGGACAGAACAGCAAAACTCATGCACAATACATGTTACAAGATACCCACCCAGAACCAAGTTAGCATGTCAACACTGTTGGGGAGTACAGACCTCCTGTAAGCACACATCGCTACACACATCCAGTCAAGTAGCCCATGGACACACTCCAACAGCACCAGAGCACCACCTACACATATCATGCCAACTCACATCATTGACATGACACCTCAGGATACTCACATTCAGCTAAAGAAGTTGGTGATGAGCTGTGTGCGGACATCACCCTCATCATCATCATCATCACTGGCATCGTGGTCCAGGCCAGGATCCTCCACAGGTGGCGGATGTTGGTCATTGTCATCCTGGATGAGAGGCAACTCCTTCCGCACTGCCAGGTTGTGGAGCATGCAGCAGACGATGATAATCTTGCACACTTTCGCAGGGGCATATGGGAGGGACCCTCCGGTCTTGTCCAGGCAGCGGAAGCGGCTCTTCAGGAGACCAAATGTCTGCTCAATCACTCTCCTGGTCCGACCATGTGCCTCATTGTAGCGCATCTGGGCTGGTGTCACAGGGTTCCTGAGGGGTGTCAGCAACCACGGCATGTTGGAGTATCCCGAGTCACCTACGGACAGACAAGTGCACATTAGCTGACTTGGAAAAGTGGGCGGAATACTACAGATCAGATCACACACAATGGCACAAAGTCAGTACACACCGACAAGCCAGGCACACTGGTTCTGCATCTGTGCCATCATCCTGGGGATGCGACTACTCCTCATCACAAAGGCATCGTGTGCTGAACCAGGGAAACGGGCACACACGTGTGTGATGGTCATATCTGCAAGACACACCACCAGTGCATTGACAGAGTGGTAGTGCTTGCGGTTACGGTAGGCCTGCTCCTGGGCCTGTGGTGGTACCAAAGCCACATGTGTCCCATCAATGGAGCCAATGACATGCGGCATCCTCCCCAGGGCATAGAAGTCACTCTTCACGTCAGTGAGTCGTCGCAGTCTAGGGAAATAGATGTACCGGTTCAGGAATAGCAACATTGCCACCAAAACATCGCGGAGCACACGGCTCAACATGGTCTGTGACATCCCACCAGCAGTCGCCACAGTATGTTGGAAGGTACCGGTGGCAAAGAAGTGTAGGGCTGCCATCACCTTCACCTTGGGGGTCAGCGCTGTAGGATACGGCCGGCCAGGCTGCAAATGTGGGGCCAACTGCACTGCCAAATCCTCAATCAGCTGCCTGGTGAAGCGGTACCGTCGGATGCTGTCCCGTTCCACCATCGTTGCCAGGTCTGGGAATGGTCGATGGACAGCAGGAGCCCTGCAGTGCAGAGGAGAAGTAAGCAAGATTGTCAGTCAGCCCACATATGCGGCATTGAACACACTCAATATCCCAACATACATCATTATGAGGCACAACTACATGAAGTGTGCAGTTCCGTAAGGACATGTATGGTACATACATGGCCAACATCTGTCATCACGGTCCAACAAGTGGCATCAATAAGTCCCAGGTTGGCCCATTGGATATCATGAGGCCGTGTCACAGTTCCCATCTCCTGCTGCCATGTCACAATCACCCCCACAGTGACATGTGACGACAGATGTGCCCCAGGCATCACAGCTCAACGACAGGTACATTCCCAGGGACCCTGTATTGCCACATGGACACTGGCATTACATGGAGTATCATGTATACACCACAGCAAAACAACTATGACCCCCACAGGTAGTGGTCCCACTTGCCACTGCAGGACAGACATGGACGTCTGTGACACACACACGCACAACATCAAAGTCCATGCACACACAACGTGGATGTGGAGACTGTCTCCCATTGTGCACATGAAATCAGAGACATTGTAAACACTACATGCACACAGACTGTGGAGGACCATCACTATTGTGCCACTGGGACACCCTGGCTCAAACATACCGTCCCACATGGGACTCACGGGGTATGTGACATGACATACACATACACCACCGTGAAATGTGACCATGGCACATGCACAGATATGAACAGTTGCACATCACAGTGGTCATGTACACGTAACACCCAGGATCCTGTCCCCATGAACACGTGCACAGCCTGGGGGTGGCTGCCCCCAGGTGACACCCACAGGACAACATGTACACCAACATACACACAATAGGAAATGCAGCCTTACATGCCTTATCATACAGTTTGGACAGGCTGTCGTGTTGTAGGTGTGCCCCTCACTCCCTGGGAGCTATCTGTGGCTGGCATATGTCCATCTGAGACAGGCATGGTGACATATGCCAGTCACTTGTACAGGGATGCGTTGAACAGCAATGGACCGATCGGTGCCCCCGGCCGGCCCATTGCATTCAATGTGTGCGGGTACGCGTTGTACCCCTGTACGCGTTGATCAGCAATAGACCGATCGGACCATTGCATTCAATGTGTGCGGGTACGCGTTGTACCCCTGTACGCGTTGTACCGCAATGGACCGATCGGTGCCCCTGGCCGGCCCATTGCATTCAATGTGTGCGGGTACGTGTTGTACCCCTGTACGCGTTGTACCGCAATGGACCGATCGGTGCGCACCCATTGACAATGGCCTTGCCTGGCAACGGACGCGTTTTCGAAATTCGAACGAGTCAATTGCTGGAAATTCAGTTGGTTACCCACAACAATGTTGCAAAATCATGTATGTCATGAAGTTGAAGATTTGAAGGATGCTGTGGGCATGTATTGGTGCTGCTATTCCATGGATTGGCCAGATTCAGAAGATGCAAACGACTTGGACCTATCACTTTGGACACAAGGGACAGTATCTTCCTCTCCAGCACATATATATTGCTGGCTGTTCCCCTGAGAGCTCACTTGCCTGCACTACATGCTCTAGGACGACATCTGCCACTGCACTGCTGCTGTCTCTGCCCCTCTGGACCCTGCAATGGCACGTACTGTGGAGAGAGCCCCAGCCTTCAGCCTTGAGGAGAACCAGGCCCTGCTGGACAGCCTACTTCCACAGTACAGCAAGCTGTATGGGACACCAGGGGAGCAGGTGAGTGTTCTGTGCACTGCCTTTCTGAATGTGCATTTTGTCTGACTAGCAAGGCTGAAAGTCTGCACGCCACTGGCTAGCAGGCTCACTGAGTAGTTGTCACCCCCCATAGTGTGTAGTGACATGCACTGGACAGGTATGGTGCAGTGACAGTGCATTTGAACAAGGTTTTACTTCCCATGCAATGATACCATGTAGTGACGTCTGGCAAACTGTCCATGGGCAGCGTTGCACTGCCTGTGTACATCATGTGCCCCTGTGAATGAGACATGTATATACAACTGTGTCATGCACGGCTATGTTGCATGTGTAGTAATGGCCTTTTCATGTTGTCATCCTGACAGGTTAATGCCCATCGGAAGCAGGAGGTCTGGAAGGACATCGTCCGGGCTGTCCGGTCCGTGGGGGTCTACTAGCGCCGGATCCGCAACTGCCAGAAGAGGTGGCAGGACCTTCGGGGCTGGACCCGGAGGATTGCTGAAGCTGTCGCCTCCTCGCAGGAGGGGCGGAACACGGAACCTGACCCCCCACATGCTCCAGATCCTGGCGGTGGTGTTTCCAGACCTGGATGGGCAGCTGAAGGCCAGACAGCAGCAAGGAGGGGGTGAGTCAAAGACTGCACTGTGAACTCTGTATTACATGCTATGTGCCCTCCTCTGGCCTGGTTCAACTGCCACAGTACAGCAGTCATGTTGTCCAGGAGCCATGTCCCTCTATTGTGCACTGCCCACTCCTCATCTGATACCCAGGTGTGGCCCTTACATTCAGGGAATTGTGTCACTTGGGACTGTGTCCTTGTAGTTTGCTTCACTAAAGGTGGGGGACAGCATCTGTTTCCCTAACTCTGTTGTGGGCATCATGGGTGGGTCCATTGTTCACACAACGCCTGTGTTCGGACATGTAATCTGCGTGTTGCTTTGATATGCGGTCCACTTGCTGAGCTGAGCCACCACATGTGCCTGGGGTATGTGGCACACACCCATGCAGCGGGTGGGAACAATGTTTGGGCCCCAGGAGTATGCAGATTACGTGTGTCACACATACATAGCCAGCTATCCACTGTCCAGGGCTCATCCCTCATTCATGTGGGGCAGGACAGTCATGCCTACTCCAGGCCATGCAATGCACTCTGTACTCCCACTCCCGTGTATCAGCTGACACATTGTGCGCAGTGATTTGACCCCTCAGGTGTCTGCCTCTGTGTCAGTGTGCTGTGGATTTGTTGCCAGGACTGCTGGGGTGTTTCTCGGTAGGGGCTCAGCATGCCACTGGAGATGTGACCATAGGAGACGATACTTGTGTGTCACATAGGTGTTTGATCAGCTGCCCGTGCAGACTGGGGTATGCGAATGTGAAGTTCAGGCAGCTGTTCCCCATTCACAGCAGATTGTGAGGGGCTCAGGTTCAGAGGGTAGTGTCACAGGTCTCCCATATGTCCAATCGGTATGACCTGGACAGATGAGGGTTAAGATGATGTGTTGTGTGGGGGATGTACATGTGCACTTGTGCAGCTCTAGGACTTGCATTCCCCATGACCTACTATTGTGACACAGTGCAGAGTGTTGTTGTCTGGCTGCCAAGTCATACATCACTGAGACAGTGATGTATGACTTAGCAGTCATGCCTCCGCCATGGCATGTGTCTACTTATTGGTGATCCTGCAGGGGAGTGACATGTGCTACATGCACACCATTGTGGCGATGGCTATCAGGACATGGGTGCATCATGGTGTCTGTCGCTGGTATGCATCACATGCATATCCTATTTGACTCTGGGCGTCCCTTTCATCCGGAAACCTGTACTGACTCAGTGGCAAGAGTTGTGATGTGTGCATGTCCACATGCTACACCGTGTCCTCTGCACTGTCCAACTACTGTGTAGTTGGTGCATGTGTCCACACTGGGGTGTTGCTATCCAACAGACACCAGACAGATGGGTGCAAGGCCATGTGGGATGTGAGTGCCATGGTTGGCATCAGACTGACAATTGGCTTCTCCTGTTCAGTTAGGGCACTTTTAGCAATGTACAACTAATGATGCCAGGGCTTGCTCTGTAATGTGAGATTTAAAAAACAACGGCGGACTCCAGTGGCCGCACCTCCTTTTTATGTTCCCTATAATTGCTATTAACTGATATATTGCAAATCAGTGTGCACAAATCACTCCTGCACCCGCCGTTGGAGAGTGCCAACTGCCAATGCAGATATGAAGTACATAGAAAAACAATGGAGTGGTGCACTAACCAGTCAAATTCAGATTAATAAAAAGCACAGTCAGTATCTTTGTGGTAGAAAAAATATATATCCTTCTTTATTTTTCGACAATCCTTAAAAATTAAGCACAGCATCAGCCAACGCGTTTCGTTCAATGTATGAACTTCGTCAGGGCAAAGTTGTGTATAGTTGGTTGTCGCGTATAAGGCGCCTGTTCAATAATGAGGCTGAGAGCCCACTCGGTATCTGCCTATTTCGGATATGTGCTCACGTTATATCAATTCAATAATGCACCACTAGCATGGGTCTCCTGATAAGAGCCCAAAACATGATAATCCTGCAGTCCTGTCACTGCTACATCTCAATACACTTACTCGACCGTGTATTGAGATGTAGCAGTGACAGGACTGCAGGATTATCATGTTTTGGGCTCTTATCAAGGAGACCCACGCTATTGGTGCATTATTGAATTGATATAACGTGAGCACATATCCGAAATAGGCAGATACCGAAGTGGGCTCTCAGCCCTCATTATTGAACAGGCGCCTTATACGCGACAACCAACTTGCTCTGTAATGTGCTGTGCTCACAGTGGTGTGTGCGTTTGGTGCAGGTGACTGATGTCTGTCTGTTTCCCCATTGTTTGCAGATACATCCACGGCCACGGAAGGGGACAGCTCCACGGACCAGGAGGAGCCGGAGAGCCAGACTGGGTCAGCAGCCGAGGAGTGGTCGGAGGGACCCAGTGACACGGAGGGCGAGGGGATCCACACCGAGGAGTCCTCAGCACCATCCACCTCAGCTGAGGACCAGAGAAACTCGGAGGATGACTCCTTATGGAGGCGGGTGTCAGCAGCCACCACACCCCAGCTAGTGTTGCTGTCCCCGCCACCACCAGCACCACCACCGCCCTCCCATCGGCTCCCATTCCCCAGGTCCGTGGAGGCTCCCATGTTCGGGAGCGTGTCTCCTTTGGGCCAGGCACCACACCCCTGCCCCTGTGTCCCCTGCTGCCCTGAGTGAGGAGTCTGTGTACCTCCTTCGCCAGCTCCATGTAGGGCAGACAGCCATGCTGAGTGTCCTCCATGTGCACACCGCTCTGTTGACTCAGCTGGTGTCGTTCATGGAGGGCATCTCATCGGGCATGTCTGACCTACAGAGGGGCAATAGGTCCATGGACTCCTCCCTGACGGCAGCAGTGTCCCTCCTCAGACAGTCCCTCACCCTCCTGCCTCTGCTCCATCCACACTCCCCAGCACCTTAACCGTCCCAAGCACACACACACCGGCACAGGCACACACCAGCACACACACATCCAGCACACAGACACACACGCCACAAACAAAACGCACACGCACGCACAGTCAGGGGACTGAAACCAGACTCACAGGGGATGGGGCCCTGGAACACACACACGCATCCACGAGCACTGCGCAGTCCTCAGTTGCCTCTCCCTCCAAAACACCCTCCCTTGCCTCACCTGCAACCCCAAAGACCCAGCGGCTCTTCCTCTGTGACCTCGGCCTCTTCCCCTCCGATCCAGCGATACAGCATTCAGGGGGAAGAGGAAGCCCACCCACACGGAGCAGAGTGCCCCTCGCCCCCGGACACCCTCCCCCAGGCGCAGACAGACTGAGGCCCCCACCCGCAAGTCCCCCCGGAGTCGTAAGAGCAAGACCCCGCTGCCGCCCTGCAGCTCAGGCACCAGGTCTCCTTCCTCCATCCCTCAGGCCCCCACTCCACAGGTGCCCCCACCACACCCTGCCCCAGGTTCCCCCACCCACAGATATACCATCCCCAAGAGGATCCGGCCTTCTCCCCTGCCACTTGCTCTCACGGCACCACACCCCCGCTGCGCTTGTCTGTGCCACTGATGTGGTGAGGGTGTCCTCCCCTCTGTCCAGCCCACCTTGCCTGTTCCCCATTTTCCTCCCCTGGTGGTAGGCACTGCAGTGGAGTCCACTACCACCCTGTCTGACTTGGGCACTGCAGTGGCGGACCTGTCCACTCCATCTGCAGGGTCCACTGCAGTCGTGCCGGCACCCACAACATCTGAGTCATGCCCCCCAGTTGTGCCGGCACACACCTGCCCCTGTGTCCCCTGCTGCCCTGAGTGAGGAGTCTGTGTACCTCCTTCGCCAGCTCCATGTAGGGCAGACAGCCATGCTGAGTGTCCTCCATGCGCACACCGCTCTGTTGACTCAGCTGGTGTCGTTCATGGAGGGCATCTCATCGGGCATGTCTGACCTACAGAGGGGCAATAGGTCCATGGACTCTTCCCTGACGGCAGCAGTGTCCCTCCTCAGACAGTCCCTCACCCCTCCTGCCTCTGCTCCATCCACACTCCCCAGCACCTTACCCGTCCCAAGCACACACACACCGGCACAGGCACACACCAGCACACACACATCCAGCACACAGACACACACGCCACAAACAAAACGCACACGCACGCACAGTCAGGGGACTGAAACCAGACTCACAGGGGATGGGGCCCTGGAACACACACACGCATCCACGAGCACTGCGCAGTCCTCAGTTGCCTCTCCCTCCAAAACACCCTCCCTTGCCTCACCTGCAACCCCAAAGACCCAGCGGCTCTTCCTCAGTGACCTCGGCCTCTTCCCCTCCGATCCAGCTGATACAGCATTCAGGGGGAAGAGGAAGCCCACCCACACGGAGCAGAGTGCCCCTTGCCCCCGGACACCCTCCCCCAGGCGCAGACAGACTGAGGCCCCCACCCGCAAGTCCCCCGGGAGTCGTAAGAGCAAGACCCCGCCGCCACCCTGCAGCTCAGGCACCAGGTCTCCTTCCTCCATCCCTCAGGCCCCCACTCCACAGGTGCCCCCACCACACCCGGCCCCAGGTTCCCCCACCCACAGATATACCATCCCCAAGAGGATCCGGCCTTGTCCCCCTGCCACTTGCTCTCATGGCACCACACCCCCCGCTGCGCTTGTCTGTGCCACTGATGTGGTGAGGGTGTCCTCCCCCTCTGTCCAGCCACCTTGCCTGTTCCCCATTCTCCTCCCCTGGTGGTAGGCACTGCAGTGGAGTCCACTACCACCCTGTCTGACTTGGGCACTGCAGTGGCGGACCTGTCCACTCCATCTGCAGGGTCCACTGCAGTCGTGCCGGCACCCACAACATCTGAGTCATGCCCCCAGTTGTGCCGGCACACACCATGTCAGACACCTCCACTGCAGTTGTCAGTGGCTCTCCAGCACCCACCACCCCTTCCCTGCTTCCGCCTGGTGAGCCCTGATCCTGTCCCTGCGGTGCCTGGCCTGCCCCCCCCGGTTGCCCCTCCTAGTGGATTGTCCCTGGTTTTGTGCAGGCATGCATAGGGTGACATCTGCCACTGTCACCCTGTTTGGACTTTGACAATGGACTGGCCATTGGCCTTTGTGTTTTTTCTGGACTTTGTTTTCATTACACACATATGCTGAATAAAGCAACTTTCTGTTCTCTAGTGCTTATGCTTCTGATGTACATGTTGTTGATGATGCTAACCATGCCCTTGCTGCAGTGATGGTGATATTTGGTCTCATGATAATGAAGTGTTACTGTGCAGGAACCCATGTGGTCCAGGGGGAATGTGTCCTATCCTGTGGTGTATCCATGTCATCCATATCAGCATCTGAGGGTGTCATGTGTTCAGTATTTGGCAATGGGATTTCCTACTTAGATTAGCTATTTCACATCTGTGGCTTCCACCCCTGCACATCTGTTGTGCCTGCCATTGTTCAATTCGTCTACTTCCCTGACCGTGTGGCCATCTCCACTGGACATGCAGGTTTGGGCATCAATGGGGAAGGACTCATCTGTGTTGTCAGTGCAACATTGCTATGCAAGTGTGTTGGATCTGTGCTGATGATTACGTTGGCACTTCCATGACCAGGCTGATGTGACGGGAGCCCTCATTTGGTGCTAATTGTTGATTGTGTGACCAAGTGCTCAGCTGACATGATGGGGCCCTACTGAGGCAACATATGGCACAGCTTTCCTCACACAGGAGTGGAGTCCCCTCATGGCAGTGTATACTCCTGTGACATTGCCTGCGCCCAAGGTGTGTGTTGTATGTGCATGTCTGTGTGTTCACTTCCATTTAGCTGTGCATGCTGTGATCCCTAGTGTTGTACCTGTTTGTGATGCTTGCTGAGTTGACCTATGTTCCCCCAAAGTCTTCTCCTGGGTTCTCTGTGATGTGGGTGCATGGCACATTACTGGTCATCAGGGTGTCACCCATAGGTGTGTTTGCTGTCAGGGCTGAGTTTGTGTGCAGACGCAGATGGGTCACAGTCAGGTTTCCCCTTGGCACTTGTTGTTTGCCCCTGTCATGTGATTTCCAGTTTGTGTTATCTTTCAGTGATTGTGACACGTTGTGTGTGTGACTGCTGGCACTCCTCAGGGTCCGGGCTGCAATGTTGGTTGTTGTCTATGTGTGTTCTTTGTGGGTGACCTTGGCTTCTTCATTGGTGTGTGACTGTGGCTGGGATCCCATTGGTTGGTGTGGTATTGCCGTCATGTCCATGTACAGCGTAGTGTGCAGTGTGTCAGACATTCAGGAGTCTTGTTGAGTGGCCATGTGTGATGTGTTTCTGCACCTTGGTTCCCACCCACCACCCTGGAATAGTCATGGGTGCATGTGCAATGTCACCAATGCATGTGTGCTTCACTGCTGCACATTGTTGGAGGTCGAGGGGTGTGGTGTTGAGTGTGTGCAGATGAGAGTTGTTGCCCGGCTAGGCCCCTGCCTCCATGTTGGCCTTGGCTTACTGGCCATGCTGATTGATTTGTGCTTGTGTAGGTGTGATGGTAGTTTGTTGCTCAGGACACATGACTGTGGTTCACAGTGTGAACGACATTTAGCTTTGTCATCACAGTGGGATTGTAATGCAGCCCAGGGTCACCACATTGTGGGGGCCCTGGGGGTAGTGCTGTGGTGTGTCTGTGTCTTGCTGTGTCAGTTGCTGTTCCTACGTGCCTGTGTGACATGTGTGATTTGTGCTCCCTCTCATCTGACAATGCCTGCTTGCCCACATAGGGGATTTGGATCCATGAGTTACCTTTGTGTGGCACTGTATGCACATCTGTATGATTGGTATTCAGGTCTCCTCATGTGTTGTGTGGTTGCCTGGGGACACTGGCACCCCCCTCACCTGTTGTGTATGATGTGCAGTGTGGGTCTGCCTGTTTGTGTTTGAGCATCTGCACCACTGCATTGGCATATCTTGGGTGTGCCATTGGCTGTATGTAGTTTGGTGGCTTTCCCCTGCTGTCCCTGGGACTCCTAGGTCATCGGTCAGCACAATGATCATGGTTTGTGTGTCCCATTGCTGCCATGGTATGGTATCTGTTCACCTCACATCTACAGTCTCCACAGGGTATCTGCATTTGTGTGCCCATTGGTGCAAATATGTGGGTCTGCATTCTGATGGTCACTTCTGTCATTGTGTCATTGATGAATGTTGACAGTGTCAGCCCCCATGGGTGTTGTTTGTCTGCACATGGCCAAAGGTATGTCTTATTTGCACTGCAATATTTGGCTCCCCCAATTTATGTTGCAATGGGACACATGCACTACTTTGCCACTGATGTGTTTTTTGTTCTGTGACCAGGAATCATCCATGCAGTTTGGCAGTTGCAGCTCTTTCTTTGTCAACACTTACCTTTTGGTCACTGTGATGATGGGGGTTTGGACCCCATTGCCACAATGTTCAAAATGTGCTTCAGCTATGGACCCCACACTTACCTTTTGGTCACTGTGGTGATGGGGCGTTAGACCCCATTGCCACAATGTTCAAAATGTGCTTCAGCTATGGACCCCACACTTACATTTTGGTCACTGTGGTGATGGGGCGTTAGACCCCATTGCCACAATGTTCAAAATGTGCTTCAGCTATGGACCCCACACTTACATTTTGGTCACTGTGATGATGGGGGTTTGGACCCCATTGCCACACTGTTCAAAATGTGCTTCAGCTATGGACCCCACACTTACCTTTTGGTCACTGTGATGATGGGGGTTTGGACCCCATTGCCACAATGGTCATGGCCTGCTTGCATTGTGGGGCCACACACATATATGTGTGGCACATGTGCTAGGGGGTCACATTGTATGTTCAAAGTCATGTTCAGTGTTGTAGGCATTTGACACAGTCTACACACGCTTGTCATGGTGTTGGGGGATGTCTTTTTCTTGCATTCCCTAGGTTGTGGTGTGCTGGTTGTGTCATGCATTGTCCATCCTATGAGTGGGGATGGTGTTGGTGGTAGGCATCCAGCCCCCATGGGTGGAGGTGGTAGTAGTGACAGGCATCCAGCCCCCTGGGTAAGGGTGGTAGTAGTGGTAGGCATCCAGCCCCCCTGGGTAAGGGTGGTAGTAGTGGTAGGCATCCAGCCCCCCTGGGTGAGGGTGGTAGTAATGGTAGGCATCCAGCCCCCCTGGGTGAGGGTGTTAGTAGTGGTAGGCATCCAGCCCCCCCTGGGTGAGGGTGGTAGTAGTGGTAGGCATCTGGCACCCCCCTGGCTAAGGGTGGTAGTAGTGGTAGGCATCCAGCCCCCCTGGGTAAGGGTGGTAGTGGTGGTGGGCATCTGGCACCCCCATGGCTAAGGGTGGTAGTAGTGGTAGGCATCAAGCCCCCCCTGGGTGAGGGTGGTAGTAGTGGTAGGCATCCAGCCCCCCCTGGCTAAGGGTGGTAGTAGTGGTAGGCATCTGTCACCCCCATGGCTAAGGGTGGTAGTGGTGGTGGGCATCTGGCACCACCCTGGCTAAGGGTGGTAGTAGTGGTAGGCATCCAGCCCCCCCTGGGTGAGGGTGGTAGTAGTGGTAGGCATCTGGTACCCCCTGGCTAAGGGTGGTAGTGGTGGTAGGCATCTGGCACCCCCTGGCTAAGGGTGGTAGTAGTGGTAGGCATCCAGCCCCCTGGGTAAGGGTGGTAGTGGTGGTAGGCATCTGGCACCCCCTGGCTAAGGGTGGTAGTAGTGGTAGGCATCTGGCACCCCCTGGGTGAGGGTGGTAGTAGTGGTAGGCATCTGGCACCCCATGGCTAAGGGTGGTAGTGGTGGTAGGCATCTGGCACCCCCTGGCTAAGGGTGGTAGTAGTGGTAGGCATCCAGCCCCCCCTGGGTGAGGGTGGTAGTAGTGGTAGGCATCTGGCACCCCCTGGCTAAGGGTGGTAGTGGTGGTAGGCATCTGGCACCCCCCTGGCTAAGGGTGGTAGTAGTGGTAGGCATCTGGCACCCCCTGCGTAAGGGTGGTAGTGGTGGTAGGCATCTGGCACCCCCTGGGTGAGGGTGGTAGTGGTGGTTGGCATCTGGCCTCCCCTGGGTAGGGGTGGTGGTGCGCATTCAGGCCCCTGTGTGCATATGTGGCATTGGTGATGGGCATCCCGCCCCTATGGTGCTGCTGTTGTAAGTAAATTCTGCATCCCTCTGTGTGTGTGTGATGTGTCGTGTACGTGTTGTATGTGTTTTGTGGTTGGTGTCTGACTTACCTTCTGCGCCGTACGCGTCCGTGCCTGTTCCGGTAGTAAATGTAGAATATTGGTATGATCGGGACGAAGGGATTCATGGTTGGTTCGTGTCGTTCGTCCTTCTCGTTGCTTCGCGTCGTCCTCGTCGCTTCGCGTTGTCCTCGTCGCTGGCGTGTTCGTCTTGTAGCCGTGGATTGTGTTGTGGCACGAATCGGAGCTTATGTGCGCCTCTCCCGGATGCTTTGACGTGCCGTGCGTAGCGATGGGTTCGGCGCGTACGGGAAGCGAATCGTACTTGTTCGGCCGGACGGAGCTGCATTTTCCCTTCCGTGCGACTCGATTCTGCGTTTCCGGATTCGCCTCGGTCGGAGAACAGGACCTGGATTGGGTGAGTACGACTCAGCCGGATTCTGTGCTGTTGTGCGCATCGTACTTACTCGTTCGGTCTGCTGTACGGATCGGTCGGGAAACAGGCATTCGCATGGCTTTTTTCCCGACCGAATGGTATTGGGTGCGCCTCCGACCGAGATCGGAATCGGCCCCATAGTATTTCAAGTTGGCGAGTGGCTTGACGAAGAGAATGGGCCTCTTCAGAGATGGCTTATTTTGCTTTACCACATATTGCAGTGTTATTCCCCGGACATATGCTGTCATTGTGTCCCATAATATTGATGGTGAGGCTGAGCATTGATTAATAGAGAAGAATTCCCTAAGTAAGCCTGAGACATACGCTTTACACTCTCTATTAGTTAGCAGGTGTCGAGGAGAAGTACACTTAGATCAATGAGGCTTATCCCAACTCGAATCAAATGAAAAAGAAGTCAGATTATGATCTGAGACAACCATTGGACAGACACTCATTTCCATATTATCCAACAGCAGGCATTTAGTAAAGACCTTATCAATCCTTAAATAGTGCTTGTGCGGAGAGGAATAATACAGGTAACCGGGCTCTGTTGGATAGAGAGTGCGCCATGCGTCGCAGAGACCATATAGCTTAATCAGATCATTGAGAGATGCCTGAGTTCTAGGCTTGCAAGGGATGGCAGTGCAACTGGTCGAATCAATACTATAGTTCATTACACAGTTAAAATAACCCATTAAAATCAGTTCTCCTGCCCACTCCAGTAATTCAAGTGATAGTGTATCAAGTACTTCTGGACCATCAATGCTTGGCCTGTAAATGACACATAGCACAAATGTAAGTGAGTGTGATGTCAGTTGTACCAGTACCCACCTTCCCCTGAAGTCAGCCGCAATTTTTAGTGCTTGGCCTTTAAATTTCTTAGAGGAAAGCACTGCCACCCCTCGAATCGATACAGTTTGAGATGTACTAACAACTATATTGTAAACCTGCTTCTTAAGTAGAGACCTAGCTTTAGATGCCAAGTGGGTCTCAGTCAAAGCCACCAATTGAGGTTTATATTGCCCAATCTCCTCCCGAACCAATTCTCATTTGCTCCGGGCCTTGATCTCTGACACATTCCAAAACATACATTGAATCTTAGCCATCATTGTGGTATAAATTACCTTAATTCCCATACTTTTGACATTCCGGCATGAAGTTCCAATGAATTTAGAGAAACTTAATGTACACGCTGTATACATACACAAGACTCTGACCTGTTTTACCCCACCCTTCCAACCCTCTAAGTGTATGCATAGTTGTCCGCAGGAGGCCATCTGCCATATCTATCCACCCAAACCACCCATCAACCCCCCCAGCCCAACCCCCATGATCTGGAGAAGGAATCACCCCACCCGCAGACCGTCATTGGAAACCAGCCCAAGGGAGCCTCCACATCCCTCCACTCCGCGTCCAGAACCACCGATCTTCCACTAAGCTTACAGTAAGAAGAAAAAAGAAACAAGGACAAAAAGGGAGGAATGCATACTATTTAGGCTATCCAATATTGCCCCCCCTTACCATCCTGCAACAGCCCGTAGGAGGGGAGAAAACCCACCCACAAAATAGAAAAGCAGAAAGGAGCCTATCATTGCATTCATATACTACTTAGCAACAGCATTATTCACCCCCCTCAGTCGGGTCAGAGCCTGGATAGTGTTCTCCTCAGAAAAACATATCTGAGATCATCCATCCTTAATAATTTTGAGGCGTGCTGGTTCCTGCAAGAAAACCTGCACCCCTGCAGACTTCAAAGGGTCGATAACTTGATGTAACTTCCACCTTTGGTCCATTGTGGATCTACAGAAATCTGACCTTGCAACAATTGAAAAGGTGTCAATTAAGACTGGAGTTGTTGGTCGCACTGTAAGAGAGACAGCCTGCCTCAGCAGAAAATGTCCAATATATATCAATATAGACCGGGACTGGGCCTTTCTAGTACTATAGGAATTACGATTGAGGGGAAGACAAAGAGCACATTGAATTTGGGAGTCCCAGTCCCAGTCATTCAGATCCAGATAGCCCCCCCTAAACAGTTGCACTACATATTGCCGGGGGTCAGAGCCTTCTTTGCCTTCCGGTATCCCAAAATTCCTGAGATTATTTCTCCTGTGTCGATCTTCCATTTCCTCGATTTTGGTTTTGAGATAATTTAGCTGTTCCTCGTGATTTCCAATGGCCTTGGCTGTTGTCGTCGCCACCTCCTCGGTGTGAGCTACTCTCTTCTGCAAATCTGTAAGTTCTGTTGTGAGGTTAGTGATCTGCCCTGAGACTTCATCCAATGATTTTTGCATCTGGAGATTGCCTGCCCTTGCCTGGGTGTAATGGACCTGACCTCTGCCCGCTGGGCCTGCAGAGATAACAAGATTGCTCTTAATGTTCTTGTATCATATCTTCCAAATGCCCCTCTATATGCTCCTCCTTGGTGATAAGTGGAGGGGAATGATCAGACAGGGTACCAGAGGATATATCTGAAGTAAAGCAGCCAGGGTTTGGGGTAGAACATTTATGTTGAGAGTGCTGAGAGTGCTGTTCGGTATGCTGCTTTACCACCTCTGACCTTGAAGTGTAGCAGATAATCGAGAGATGAGTAATTTTACTTCTCCTTTTGAGGTCACCAACTTCCTGAGTGGGCTACTCTTAGCCACTTGATCACATGCCTTGCTGGACTGATGCTGTCTTACAGATTTAGGCAATTGGTAACATTTAATCTGGGCAGTGAGTTTCTTCTTGGACTGTCTTGGTATGCTGTGGTCTTGGAGCCGCCCGCCCCCCTGAATAGGGATGGATTCAGCATGTGAGGCATGGGGCATGTTGTTATCAGACTGTGAAACAAGCGCCTCAGGGATCCCAGGGATAGATAAATGATCCTTATCGCAGGTTATCTTTAAGCGAACGTCTGCATTGGAGTCATATTTTTGCGTCCCTGTATGCTCTTCAGAGACTAAATTATACTCTACCTCCTTATTGGTATCACGCCATGTACACCCAATGGCGTCCATACCCCCCCTCGGCCGACCCCTCCGGAATACTGAAAACAGTACTTACATTTGCCGGCCCGGAAGTTGGTCCCAAAGCCTCTAGTTGGACATCTTGCACGGCTTGTACGTTGTCAGCCTCCCTTGAGGCCTTAAAGGGTAATCCGGGGGGGGGGGAGGGAATCGATGAATTATCATTGCAAAATTGCAGGCAGGCGGGTGCTTCAGATTCCAGAATCAGCTTGGCTCCACTGTGCTCCTGGTCCTGGACGGGGTGGCAATCGGTGTACCTGCTGTTGCTGCCATCAGAGCATCTGCCAAATAAGATACCTTTCCAGATACTAATGCTTCTTTGGATGCTGCTTCCATCAGATCTTTCACTGCCCCCATCGTAAGCAATTTCAGAATAGGGCATCCTACTTGTGAGAGAGTTGTATCCATGGACATGGCTGCAGAGCTCAGCTCCTCATCCCCCCATGCCGTGCTCCTTGTGCCTCCATGAGGGGTTGAACTCCTCCTCGGGCTCCGCGACCCCCTGGAAGGCACTGCCCTTCTGTGGGGGCATGAAGAACTCTTGACAATAGTCCTTAGTCAGGTAGAGCTGCAATGTAACCCACAAGGCAAAATGTGACTATCCATCAAGACTGATGCAGCTGTATATTTGCTGGACGCAGATATTGGTCACACCCACAATTGGCCCATCAACACCACTCTGAACCATGCTCACATCACAGGGAGTGGAAAACAACTGACAAGATGGCTGACACTGGGTACTGCTGGGGGGAGCACAAGGCCCTGCTGGGAACTGTGAAACAACCAACAGCAGGACACCACTGACTGACATCCTGAAAGACAACTTGCACTCCCTGCAATGGAAGCACGTTCCATGGTGGGATATCTGGCTGGGTGGGAAGGAGGACTCACAGCACTGACCATAGTTACAAGCACCTCCACTCACACACCCCCTCAACACTAACTCCACATAACCCACCTGGGAGAATGCAATGCCTCACATCCTAACTGAAGATCCCACAAAGAACCACCACCCTGGGTTATGCTGTGTGAAGCACAGGGACACTCTTGGGACTTGTAGCCAAACAACTGCCAGGACAACACTCCCAGCCATCCTGTCAGCACAGGCACCCCACCCCACCGGGAAGCAGAGTCAAAAGGAAGGAAGGATGGGCATGCTGGGAAGGGGGGTGGAGGCAATAGCATGATGGGAGTGGTAGTCACAGATCAACATCTCACACCCACATGGCCCAGCAAGTTAGCACTGAAGCATGCACACTGCCAGCCATCTTGCCATTGCTGTCACACTCACACACAGTGAAGTCCACTCAAAAGGAAGGAAGTATGGGCATGCTGGGAAGGGGGGTGTAGGCAATAGCATGATGGGAGTGGAAGTCACAGATATTGGTCAGCCTCACAATTGGCCCATCAACACCACCCTGAACCATGCTCACATCACATGGAGTGGAAAAGGACTCACAAGATGGCTGACACTGGGTACTGCTGGGGGAGCACAAGGCCCTGCTGGGAACTGTGCAACAACCAACAGCAGGACACCACTGACTGACATCCTGAAAGACAACTTGCACTCCCTGCAATGGAAGCACGTACCATGGTGGGATATCTGGCTGGGTGGGAAGGAGGACTCACAGCACTGACCATAGTTACAAGCACCTCCACTCACACACACCCTCAACACTAACTCCACATAACCCACCTGGGAGAATGCAATGCCTCACATCCTAACTGAAGATCCCACAAAGAACCACCACCCTGGGTTATGCTGTGTGAAGCACAGGGACACTCTTGGGACTTGTAGCCAAACAATTGCCAGGACAACACTCCCAGCCATCCTGTCAGCACAGGCACCCCACCCCACAGGGAAGCAGAGTCAAAAGGAAGGAAGGATGGGCATGCTGGGAAGGGGGTGGAGGCAATAGCATGATGGGAGTGGTAGTCACAGATCAACATCTCACACCCACATGGCCCAGCAAGTTAGCACTGAAGCATGCACACCTCACAGGGAGTCAAAAGCCACTTCAAAGATGTCTGACATGGGCCATAGCAGTGGGGAGCACAAGGCCCTGCTGGGAACTGGGCACCAACAAACAACAGGACCACACTGCCAGCCATCTTGCCATTGCTGTCACACTCACACACAGTGAAGTCCACTCAAATGGAAGGAAGTATGGGCATGCTGGGAAGGGGGTGTAGGCACAGCATGATGGGAGTGGTAGTCACAGATGTTGGTCAGCCTCACAATGGGCCCATCAACACCACCCTGAACCATGCTCACATCACAGGGAGTGGAAAAGGACTCACAAGATGGCTGACACTGGGTACTGCTGGGGGAGCACAAGGCCCTGCTGGGAACTGTGCAACAACCAACAGCAGAGCACCACTGACTGACATCCTGAAAGACAACTTGCACTCCCTGCAATGGAAGCACGCTTCATGGTGGGATAACTGGGCTGGGGGAGAAGGAGGCCCGGATGGCAAGCAAATACCACCAATGCTGGTCATGCACACACCTCAACATTCACATTGACATGCCACAGGTTGGCAGGACAATGTGCTACACCAATATCACTCTCTGACTGTCACAATTTAGGAGAATGCAAAGTCCAGGCCCACATCCAGAGGTACAGTCACAACTGTCAGGTGTTTGAACAATTGATGCCAGTAGAAACATAACATACAATCTGTGTCTCTCCCCAAAACAGGTGATGATGGGGACACAGCAGCAGATGAGGAGTCCCTGTCCCAGGCTCCAGGGAACACTGAGCTCACTGGTGTGGATCAGCCTCTGCACTCCTCGGATGGCGAAGAACCAGCTGGACCCTCCGGTGTGAGTCATCATGCAGCACCAGCAGGACCAACATCTGCACCCCCTGCACCCACCCCTCCAACAACTGCCAACACACAGGCCACCCCTGCCAACACGGACAGACCAAGGACCACAGATGACAACAGCGCAGGGACCCAGACCCAAACTGGAGCTGGTGACAACGAGCCCAGGAACAACACCCAAGTGGGCCCACGGTCACCTGTGCGTGCCACCGCAGGTCCTGCACGTGTCGCCAGGGGTGGTGGGAGGGGTGGTAGACATAGGTCACTCTTTGCAGAGGGGTCTGGACTGCATGATGACCCACAACTGGCACGCATCACGGATGCGTACCAGACTAGCACTGGAGAGGTCAGCCAGGTAGTGGGGATCCTCAAGGACATACAACAGCAGCAGGCTGCCCATCATGCCCACTTGGACTCCCACATGTCCCGTGTCGAGACACACATGTCACGTGTCAAGACACACATGTCTGGCATGGAGTCCAAGTGGGACACATTGGAACAACTGACAGCGGTGCATAGGGACATACTGACATGCCTCCGCCAGATCAGCACCAACATGGCCACACCTCCCTGTGTGCCCACAACATCTGCTGCTGAAACAACTGCAAATGCCACAGGGAGGGAGGAGGACTCTGGCAGAGAGTCCCCTGCACCGCCGCAGCCTGCACCTGAGGGTCCCACCCCCCAAGAAGAGGGGCCGTCCGAGGAGGCCAAACTGAGAGGCCGATGGCCATCTACATCCCCCAGGAAGCCAACACCTGTTCTGGAACTTTTCCTCTGTGTGCAAACTGCACGCCCTGTCGAAGTCAACCCAACTCTCCCACATGACATGGGGAGCTCTAGTTGGCCAAATTCATCAGATGACTGTGGACTTTACTCTGGACATCTCAGCTACCAAGACTTCCAAATCACATGGGAACTTTGGATTCCAATTTCTATGTACAGCACCCACCATCCTGTGCACCATTCTCACACCTGTATGTAAATAAACTCACCAATACACCATATCTACCTCTGTTGTGATTCCAACATGCTCTCTGTCATGAGATGGTGATCAGAAAAATGACACTGTGCATGCTAACTGCTACAGCAAGTCCAACACCGTCATGTCAGTCATGGCGACGTGACACATATGAGGGAGACACACCACTAGGGCCACACAACACATACACACCAGGGCCATCAGACTCATCACCTATACTGATGTTGCAACTAAATACAGTGGAATGCACAGACACGCCACCTATTCACAGTCTGTCAACTAGACTACAGGTGCAGTAAGCAAATGTCAGTCAGATGTGTGACCACAGACAACGCACATCCCAAAGTGAAGCACAGGTTTATTACACATTTGCAACATGTTGTTTCCACTACAAATGCTAGCTAATCCAACCTGGCTGTGGCCACAAAGTCAAAAAGTGCAGAAGATAGAAAGTCCAGGGGTGTGTGGCACATCACCTGTATGGAAACGACTGCTTCCACCTTCAAGTTGATTCATGGATTCGTGGGATCCAAGTTGATCAAACAACTCCGGCAGCACCCTGTGAAGGACAGACATGAGACACAGTCAAAACCACTGAAGAACAGCACAGAACGGCAATACTCATGTCTAATACATGTCACGAGATAACTACACAAAACCAAGTTAGCATGTCAACACTGTTGGGCAGTACAGACCACCTGCAAGGACACATCGCTGCACGCATCCAGTCAAGTAGCACATGGCCACACTCAAACAGCAACAGAGCACCACACACACATATCATGCAAACTCAAATCATTGACATTACAACCCTCTGGAGACTCACATTCAGCTGAAGAAGTTGGTGATGAGCTGTGTGCGGACATCACCATCATCATCATCATCATCTTCACTGGCATCGTGACCCAGGCCAGGATCTTCCACAGGTGGCGGACGTTGGTCATCGTCATCCAGGATGAGAGGCAACTCCTTCCGCACTGCCAGGTTGTGCAGCATGCAGCAGACGATGACAATCTTGCACACCTTTGCTGGGGCATATGGGAGGGCCCCTCCTGTCTTGTCCAGGCAGCGGAAGCGGCTCTTCAGGAGACCAAAGGTCCGCTCAATCACCCTCCTCGTCCGACCATGTGCCTCATTGTAGCGCATCTGGGCTGGTGTCACAGGGTTCCTGAGGGGTGTCAGCAACCACGGCATGTTGGGGTATCCCGAGTCACCTACAGACAGACAATTGCACATTAACCGATTTGAAAATGTGTGCGGAAAACAACATAGCAGAACACACACAATGGTACAAAGTCAGTACACACCAACAAGCCAGGCACGCTGGTTCGGCATCTGTGACATCATCCTCGGGATGCAACTACTCCTCATCACATAGGCATCGTGTGCCGAACCGGGGAAACGGGCACACACATGTGCGATGGTCATATCTGCAAGACATACCACCAGAGCATTGATCGAATGGTAATGTTTACGGTTCCGGTATGCCTGCTCATGTGCCTGTGGTGGTATCAAAGCCACATGTGTCCCATCATTGGAGCCAATTACATGTGGCATCCTCCCCAGGGCATAGAAGTCACTCTTGACGTCAGTGAGTCGTTGACGTGTTGGGAAATAGATGTACTAGTTCAGGTAAATCAACATTGCCCCCAAAACATCGCGTAGCACACGGCTGAACATAGTCTGTGACATCCCACCGGCAGTCACCACAGTGTGTTGAAAGGTACCGGTGGCAAAGAAGTGTAGGGCTGCCATCACCTTCACCTTGGGGGTCAGCGCTGTAGGATACGGACGGCCAGGCTGCAAATGTGGGTCCAACCGCACCGCCAAATCCTCAATAAGCTGCCTGGTGAAGCGGTACCGTCGGATGCTGTCACGTTCCACCATCGTTGCCAGGTCTGGGAATGGTCGATGGACAGCAGGAGCTCTGCAGTGCATAGGTGAAGAAAGCAAGATTGTCAGTCACCCCAACTATGTGCCGTTCACCATACTCAATTTCACATGATACATCATTAACAAACACAAATACTTGATGTGTGTGTCGTTCTGTTTGGACATATATGGCACCTACATGGACATCATCTAACATCTCTGTTCAACAAGTGTTGACAACAGGTTCCAGGGTGTGCTATGGGAAACCATTAGGCTGTGTCACAGTACCCATTTACTGCTCTCACGTTCCACACACATACCACAGTGACATGTCTGGACAGGTGCTCCACAGGCATCACAGCTCATTGACAGGTAGATTCCCAGGGACCCTGTCTTGCCACATGGACACTGGCATGACTTTGCGTATCATGTACACGTCAGAGAAACTTACATGACACCCACAGGTAGTGGCCCCTTTAGCCTCGGCAGGACAGACATGGACATCTGTGACACACACACACATAACATCAAAGTTCATGCACAAACCACGTGGATGTGGAGACTGTCTCCCATTGTGCACATGGAGTCAGAGACATGCGAAACACAACATGCACACAGACTGCAGAGGGACATCACTATTGTGGCAATGGTCCACCCTGTGACGTACATGCCTTCCCACATGTGAGCCTGGGGGTATGTGACATGTCATACACATACACAACCTGGAAATGTGACCATGACACATGCTCATAAATGAAAAGTTGCACACCACAGTGGTCAGGTGCACAACACACAAAGGACCCTGTCCCCATGAACACGTGCACAGCATGGGTGTGTCTGCCCCCAAATGCCACCCCAAAACCACATGTTCACCCCCATACACAGATAAGGTTATGCTGCCACACATGCCTTAGATACAGTGTGGACTGGGTGTGGTGTTGTAGGTGTGCCCCTGAGTCCCTGGAAAGTATATGTGGCTGGCATAGGTTCACCAGTGACAAGCATGGTGACATATGCGTGTGACCTGTCCAGGGACGCGTTGAACAGCAATGGACCGATCGGTGTGCCCGGCCGGCCCATTGCATTGTATGTGAGCGGGTACGCGTTGTATCCCGAAATACGCGTTGTACAGCAGTGGACCGAATGGTGCGCACACATTGGCTGGGGCCTGGCATGGCAACGGACGCGTTTTCGATGTCCGAGTCTGATGCAGTGAATTCAGTTGGCCAGCCACAACAATGTTGCAAAATCATGGGTGACATGAAGTTGAAGATTTGAAGGATGCTATGGGCGTGTATTAGTGCTGCTATTCCATGGATTGGTCAGATTCAGAAGATGCAAACGACTTGGACCTATCACTTTGGACACATGGGACAGTATCTGCCTCTGCAGCACACATATAATGCTGGCTGTTCCCCTGAGAGCTCACTTGCCTGCACTACATGCTCCAGGACGACATCTGCCACCAACACTGCTGCTGTTTATGCATCCTCTGGCTCCTGCAATGGCACGTACTGTGGAGAGAGCCCCAGCCTTCAGCCTTGAGGAGAACCAGGCCCTGCTGGACAGCCTCCTTCCACAGTACAGCAAGCTGTATGGGAAACCAGGGGAGCAGGTGAGTGTGCTGTCCACTGCCTCACTAATTGTGCATGTTATCTGACTAGCAGGGCTTTCAGTGTGCACACCACTGGCTAGCATGCCCACTGAGTAGTTGTCACACCCCAAAGTGTATAGTTACATGCACTGAACTGGTACAGTGCAGTAACAGTGCACTCCAACTAGGTTTACTTCCCATGCAATGATACCATGTAGTGACTGCTGGCAAACTGTTCATAGCCATTGTTGCACTGCCTGTGTACATCATATGCCCCTGTGATTGAGACATGTATATCCAACTGTGTGATGCACGTATATGTTGCATGTGTAGTAATGGCCTTTTCACTTTGTCATCCTCACAGGTTGATGCCCACCAGAAGCAGGAAATCTGGCTGACCATCGCCCGGAAAGTAAGATCCGTGGGGGTCTACAGGCGCAGGATCCGCAACTGCCAGAAGAGGTGGCAGGACCTTCGTGGCTGGACCCGGAGGATCGCAAGGGTCCAGCTGAAGCTGTCGCCTCCTCGCAGGAGGGGCGGACACCGGACCCTGACCCCCCACATGCTCCGGATCCAGGCGGTGGTCTTCCCTGACCTGGATGGGCAGCTGAAGGACAGACAGCAGCAAGGAGGGGGTGAGTCCATGACTGCACTGTGCACTTTGTCTGACATGCTATGTGCCCTCCTCTGGCCTGGTTAAACTTCCACAGTACATCTGTGTTGGACTTGGCCCTTTTTGGCAGGTTCACCCCTAAACTTTTTGCCTTGTATGTTAGTAGTTTTAAGTCTCTGGGCACTTTAGCACTGTGGTCTAGTGTAAAGTGCGTGCGCGCTGAGTGCGTGTGGTGAGATTGTCCTGCCCTCCCATAGGAATGCATGGGGGATATGTGTGTCCATGGTAATTCCTGGTGTGAGAGGAGTGCAGGGGCGAGTTTAGTATGTGCGAACTCGTGAGAATAAATGCTGCGCAATGGTGTGCGCAGATTTATTGTGACTGGTGTAGAAATGCCACTTTTAGAAGTTGGCATTTATGTGTGCTCTGTGTCTGCCTGCCTGATGTGAATTGCATGTCTGACTTGTGAGTGACAGGGGCTGGGAGGTGTGTGTGGCTCCAGGAGGGGCAGGGTGAGTCAGCGCAGGGCTGAATAGGGAGATCTGCATCTAGATGGGAGGGAGGAGTTGCACCTGGGACCTGAATAGGGCTGTGCCTTCCCTCCACAATGCTGGCTCCACCCCCTGTGGTGCGTCTGATGTCCCTAGCCTGTCCTGTGAAAGGAGAGAGGAGCTGAGCAAAACAAAGTGCTCCAAAGCTCCCCCAAACCAGTTGCATCTGGTTTTCCCCCAGCCCTGTGCTGGGTGAGAAAGGAAAATGCTGTATAAATATAGGGGCTGTGACCCCATGAAAATGTTCAGTCCTGTTCTAGTGCGCTGTTCCTGACAAAGGGGGCTGCTGCTGCTGAGGCCCAGGGGGGGCTGCCATGAGGGCTTGCCTCCCTGGGCCCTGCCTTGCCTCTTGATCCCTAAAGGACCTCCAGGACTTTTTGCTTCATCTGAGCACCTTGGGAGCGCTTGCCTTTTACTTTTAAGAGCACCTGGCTCTTTGCTGCGAGGAGCGAGTGGGCGGTTGCAGCGCGACGCTGCATAGAGAGAGAGAGGGAATCCCCCGGCGTAGGGATTCCCCCAGTGATGCAGAAAGGGCGGGTGCCCACCCCGCATTCGTTTGGTGCTTTGCGGGTGCCCACCCCGCTTATTGATCCTAGGTGCGGGTGCCCACCCCGCGTTCTATTTTAAAATACGAGGGAGCCTACCCCTCCTCACCGCCGCAACACAAGAGAAATCATCGCCGCGGCCCACGCCGCAAACAGGAAGTCAGGCACGTCTGCCTGGGACATGGGCGGAGCCGGCGGCAGGGCCGGAAGAGGGGCCGGCGTTGTGCAGCGGGGCTCCCGTGAGCGGATGGGAGCCCCGGCGAGGAAAGGAGGACGGGAGCCTACCCCGCCTCCACGAACACCGCTGTAAAGTCCCGGGGCCCAGGAGGGCGCCCGGGTGAAGAGAGAAGGCGACAGAAGCCGCCGATGGCAGCGCGGGGCTCCCATGAGCGAAGGAAAGCCCCGCGCCACGAGAGAAATGCTGCCGGTCCCAGGAGAGGGACCGGACGAAGAGCCAAGTGCCAGCGCGGCCGCCACCCTGGAGGATAGCCGGCCGCAGCAAAGAGCAGAGACCGGAGCCGGCAGAAGAGTCCCCATGCGCAGGAGCCCGGGGCCCGAGGGCACCGTATGCCGGGCCCCTCTTTTGATTTACAGCTGCCCCGCTTGTTAGAGGGCAGCTGCCACACTTTGGGGACATGATTTCAGAGAAGCCCCAGTGAGGCCCCGTAGGCACAGATGTGCCAGGGCCCCTCTTTCTTGATCCTCAGCTGCACCGCACCAGCGCGGGCAGCTGCAACACTTTGGCATTTATTCCAAGGGCACATTGAGTGCCCAGGCCCCATTCGAGTTTCACAGCTGCCCAGCAAGTAGTGGGCAGCTGCACCGTTTAGGCGCACAATTCTTTGGGGGCATGTCTTTCTGAAGTTAGGAGTGGAACGCACTCCTTGGCCCCCTATCCTTCCCAGCTGCCCAGCAAGTAGTGGGCAGCTGCTACGTTTAGGCCTGCGCAGGTTGCGCACCCTTGACTCTCGCTGCCCTTGCAGCGCGCCCTGACATTCTGGACACAGGGCATTTGAGCCCCTCTTGAGATGGCCAGTTGGCCAGGGGGACAGTTAGATTTATAGGGCGCCAGGCCCTAATGTGAAAATGTGGTGCTAGGAAATGTGATGCATTTACCATGCTTTACGCACCCTGTTTATACCTCTAATGTGGTTTGTGATTATGAGGTTGTTTTGCATATCATGGTTTATGCTAGTGAGATTATGTTTCACTGTGTGCTTTACGCCCTAATGTGAGTTATACTTAGGAGGTTAGGGTCTAATGTGTTTAGACTTATGGGAGGATTGCATAATGTATTTATGCTGGTGAGGTTGGTGCAGAATGTAATTCGCGCCTAATGTGATACTGTGCATAATGTAGTTTATGTTACAGGCTGATGCTAAGTACAGTGGTTACCAGTGATTACTGGTTGTCACGCTGATGATATGTTCTACATTTATTATCTTTACTAAGTGATGGTTCTGACAGTGGCCCACGTGGCCCTGTCATGTGTACATAATCCCCTGTAAATATGACCTAGTGCCAGGTGGCACGATGTATATTATGTGAGTACTATTCTAATGTGTTTTCTGATAATACAAAGGCTATTTTGATATATAACCTTGTGTGGCGTTCCTTCTTGTAGTGTGCCTGGTATGTTGTTGCTGTGTGCGTGCGCAAACGCTTTACACATTGCCTCCGGGATAAGCCTGACTGCTCTTGCCAAGCTACCAAGGGGGTGAGAAGGGGTTATCTTTGGCGTGTAACTCCCTTGCCCTGACTAGAGTGGTGGTCTCTGCCTGGCTTTGGCGCAAGCCTTAGCCAACCAGAGATCCCATTTCTAACAATCAGTCATGTGGTCCAGGACCCATGTCCCTCATTTGTGACATGCCCACTTCTCCTCTGATACGCATATGTGTGGCCCTTATAGTCAGGAAATTGTGTCATTTGGGGACTGTGTCATTGCATTTAGCTTTGCTCAAGCTGGGGGACAGCATTTGTTCCCGTGACTATGTTGTGCGATTCATGGGTGGGTCAATTGCTTACACAATGCCTAAGTTCTGACATGTAATCTGGGTGTAACTTTGATATGTGGTCCGCTTGCTGCTCTGACTCACCACATGTCCCTGGGGAATTTGGCACACACCCATGCTGCTGGTGGGAACAATGTTTGGGCCTCAGGAGTATGTGTATCCAGTGTGTCACACATGCTTAGCCACCTGCCTACTGTCCAGGACTCATCCCTCTTACAGGTGGAGCTGGACAGTCATGCCTACTCCAGGGCATGCAATGCACTCTGTACTCCCACTCCCGTGTATCATCTGGCATGTTGTGATCAGTGTAATGTACCCTCAGGTGTCTGCCTCTGTCTCATTGTGCTGTGTCCTCGTTGTCAGAACTACTGGTATGTTTATCGGTTAGGGCTCAGCATGCATTCTGAGATGTGACCATGATAGACGATACTTCTGTGACTTATAGGTGTCTAATCACTTGACTGTGCACACAGGTGTTTGCGACTGTGACTTTCAGTCAGCTGTATTGTCATTCACAAAGCGATACCAAAGGGGACGATGGACGGAGCGTTTGAGCAAATCAAACACTCACCCCCAGTCAACTGATCTGGGTTTAATCCATCATCATTCTTTAGCTCACTCCACCACCCCAGTTCAGACATGGCCTGATGCAAATCAGTCTGACCCTGTGCCTCATGGGAACAGTCCAGCCCGAACTGCCAAGCCATGTCTTCCTGGACCGGAAACAAGCATCCTGGGACCGGTTTCTGGCTAATCAGCCGTCATCAGCCAGGCTAGCTTGAATCCAGTGGCAAAGTGAGCAAGGGACCCACGTCTGGGCATACCCTGCCAACTTAGGGCGAACAAAGCGATACCAAAGGGGATGATGGACGGAGCGCTTGAGCAAATCAAACACTCACCCCCAGTCAACTGATCTGGGTTTAATCCATCATCATTCTTTAGCTCACTCCACCACCCCAGTTCAGACATGGCCATATGCAAATCAGTCTGACCCTGTGCCTCATGGGAACAGTCCAGCCCGAACTGCCAAGCCATGTCTTCCTGGACCGGAAACAAGCATCCTGGGACCGGTTTCTGGCTAATCAGCGTTCATCAGCTAGGCTAGCTTGAATCCAGTGGCAAAGTGAGCAAGGGACCCACGTCTGGGCATACCCTGCCAACTTAGGGCGAACAAAGCGATACCAAAGGGGACGATGGACGGAGCATTTGAGCAAATCAAACACTCACCCCCAGTCAACTGATCTGGGTTTAATCCATCATCATTCTTTAGCTCACTCCACCACCCCAGTTCAGACATGGCCATATGCAAATCAGTCTGACCCTGTGCCTCATGGGAACAGTCCAGCCCGAACTGCCAAGCCATGTCTTCCTGGACCGGAAACAGGCATCCTGGGACCGGTTTCTAGCTAATCAGCCAGGCTAGCTTGAATCCAGTGGCAAAGTGAGCAGGGACCCACGTCTGGGCATACCCTGCCAACTTAGGCGAACAAAGCGATACCAAAGGGGATCGATGGACGGAGCGTTTGAGCAAATCAAACACTCACCCCAGTCAACTGATCTGGGTTTAATCCATCATCATTCTTTAGCTCACTCCACCACCCCAGTTCAGACATGGCCATATGCAAATCAGTCTGACCCTGTGCCTCATGGGAACAGTCCAGCCCGAACTGCCAAGCCATGTCTTCCCTGGGGTGGCGGAGTGAGCTAAAGAATGATGATGGATTAAACCCAGATCAGTTGACTGGGGGAGAGTGCTTGCATTGTTCAACACTCCGTCCATCATCCCCTTTGATTTTGCTATGTTCGCCCTAAGTTGGCAGGGTATGCCCAGACGTGGGTCCCTTGCTTACTTTGCCACTGGATTCAAGATAGCCTGGCTGATGACGGCTGTAAGCCAGAAACCGGTCCCAGGATGCTTGTTTCCGGTCCAGGGAAGACATGGCTTGGTAGTTCGGGCTGGACTGTTCCCATGAGGCACAGGGTCAGACTGATTTGCATATGGCCATGTCTGAACTGGGGTGGCGGAGTGAGCTAAAGAATGATGATGGATTAAACCCAGATCAGTTGACTGGGGGTGAGTGCTTGCATTGTTCAACACTCCGTCCATCATCCCCTTTGGTTTTGCTATGTTCGCCCTAAGTTGGCAGGGTATGCCCAGACGTGGGTCCCTTGCTTACTTTGCCACTGGATTCAAGATAGCCTGGCTGATGACGGCTGTAAGCCAGAAACCGGTCCCAGGATGCTTGTTTCCGGTCCAGGGAAGACATGGCTTGGTAGTTCGGGCTGGACTGTTCCCATGAGGCACAGGGTCAGACTGATTTGCATATGGCCATGTCTGAACTGGGGTGGCGGAGTGAGCTAAAGAATGATGATGGATTAAACCCAGATCAGTTGACTGGGGGTGAGTGCTTGCATTGTTCAACACTCCGTCCATCATCCCCTTTGGTTTTGCTATGTTCGCCCTAAGTTGGCAGGGTATGCCCAGACGTGGGTCCCTTGCTTACTTTGCCACTGGATTCAAGATAGCCTGGCTGATGACGGCTGTAAGCCAGAAACCGGTCCCAGGATGCTTGTTTCCGGTCCAGGGAAGACATGGCTTGGTAGTTCGGGCTGGACTGTTCCCATGAGGCACAGGGTCAGACTGATTTGCATATGGCCATGTCTGAACTGGGGTGGCGGAGTGAGCTAAAGAATGATGATGGATTAAACCCAGATCAGTTGACTGGGGGTGAGTGCTTGCATTGTTCAACACTCCGTCCATCATCCCCTTTGGTTTTGCTATGTTCGCCCTAAGTTGGCAGGGTATGCCCAGACGTGGGTCCCTTGCTTACTTTGCCACTGGATTCAAGATAGCCTGGCTGATGACGGCTGTAAGCCAGAAACCGGTCCCAGGATGCTTGTTTCCGGTCCAGGGAAGACATGGCTTGGTAGTTCGGGCTGGACTGTTCCCATGAGGCACAGGGTCAGACTGATTTGCATATGGCCATGTCTGAACTGGGGTGGCGGAGTGAGCTAAAGAATGATGATGGATTAAACCCAGATCAGTTGACTGGGGGTGAGTGCTTGCATTGTTCAACACTCCGTCCATCATCCCCTTTGGTTTTGCTATGTTCGCCCTAAGTTGGCAGGGTATGCCCAGACGTGGGTCCCTTGCTTACTTTGCCACTGGATTCAAGATAGCCTGGCTGATGACGGCTGTAAGCCAGAAACCGGTCCCAGGATGCTTGTTTCCGGTCCAGGGAAGACATGGCTTGGTAGTTCGGGCTGGACTGTTCCCATGAGGCACAGGGTCAGACTGATTTGCATATGGCCATGTCTGAACTGGGGTGGCGGAGTGAGCTAAAGAATGATGATGGATTAAACCCAGATCAGTTGACTGGGGGTGAGTGCTTGCATTGTTCAACACTCCGTCCATCATCCCCTTTGGTTTTGCTATGTTCGCCCTAAGTTGGCAGGGTATGCCCAGACGTGGGTCCCTTGCTTACTTTGCCACTGGATTCAAGATAGCCTGGCTGATGACGGCTGTAAGCCAGAAACCGGTCCCAGGATGCTTGTTTCCGGTCCAGGGAAGACATGGCTTGGTAGTTCGGGCTGGACTGTTCCCATGAGGCACAGGGTCAGACTGATTTGCATATGGCCATGTCTGAACTGGGGTGGCGGAGTGAGCTAAAGAATGATGATGGATTAAACCCAGATCAGTTGACTGGGGGTGAGTGCTTGCATTGTTCAACACTCCGTCCATCATCCCCTTTGGTTTTGCTATGTTCGCCCTAAGTTGGCAGGGTATGCCCAGACGTGGGTCCCTTGCTTACTTTGCCACTGGATTCAAGATAGCCTGGCTGATGACGGCTGTAAGCCAGAAACCGGTCCCAGGATGCTTGTTTCCGGTCCAGGGAAGACATGGCTTGGTAGTTCGGGCTGGACTGTTCCCATGAGGCACAGGGTCAGACTGATTTGCATATGGCCATGTCTGAACTGGGGTGGCGGAGTGAGCTAAAGAATGATGATGGATTAAACCCAGATCAGTTGACTGGGGGTGAGTGCTTGCATTGTTCAACACTCCGTCCATCATCCCCTTTGGTTTTGCTATGTTCGCCCTAAGTTGGCAGGGTATGCCCAGACGTGGGTCCCTTGCTTACTTTGCCACTGGATTCAAGATAGCCTGGCTGATGACGGCTGTAAGCCAGAAACCGGTCCCAGGATGCTTGTTTCCGGTCCAGGGAAGACATGGCTTGGTAGTTCGGGCTGGACTGTTCCCATGAGGCACAGGGTCAGACTGATTTGCATATGGCCATGTCTGAACTGGGGTGGCGGAGTGAGCTAAAGAATGATGATGGATTAAACCCAGATCAGTTGACTGGGGGTGAGTGCTTGCATTGTTCAACACTCCGTCCATCATCCCCTTTGGTTTTGCTATGTTCGCCCTAAGTTGGCAGGGTATGCCCAGACGTGGGTCCCTTGCTTACTTTGCCACTGGATTCAAGATAGCCTGGCTGATGACGGCTGTAAGCCAGAAACCGGTCCCAGGATGCTTGTTTCCGGTCCAGGGAAGACATGGCTTGGTAGTTCGGGCTGGACTGTTCCCATGAGGCACAGGGTCAGACTGATTTGCATATGGCCATGTCTGAACTGGGGTGGCGGAGTGAGCTAAAGAATGATGATGGATTAAACCCAGATCAGTTGACTGGGGGTGAGTGCTTGCATTGTTCAACACTCCGTCCATCATCCCCTTTGGTTTTGCTATGTTCGCCCTAAGTTGGCAGGGTATGCCCAGACGTGGGTCCCTTGCTTACTTTGCCACTGGATTCAAGATAGCCTGGCTGATGACGGCTGTAAGCCAGAAACCGGTCCCAGGATGCTTGTTTCCGGTCCAGGGAAGACATGGCTTGGTAGTTCGGGCTGGACTGTTCCCATGAGGCACAGGGTCAGACTGATTTGCATATGGCCATGTCTGAACTGGGGTGGCGGAGTGAGCTAAAGAATGATGATGGATTAAACCCAGATCAGTTGACTGGGGGTGAGTGCTTGCATTGTTCAACACTCCGTCCATCATCCCCTTTGGTTTTGCTATGTTCGCCCTAAGTTGGCAGGGTATGCCCAGACGTGGGTCCCTTGCTTACTTTGCCACTGGATTCAAGATAGCCTGGCTGATGACGGCTGTAAGCCAGAAACCGGTCCCAGGATGCTTGTTTCCGGTCCAGGGAAGACATGGCTTGGTAGTTCGGGCTGGACTGTTCCCATGAGGCACAGGGTCAGACTGATTTGCATATGGCCATGTCTGAACTGGGGTGGCGGAGTGAGCTAAAGAATGATGATGGATTAAACCCAGATCAGTTGACTGGGGGTGAGTGCTTGCATTGTTCAACACTCCGTCCATCATCCCCTTTGGTTTTGCTATGTTCGCCCTAAGTTGGCAGGGTATGCCCAGACGTGGGTCCCTTGCTTACTTTGCCACTGGATTCAAGATAGCCTGGCTGATGACGGCTGTAAGCCAGAAACCGGTCCCAGGATGCTTGTTTCCGGTCCAGGGAAGACATGGCTTGGTAGTTCGGGCTGGACTGTTCCCATGAGGCACAGGGTCAGACTGATTTGCATATGGCCATGTCTGAACTGGGGTGGCGGAGTGAGCTAAAGAATGATGATGGATTAAACCCAGATCAGTTGACTGGGGGTGAGTGCTTGCATTGTTCAACACTCCGTCCATCATCCCCTTTGGTTTTGCTATGTTCGCCCTAAGTTGGCAGGGTATGCCCAGACGTGGGTCCCTTGCTTACTTTGCCACTGGATTCAAGATAGCCTGGCTGATGACGGCTGTAAGCCAGAAACCGGTCCCAGGATGCTTGTTTCCGGTCCAGGGAAGACATGGCTTGGTAGTTCGGGCTGGACTGTTCCCATGAGGCACAGGGTCAGACTGATTTGCATATGGCCATGTCTGAACTGGGGTGGCGGAGTGAGCTAAAGAATGATGATGGATTAAACCCAGATCAGTTGACTGGGGGTGAGTGCTTGCATTGTTCAACACTCCGTCCATCATCCCCTTTGGTTTTGCTATGTTCGCACTAAGTTGGCAGGGTATGCCCAGACGTGGGTCCCTTGCTTACTTTGCCACTGGATTCAAGATAGCCTGGCTGATGACGGCTGTAAGCCAGAAACCGGTCCCAGGATGCTTGTTTCCGGTCCAGGGAAGACATGGCTTGGTAGTTCGGGCTGGACTGTTCCCATGAGGCACAGGGTCAGACTGATTTGCATATGGCCATGTCTGAACTGGGCAGGCAGAGTGAGCTAAAGAATGATGATGGATTAAACCCAGATCAGTTGACTGGGGGTGAGTGCTTGCATTGTTCAACACTCCGTCCATCATCCCCTTTGGTTTTGCTATGTTCGCCCTAAGTTGGCAGGGTATGCCCAGACGTGGGTCCCTTGCTTACTTTGCCACTGGATTCAAGATAGCCTGGCTGATGACGGCTGTAAGCCAGAAACCGTTCCCAGGATGCTTGTTTCCGGTCCAGGGAAGACATGGCTTGGTAGTTCGGGCTGGACTGTTCCCATGAGGCACAGGGTCAGACTGATTTGCATATGGCCATGTCTGAACTGGGGTGGCGGAGTGAGCTAAAGAATGATGATGGATTAAACCCAGATCAGTTGACTGGGGGTGAGTGCTTGCATTGTTCAACACTCCGTCCATCATCCCCTTTGGTTTTGCTGTATTGTCATTCACAGCACACTGTGAGGTGCTCATGTTCAGAGCGTTGTGTTTCATGTCCCCCATATGTCCAGTTGGTATGACATGAACAAATAGTAGTACAGATGATGTGGTATTTGGGGGATGGACATGTGCACTTGTCAGTCACATAACTTGCATTCCCCATGCCCTCGGATTGTGACACAGTGCAGACTGTTGTTGGCTGGCTGCCATGGCCATGTGACTTGAGACAGTAATGTATGACTTTGCACGCATTCCTGTGTCATGGCATTCAACTTCCTGAGACTGATCCTGCAGGGGAGTGACATGTGCAACATGCACGCCATTGTGGCATTGACTATCCGGACATGAGTGCATCATGGTGTCTTGTGCTGGTATGCATCACATGCATTTCTATTTAGACTCTGGCCATCCCTTTATCTGGACACCTGCACTGAGTCAGTGGCAAGAGATGTGATGTGTGCATGTTCACATACTTCACCGTGTTCCCTGCAATGTCCAACAACTGTTTAGGTGGTGCATGTGTCCACACTGGGGTCTTACCATCAGACAGGCACCGGACAGATGGGTGCAAGGGCAGGAGGGGTGTGAGTCCCATGGTTGACCATCAGACTGACAATTGGCTTCCCCGAATCTGTGTGAGGACTTTAGGCAATGTTCAACTAAGGATGCCAGGGCTTGCTCTGTAATGTGCTGTACTTACTGTGGTGTGTGCGGTCAGTGCAGGTGACTGATGTTTGTCTGTTTCCCTAATTGTTTGCAGATACATCCACGGCCACAGGAGGGGACAGCTCCACGGACCAGGAGGAGCAGCGGAGCCAGACTGGGTCAGCATCGGACGAGTGGTCAGAGGGACCCAGTGGCACGGAGGGCGAGGGGAGCCAAACCGAGGAGTCCTCAGCACCATCCACCTCAGCTGAGGACCACAGCAGCTCGGAGGATGACTCCCTTGTGGAGGCGGGTCTCAGCAGCTACCAAAGGCCAGCTAGTCTGTCTGGCCCCGCCACCACCACCACCGCCCTCCCATTGGCTCCCATTCCTGAGGTCCGTGGAGGCTCCCATGCTCGGGAGCGTGTCTCCTTCGTGCCAGGCACCGCAGCCCCTGCCCCTGTGTCCCCTGCTGCCCTGAGTGAGGAGTCTGTGTACCTCCTTCGGCAGCTCCATGTAGGGCAGACAGCAATGCTGAGTGTCCTCCATGTGCACACCACTCTGTTGACACAGCTGGTGTCGTTCATGGAGGGTATCTCGACGGGTATGTCTGCCCTACAGAGGAGCAATAGGTCCATGGACTCCTCCCTGATGGCAGCAGTGTCCCTCCTCCAACAGTCCCTCACCCCTCCCACCTCTGCCCCATCCACACTTCCTGCCCCCCTACCTGTCCAAAGCACATGCACACCTGCACAGTCACCCAAACACACAGACACGAGCAGCACAGACACACCCAAGAGAAAGGCAAGACGTGCACACACGCATCCTCAGGGGACTGATACCACAGACACAGGGGACGGGGAACACACACACACACAGGCATCCACATTAACTCCGCAGTCCTCCAAATCCTCTCCCTCCAAGACCCCTTCCCTTGCCTCGCCTGCTAACACAACTACACAGCAGATCTTCCTGTGTGACCTCGGCCTCTTCCCCTCCAATCCTGCTGATCCAGCATACCGGGGGAAGAGGAAGTCCACCCACACAGAGGGGAGTGCCCCTCGCCCCCGGACACCCTCCCCCAGGCGCAGGCAGAGTGAGCCCCCACCCGCAAGTCCCCCCGGTCCCGGAAGGGCAAGACCCCGCCACCGCCCTGCAAGTCAACCACCCAGTCTCTCACCTCCATCCCCCAGGCCACCACTCCACAGGTTCTACCGCCACACCCTGCCCCAGGTTCCCCCACACACCGATACCGCATCCCCAAACTGCTTAGGCCCTCCCCCCCTGCCACTTGCTCTTCCACCCCCAAACCAGATGCTCTGCCTGTTTGTGCCACTGGTGTAGAGGCTGTGTCCCCCCCTCTGTCCTGCCCAGCTCTTCTGTCCCCCCTTCCACTACCTTGGAGTCATGCACTGCGGTGGAGTCCACAACCACCCCGTCTGACTCGGGCACTGCATTGGGGACCCAGTCCACTCCATCTGACCAGCCCACTGTAGTGGTTGCAGCACCAACTCCATCTGACTTGAGCCCTGCGGTGGTGCCAACCCCCCCTGAGTCAGACACCTCCACTGCAGTTGCCGGTGACACTCCTGCACCCACCTCCCCTTCACTGCCTCCTTCTGGCATCCCCTGATCCTGTCCCTGCGGTGCCTGGCCTGCCCCTCGTATGCCCCTCCAAGGGGGATGTCCCCTGTCCGTACCTGTGCAGGCAAGCAATTGTTGACAAGTTGTCACACATCACCCTGTTGGGACTGTATATTTGGACTGGCCATTGGCCTTAGTTTATTTTGGACTTTTGATTTGAGTTGCACACTTGCTGAATAAAGCCTCTTTTTGTTTACTTGTGGTTAATCTTTGGAGGTACATGATGTAGATGTGTAGAATCATGCATTTGCTGTTGTAATAGTGTTCAGATCAGGTAAATGAAGTTTTGCTGTGATGGGCTCCATGTGGTCCATGGGATATGTGTCCTAATCTAGTCTGGATCTATAGCATCCTTTGCTGCAGTCTGAGGGTGTAATGTTCAGCATTTGACACAGGGATGTACGTTTAGCATTTGTAGATTACCATCTTTGTCCTACACTGATGCACATCTGGTGGGCTTACCACTGTCCAATGTTCCTAGTACCCTGACTGTGTGCCCGTCTCCAATGGACATGCAGTTTAGCACATCAAATTTGGAGGACTCATCTGTGTACACAGTGCAAGTTGCTTGACACGTGTCTTGGGTGTATGCAGATGACTGACGTGACACTCCCGTGCCCAGGCTGATATGAGCAGAGCCTTCAGTGTGTTGTAGTTGTTGACTCACTGACCGAGTGTTCTGCTGACATGTTTGAGTCATGCACAGACAAGGTTTGGCACAGCTGACCTTCCACAGGAGTGGAGTGCTCTCATGGCAGTGCGTGATTCCGTGATATAGGCTGTGCCCATGTTGTGTGTTGTGTAGGCATGTCTGTGCGTGTTCCCTTCTCCTTTTCCTACACAGGCTGTGTCCCTACGGATGTTCCTGTTTGTGATGCTTGCTGAGTTGTTCTGTGTTCATCCAGCATCTTGGACCTGGTTATCTCCGGGATGTGGGTGCATGGCAAACTAATGTTCATGAGGTTGTCATCCCTAGTTGTCTTTGTTGTCAGGGCTGGGGATGTGGGCAAACGCAGATGGGACACAGTCAGGATTCCTCTTGGCACTTGTTGGTTACACGAGTAATGTGATTTTCTGTTTGTGTATGCTTTCAGTGATTGTGACACATTGTGTGTGTGACTGCTGCCACTCCTCAGGGTCAGAGCTGCAATGTTGGAAGTTGTCTATGTGTGTCCTTTGTGGGTCAGCTTGGCTTCTTCATTGGTGTGTGACTATGGCCAGGAACCCATTGTTTGGGGTGGATTTCACGTCATGCCCATGTCAGACATTCACAAGTATTGTTGACTGGCCATGTGTGATGGGTTTCTGCACCTTATTTCCCCCCACCACCCCTGGGATTGTCATGGGTGCATGTGCAATGTCAGCAGTCCATGTGAGCTTCAACGCTGCACATTGGTGGAGTTCAAGGTGTGTGGCGTTGAGTGTGTGCAAATGTGAGTTTTGCACGGCTGGGGCACTACCTCCATATTTTCCTTGGCTGGCAGGCCGTGCTGAGTGCTTTGTGCTTGTATAGGTGTGATGGTAGTTTGTTGCTCAGGACACATGGCTGTGGTTCACAGTGTGGATGACATCTACCTTTGTCATCACAGTGTGATTGTCATGCAGGCTAGTGTCACCACAATGTGGGGTCCCTGGGGGGAGTGCTGTGGTGGTTCTGTCTCTTGCTGTGTGTGTTGCTGTTCCTACAAGCTTGTGTGACATGTATAATTTGGGCTCCCTCTCATCTCACAATGCCTGTTTGCCCACATAGGGGAATCCAATCCATGAGTTACTTTTGTATGTGACTGTGTTGACATCTGTGTATCAGTGAATCTGGCCTCCTCATGTGTTGTGTGTTTGCCTGGGGACACTGGCACACAACCCCCCTCACCTGTTATGTATGATATGCAGTGTGAGTCTGTCTGTTTGTGTTTGTGCTTTTGCACCACTGCATTGGCATATCTTTAGTTTGCCATTGGCTGTATGTTGTTTGTTGGCTTTCCCTGCTGGCCCTGGGACTGCTAGGTCATCAGTCAGCACATTGATCATGGTTAGTATGTCCCATTGCTGCCATGGTATGGTATTTGTTCACCTGACATCTACAGTCTCCACAGGATATCTACATTTGTGTGTCCATTGGTGCTGATATGTGGGTCTGCATTATGATGCTCACTTCTGTCATTGTGTTATTTGTGAATGTAGACAATGTGGGCCCCCATGGCTGATGTTTGTGTGCACATGGCCAGAACGATGTGTCATTGGCACTGCACTGCTTGCCTCACACAATCTATGTTGCTATGGGACACAAGCACTACAATGCCACTGTAGTGTTTGGTGTTGTGTGGCCAGGAATAATCCCTGCAGTTATGTGTTTGCAGCTTTTACCAGGACTACACTTCCCTTTGGGGCACTGTGGTGATGGGGCTTTGGGCCCCATTGCCACACTGTTCAAAATGGGCTTCAGCTATGGAGCACACACTTACCTTTTGGGCACTGTGGTGATGGGGCTTTGGGCCCCATTGCCACACTGTTCAAAATGGGCTTCAGCTATGGAGCACACACTTACCTTTTGGGCACTGTGGTGATGGGGCTTTGGGCCCCATTGCCACACTGTTCAAAATGTGCTTCAGCTATGGGGCACACACTTACCTTATGGGCACTGTGGTGATGGGGCTTTGGGCCACATTGCCACAGTGGTCATGGTCTGCTTGCATTGTGTAGGTCACACACACAATTATGTGTGACACATGTGTTAGGGGGTCACATTGTATGTTCAATGTCATGTTCAGTGTTGTATGCATTTGACACAGACCACACACGCTTGTCATGGTGTTGGGGGCTGGGATGTAATTTACAGACAGTCCTTATGTGGGAGTATGCTAGTTGTGTCATGCATTACCCGTCCTATGAGTAGGGGTGGTTGTAGTGACAGGCATCCAGCCCCCCATGAGTGGTGATGGTAGTAGTGGTAGGCATCCAGCCCCCCATGAGTGGGGATGGTAGTAGTGACAGCCATCCATCCCCCTAAGGGTGGGGATGGTAGTAGTGGCAGCCATCCAGCCCCCTATGGGTGGGGATGGTAGTAGTGGTAGGCATCCAGCCCCCCATGAGTGGGGATGGTAGTAGTGACAGCCATCCATCCCCCTAAGGGTGGGGATGGTAGTAGTGGCAGCCATCCAGCCCCCTATGGGTGGGGATGGCAGTAGTGGTAGGCATCCAGCCCCCCATGAGTGGGGATGGTAGTAGTGGTAGGCATCCAGCCCCCCATGAGTGGGGATGGTAGTAGTGGTAGGCATCCAGCCCCCCATGAGTGGGGATGGTAGTAGTGGTAGGCATCCAGCCCCCCATGAGTGGGGATGGTAGTAGTGGTAGGCATCCAGCCCCCCATGAGTGGGGATGGTGGTAGTGGTAGGCATCCAGCCCCCCATGAGTGGGGATGGTAGTAGTGACAGGCATCCAGGCCCCCCTGGGTAGGGGTGGTAGTAGTGGCAGGCATCCATCCCCCCCTGAGTAGGGGTGGTGGTAGTGACAGGCATCCAGGCCCCTGGGTAGGGTGGTAGTAGTGGCAGGCATCCAGGCCCCCTGGGTAGGGGTGTTAGTAGTGGCAGGCATCCATCCCCCATGGGTGTGTATGGCATTGGTGTTGGCCATCCCACCCCTATGGTTCTGCTGTTGCTAGTGTAACGCTATTTGTGCATCCCTATGTGTGTGTGACATATTTTGTGTACGTGTGGTTTGTTTGTATTGTTGGTGCTTTGACTTACCGTCTGCGCTGTACGCGTCCGTGCCGGTCCCGGCAACAGATGTAGAGTATAGGTAGGACCTGCGCAATGGGATTCATGCTTGGATCGTCTTGTTCGGGCTTCTCGCGTCTCGAGTCGTACTCGTAGCAGGCTTGTTCGTGCTCGTGAGCCGAGGATCGTCTTGTGGCGTGAAACGGAGCTTATGTACGGCTCGCCCGGATGCTCAAACGTGCCGGACGTAGCGACGAGTTCGGGCGCGTACGGAAGACGCATCGTACTAGTCCGGCCGGAAGGTGCTGTGTATTTGGTTCCGTGCGACTCGATTCGGCGCTTACGGATCCGGCTCGGGCGGGGAACAGGAGCTGGAATGGGTAGTACGGCTCGCCGGAATATGGGCTGTTATGCGCATCGTACTTGTTCGTTCGGTAGAGTGTTCGAGTCGGTCGGAAAACACGCGTTCGGCTGGTATTTTTTCTGGACGAATACTGTTAGGTGCGCTTCCGGCCGACATCGGAATCGACCCCAATGTGTACTAAAAAGACTGGGAAAGTGGGATGTGCATGTTATGCAGCTCTTGAATAGGAGTCTGTGGAGTTCTCGTAATACAGGAGTTAATCTGTTGAGTTTCCAAAAGACCTTTGATGTGAAGGGCTGCCGCTTAAAGAACTTTCTTTAGCAATAGGTCTCATGGAGATGTTGTGATTGAGATGGGGTTAAACCAGCATCTAGACAGCCACTCTAAAGTGATCAGGATCAGCTTCACTTTGTAGAGCAGGTAGTATTAGTGCCAAGCAATATTGCCCTTGTGCATTCTTGTGCAAGATGTGTATCCTAAAGCTTGGTTTTTATATCAGTAGAAAAGGTCAAGGTTTTGATGCTTTCGTCAAACCATACTGTGAAGCCATACAGATTGATTTGATTAAGTCATTTCAGGACTTGATGTTGCTTGCTGAGATTGGGAAAGATTATGATTTTTCTGATATAATGGGCCTGAATCACAAATGTAACTTGCACTTTTGAGTACGTTTATTGCTTTTGGCTATTCACAAAATCTGAGTGCAAGTTGCCAATTGTACTTTAACACCCTCCCATAGAATAAAATGGAGGTAGGGATTTAAAACAAAACCACATCGAAAATAAGGTTGAAGTAAATTATTTAAAAAACTGAAAATATAAATAAATATAATTTAATGTTAAACACTATAAAAAAAAGGCCATATGCATTACTTATAACATATTTTAACCCCTATTTTGAATTTTCATTTTACTATAACTAAATTAATTTTAATTAAATCTATACATCACTTTTAATAATTATTAATGTGTACTAGTTTTTTTCTTTGGATGGGAATTTATTTTTAAATCTAAACAGACAAATAATTTAAGTTTAATATGATTTCCTTTCATTAAAATGTATTTCAAATTTTAAAGTAAATAGTGCTGTAGCCTTTTTTTATTTTAATTAATTTTTTTCTACATTTAAAATACATATATAAAATGAGTGTATTCTTTATTTGCAGAACAGGAGCTGGTCAAGGACAGGGAGAACCTGGAGGAAGAGGGGGCATTGTTACCCCCACATAAAATCCTCAAGAAAGCCCCTTCATGGCTACAGCAGTGTTCCTTTTAAATACCTTCTGAGGATTGCCAGTCCTCAGCCATTAGCTAAGAAGCCATGGATGTTACTTTTGCCTATGCAGCAGTCACATTGGCATAGTCTCACAATTCAGTTCTCTCTGTACAATTTTCTATTCCCTTCTACCATGAAGATGCATCTCCAATCTTCTACCAATCATCTAAAGAAGAGCACACCCTTGAGAAGAAGCTGGTATCACCCATTCATGAATCTCCCTGCCACAACTTCCCAGACAGCACCCCTCTCTGTGTTGGTCCACCTGCTAGCCATGTCAGATGGCCAAACATGGAGGGAGAGATTGATATGGGCTAATACCGGCCACTGAAAAGATCAGTTTTACCAGCAACAGAGTAATATGCAGCAGGATAGTTGTGCAATGGGGGCTACTCTGCGTGAGATTGCTGACTCACTTAAAGGACTCCCCCACATTATTGACAAGCAGACTCGTGCCTTGGATGATGTTGCAAAATGTTACCAAGATATGGCAAAGATGTACCGAGAACATTTAAAACCTTTTAGGGAGGACAGTGCAAGACAACATGCCTTGGCGATGAAGATGATAGAGGCAGTAGGCAAAAAAATGTCAATGGAAGTCCTCATGGCTAATGCATGCAAGAAGTTATATAGAGAGGCATCCATCTCCTACTCCACCAAGTCTGGGCGGTGAACTCCGCTCCGCTCACAGTTTTCCGCACTCCGCGTTATGCGGAGCTCACGGAGTTCCGAAAAACTCCACTCCGCGTAGCAGAGTATTTTCCTTGCTCGCGTTCGTCAATGTCAAGTTGGCGAGTGAGGAAAATCCACCTCCCGGCAAGAATTTTCCTCGTTCATCAACATCAAGTTAGCGAGCGCGAGCATGGAAAATCAACCTCCCGGCGAGATTTCTCAACGCGGGCGGTCAGATTTCTCATTGCGAGAGGTCACATATGCTCGTGACAGCTTGCGTTGAGAAACTGTCCGTTCGTGTTGAGAAAGCTGTGGCTCAAGTTAAAATCTACTCGAGTGGCAGAAAGAAAGCAGCGCCCGCTCGCACTGTGCATGGTGCCGTTCACGATGATTGCACTGTGCGGACAAGCACCTGGCGCTGAAAATCACAGCGAACGGCATTTATCTAACGCACTCTGCCACTTGCGGAGCTCCGCGTAGTGCGGCAGAGTTTTTTTTTGCACTCTGCGGAGTTCCACATAGCGGAACTCCGCGAACTCCACCCAGGCTTATACTTCACCTCTACAACATCCACCACCTGCACAACCACCCAGATCAGAGCATAGTGGCAAACATTTTCAACACCAGCATTTTGTAGTTGGAGTAGTGGGAGAAAACCTGCATTACTACTGTGCTCACTCTGTATCCTGAACACATTAACTGTCACCATGGTCCACTTTAAAAATACTTACACTTTTACAACACAAATCTGTGTCAAATGTTCTTATTTGTTGAATTTTTGATGTTGTGTTTAGGACATAGGAGAGTGTTATGTATGTTCTATTTCTTGTTGATTTACAAAGAAAGTTATTTAAAAGCTGCATTGTGATATAGAAAGCATCTCCTAAATCAGCTTTTTTAGCCGTGTGACTTCTGTGGACGCCCACTGAATCGTTACTGGAATTTGTGAACCCCCACTGAGTCATTATTGGAAGCTAGGACCCTACCTAAGCAATTTCTATGACTTAAACTTCAAAACAATGAACAAAAAAGAAGTATATGCCAAACATATGTTCAAATATTGAGATATTTTGTGTAATTTCAATCAAAAATGGAAAAAGTATTCACATTTTCAATTTTACTTCTTCATTTTAATATACTTTGTTAATTTTAATATTGTTTAATTTGGTTACACGGTCGCAGACCACCCGAGTAGACCTCATGGACCCCCATGTCTTTGTTGTTAAAAATAACCAAACATTTCCTTTTGATGACATAAATCTTTAAGATCTGAAAATGCAAGAAAGAGATTTTTGTCTAAGTTTGAAATATTTATATATCTATACCATTAAAAAATATTGGAACTTAAAAACATATATATTCGGGTAATTAAAAACTTCCTTGGGAAGGGGGCCAAAGGAATATAAATGTAGTCTTCAACCAGAGAGGAAATGCTAACTTGGAAAGGGTTTAGACATCTAATAATAACAAGTCAAGAAGTGTCAAGGAAATCAGTCTATATACAAAGGGAAAACTAAAAATCCATAGTCCACAAAGGGTCCAAACACAATAGTACACTGTCCAAAAGTATAATAAAGTCCTTCCACAAGACAGAGGGTGTGTCTAACTCAAGTTCCTTGTAATCCGCCAGATCTCTCTCTGTACCTAAATATTTGAGTAAGGTCATCGTATAGGAACCTCCACTGTACTATGGACCTTTGATTGTCGACTGGAAGTGTATGAAAAGAGCTAGAATCAGCAACAACTTTCAATTCAGTAAAACCAATGTGGCTTAACAAAAATGGTAGAGAGGATGGTATCCAAACCATGAAGGTTTATTATAAAATGTAGTAAAGTTACTAATAAATCTTTTAGAAAGTCAATTTATCCAAAAGCATATACATCAATAAAATTATACCATTTAAATTTGCATACTATAAAGAAAAAAAATGCAAAATATGATGGCATAGAGGGAACAGATTAGGAAAAAATGTATTCTATAAAGGAATTTCCCTATTGTAAATAAGGCATCAAAAGTGACAAGAGGAAGTTCAAAGAGGAAGGTGTCAACATCAGAACCAAATTAAGGTTCAAGAGAAAGACACAGGTGCTCAAGCATGAAGCTCAACACTCTGGGCAAAGAGAATCAGCAGAATTCATGAATGGTCTTCTCTCAGTGAAGTCAGGACAGTATCTGTTAAACTCTTCTATTAAACACACAATTAATACAAGATAGAAGGTTCTGGAAGATTCGTCCCATCAACTCCCTCTGGAAGGTCCAATCAGAAGGCACTATTCTTTTTGGAGCAGGAAAACTCCCCATGTCCCCAGCGATTAACAAACAAATGTGCAGCAGTATGGCCTTGAAGTTAGCAACAATGCGGTCTGCCTGGCACACAAGGCTTTCTCCCATCCCTACGCACTGCATGTCTACAGCCAAGTTTCAATATGACTGACTAATCTAACAGTTTCCAATAGTAAACAAAGCCTATTCTAACTAATGAGTGCTCCTGATAATGCACCGGCAGGGGAGAGAAAATGAAACTTGCAATGCAGTTTGTAGAGAAATTGTTCTAGGGGCTTGGATCTAGGCTCAAGTGATGGCAACGTTAAAAGGAAAAAGAAAAGATGGCAGCAAACCAAGTCCATTTAGCATGAATAAATACATTGATTATTATTGTTTATATATGTGACTCTCACTACAGGTAAATGCAGTCACCTACTATCACTTTATTAATACAGTCCACACAAGTCAATATTGTTATTGTACAATGAATATGATTAGTGAATAAATGTAAAGAGCACTAATTTATGTTGCTCTACTTGCTTGAGAGCAAAGGTCACTGGCCATCCTTACTCTCTGCTTTAAGCATGATGCAGAGATCAGCCACCCACGGGAAGTATGAATCAGAGGGGTTGCAGGAAAAACATGGATTAGAGGCTAACTTGGAGACAGGACTACAGGAGTTGGGGTGGGCTGGGGTAGCAGATGACACATAAGAGCTGTTGACAGTGAGTGCCTAGATACCCTTGCGGGTAAAGAGCCGCACTTTACAAATCTGAGTTGATTGATTTATTGAGGTCATGATGCAACATACAGTTTGTAGCTGCTCAGGGATCATCTCTTGGAGCAACTGGACCTTCCCAAAGAAATCCCAAATATCATGAGAAAGCACTCCCTGAACTGCTACAATTTCCATTAGAGTTTCTTTGAGAGCAGCCACTGATACATATCCCTTGGAAATGAAGTGGGCAGCATAGGTTGTGGTGTGGGCTGTCAGAGTAGAAGTGCCCCTCAACTTAAGTTCTTCTTGGTAGGCATGGGGAAGAGGAAGTAATGTATGGGCAGGTGGTGCAGTTGGAGGCCCCAATGTAACGGGGTCCTCAAGAGTTAAGAAGAGGCTGAGGGCAGGCCCAGATGTTGTTTAGGCCTGCTCTTGGCACAACAAAGGTTGGTCTTGCTCAAGGCCAGAGGAGACCCAAGAACGTCCTTCCCCTGGCTGGCGCTTCCACATCTACTACCCACATCAAGAGACTGTTCAGCCTTCACCTGGAGTCTTTTGGAGACAGACCTTGTTAGACTCTGTTCATGTGCACTACACTTACTGGTGGTGGGTTCCTCCTCCTTGCTAGAGGTATCAAGTGGTCATGCCCGCCTGTAAGTCGAGGATTTGTATTCTTTCCCCTGGTCCTGCTGTGATGGTTGTTGGCCAACCCAGTCTGCAGAAAAGGAATATGGAAACATTTACTAGGGGCATCAACCTAATCGCAAGAATTTCCATTAGAATTTTATACTATGAATTAAGCAAAATGATTAGCCATGATCAGTATCAGACTGAGATAGAACTTGAAAGTCCAGGCATGAAGGATACAGTTGCAATTCTTTAGCTAGGTGATGTCATGATGTTGGGACAGAATCCCACCTCTACATGCCCATGGAGAGCCATGCTCTCCTTCCATGCATTTTGTTCCCATAGAGTCTCCTTTTTATGCCATTTTTCCCCTCAGTAAGGTCCACAATTATTCAGTCTCACTGAGGGGATTCTCTGATAAGTGGGCTGAGAGCCCAGAGTTGAGCTCTGAGAGGGCACAGAAAGTCAAACCTTTGGGGAGAGTGATTGCTTCTCTGTCTACCTAGCGTCTGTGGGTCTAGTGGTCGCAGCATGATATCCAGTTTGAGAACTTGTGGATATCATTGCCAGGGTTGCACCACTCCAGGACACATGGTTGCCCTGCTACCGCTCAGGAGGAGAAGAAAAATGCATCACCATAATTGCAATCTGCACTGCTAGGGAGCAAGCAAAAGAGTCATCACCTACCCTAAAGTGAGCCTGCTTAATATCTGACCATGACGTCAAAGGAAGGAAGCCAGTTTAATTAATCCATTTGCATCCAGAGTCTTGATCGCCACCTAGGTTCTAAACACATGGCCTAGGGATTCAGAGGGGTAAGTGGGGAAGGCACTCTGAATGCAGAACCATTGTCAATATTCAAATTTAACCACTATCCACAAAGACAACTGCTGAATCATCAGTCGAGCAACATACTGTATCTATTTATTCTCCAGTTTCTGGAAGGCTACGTGGAAAAATGAGACAGAGAGTGAAAAGGGTCACCACAATAGAATTAAGCAAAGACATGATGGTATCGCCAAGCTTACCATTTGCAGGTACGTTATTAGAGACAATCCATGTCATTCATGAGGGCCTCCTGTGTTCTGTATGTGATCCCTTGAGGAAGCAAGAGATGTTTGTTTCACTACTTGAAAAGAGTGAACAAAGAATACAGGCCTTGTTGGATAAAAGCAGGAGGGAGGAGGAGGAAATGAAGGAATCTAAAGGATAGTCAGTAATTCCACATCTTCCTCTCTACCCTTTTCCTTTACAATGCCTTAGTGACCCACTTTGCCAGCAGACTAGCCCTTGGAGACACTCTGGGGTCCTGGGTTCAAGATGAAGTTGCAGGTCCAGTTATTCTTTCCCAGGCAAGAGGGCAGCAGGTAGCAGGTCAGCATAGCAGGGCAGCAGTTCCTTTAGAGCAGCAGAGTGGCAGTCCTTGTAGCAGTAGTCCTTCTTCCTGGTAGAGTATCCACATGTCCAGAAGTGTACTGAAGAGTTGGTGACTGAGGTCCTTCTTTTACACCCTGGTGCCCTGGTTCTGGAAGGTGGGAGAAGCTTCTAGACAGTGGCTTTGAAGTACATGGAATTGTTATATTCAATATATAGGTACCATAATATAGGCCCCGGTAACTTCATTAACCTTCACCTATATTCTTCCCTACATTACACTTATAACGGTTTACAGGGACCGACCTTTTACCTAGATACGACACTGCATTCAGAACACGGGTTTTCCCTAGTTCGAGAGCTCATACATTATGCATGAGGATTCGTGGAAGCACAGCAGGACGACCATCTCCTGTATAATATCTATGTACAAAGTTCATGCCCGACGTCATCCTTAGGCCGGCACAGTAATACACCGAGGTAGGACCGCTGGGGAGACCTATGGGTATATATACATAACATCTTGCTAAGAGAACTACAGGAGACCAAGACTTCCCGGCAGACACACTGATCAGAGACGCTGAGGTTCCTGCATGCAGACACTCCAGCTTGCAGTGGTCTAACATCCCTTGCGGGGTGTCCACCTCGAGACCAGGACGGGGTCACACAGTCTCTCAATTCAGGTAATGGGGTTGACTTTATCCTAGAGGGATTCTTGGCCTAACACCTACACACATGCTAGGTACATTTAGGTATATCTAGTTAGGGAAGCATCGTAGGAGTACACATATTTTTATCATGTGTTTTATATACTCGTATGTATCCATGATTACTGTAAGATGGTAGAACTATACTATCCATTTACCTTTTTAGTACTACTAATCATTTATATCTTATACTGTCTAAAGGTTATTGCAGCTCATTTATTCTACACCAGAATAACAACTGTTCAATAAATACTTATTGAAAACGCCCAGCCTGTTTATTCTGGGTATCTCTCTCTGAGACAGACTAAGTAAGCACGAGTGACTGAGCGAAAAGTAGTATATTGTTTCCACGGTCCTGAGGGATCAGGGTTGTCATGTTCGATGGTTGCCAGGAACTATTCTGTCCTTGGTAAGAGGAGACTCTAGTGGCACTGTGAGCTAGTTGGTACAAAAAGGCCAACATACTCGGTAGGGGTGTTCAGAAACAGTCTGACACCAATCCTACAGTGTATGCTGTCCAAACGCGCAGATCCTGTATAATTATTATAGGAACTACACGACATGGCGCCGCCAACGTTTGTTGGGTTCTTATTTAACAGTAGAATCTGAGTAGTTCAGTTGTGCTAGTCTCAGAGACCCCTACTCACAACTCCCCAGAGACGTCTGGAGTGGGTGGGCACAAACTCCACCACAGCTGAGTAGGCAAAATCCTATTTATTGGCTGTTGGTTAATCAAGCTTGAAGGACACTTTGTTTCTAAATTATGCAAAACACCTTATCTTAGTTCCCTTGAAAAGCTCTTCTTCTCAACAACAATGACTGAAGAAATAGGAAACCTTGATAGAGTTACGCAAGAACTAAATCTCTCAGCAGACGAACAAGACGCAGATGCAATTTCCATTGCAGAAAATGTTAGATATGCCGTTACCATAAAACTAGGTGCACACGGTCTAACATCCAGGGGTGGACCAGTAGCTTTTGTGATTGAGGCACACAAATCATTTAAAACAGAGGTATTCTATTCATGGGTTACATTCCCAGTTGCAAATGCAAGAACAAAGACATTTCACTTCTACACAGAAAGTGGAATACAGGACGAATATTGTCACTATGAGGACATTGAAATTCCACTAACTTACCAGGAACACTTATACTGGTTTAAAGGTGCCCTCCCCCATACAAGAAGTAGAGTAAGACTCGGTCCGCTCGGAAGAGAAGGAGCGACATGGCCAATATCAGTGGCCTACACACCACACCCTGACATTGAAACAATGCCAGGAGGAGACTTACTTATACTTCACAACGAATTAATAAAAATGTACAGAAACATGACACTGTTTGTCATGAGGACACTTACAGTCCAGCCGGCAACGGTTGCAACAAATACAACTCCAGTTCAAAATACAGCAACTAAAATAACACCACAAACGTTACACGCAGTAATGGGTAAAATGCCCGCAAAACGTGAACAAATGCCATTCTGGGTAGCTCAAAAAATAACACAGCTAGAAGCAGTATTCCCGAATATTGGCCCGTATGAAAAACACAGAATGCTGACAATCTGCTTGCCCATGGGGATAACACCACAGATAGAGGATTGTACCTCTTGGGGTACAGTTTTTGCTGCCATATATACCAGAACACATGGTATCCCGTCATTAGCAGTAATACCAGATGTATTAAGACAAATACAAAATGAGTACGGAGCAGAGCCTGCTCTGAACTTAGGGATGAAATTACTAGGTAATTATGCCCAGGTATCAGCCATAATATTAGCAACTATTAAAGGGGAGGCAGCATTAGTGGCTATCCGCCAACGCCTAAGGGAGTTCAGTCCTTCACAACAGGAGCATGAACTACCTAAAATAATTTAAACTGCGTATGCAGAATTAGGCAGGGACAGTTTGGGTGGAAAAGCATTGAAACCACAACTGATGGGTAGTCCCGAAAAGGACACCTTCAAGCAGACACCTGCTTCATCAAAAAAGAAGTGGGACAATAACAAAAAACAAAAAGTTAAAGAAAACATCTCAATCCAGAGGTAGATCTCCTACACAGGAGCCCTCCGAAAGGACGTATAACCTTAGGAATAGGGACAATATTAGGAAGCCTGACAGGTATCAGTATACTGATACACGTTCCTCTCGTTCCTTTGAGGGTTCAATGAAAAATTCCGAGAAGGAAGGACGGTCAGACAGACAAGAAGAGTGTACAAAGTCCAGAGACAAGCAGCACGCTCAAGACTATACTTCCAAAAAAGAAGATAAACCAAAACAAAACCACAGTTCAAAAAGAAGAAATTTGCAGGTCTAAAGATCAGACATGCCCAGAATTCTGAGGACTCTGCTGCTGAACGGGGAATGGGCTCTGACGATGCTAGACAGTGCGGCAGAAATAACAATAGCTTGCCAGAATCTGATGGAATTTCTGGTGACAGCGGACTTGAATGATTACATCATGGTGGAGACACCCGATACTAGGGTAAGTGTCCCGCATAAGTTATATGAAATAACTCTCCAAATGGAGGGGGACAAGCCCAGGAAAGTTAGAGGTCTCTTTTGGGAGAACCCAACGTTCGGCTATGACATTTTGTTAGCTGAACAAATTGGCCACCAGCATTCGTCATGGACTGTCCTAGAGGAAAAACAGTAATTTTACCAGCATTTTCCGACCCTGTTCCCAAATATCTAAAATATACATATGCACGGGAGTGGGCGGTAGCCCTGGACCCGGCATTATACAAAAACCATGTTGGATGGGATGAAGATTCAACCCACCACATTATTCCATTTAAAAATACTCCGACTGCAAAGAGGCAGTATCCAATAAAGCAAGAAGCTAAAAAAAGGTCAGGGAGATCCTAGATCAACTTGAGTACCAATGATTGGAACTTGCACCTCTCAAATGAATAACTCTTTGTTTCCCGTGTCAAAACCAGACAATTCATATTGTTTAGTTTTGGATTACAGACATTGAAACACTTGCACTAAGACATTTGCAGTTCAAAATGCACACAGTGCTGCATTAATCAATAACATTGTGCAAAAAAAATACAAAACGACATTAGATATCTCAAATGGATTTTTTTGCCAAAATATAGCGCCTGAAAGCAGGTATTTAACCGCATTCTCCGTGTTAGGCTCCCAGCGTCAATTTTGTAGACTCCCCCAGGTGTATAAGAACAGCCCCGTGTTGTTTCCAGCTAGAGTAACTGAATTACTTCAAAATTTGGATGAAGAGGCATTGTCCTATGTGGATGATATTTATCTAACGGATGATGACCTGGAGGAACACTTGAACGGAGTAAATACCATAATTTTGGGATTTGCCTCTGAGTGTTACAAATTCAACTTTAAAAAATCGAAGATAGCCCACCTCAAAGTCCTTTTTCTGGGATATTAGCTTTCAAGTGAAGGGAAAAGCCTAGCAGCTAACTTTTCAGAAAAGTGTGCGCTGCTCCAACCTCCAAAATCATTAAAAAACTTACAATCGATCCTGGGATTCCCGAACTTTGGCAGAACATACATTTTGGATTACGCAGAAAGGGTAAAACCTTTCTATGATTTAACAAAACCTGACTTTTCAGTTAGACAATGGACACAGGAACACCCCGATATCCTTCGCTCCCTACAAGCTGATATGATAGCTTCAAAACACTTACAGACACGCGTAAATGTATGCAACTTAGTGATCCACATAGTTGCGGGGCAATCAGGGTACACAGACCTTACATATAATGAAGGTGAAACAGTACCAATAGCATACACATCACATTTGTACACGAATGCTGAGATGTGCTTTGGATCAACAGAACAAATTCTAACCGCAGTACAGACTGCTGTAGTGAGAGAGAGAGAGCACTAGCTCAAGGGAAGCGTATAATTGTCGTTACCCCAGTTCCAGCCTTAGAGGCTGCGACAAAGGCAAGTGTTCCCAATGCCAAAGCCTTACATCCAAGATCGATACAATGGGCTAACTCTCTCACTGCAACAGATGTAGAATACAGATATGACCCAAGTCTAAAAACACAAGCATGTCTGCAATACGAACAAGAATATCCTCTACCAAATGAAATAATGCCTCTGGATCAGTATGAATATATAATTTACACTGACAGGTCTGTTCAGCCGGCCATAGGGAGTAAGCAGCAATACAGCGCCGCATGTGCTATCGTTAAAGGACGCATGCAGGAGGGAAAATTTTATCCAAGTTGTACAAAATCCCAGTCTCTAGGAGACTGCACGGCACAGCTGGCGGAATTAAAAGCCCTGTTACTGGCACCGGTAAATACGGATCGAGAATTCCCCACACTAATTGTGTGATTCCTTTAACTGTGTATAGTTATGCAATGAATACTTACACCACTGGGGACAAAATGGATTCAAGGACGCAAAAGGTGGCACAATTAAGCATAAAACGCTATGGGAACAGGTAGTGGAGTTGAAAAACGAACTACCAAGGGCTCACGTGATACACACACTGAGTCATCAACGTGATGGCGTTCACGTTGAAGGGAATTCATTGGCTGATGAAGCCGCAAAGGGGGCTGTACAGACGGCTTCTGTAGCTGCAATCACTCGTTCACAAACGAGAATAGACGGTGAGATTATGATTGCGATTATTGCTACACGCAATAAGACGGCAGTACCGAAAAGATTTCCACTCAAGTACTTCTACAAGTTAGATGCAAACAACGTTCCATTTGCTCAGATTCCTGGAATGGGGGATAGAGTAATACCAAATATGGATCGCAGGTTATGGTTAATTCTAGCAGCACACGAGGGTATAGGTTCTTCACACGCAGGAGTTACAGCAACTGTTTCTCTACTGAAACAGTGCTACTGGTGGCCAGGATTAACAAAGCAAACTAAGGACTATGTCGGGAAATGCAACATCTGTCAGCAGATGAAAGGCTCCACTGTAATACGTCCAGGGCAGACACCATTGCTAATATCAGACAAACCACTTGCGTGTGTTTATTTGGACCACTGCGGCCCCTAAGTATATCATGGTTGCAGTGGATTCCTGCTCTAGATTCCTATGGGTGTCGCCCCAGCGCTCGGCTGACGTTCGAACTGTTATAAAAGATTTGCGCATCTTTATAGGGACATACGCAATTGGCAGATTACATTCTGACCGTGGCCCCGCGTTTAGCGTTAGGGCTTACAAAGAAGCCTTGGGAGGTTTGGGTGTAGCATTGCGGTACTCCTCTCTGTACCATCCTGAGGGAAATTCGGTTGTGGAGAGGAAAAACCGGGACTTTAACAGCTAGAGTATTAGGCTCGGGTGTGAGTTGGGTAAAACATCTATATGGAGTTCAAAGAGCGTTGAACAACAAGCCAAGAAGCTCTCTAGGGGGTGTCACTTCTTAGGAGGTCCTATTTGGGATGAGAATGTGGGTACCTGATCTTGATTGTGAAGGCACAGTGGCGGATGAAAAACCTTTTGACATCCATAAACGTTTGGCTGTTTTACAGGAGCTAAATGAATACAGGGCACTACAAAGCAATGTCCAGGTGAAACGGACCGCCACTGGGGAAGTCAAGCCTGTCACGGCAAGACCTGTCTGGATCCCTAAAGTCGGGGACCTGGTCAGAGAAAAAATAGCGGACAAAAAAAGAATTTGGGCCATCATACAGAAAGCCTGTACCTTTCCTGGCAGTTGAAGGAGCAAGAACTGTACTCTGCCGCCTCTTGCAGGTAAAAAGGAGAAAAGATTTGTCTCAATAGACCTAATCAAACCACACTATGTGTCCGATACAGAGTAGTAGGCCGCATGGACTCCGGAGTAACAGACACCCTCATCTCACTACTATACAAAAAGTTCAAACAGAAAGACTCATCACGTTTGAAGAATCACCTGCACGGAATGATGGACTATGCAACAATGCCATGGAACTCGTTCCTCTTGAAAATGAAATTCAAATTCAAAACCAGAATGAAAGACAAATTTCAATTCGACCAAACATAGATATCTACATCAACATGCCTCAACAAAAGCAAGCTACAGTTTCCACAAGACCGGCAGAAATACCGAAAATTGATCGAACTGCATCTGGCTGTTTCATTGACTTTGATACTTTTTCATTGGATCCAAGTGAACCTGAAACGAATCCAGCCCAAAAAACTCACCAGCAGAAAATTAAAGATTTTCTGAACTTTCTTAAAAAGACTTACCTGGTATCACCTTGGGTGGAGCTCTGGGTAATCACCGGGATACTTTTCTTTCTTTTCTGGATAGGCTTAGTGACTGTCTTTAGTGTGCTTATAAATGGAACTTAAAGCTCTGCAGCACAAAAAGTGAATATGATTCTGAAACCGCATCTATCATCACATCGTGAAAAAGAGACCTATCATCAGTGAACATTTCAGCAGTTCCTATACCAGACGGTATAGTGTGGGACAAGGTTGATTTCAATATATTTGGCCTGACCGAACTTTTAAAAATACCACATTTATTTAAAATTTCATTAAGGGATATCATTACCTCCAGTACATTTTCCGATGATTGGGATTATGAAACTGTAAATAATATGTTGTCTGATTTAGAAAAATCTGCTGCCTTTTCTAATAATGAAATGTTGGAAGATTCAACAGATTTTGAAACAATGTATTGCTATCAACATTATGGTCATCACTTTCTGCATAAATCTGCTAATCCCAGAAATTTTCCACATACCACCAATGGGAACATTGCTCAACACCGCCGAAAAGCAGTTCAAAAACATTTGCACAAAAGTTTCCATATTTTTCAGGGTTTAACACATCAGACCCAGCCTCATATTATTATAAGGTCACACCAACACCAGCACAGAAAAATATGTTGACAAACACCAAACAGATTTATTCTGCTTCCTTTATTGCCCAGTTGTCTGAACAAGGTTTCGACTTATGGAAAGACACCACAGACTTAAAATCTGTTTGGGGTACTAGAGACTGGCAGGTCCAGGGAACAGAGGCACTATTTAGAGCATGCCTTATTCCTCAACAAATCATGTTTTTGAATGAAACGGTGCAACAAACGTCCTGTCTTGGACTAGCCAAGAACAAAGATTTGAATACACCTCGATGCCCACACCATCACACACCGAGGGTAACATAACATCACAAGAAGGGATTGCGCTAGATAAGATCATGCAATACAATAGATCAGATCACAATTGGATGGGATGGTTGATTTGGCCTACAGACACCAATAGCTGTCAGGAAAGATTCATGGGTAAAACCAAACGGTTTAGTATCAACAGGCCAGAGCCACGCTATGTACAGAGAGAACACCCAGGGGTATTGACATCATACAGTGTTGGGAAGTTATGCCTCGATTGGCTAAAGACCTCAACACTTACACATGTAAAACAACACTTATCCTAACTTACAGAGGATGTGGACCTAAGGGATTTTTTATTAGGTCCTAGGAAGCCACGTCACAAACGTTTCTATTATGCTGTCTATAATGAGATTTGGAAAATATCACAACAATAGGCCGTGGAGAGACTACGAGAAATAGATCGTATGAACCTAGAGAAAGCTCTAGCAGTGGTTGACAATGGGTTAACTACACTAACCTCCAGGATAATTCACTGGGCAACATTGTATCTTCTGCTATTGATGTACTAGAACAGGATTTGTCCATATTACAGCACGGGCAATCACAATTGCGTTCTATTATGTTATTAAGCTGGACGCTGCAATCTTTGTGCGCAGGCTATGTGCCTTGGCGTTTCATAAACAGCACATCTCTGTTTTCTTCATACAATCTAATGGAAAAACAGATAGAGATGGCACAAAGTGGAGCGAACTATACAATGCTGCGTATTGAAAAACTGGACAGATTAGCCTTTACAGTGGCAGAGTCACTGTCCACAGAATGGTTAATCCATGGCCACATAACTCTTCCGGTCACTACTGTTCAATTCCAATATTGCCTTGAACAAAAGCAGGCAGGCAGGCAGATATGAAGAAATGGGCAGGGAATTCATCAAGGACTCTTGGGAATTACCGTACAGATTTCGATGCCGGAGTGGGGAAAGAGAAGTGTTTTTGAGCGGTACAAACTGCGAGAATACTTTAAGTGGATCACTCATATGCCAGGATATAATGCTTCATGGGGCCTGTAACGTTTCGGTAGCAAACTTATCCTGTCACTTAAGGGGTGCCCCAGCTGCTGTGATCACTCCAGTGTTCAGGCTACTTTCGAACGGGAGTTACTTGATGCTGAACGATCAAGGTTGCTGTGGGATGCTTCCGGGCATCACATATCTGGTAACCGTGAGCTCCAGGGTTACTTGCTGTATGCAAGTATTGTTTCCACCAACACATACAGTCAGGGAGGCGCCATTATGGCCTTCGCTAAATGTTTCATTAATACGGTTTGATGCTTTGAGCAGAATGAAAGCCATGCTTTTACAGAAATCCGTGCCCTTAACCTCCGCTCGAGAGACTTTTGATCTCCAGATCGCAAGGACTTCGGCAGAGATACAGGCACTCGTATGTACAAACTGCCCCTTCCATTTTGCAGAAATGGTCAATCGTATCTTTAACCCTTTCCGTGCTCATGACGAGCTCAGCTCGTCATGCTGCGCGGTAGCGCTGTGCGCATGACGAGCTGAGCTCGTCACGACCCCACCCGCGATCGGAATGTCCAGCATACGAGCGGAATTCCGATCGCGGTCAAGGGGTTAACATGTCTGATACGACAGGCATTGTCCACCTATTTAAGACCATAGGTTCTGGACTATTAAGCACCTTTCAGACGGTCCTCGGAGTGATACCGAACTTTATACACTCCGTATTTGGAAGCATTTTTGGAGGACTGCTGCTGATTCTGTTTCTAATAGCTGGTATCCTGATCGTAATTTTTCTGCTACGCAATGGACGTCCCAGTCACCAAGGAGATAGAAACAGTACTCCTGGAGCGAAAATACCGTGATCGAATGGTACAACATCTAGGCCCACTTCGCCTAAGAGAACTAAGTGCGTCTTGGTTCTTGTCATTTAGACCAGTCTGGATGGACTGCTCTTACCTGTCCTCCAATGCCTGTTTTGCGGAGAAGAATGCGTGTTGGATCTCTGTCTAACACTCCCATCATGTGCGCAACCGGACGTTGATGCTTTACTGGACCCGATAACGGCCCATGTTCTGCAGTGTCCCCAGCGTATTCCGATGTTGATGGCGGCATTCCTAGAGCCACCACAGGTAGTATTGGCTCCTGTTGGTATGGACATTGGCTCCTCCTCTAATACCTAGGCCTTGGATGGCACACAAGCTGTCCCAGCATCTGTTGTGAACAATACAAAAGATCATCTGTGCTCAATTGACATAATCTGCGAGGTGTTACAGGGACCGTCGTCTGCGGAGACAGGCAACGAGAATGTTGCGTCTACCAGCCAGGACACATAAACATTTGACTCATTTAGCCCGTCGTGTGCTGAGAAAAATTTGACTTTTTGAAAAACGAAATGAAAATTGGAACTCCATAACAAAACTGACATTTTTTAGAGCATGCATGGCTTTCAAATACTTATAGTAGTTCGAACTATACCTATGGACTCGTTAAAGCTATGGCTTGCGTGACAATTTCCTTTTTAAAAACTTTCTAAAGATTTTTTAGAACATTTTTAACATTGTTTTTAGCAAAACAAGAAACTAATGTTTTTCAAACTATTTTGCGTACCAGTATCTAGTCAGCCTAGTAGTACGTTTAGAATTTAACTTTGTCGTCCATTCAGAAGAGGAGTGGGTGTTATATTCCATATAGGTACCATAATATAGGCCCTGGTAACTTCATTACCCATCACCTATATTCTTCCCTACATTACACTTATAACGGTTTACAGGGACCGACCTTTTACCTAGATACGACACTGCATTCAGAACACGGGTTTTCCCTAGTTCGAGAGCTCATACATTATGCATGAGGATTCGTGGAAGCACAGCAGGACGACCATCTCCTGTATAATATCTAGGTACAAAGTTCATGCCGACGTCATCCTTAGGCCGGCACAGTAATACACCGAGGTAGGACCGCTGGGGAGACCTATGGGTATATATATATCACATCTTGATAAGAGAACTACAGGAGACCAAGACTTCCCGGCAGACACACTGATCAGAGACGCTGAGGTTCCTGCATGCAGACACTCCAGCTTGCAGTGGTCTAACATCCCTTGCGGGCTGTCCACCTCGAGACCAGGACGGGGTCACACAGTCTCTCAATTCAGGTAATGGGGTTAACTTTATCCTAGAGGGATTCTTGGCCTAAAACCTACACACATGCTAGGTACATTTAGGTATATCTAGTTAGGGAAGCATCGTAGGAGTACACATATTTTTATCATGTGTTTTATATACTTGTATGTATCCATGATTACTGTAAGATGGTAGAACTATACTATCCATTTACCTTTTTAGTACTACTAATCATTTATATCTTATACTGTCTAAAGGTTATTGCAGCTCATCTATTCTACACCAGAATAACAACTGTTCAATACATACTTATTGAAAATGCCCAGCCTGTTTATTCTGGGTATCTCTCTGAGACAGACTAAGTAAGCACGAGTGAATGAGCGAAAAATAGTATATTGTTTCCACGGTCCTGAGGGATCAGGGTTGTCATGTTCGATGGTTGCCAGGAACTATTCTCTCCTTGGTAAGAGGAGACTCTAGTGGAACTGTGAGCTAGTTGGTACAAAAAGGCCAACATACTCGGTAGGGGTGTTCAGAAACAGTCTGACACCAATCCTACAGTGTATGCTGTCCAAACGTGCAGATCCTGTCTAATTATTATAGGAACTACACGACATGGCGCCGCCAACGTTGGTTGGGTACTTATTTAACAGTAGAATCTGAGTAGTTCAGTTGTGCTACTCTCATAGACCCCTACTCACAACTCCCCAGAGACGTCTAGAGTGGATGGGCACAAACTCCACCACAGCTGAGTAGGCAAAATCCTATTTATTGGCTGTTGGTTAATCAAGCTTGAAGGACACTTTGTTCCTAAATTGTGCAAAACACCTTTTCTTAGTTCCCTTGAAAAGCTCTTCTTCTCTACAACAATGACTGAAGAAATAGGAAACCTGGATAGAGTTACGCAAGAACTAAATCTCTCAGCAGACGAAGAAGACGCAGATGCAATTTCCATTGCAGAAAATGTTAGAAATGCCGTTACCATAAAACTAGGTGCACACGGTCTAACATCCAGGGGTGGACCAGTAGCTTTTGTGATTGAGGCACACAAATCATTTAAAACAGAGGTATTCTATTCATGGGTTACATTCCCAGTTGCAAATGCAAGAACAAAGACATTTCACTTCTACACAGAAAGTGGAATACCGGACGAATATTGTCCCTATGAGGACATTGAAATTCCACTAACTTACCAGGAACACTTATACTGGTTTAAAGGTGCCCTCCCCCATACAAGAAGTAGAGTAAGACTCGGTCCGCTCGGAAGAGAAGGAGCGACATGGCCAATATCAGTGGCCTACACACCACACCCTGACATTGAAACAATGCCAGGAGGAGACTTACCTATACTTCACAAAGAATTAATAAAAATTTACAGAAACATGACACAGTTTGTCATGAGGACACTTACAGTCCAGCCGGCAATGGTTGCAACAAATACAATTCCAGTTCAAAATACAGCAACTAAAATAACACCACAAACGTTACACGCAGTAATGGGTGAAATGCCCGCAAAACGTGAACAAATGCCATTCTGGGTAGCTCAAGAAATAACACAGGTAGAAGCAGTATTCCCGATTATTGGCCCGTATGAAAAACACAGAATGCTGACAATCTGCTTGCCCATGGGGACAACACCACAGATAGAGGATTGTACCTCTTGGGGTACAGTTTTTGCTGCCATATATACCAGAACACATGGTATCCCATCATTAGCAGTAATACCAGATGCATTAAGTCAAATACAAAATGAGTACGGAGCCCTTCACCTATATTGTTCCCTACATTACACTTATAATGGTTTACAGGGACCGACCTTTTACCTAGATACGACACTGCATTCAGAACACGGGTTTTCCCTAGTTCGAGAGCTCATACATTATGCATGAGGATTCGTGGAAGCACAGCAGGATGACCATCTCCTGTATAATATCTATGTACAAAGTTCATGCCCGACGTCATCCTTAGGCCGGCACAGTAATACACTGAGGTAGGACCCCTTGGGAGACCTATGGGTATATATACATCACATCTTGCTAAGAGAACTACAGGAGACCAAGACTTCCCGGCAGACACACTGACCAGAGACGCTGCGGTTCCTGCATGCAGACACTCCAGCTTGCAGTGGTCTAACATCCCTTGCTCTGTGTCCACCTCGAGACCAGGACGGGGTCACACAGTCTCTCAATTCAGGTAATGGGGTTGACATTATCCTAGAAGGATTCTTGGCCTAACACCTACACACATGCTAGGTACATTTAGGTATATCTAGTTAGGGAAGCATCGTAGGAGTACACATATTTTTATCATGTGTTTTATATACTCGTATGTATCCATGATTACTGTAAGATGGTAGAACTATACTAACCATTTTCCTTTTTAGTACTACTAATCATTTATATCTTATACTGTCTAACGGTTATTGCAGCTCATCTATTCTACACCAGAATAACAACTGTTCAATAAATACTTATTGAAAACGCCCAGCCTGTTTATTCTGTGTGTCTCTCTGAGACAGACTAAGTAAGCACCAGTGACTGAGCGAAAAGTAGTATATTATTTCCACGGTCCTGAGCGATCAGGGTTGTCATGTTCGATGGTTGCCAGGAACTATTCTCTCCTTGGTAAGAGGAGACTCTAGTGGCACTGTGAGCTAGTTGGTACAAAAAGGCCAACATACTTGGTAGGGGTGTTCTGAAACAGTCTGACACCAATCTTACAGTGTATGCTGTCCAAACGCATAGATCCTGTATAATTATTATAGGAACTACACAACAGAATTTCCTGCCTCTTCTGCCCTGGTTCCAAGCTGGGTAAAGTGACAATGCAGGGTCTTTAGGCCGTTTGTGTGAAGGCAGAGCACATGCTATTCTGGTGTAAGTGGGACTGTGCTCAGTTCTGCCCCCCCCATCCTGCCAGCAGATGGCCCACTCAGGCACATCTAATACCTCTATTGTGTGGCTGTCTGGGAGGAATTCATAAAGTCCTACTGTCAGTTACACCCAGTCATGTAACCCAGGCCAGGCTATAGGCATTTTTAAAATTAACAAACCCAACTTCACCATTAAATATGGCTCTTCACCACAATTCCAAAGACACCAAACATAAAAAAAGCTACCAGCTCCCAATTGGAACTCACAGCTTATTAAATGTAACAAGGAATCCCCAATGTTATCCTATGGGAATGGTAGGCTTCACATTAGTGAAAAATGCATTGAGGAGCTTTTCACTACCAGGACATGTAAAACTTCAGACCTTTTAATTGCACAAGACCCTGCTCTATGGGCTATCTAGGGCCTACCTTAGAGGTGAAATATGTAATTAAAGGGGAGTTTAAGGCTTGGCAAGGGGGTTAAAATGCCAAGTCGACATGGCACTTTAAAACTGCATTCAGGGTGCACAGGTAGACCTGGGATATGTTTTACAGTACTACTTAAGTGGGTGGCACAATAGGTGTTGCAGGCCTATTGGGTATAGGGTATATCACTCTACAAATGACATATGTAAATTAAATATGCCAATAAGGTCTAAACCAATTTAACTATGTTTTAGGAGAGGGTGCACAAACATTTTAGTACTGGTTAGCAGTGGTAAAGTGCACAGAGTCCCAAGGCCAACAAAAAATAGGTTCAGCAAAATGGAGGAGGAGAGGCAAAAGGTTTTGGGGAAGGACACCCTAAGGCTGACAGGTCTAACAACACCCTTTCCAAATAATAGTAACAATATAGCCAATTCACCTTCAGCAATTTCATGTTCAAGAGACTGAAGAGAGTCTTAGCTTTACCTATCAGCAGCGTATACATGTAAATAAAGGTTATCCATCAATTGCTAACACACATAATGGGTTGCATGCCCTGGTGTTTTACAGTTAAGTGCTGATTCTAGATTGCAAATCTTTGTTCCATATCATGCATGACTGTTAACTGAGACTGTTCAGCAGCTTTATCCAATACCATGCAGAACTGATAACTAATAGGTACATAAGTGTAACATCTCACCAACAAGTGTATTTTTGCAAGTCATTAGAGAAGCCAGGAGTGAGGTGCAATATTTGAATCCTGGTCCCTACTTAGCAGAGAAGGTTGTGTCAAAGCAGCCACACTGAAGGAGATGAATCCAAGATCTTGGCAGTTGCTCCAGGATCCAAAAACTAAAGGACTATTCCTGGACAAGACAACGTGACACCTCCTGTGAGAATCAGCATACTTTATTCTTTTCCCAGTCCCCCTCCTCCAGGTGCCCTTCAATAGTACCATGTTGTATTTTAGTTTTAAATTGAGGAACCTCATATAAAGTATAATAAGTCCACTCAACTTTGTGGCTCACATTTACACCAGCTGGGTTCAAACCACATGACAATGGCTTCATGAACCAGTTGTGATGCAAGGATATGGATAATGACATTATTGAAGGCTACAAAGAAACCCCACAGGATGAGATACCAAGGATAAATATTGCCTTTGATCTGAATAGTATTGCCTATTACTTGGCTGGCTGTGAAAGGCATTACTTTTCAACTTTTGGTGGACTTGAAATGTGAGAGTCATCTTATTGAGTCACTCCACAAATGAGAGTAATAATTGAACAGTTTTAGGTTATCAGCGACCAGGTTAGGCTTCTTGATCAGAGGCTGGATCTGTCTGATCTTGATAGCATCTGGGAATAAGTCATGTGCCAAAGGTATAATGGTTATCTACTTTAGGACTGATGATACGATGATGGAGAATATAACTATAATATGATGTGCACTTCTGCGACTGGAACAGGTTATCCAGATCACCTAATAATGACACATTAGTTATCTTTTAATAAGTACGTGCTTAGGCCACCAGTAATTCAGAACCCGAGGTACTCTGATTTTTTCAAGAAGATTCCATGTTAAGGAATGCTGGCAGTGATTTTCCTTCCTTTCTCTGCCCTGAAACTATGCTTTTAGGAACTAATTCCAGAAATGTAGAGACTGTTGCCCCGGCATCTGAATCTGCTGAGCACCCTACCTGCCGGAGGGATATTACTTCTTGTAGCTCAGTTGCTAAAGATCAGAAAAGACCCTTGACTAAGAGCGAGCTACTGAGTAGAGATACACTACTCAAAGTTGACTAGATTTAGTATAACCAGCAGTTAATCATTGTACCAGAACTGTCATTTGACAAACCTGTATTTATCCTTATTGTAAGCGCATTTTTTCTACATCTAGCTAGCAGATGATTTACATCTGAGCCCATGAAGCCTGCAGAGAGCCACTGCTGAAGGACAGCTCTTCAATTGTAGGGAAATGTCAAAGATTCAGTGCCTGGTTCATTGATACTTCAAACCAGATACTTAAGAGTTTGATCTAATCTCAAGTGGCCTTGCATCTTAATAAGCAGCACTTAAAAGTCAGTACCTTTGACATCTTTTAGCTGGAAGGAGGGGAGCTTTGTGAATACCAAATGTAAGCAGGGATATGGAGCACAAATAGATAAATAACACAAGCTGAACTCTTTAATGCCTACAATAGTCAAAACATATTATTTTGAGTTGGACTAATTAATGCTCATATGCATTGTAAACTACAATCGCTCCATTAATCTCCAAAACAGCAATAGTAGCAACTCACCATTGGCATCACATAACAAATGTTATTACAATATTTTATTTAAATACATTATAGTGTCACAATAATAAAAAACAACCCCATAAGTTAGGACCCTAACAAGGGGGCATGGCCGAGCCTGGCAAGTTGGTGGACGCGAGCTGAGGCTGCTCCGTGTCCCGACCCACGATCCACAGCCAACCATCCTATCATTGACCCGCCAACACCTTCGCTGCGGTCCCAGAGTGAAGCGGGATGCCCCCAGGGACTCGGGAAGCCCTTTCATTACCCCAAGAACAGTCGTGGCTTGATGGGCGCTGCCTGAGAGATGGGAGGTCCTCGTGGTGATGCAACCTTAGGCCTAGTTGGTGTGACCCGCGTGTGCCTGGACGGACCGCTTCAACGGCGCAGCACCTGAAGGCGTCCCTGTCATGCGCAGTATAGCACCCCCCATGAAGATGTGGCGACTGGGGGTTACGGGCCAGGCCACGCCGGGAGATGAGTGGTGGCCTGCAATGAGTGGCGACTGTTCCTCGAGGAGCCTGGAGCTGGAGGTGAGGCGGCCTATGCACCCCGGACGAGACGTCAGACATTTGACCCTTGCCCCTGGGCTGGGGTCGGACCATGTCGGCCACCTTGAGTGAAAGGGCTGGTGGGTAACTTGTTGCATGGCCCCGGGGCCTATAATGCAGAAGGTGGTAGGTGCGGCTGGCAGAGGGGTCCTCCTGCAGATTGCTTGACGGTGCATGCAACCCTGGGGGGCCTTAGACTGTCTGGCCGGGATGGGGCCCTATTGCAGCTGAGGGCTCAGGCACAGGCTGAGCAAACAAGTCCATTGTGGGGCACCACATAGCAAATTTGCAGTGGCACCCCCATTTGGCGTTTTTGCGTGGCTCTGGTGATATTGACAGTGGCCCGCCCCTCGCTACATGGGATCTGGAAGACGCCTTCCCATGTGGGGACACTAACGGCGGACCCTGTCTTCCTGTGACTGCCGCTCCTCAGTACCGCTGTGAAGCATAATAGGCCCCTCCACTGGAGAGCACCCACAGGCATGCCGCTAGGAGACTGCTGAGCTGCTGTTGCTGATGGGGTATTGTGGTGTGGGTGCGTTTGCTTCCCCCTTCTCTTGCCTCCTCACGCTGCAGCGTAGAGGCCGAGGCCCTTCATCTGGGGCCTAGATAGTGGATGCCGCCTTGCGGCGGGCAACCTTCCTGTTTTCCTGCACTGCATACCTGAAACAGCTACACAAGTGGAGCACAGGATACTGATCTACTTTATCCATAGGTGCCATCCTCGGCCACCTAGCCTGGCTGAAGTACCCGCAGTGCAGCATGGGAAGGCGCAGGGTCCCCGGGCCCAATAATTGGGTCGTCAAGGAGCAAACTCCCCTAATAAGCAGGTGCGTGGAGGAGGGGACCCCTCATCAAATGATAAATTTGACCAAATCCTGGAAGCCATTGCGGAAATGCTGCAAGATCTGCGTAACCGGATAGATGCTGTGGCGATAGAGGTGAACTTACTATGGGGCGATCAGAAGAAGCTGACTGGGAGAGTCGCTCAGACGGATGGCGCCCTCGTGAGCTACAACCACAAGTGAAAGATCTTGAAGGCCAAGTCCGCTCTCTGGTGGCTAAGGTGCGGGAATTGGAGGATAGAGCAGAAGAATCCGATGGAAACTCCCACCGCAACAATCTTCAGGTTGTGGGATTTCCTGAGGAAGTGGAAGGCCAGGACCCAGTCTCCTTCTTTGAGCTGTGGTTCACACAGGTAGTGGCCCCGATGACCCTCCCCCACCAGTACCAGATGGAGCGGGCACATAGGGTCCCAGTGAGGCAGCTGCCTCCGGGATCAACCCCAGACCGGTGGTGCTGTGCCTGCTGAACTTTAACGACAAGGAAACTATCCTGAGGGTGGTCCGGAGTGCACTGAGGGTGGGGGGCCTCAGATACTCACTGTTATACCCAACAAAGCTCAAACTGATACTAATCAGTGTTAGACTTGGCTTTTTCAGCAGGTGCACCCCCAGACTTTTTGACCTCCTGTTTTTGACCTTGTTTTAGTTGGTTTTAGGACTCTGGACACTTTACCACTGCTATTCAGTGCTAAAGTGCATATGCTCTCCATGTAAATTGTGTTTATGGATTGGTGTTTCCGTGATTGGCTCATTTGATTTACTACTAAGTCCCTAGTACAGATTACTGTGTGTGCCCAGGTCCTGTAGATCAAATGCTGCTTATGGGCTTGCAGCACTGATTGTGCCACCTACACAGGTAGCCTTTCAAAGGTGTCTCGGACCTGCCAGTGCAGCATTTGCGCACAGGTTTTACTGCCATGTCGACCTGGCAAGTGCCTCCCCCTGGCAGGCCCTAACCTTCCCTTTTCTAACATGTAAGACACCCCTCAGGTAGGCCCAAGGTACCCTTGTGGGCAGGGTGCAGTGTATGTAAAAGGAGGGACATGTACTGGTTTGTTGTACATGTCCTGATAGTGAAGTACTGTGCATTTCGTTTTCACTGTTGAAAGGCTATCTCTCCCATAGGTTAACATGGAGGCTGCATTGTAAACACTTTTACAAATATAACTTTCCATTGGGACAAGATGGAGAAATGGAGTTTAGGCTTCCTGAACTCAGGATTAATAAATACGTCTTTTAGTAAAGATGATTTTGATATTGTGTGTTTGCAATTACCACTTTTAGATAGTGGGTATTTTCTTGTCTAATCATCCTGTGTGCCTCTGCCTTTTGTGTATTCCCTGTCTGAGTTTAGAGTGGCAGGAGCAGGGGATGTGCATTCACACTAGACAGACACACGGTGGGGGGTTGAGGTGTGTCCTGCCTTTCCTGGGTGACTCATAGCTAGGCTGAATAGACCTGGCTGCATTTGGTGTAGTAGGAGGAGTTGTTGCTTACACCTGAATGGACTGTGTCTGTCTTCCACAATGCTGTCACCACCCCCTGGAGTGAGCCTGGCCTGACCCGGGCAGAACTGGATTTTGTATGCCAGTGGAACTTTGTTTGTGCCAACTTCAAAGGGAAATGTGGTATAAATATTGGGGCCCTGAACTTTAGATTACTGCTGGACTAAGAAACCTTCCAGGAAAAGAGGTGGAAGAGCTGTGAGGAGAGACTACCACGTTGCTGTGTGCTTTGCTGGGTTGGCCTGCAGTTGCTGCTTCTGTCTTGGGCAGGAAAAGGATTGGACTGTTCTTTCTGCATTCTAAGTATCTCCAAGGCCTTGATGTAGAGCGTGCCTCCTGTTGTAAGTCTCAGAGAAATCAAAGACTTCAACCTCTTCTGGGTACAGGCTTCTGGAACTGGATATTTCAGTTGCCACAGAGGAGAAAAGGTAACCCAACGCCGTCAATGACGCCGCTGCCGGCTTCGTGACCTGAAGGTACTGCAGAGGGAACTGCCACACTTCACACCGCAACCCTGGTCTCACCGATGACGCTGTCCGAGGCTTCCACCATGTCACTGCTTGCACTGTGATCTGTGGGCACCGCACTCAGCACTGCCTCACTTCACACTGCTGCCCTGGTATCCCCGACGACACCGTCACCGCTGCCTGCACCGGGACCTGTGGACACTGCTCGTGGAGAACACAGAGCATCATCCCACTTTGCACCGCAGCCATGGTCTCTCTGCCGCCAGCGCTCCAAGCTGACATCAATGTCACTGCCTGCAATGTGGTTTGGGGGCACCGCTGGTAGGTTACTCGACACACCGTCCCGTCCCACACCATAGACTTGGCCTGCCGAGGCCAGGGCCATCAACTCCAGATCGTCAACTGACGCCACTGCTTGCACCATGATCTGTGGGCCCCGCACACCGAATTGCCCCATCTCTCACCCTAGCCTTGGGTCTACCGACCACAGCGCTTCAGCAATGATGACACCGCTGCTTGCACCGTGACCTGTTAGCACCGCAACGAGCACCGCCCCACTTTGCACCAGAGCCCTGGTCTCACTGATGCCTCTGGGCGACCGTCACCGAGCTACTGTCTGCACTGGGACCTGAGGGCAATGCAGGTCACACCACTCCACTTCACACCACAGCACCGAAGCCTGCCGAAGCCGTCACTCCTGACGTCAAACTCATGGAGTTCGACCCTACAACCTTGTTAATGTGTATATCCCCCCGCCTTGCATCGATCCACAGTTGATGCTGTCAGTTAGATAATTATCGATCTCCCCGAGGGAAGACCATCATAGGAGGGGACTTTAACAACATTTTGGAGGACAGAGTTTGCCTTGGGTTGCGGTGGAGTCCTCAGCAATGTGGCCGTGGTTTGCAAAACTGGGCTCTTCGCTTGGGTCTTAATGATGCATGAGTGTGCCCGGCACCCCTGCGCCCTGGAATACACTCACGAGTTGGCTGCCCAAGGGTCCATCTCCTGTATCGACTACTGGTTTCTTCCCGCTGATGATCTCCACTGCAGTTCAGGGGCACAGATCCTTCCCTGTGGAATATCTGACCATGCTCCAGTTCTTCTCCGCTTTGACACCCTCCCCCCCTGAGGCCTAACCAATTTGGTGTCTAAATGCCTGGTTCCTTCAGGAAGAAAAGTTTGTCGAACATTTGAGCGAGGAGCCCATTGCCTTCCTTGACTTAAACGTGGGCTTCGTGGAATCGGCGGTCACCTTGTGGGAAACCCTTAAGGTATATATGAGGGGGGTGGCTTGCTCCTTTTTAAATTAGTAACTGATCTGGAGTCGTCCATTTTGACCCGGGAGCATGAGGATCCAATCTCGTGATCAGAGGCCGAGTGGTGCCAGTTAGAACTGGGCAGAATATCCCTACATCAATTATGCATGGAGAAAGCCAAAAGGTGCTGGATGGCTTCGACGAGCCGGGTGTACGAGCGGGGTGACAAATCCAGCAAGTTGCTTCACTGGCTGGCCACACACCAGGAGGTCTCCCGGGTTGTCTCCACATACAGATCGAATCAGGAGAATGGATCGAGGATTCCACTGAGATCGCAGTGGTCTTTGCTCGCTTCTATGAAGCCTTATACGCCCCTGTGCCACGCACAGCTGCGGAGCTGGCATCGCCACTGGCTGCAGAGCTACCCTTGGCTCGCCTTTCTCCTACACAGAGATTGGTGTTAGAGCAGGATTTCTCAGTAGAAGAAATTGTAATTGTAATTGCATTTATATAGCACATACTACCCCTGACGAGGCGTTGAAGCACATTTTCAGCGAGTAGCACGCTAATCCGTCACCCTTAAAGGATTAGTGGTGAATTAGTATAGTGAAAATATGAAAGTAATTTGAGTGGTGGATATGTTAGTTAGTTATTTGAATTGAGAAGGATAGTGGAGGGATAGAAGAGGGAAAAAGGTTTGCATTTATATAGCGCTTGCTACCCTTGATGGGGTATTGAAGCGCTTTTTCGGCGAGTAGCACACTACTTCGGAACCCAGAAAGGATTATTGGTGAATTAGTATAGTGAAAATATGAAAGTAATTTGAGTGATGGATATGTTAGTCAGTTATTTGGATTGAGAAGGATAGTGGAGGGATAGAGAAGGGAAAAAGGTTTGAATTTATATAGTGCTTGCTACCCCTGATGGGTGTTGAAGCGCTTTTTGGGTGAGTAGCACGCTTCTTCGGAACCCATAAAGGATTAGTGGTGAATTAGTATAGTGAAAATATGAAAGTAATTTGAGTGGTGGATATGTTAGTCAGTTATTTGAATTGAGAAGGATAGCGTATGGGTAAAATAAGAGCAGCCATTTCAGACTTGAAACCAGGTAGAACCCTTGGCCCCGATGGGTACCCATTAAAGTTCCACCGCAAGCTTGGCCCCGCACTGACTTTGCCCCTGCTTTAGTTATTTACTGAGGCAACTGATAGAGGCCACCTACCCTCGGGGATCGACTGCACGACAATCGTGGTCCTATCTGAACAACCTGCCCGTCCTTTAATTCCATCTCCCTTATCAACAGCGACATCAAAATTTATGCCAAACTCCAGGCCAATAGAATAATAACAGTCCCACCCTCTTTGGTCCACCCGGATCAATGTGGGTTTTTTCTCTGCCTGTGAGTCAGACACTGTATTTACCGTGTTCAGGTGTTGCAGGGATTCTGCACATACACAGAACTATGCGCAGGATTATGGTACCTTGGTGTATAGGGGCTAAGCCTTCCTACCGCCTTAGTACACAAAAGCCCAGGACCAACTAGCTATAGTGTCTCACTCGCTCTCCTACATAAACACGGAGAAGCAAACGATTAGACAACCCAGAACACAACACTCCCGGATCTCTCAGGAATCGTGGTGACAAGACACACCTTTTCGCTCACTCTCTCACTCCTGTCCACAATAAGATCTGACCGAGACACGAATATAGTTCAAAATGTTTATTTTAACTAACGTGCTCTAACATGCAGTATACAAGCCACAACAAGCAGAAAAATGCATAACAGTAATACAGTTAGCATTGCAGCCAGTCCATACATTATGAAGGAGATGTCATCGTACAAAGACAATGGAGAAAGAACTACAGTGCCTAACCTCTCTCCCCATGGTAGGAATGAGTATTATTATATAATAGAAGATCTCTGGGTTTTGTTAGCAGACCCCAAACCTTATAGCGTAGATGGGATTTCTACATCATAGATGGGTGTTGCTCTTCTCCCTGGAAAGGTCCCTCTCCAAGTGTGTATCACCTAAACATGTATCCCCATAATATCAAAGTACCAGTCTCCAGCAGCAGCTGCAGTGGTATATTTTGTCTAGGTGCTAGGGCCTGACCAGAACAGAATAACAAGGGACATTGTTTATCGACCTTGCTCACAATGTTCAGACTAAACTCCAGGAACAGGCAGAGAATGAACACAGCATACAGTTCTCATGTGAAAGGCATAAACAGAGTCTTGCAAAAATAAAGTAATTTAGTAACGTGCGCAAAAGCAGCATCATGGTTGCACGAGCCATGCTAACTTAGTGATGTCGACAATGTCCCCATCAGCCACGTGACACACTCCCCTTGGCCAGGTCGTAGCACATAGTAAAACAGAATGCAATGGTAAGCAGAGACAAAGATGCCAGTGCAATGGCCAAATCAGAGTAAAAGAATTCTGAAATATGAAATCAATCAAATAAAAAATAAAAAAAATGTTTTTAAGGCTGGTCCGAAAAAGGTAACAGATTACGTCCACCGTGGAATGCAATTTGTTCCAAAAGGTCATCACCATCGTTCAAAGCGAAGAGGGATGCCATCCAGTTGAGCAGGTCGAAGGAGCAGACCTGCTCTTCATAATCCAGTGCCTCCAGGAGCTTAGCCAGGCAACTAGCGTGATATACGATGAAACTCTGTTGCAGGAGGTGCTGCGCAGCCTCACAGGTATTCCAGCGTGCCAATACTCCAAGTGCAGCCACACGCATCAAACTGCCGTTCCCAGAACAGGCCTGATCATGGGCCAGTAAGGGACCCACTACCAGATCATAATCCAGGTCAGCACGTGATGTATTGGAGAGGCAGACATCCAGGGCCCATTCGAACGGGCACCGTCGGCAATAGAACACAGGTTGCACGAAAGTAAAATAGGCGAAGCGGTGGGTAAGTCCATACCTCACTCCCAGCGTCGCCAATGGCAAGCATCCAAAAAGTTGTTGCATTCACTCACGGTGCAGATGTAATTGGCCGGGTCTGGGCAGGACCACAGGACGAGCAGCCATTGTGTAACATGAGTAGAAGTACCAGCACACCACACACCAGTAAGAGGATCAATGGAAACCCTCCGAAGGCGCTGGAAAAAATAGAATGAATAAAAGCCTGTATTACTCCAAAAATTGTCTGAAAAGATGAAACTAAGTCATATCCCGCAAGTTTAAAAAAATGTGCAAGGCCTTCAGTTTCAGACACATTAAATATTTGATGGATTAGTTCCCCAAAGTGCAGTGGGAGATTTGTATTCAATAGTGACTGAATCTCACTTGATGTTCTAGCCACCTGCAATTCGAAGGTGTCTCGAGCTGGAGTGAGAGCGACTTCTTGTTCAACAATAGCGCTTTGAGTCTGCTTAGTTTATTGAAGTCTGTTTTCAAAGTGGGAATGGAAGGCCACAGTGAACTATCTACACTACCGTGTGGGGGCGGAAAAAGCACATTGCTGCAACAAGTAACACAATGGGAAATTATTACTATATACAGAATGCCAGCCTGTAAACTGCAGCAGTTGTGGTTATTTAGGATAAGATAACTCCCATTAGAAAGCAAAGTTAACGTGGGAACAATTGAAGGGACTGGTGTTCCTTTTAGAAAACAGGCCAAATTGGGCGCTGGTACGTTGCAAGCGACGTGAAGTTGAACTTGTGTACGAACTAAAGCATGCCCCACTGTGGAATCACAGTCCTCCCCTGTCAGGAAAACTTCCTTATCTTCACGTAGACAGTGAAATGTAAACAGTAACAACCACAATTCGTGCAGGAAAGTACTACCAAGGGGTTCAAACCTACTGATTGGAAAATGTTTCATGCATACAATAAATTGAAAAAGGGAAATGGGCGAAGAAATAACCCCATGTATTAATCATACTGAGGAATCAGTCTCTGCTATTGAGAACGGTAGCTGGTCTAGTTTCTCAATATGTAATAATGTGTATGTCGAATCTTTCATGGACATAAGCTTTTGTTTATCTGTCAAATTAAAGGGTAAAAACAGGGCAGTAGCGTTTAAATAATCCCAAGGCACTTTCCCATTTTTCAATGTTTGCAAAGTCCAGCCGAATTGCATTACAGAGTGCAATTGATTTTGACCATGGTACAATAAAGACACATCATTCTGCACAATGTCAATAAGAGATGAAACAATATTGTCCAAAGTGTAAATAAGAGAAGACAAAGTATTAATGCTGTTGTCGACCACATCTAAAACCTTACGCAAGTTGTCTTGACCAAGTTGTCGCAATCTGAAAGCTGCCTCCATTTGGGACAGTTTCCAGATTTCATTATATGCCGCATATGCAAAACGTTTTGGGCGAGGGGATTTTGGACAGAAAAGGAAATCAGCCAGATCAATGTCGCCAGATAAATGTGAGATGTTGTTTCACAGACGACAAAGTAGACGGTCCCAACCATTGCTGACACAATTTACCCACAGAATATGTAGTAACCGAATGTGAGTGCGGGAAACGAGGATCTGGTCTACTGAGAGTAAATCCACTGGATGTATTTGAGAAACGCAACTGGCAAGCATTAGTATTGAGGGGCCATATTAACCAGCCCAAAGGATAAATAGTGGACGCGTTAAGGGTACCATTGTGGACCATACTGTTCAATGATTCTGAAGTACAATTTGTATACTGCTGCCAGTCGTCATAGGCGGCTAAAGACGGGAATGAGGGAGAATTTAAATTTTTAGCAGTAGCTAAACCAAAACAAGTAGTCTGTTGTATAGTCTGATTCAGGAATATCAGCTGCGATGGTATCAAACATGCACGATGCAATGATTCAGCTCCCTGCACCTGCCAATCTTTGGTACCCCATATTGATTTTAAATCGATCATGTCCGTCTAATAATCATAACCTTTCAAGGATAAATCGGCAATGAAAGTCGAAGAATATATCAATTTGGTATGGGTCAGCATGAATTTCATGTGTGTAATAGCATTCAACCTATAATAGTAAGAGTTAGGGTCGGAGAGATTTCTGTGACTGCGAACTACCCTGAAATGGTGTAGGACAATGTTCCCATTGAGTATAATTAACTGGAGTTCGGACTGTGTTGGACTTATGCAAAAAATGATAACCATATTTTTGGAAACAGAATAAATCAGCATAATTAGCAGAATTTAGATACAAATCCTCAGTTTCAAAAGCAGTGTAATATTTTAAATCTGAATACAGTGAATTTACGACATTAACATCCCAGTCATCGGAATGCAGTCCTGGCGTAATGACATCACCTAATGATACACGAAAAATGTATGGCATTTGAATCATCTCAGTCGGGCCGTAGACTTCGTATGGCACTTTATCCCAAACTATGCCATCCCTGACTGGAACAGCTGTGATGTTAACGTAGAGTTGGTCCCTTTTCATTTTATGGGAGGAAGTTTGTGGTGCCAACACCCCATCGACTGAATGGACAGCAGAGCGTTCGGGCAAATAATGGCCATTGATTAAAAGGAAAAAGACTGTCACAAATCCTATCGACATCAAGAGGAATATCATTGTTAGCACCATCCAAATGTATGTCCATGGAGGGACCAGATAAATCTTTCGAAACCATGAAAAGAAAAAACAAACTTTCATTAGAGGAGCCGCCACAGAGGATGTTGATGAAGAAGAAGAAGAACTTGAAGAAAAGTTATCTCTGTCCATATAATAACCACTAGTTCCCAGGCGAAATAATGGATGTTGATCAGCATTAAAAGATGATTGTACAGCAGTAGCGGGAATATCAAAAGTGTGTTCCAGTGGTGGAGAAGCATACTCAAGGGACGTAGCATCTGTAGATGACGACAAAACAGGCAAAACATTGATTGAGGTTTCTACTTCACGTTCCTGGATTGCAGGAATCGCTGTGAATGACATCTGTTGCAGAGAAACATCCTGCCGAGGAATGCTATTAGGCATACTATTCAGTATCGGCCATATGGTGTAACTTGACATGTTCAATGGAAATGAATCGTTCCTCCTTCCAACCAGGTAGTGGAGGTAAAATCACTGTACGAGTACCCTTTAATCCAAGAACTGGTACTGGTGCATGGTAGGATGGACCAAATTCTTTTTTGTTCTCCAACTTCTCCTGGACGAGATCACCCACTTTAGGAAGCCATCCCGATACAGGAATCAGCACCGCTGCATCTGTGGACAAGGGCATATGATCCTTTGCAAGGGCATCTCGAGTGTTTTGTAGATCCTGTAACATAGCACAATGGTTATCTACGTCAAATGTTGCGGCAGCTGCCGCAACCTCTAGACCATGGGTACTCACAAACATTTTCCCAGGGGCCGCAAAGTTTGGTCAATGGTATGACCGAGGGCCGCACTGATGCCAACGGGGGGTGTAAATTCAGTGTAGGGGAAGCAAGGCATATATATATCTAGTGGCTGTCTTTACAAATGAAGGTGTTCCTAAAGTTAAGGGCCTAGTTTCTTCCTTTCCCTAACTGCAATTAACCTTTAAATAAGTTCTTGCTGTATATTTAACTTTTTTTTCATGTTAGTGCTTAGTCGAGTAAACGGCAGCCCAGTGCTGCTGCTGCCCAGGGGGCCGCATGTAAAGGTCAGGAGGGCCGCATGCGGCCCCCGGGCCGTACTTTGAGTATCACTGGTCTAGACCATCATGGTCTGGCACAAACATTTTAATGCCAAAGAGCATTTCGTATGGGGTCCGCCCACCTAGAGATCTTCTAGGGAGATTATTTAGTGCACGTTGGACACCATACAAATGAGTCAGCCAACCCCGACCATTACCTAGAACCCTAGCTGTCAAAGACTGCTTTAAGTCATGGTTCATTCGCTTCACTACGGTACTGCCCTCAGGCCTGTATGGAGATGAAAATTACAGCAGTACCCCCAAAGACCTCATTGTGTCTTTGTAAGCCTTAGAGGAAAACGCTGGACCTTGGTCTGAATGGAAGGCGCCACAGGCAAATGTTCCGACAAAGACACACAAGTCGCTTATGACATTTTGAGTGTCAGCACTACGTTGTAGCCAAACCCAAGGGAATCTCGTGCATGAATCTACTGCAACCAAAATATATTTATATGCAGTGTCTGATGACAAAGGACCGCAGTGATCAAGGTAAATACAACCAAATGGATGATTTGAAATATAAAGTTGCGTATGTGGTGGACGTGCAACTGTAGATGGCTTAATCTGTTGACAAATGTCACAAGACAGAACATAATTACAAGTCTGTTTATACAGGCCACGCCACCAATAATGCTGCTGCAAGAGAGACACTGTCGCTGAAACCCCAGCATGTGCAGATGCCGTGCCCTCATGAGCGGCTATGATCAAAGGAAGCCTGCGGTCCTCGATGGGAATCAGCCGATCCCCAACGGACGGTATTTTTGCAAATGGGACTTGCTCAGGTGACAAATGATAAGAATACTTTGAAGGAAAACCTGGGGGGTACGATGTCCCATCTTTCGTTGCCGCTATAGCAGCAAGTATGTCATTGTCTACTTTAGTCATGGACCTTTTTACGGCTGCTACTGAACAAGTGGCTACTGCAGTTTTGGCTGCCTCATCAGCCATAGAATTACCAACAGCATGTGCTCCCAGACGCTGATGGCCAAGAGTATGGATAACATGTGTGAGGGGTAAACTCTCCTTAAGAGCTGCCACTTGAACACAAAGCGTTTTATGCTTTATTGCGCTGCCTTTAGAATCTCAATAATCATTCTGAGACCAAAAGAACAAATTGTCATTAAAGGATTTCACACAATAAAATGAATCGCACACTATAAGAGTGGGCACTGTGGGATCAGCGAATTCGAGAGCCAACATCAAAGCACGCAGCTAAGCCAATTGAGCTGTACAGTCTCCTAGAGCTTGTGTGTGCACCAACGAAGACTTGAACTCACCGTCAACCATAGCTTCTGTCACTATAGCGCAGGCAGCCGAATAAGCATGTTTAGAGCCCACGGCTGGTTGAGCAGATCCGTTGGTATAAATGATACATTTGAACCGATCCAGAGGAAGGAGAGGCGACGGAGGTGGATGAACCTGTTCGTATTGTAAAAACTCCTGCGTCTGTAATGATGGGTCAAAGATAAAAGTGACATCTGCCGATGTCAATGAACTAGCCCACTGAATACAACATGGATGTAAAGCCTTAGAATTCGGAACACTCGCCTTCATGACCGCTTCTAGAGCAGGCACAGGCGAGACCATAAGAATGCGTTTACCTTGAGCGAGAGAGCGTTCTTTAAGAATCGCAATCTGGACTGCTATAAGGATTTTTCAATCGAAGAGAAACGCATCTCCGCTGAAGTGTACAAGTGCAATTTGCATGCAATGGGGACTGTATCCCTCTCATTAAACATCAAGTACGTGAAACCCACTGTACCCGGTACAATCCGTATGACTAAATTCGTAGAATTGTCTCTTGTTAAGAGGAAGTTGGTCGCAAGCATATCTGACTGCAAAGACTGAAGAATTGCGATGTGTTCCGGAAGCCAGCTGGAAGACGAAAAAGTGGGTTGTATCAACGCATAAAGCGGCTTGATAGGCTGGGCATATTCCGGAATGTATGTTCTTCCGAAATTTAGGAATCCCAGCAAAGATTGTAACTTCTTTAAAGTTGAAGGAGGTTGCAATTGTGCACATTTCTCTAAGAAATGAGGGGCTAAGCCCCTACCTTCATTGTTGAGTTCATCACCCAAAAAGAGCACCGCCAAATAAGCAATGCGAAACTTAGCAAAGTAAAATTTGTCTCCTAGGTCGGCAAAAGACATAATGACACGATCAACGCAGACTAGATGCGGTATCAACTCGTCATCTGTCAAATAAATGTCATCCACGTATTAGAAAGCATCTGGGTCTATGTTATGCAAAAGCGACACAACACGCGCAGCAAAAGCCCCAGGGCTATTCTTATAGCCCATAGGCAAACGTGTAAATTATTTCTGATTGTCGACCGCGGTAAATGCAGTCAAGTCACGGCTATCAGGAGCCAGATTGTGACTGTAAAATCCATTGGATATATCAAGTGTTGTTTTCTACTTTTTATGGACTATGTTATTTATCAATGCAGAGCTGTGTGTGTTTTGTACGGCAAATGTACGAACATGTCTATTCAAATTCCTGTAGTCCAACACTATACCATAGGAACTGTCCGGTTTCACTATCGGAAAAAGAGGATTATTCATTGATGAAACACAGGTTTCAATTACACCCTGATATTCCAAATTGGGTCAAGATGTCACTCACAGATGCTTTGGCATCCCATTTGATTGGGTATTGGGCTTGTGGCTGTGGTGTAGAACATAAAGGTATCTCATGGGCCGGTGATAGTTTGTCCCAACCCACTTGATTACGATACACAGCCGGCGCTAGGGCCAAAGCCCATTCCAACGTGTAAGCTTGTTTAGCCTCCTCCGAGATGTAACAGGAAAAACTAGGAAGTATTACATCTTCCCCTTGTGAAGAAGCCAAGGCGAATGGGAGAGTCCAACAAAATGTCATACGAGGATGTAAGGCTTTCCCAAAAGATTGCCTTAATTGTCCGTCTGAAATCACCCTCAATTTGGAGGATTATCTCATGAAGTCTATCCGGGGGTGCAACCCGTGTATCTGCTGTTTCCACTGTTACAAAAATATCAGTTGCTCTCACCTGACAAGGATGGAGTGCCTCCCGCACTATGGTAACTTCTGCCACGCTGTCGAGGAGTATCACAGCCCATCTCCAATTGAGGAGCAGGGTTCTCACCGTCTGAGGCATATTTCGCTGTCAAAGCGGCAACTTTCTTCTTCTGAAACGGGGCACGGTACGGAAGCTGTCCCTCCTGCTTTGCTTTTACATCAAACTGTCATGGCGGATCACATGTTAGTTGAGTGGTCTCGACTTGTCTGCGATCCTGCCGCTCCCCGCCACCAAACTGTGGGTCCGATGATTCCTGAAAGGAACGAGGAGAGCGCAGATCAGGAACCTGAAATCTTTCTGGTGTCTTAAGTTTAATAATAATAATAAAGGCATTTGTAGAGCGCGCAGTTACCCCAAATGGGGTGTCCCGGCGCTATTACAGACAGTGGGCAGGATAGGGGGCCAGCAGAACTAGTCATGCCGACTAAAAAGCCAGGTTTCCAGGGACTTTCTAAACTCCTGTTCGGACTGCATCGTGCGAAAGTGCAGGGGGAGGTTGTTCCAGCATTTGGTGGTACCCACCTCGAATGTTCTACCTCCCATTCTAGCTTTCGCAAAACGGGGTATGAAAAGAAAACATTTGTTGTTAGACCTTAAAGATCTGGTTTGTTGATAGGGTCGGAGTCTCCTCCTCAAATAGATCGGCCCTCTTCCTTTATCTGCGCGAAAGGCAAATGTCAGGGCCTTGAATTCAATCCGTTTGGCTATTGGCAGCCAATGTAGTTGCCTAAGGTAAGGGGAAATGTGATGTCGAAGCGGGACACCACAGACCAGACGGACAGCGGCATTTTGAACAATCTGGAGTCTAAACAAGTTTAGTGCGGTCACGCAAATCATATCTACATTCAGAAGTATCATGTGTCGGCGAACCTGCACGCGAACCTTGCTTCTGTTGTTGCTGCCGCTTATTTGTATTCCAGTTCTTCTTTGGAAAGACTGGACCTTCTGGCAGAGGCTTATTTTGTGTCTGAGTAAAAGGTCTAATTCCCAAATTATTGCACCCCAAGGATTTATATACTTTAGCTGTAATCTTTGACAATTCACGTTGTTTATCAATGTCAGACACTGCCTCAAGGCGCTGGCTCACCTGCAAGCTGACTGCCTCCCCCTTAACGTTAGCCAGAATCATGCCGGAGACTATAGGGAATGCCCCCACTAGTCTCATCCCCAACTCCAGGGCGGCTTCCGCCCCGTGTTCATCCTGAACTTTCTTAAGAACTGTCGGAAGCACAGTCATGGAGGGGGTGCCAAAGCACAGGGAGTAAACCGCGGCAAACACCTTCTCCCAAGTAGTGCAATCTGCCAAATTTGGAATAAGGCCTTTTGGTAAGCTCATGGTTAGTATCATGTGTTTATCCACAGGAGACGTGTATGGAAATACAGCCTCGAGTTGCTCAAATTTCTCGGCCAACCAAAAAGGGAATTCATCCCTATTCTGTGGATGCTTCCCCATCACCAAATTAATCATGATAGGACTTATAACCATGCCCCCATGCCCTGGTGGCTGAGCGGCACCCGCAGGAACCGCTGGTACATTACGAGAAAAATATTGAATGACACTTCTATGTATGTGAATTAAAGACGTGTGTAAAATTTGCAGCTCTGCGCGTGAAACAGTCAGATAATTTGGATGTGGAGTAAAGCCTGCCAAAACGGGCCAAGTGGCTCCGTCGACCGACAAGGGTCCGAGACGGACCACTGAAAGAGGGTGAGGTATGGCACCATTAAACCATATGGTGTGCTCCCAAGCTGACAATGGCACTTCAAGTAAACGAAACGGACGGTATTGTTGTGGCACCGCACCATGTTCATATTCATGAAAGAAATTATCGTTTCCATCAACCGCAGGAAATGTAACCCAGGAGTAAAAACTCTCACAAAAAGATCTGACCGAGACACGAATATAGTTCAAAAGGTTTATTTTAACTAACGTGCTCTAACATGCAGTATACGTGCCACAACAAGCAGAAAAATGCACAACAGTAATACAGTTAGCATTGCAGCCAGTCCATACATTATGAAGGGAGATGTCATTGTACAAAGAAAACGGAGAAAGGACTACAGTGCCTAACCTCCCTACCCTTGGTAGGAATGAGTATTATTATATAATAGAAGATCTCTGGGTTTTGTTAGCAGACCCCATACCTTATAGCATTAATGGGAATTCTACATCATAGATGGGTGTTGCTCTTCTCCCTGGAAAGGTCCCTCTCCAAGTGTGTATCACCTAAACATGTATCCTCATAATATCAAAGTATCAGTCTCCAGCAGCAGCTGCAGTGGTATGTTTTGTCTAGGTGCTAGGGCCTGACCAGAACAGAATAGCAAGGGGCATTGTTTATCGACCTTGCTCACAATGTTCAGACTAAACTCCAGGAACAGGCAGAGAACGAACATAGCAAACAGTTCTCATGTGAAAGGCATAAACAGAGTCTTGCAAAAATAAAGTCATTTAGTAACGTGCGCAATAGCAGCATCATGGTTGCACGAGCCATGCTAACTTAGTGATGTCGACAATGTCCCTATCGGCCACGTGATACAGGTAGCTCTGTCTCAGGTCAAGGCCTTGGCAGGTCCTCTTGGTCGACTTCAAAAAGGCCTTTGATACAGTTGACTAGTCTTTCCCTTGTGGAAACTCTAATTGCCATGGGGTTCGGACCACGGTTCCGAGCCTATATGAGGGTCCTTTACGCTGGGCCCCGGGCTCTGGTACGCATTAATGGCACCCTGTCTCATGAATTCTCTATTTGATGTGGCACTCAACACTGTTGCCCCCTGTCTCTGCTCCTATTTGCTGTAATTATGGAACCCCTGCAACTTGGGTGTGATGCGACGCACAAGTGTGGCTGTTCGATTGGGGCCTTTCTATAGAAGACCGCATCCCTCTGTATGCTGATGACATCCTGCTATTTATGTCCTGGCCGGCAGAGTCCGGACTCAGGGTCCTCCAAATCCTATGGCTCTTCGGCAAGGCATTGGGATTGTATCAATTGGTCTAAGTCTCTATGGGTCCCCATGCAGGGTGACCACAGAAATGTGTCATGGCAGTATCAAATCCCAGTCGCCTGGCTCAGCTTCCAGTATCAGGGGATGTATATCTCCATGGAGCAGGGGCTAACGTGGAGCCTCAACTTGGGCCTGTTCCGCATAAGGTTCATGAGGACTTGAAGCATTGGCACAGCCTCCCCCTCAATGTCATGTGTCATGTGGCCCTGTTCTAAATGATGATCCTCCTGAAACTATCGTATGCACTAAAAAACTATCCCCTACGCTTGTCCCGTTCATGTTTTGATGCCTTTCAGGCCATGGGACACCAGTTAATTTGGGCAGGTGGCACTCTTAAGGTAGCATGGGGGAAATGCACCTGGGACTCCTACCACGGGGGGATAGCCAGGACGGACTTTAGGCTCTACTACTGGGCTACCCAACTTCTTCCTCTGAATGACTGGTTGCACGGGGGTGGGATGATCCCGCATATGTGAGTTGCCCTATTAGGTCTCAACAGGATAGTTGGGATCATATATGGTTCCCCCATCCTCTCCCAGCTATATGAGATTACCCGGGTGGTGTTTTACATGTGGAGGCCTGCACTTCACTAGACTGGGTGGAACCAGAGGCTCATTCTGGAGACTCCCCTATGAGAGGGCACATGGCTCACCCATGTGACCTCCCTTGAGGGCATCAGGGGATGAGACAAAATAGGGATTTCCAGACTTGGAGACGTCTGGAGGGGTGTGGCGCTGAAGTCCTTTTAGGAGCTGGCAACAGATTTTAGCATGCCTTCCTCCCAACTTTTTCGTTATTTACAGCTTCACCATGCTTTAATTACATCAGCATAATTTGCATAATTTTGGTAATTTCGTGTCATGAAATTTACATGAAAATTACAAAGACTTTACGCCGTTACACCACATTATGTAATTTCGGAGAGAAATTTTATCACGAGGTGTACCATTCTGGTAATTATTTTATGTGAGTGGCAATTTCGGTAGATTTTTACCCAAGTGGGCCATTTGGGTAATTTTTTGCACAAAACTACAAATCCGAATGCAAGTGACAGTGTTTTGAACACATGCGCCAGTTACTTTAATGTGGGCAGTCAACAAACATTTTAGATAGATTATTTTAACAGAAAAGAACATTTGAGTAATTTTGAGTGCAAAAATACAAATCCAAATGAAAGTGGAAGAGTCTTGCACATGAGCAACTGGAAATCAACTTGAAATTACATTTGCAAGTCAACTTTGTGCCCGAACGAACCGTTCAGGTAAATGTTTGAGTGTGAGAAGCATTTTGTGATCATTTTGCGTAATTATGCTACAGCAAATTATGCAAGGTGTGCACATCCCTAGAAAAAATTTCCATCACACTGTAAAACTCACCTGTGCCATTTTCAACCAATTCGTGTTTGCAAATAATCCTGTGTAAAATATATTGCAATATACACCAAGGGCCTGATTCACAGAACTAACTTACGTCAAAAACGTAAAGTTAGTACTTTTTGGTATTCACAGAATACACTTACTCATTTTGGTATTCACAGAATGAACTTACTCATTTCGGTATTCACAGAAGTTTAGTAGTCCTAACTTTAGGACTCCTAAATGCCTTCTGTGAATACCGAAAGTCTTAAAGTTAGGATTTTTCTCAGTTTAGGAGTAGTAAAGTGAGGACTCCTAACTTTAGGACTCCTAAATGCCTTCTGTGAATACTGAAAGTCTTAAAGTTAGGATTATTCTCAGTTTAGTAGTAGTAAAGTTAGGACTACTAACTTCTGTGAATACCGAAATGAGTAAGTTCATTCTGTGAATACCAAAATGAGTAAGTGTATTCTGTGAATACCAAAAAGTACTAACTTTACGTTTTTGACGTAAGTTAGTTCTGTGAATCAGGCCCCAAAAGTCTCTAACTCAAGCCTAGAACAGGAAACACATATTTTAGATATCAGAGTTTATAAATAATGTTTTAAAAACTTGGGGGCATATGTACAAGCCCTTATCGCCACGGGAACATCACTTTTTCTGACGTTCCTGTGGCAATAGGGGCTTTGCCTTATTTACAAGGCAGCGTTAAGCCTCTTAACTGGCTTAACGTTGCCTTGTAAATATGGCCCCCTTTCACGCTATGCTTAGCGTGAAAGGGGTGGGCAGTGGGTGTTGCAGTGGGTGTTTAACCGCAACACTGATTGATTTTGGCGCTGTCCCCTATTTACAAGGGTGGCATAAATAGGAGGCAGAGCCAAAATTAAGACCAGGGAAAACATGGTCTTAACTTGGCGAAACGAGGAAAAATGCTTTATTTCTCCTCGTTTTGCTTTTCCATGTGTGCTGCCTTGTACAGCACACATGGAAAAGCTAAACGCCTTCGATTGTTTATGTGTAGGAAGGTGTCCCTCCCTGCACATAAACAATCTTTTAAAAATGACATTTTGTAACTTTCATGTGTGCTGCATCAAGCAGCACACATAGAAGTGATAAAACGGCATTTAAAGATTGTTTATGTGCAGGAAGGGACACCTTTCTACACATAAACAATCTTCCCCTGCACGCAACACCCTTGCACTATGGTGCAAGGGTACCTGCGTTGGCGCTAAGGTGCTAAACTTAGCGCCAGTGCAGGGGGAAACGCAAGGCTGCACCATGTTCTTGTAAATATGGTGCAGCCTTGCGTGTCTGAAGTGGCGGAGTGAGGCGTTAAGCCATGACGGCTAACGCCTCACTTCGCCACTTCTTTGTACAATAGGCCCTTGGTTTCTTTAAGGTGAGAAGAGAGACATGGTCAATTAAATGTGGTGAGTGATTAGTAATTGATGTTATACAAATAAACCAAGGAAAAACCTAAACACATAACTTCATTTGTATCAGAGTCTCAGAGTTGATATTGACCTCAAAGTGGTGTTTATTGTTATCATAAAAATTATAATGATTTGTAATCCTTGGCGGCATTAACTATTTAATTTTATTAGTCAAGATATGTTTCTAAGCCTGTATACTGTAAACAATAGCACACATTAAGAAAGACTTTAAATGCCTTCGCCTTCCTCCTGATGGTACAACCTGTGGTATTCATATACTTCACACCTCTTGATCTTGCCCAATAATGCTACTTTATTCATGTTAAGCTGGTGTGGAGTCCGCTGTCCAAGCTGAGAGCAAGTCATCTCTCCGCCTCAAAGCCCAGAAAGAGCCGAGACCTCTGTTCTGCATCACCGACATGGAATACATTTGCATCATAATGAGAGTGGAAACAGAGAGGAATAGAACAGCTGGAATAAAAAACAAGAATTAATTATCCTGGAATTCAAAGAAACAAGGTATGGAACTTTAGCAGCATGAAGAAAACTCTCACTAGATTTTGCTAAAGTTACCTACCTGTAAATATGGTTGTTTATTAGTGAATGAATATCTTCTTCTTTTTGTACTTTGAGGATGGAAAATGTGCCAATAAAATAATGAATTCCCTTATGAAATGCCTTGCTGATGACTACTAAATTTGTATTACTGCAGGATCTCAATACTTGTCCTGATTTTTTGAGGAGAAAATCTATATTCTACTGTGCCACAATGCTATTTTGAGGCACCCGTTTCACAAGAAATGGGGGAACATGATATGCTAATGCCACCTGTGAGCAGCTGCTACTTTTTCCTCCTTGTGCAAAAAGAACAATTGATGGACAGAATGAAGAACAATGTCTTACATTCACCCCAGTACAGAGATCCTGGCCTACATCCATTGTTTTTTTGCTCCCCATGCCATTCCAGTTTGAACCCAGCCATATGCAAATCAGTCTTGACCCTGTGCCCAATGGGAACAGTCCAGCCCGAACTGCCAGGTCAGGTCCTCCCTGGACTGGAAACAAGCATCCTAGGACCGGTTTCGGGGTTTCACCCCTCATCAGCCAGGATAGCTTGACTCCAGTGGCATGGAGAGCACGGGACCCACGTATGGGCATATCCGACCCACTCGGGGTAACAAATGCAAAAAGGAACAATTGATGGACAGAATGCAGAACAATGTCTTACATTCACCCCAGTATAGATATCTGGGCCTAAATCCATCGTTTTTTGCTCCCTATGCCATTCCAGTTTGAACCCAGCCATATGCAAATCAGTCTTGACCCTGTGCCCAATGGGAACAGTCCAGCCCGAACTGCCAGGCCAGGTCCTCCCTGGACAGGAAACAAGCATCCTAGGACCGTTTTCAGGGTTTCACCCCTCATCAGCCAGGATAGCTTGACTCCAGTGGCATGGAGAGCATGGTACCCACGTCTGGGCATACCTGTCCCACTCGGGTGACAAATGCAAAAAGAACAATTGATGGACAGAATGCAGAACAATGTCTTACATTCACCTCAGTACAGAGATCTGGGCCTAAATCCATCGTTTTTTTGCTCCCCATGCCATTCCAGTTTGAACCCAGCCATATGCAAATCAGTCTTGACCCTGTGCCCAATGGGAACAGTCCAGCACGAACTGCCAGGACAGGTCCTCCCTGGACTGGAAACAAGCATCCTAGGACCGGTTTCAGGGTTTCACCCGTCATCAGCCAGGATAGCTTGACTCCAGTGGCATGGAGAGCACGGTACCCACATCTGGGCAGACCCGTCCCACTCAGGGTGACAAATGCAAAAAGAACAATTGATGGACAGCATGCAGAATAATGTCTTACATTCACCCCAGTACAGAGATCAGGGTCTAAATCCATCATTTTTTTGCTCCCCATGCCATTCCAGTTTGAACCCAGCCATATGCAAATCAGTCCTGACCCTGTGCCCAATGGGAACAGTCCAGCCCGAACTGCCAGGCCAGGTCCTCCCTGGACTGGAAACAAGCATCCTACGACCGGTTTCGGGGTTTCACCACTCATCAGCCAGGATAGCTTGACTTCAGTGGCATGGAGAGCACGGGACCCACGTATGGGCATACCCGTCTCACTCGGGGTGACAAATGCAAAAAGAACAATTGATGGACTGAATGCAGAACAATGTCTTACATTCACCCCAGTACAGATATCTGGGCCTAAATCCATCGTTTTTTTGCTCCCCATGCCATTCCAGTTTGAACCCAGCCATATGCAAATCAGTCCTGACCCTGTGCCCAATGGGAACAGTCCAGCCCAAACTGCCAGGCCAGGTCCTCCCTGGACTGGAAACAAGCATCCTAGGACCAGTTTCAGGGTTTCACCCCTCATCAGCCAGGATAGCTTGACTCCAGTGGCATGGAGAGCACAGTACCCACGTCTGGGCATACCTGTCCCACTCGGGTGACAAATGCAAAAAGAACAATTGATGGACAGAATGCAGAACAATGTCTTACATTCACCCCAGTACAGAGATCTGGGCCTAAATCCATCGTTTTTTTGCTCCCCATGCCATTCCAGTTTGAACTTAGCCATAGGCAAATCAGTCTTGACCCTGTGCCCAATGGGAACAGTCCAGCCCGAACTGCCAGGCCAGGTCCTCCCTGGACTGGAAACAAGCATCCTAGGACCGGTTTCGGGGTTTCACTCCTCATCAGCCAGGATAGCTTGACTCCAGTGACATGGAGAGCATGGGACCCACGTCTGGGCACACCCGTCCAACTCAGGGTGACAAATGCAAAAAGAACAATTGATGGACAGAATGCAGAACAATGTCTTACATTAACCCCATTACAGAGATCTAGGCCTAAAGCCATCATTTTTTTGCTCCCCATGCCATTCCAGTTTAAACCCAGCCATATGAAAATCAGTCTTGACCCTGTGCCCAATGGGAACAGTCCAGCCCGAACTGCCAGGGCAGGTCCTCCCTGGACTGGAAACAAGCATCCTAGGACCGGTTTCGGGGTTTCACCCCTCATCAGCCAGGATAGCTTGACTCCAGTGGCATGGAGAGCACGGGACCCACGTATGGGCATATCCGACCCACTCGGGGTAACAAATGCAAAAAGAACAATTGATGGACAGAATGCAGAACAATGTCTTACATTCACCCCAGTATAGATATCTGGGCCTAAATCCATCGTTTTTTTGCTCCCCATGCCATTCCAGTTTGAACCCAGCCATATGCAAATCAGTCTTGACCCTGTGCCCAATGGGAACAGTCCAGCCCGAACTGCCAGGCCAGGTCCTCCCTGGACAGGAAACAAGCATCCTAGGACCGGTTTCAGGGTTTCACCCCTCATCAGCCAGGATAGCTTGACTCCAGTGGCATGGAGAGCATGGTACCCACGTCTGGGCATACCTGTCCCACTCGGGTGACAAATGCAAAAAGAACAATTGATGGACAGAATGCAGAAAAATGTCTTACATTCACCCCAGTACAGATATCTGGGCCTAAATCCATCGTTTTTTTGCTCCCCATGCCATTCCAGTTTGAACCCAGCCATATGCAAATCAGTCTTGACCCTGTGCCCAATGGGAACAGTCCAGCCCGAACTGCCAGGACAGGTCCTCCCTGGACTGGAAACAAGCATCCTAGGACTGGTTTCGGGGTTTCACCCCTCATCAGCCAGGATAGCTAGACTCCAGTGGCATGGAGAGCACGGTACCCACGTCTGGGCATACCCGTCCCACTCAGGGTGACAAATGCAAACAGAACAATTGATGGACAGCATGCAGAATAATGTCTTACATTCACCCCAGTACAGAGATCAGGGTCTAAATCCATCATTTTTTTGCTCCCCATGCCATTCCAGTTTGAACCCAGCCATATGCAAATCAGTCCTGACCCTGTGCCCAATGGGAACAGTCCAGCCCGAACTGCCAGGCCAGGTCCTCCCTGGACTGGAAACAAGCATCCTACGACCAGTTTTGGGGTTTCACCACTCATCAGCCAGGATAGCTTGACTCCAGTGGCATGGAGAGCACGGGACCCACGTATGGGCATACCCGTCCCACTCGGGGTGACAAATGCAAAAAGAACAATTGATGGACAGAATGCAGAACAATGTCTTACATTCACCCCAGTACAGATATCTGGGCCTAAATCCATCGTTTTTTTGCTCCCCATGCCATTCCAGTTTGAACCCAGCCATATGCAAATCAGTCTTGACCCTGTGCACAATGGGAACAGTCCAGCCCAAACTGCCAGGCCAGGTCCTCCCTGGACTGGAAACAAGCATCCTAGGACCAGTTTCAGGGTTTCACCCCTCATCAGCCAGGATAGCTTGACTCCAGTGGCATGGAGAGCACAGTACCCACGTCTGGGCATACCTGTCCCACTCGGGTGACAAATGCAAAAAGAACAATTGATGGACAGAATGCAGAACAATGTCTTACATTCACCCCAGTACAGATATCTGGGCCTAAATCCATCGGTTTTTTGCTCCCCATGCCATTCCAGTTTGAACCCAGCCATATGCAAATCAGTCTTGACCCTGTGCCCAATGGGAACAGTCCAGCCCGAACTGCCAGGCCAGGTCCTCCCTGGACTGGAAACAAGCATCCTAGGACCGGTTTCGGGGTTTCAACCCTCATCAGCCAGGATAGCTTGACTCCAGTGACATGGAGAGCATGGGACCCACGTCTGGGCACACCCGTCCAACTCAGGGTGACAAATGCAAAAAGAACAATTGATGGACAGAATGCAGAACAATGTCTTACATTAACCCCATTACAGAGATCTGGGCCTAAAGCCATCGTTTTTTTGCTCCCCATGCCATTCCAGTTTAAACCCAGCCATATGCAAATCAGTCTTGACCCTGTGCCCAATGGGAGCAGTCCAGCCCGTACTGCCAGGCCAGGTCCTCCCTGGACTGGAAACAAGCATCCTAGGACCGGTTTCGGGGTTTCACACCTCATCAGCTCGGATAGCTTGACTCCAGTGGCAGGGAGAGCACGGTACCCACGTCTGGGCATACCCGTCCCACTCAGGGTGACAAATGCAAAAAGAACAAGTGATGGACAGCATGCAGAATAATGTCTTACATTCACCCCAGTACAGATATCAGGGCCTAAATCCATCATTTTTTTGCTCCCCACGCCATTCCAGTTTGAACCCAGCCATATGCAAATCAGTCCTGACCCTGTGCCCAATGGGAACAGTCCAGCCCGAACTGCCAGGCCAGGTCCTCCCTGGACTGGAAACAAGCATCCTAGGACCGGTTTCGGGGTTTCACCACTCATCAGCCAGGATAGCTTGACTCCAGTGGCATTGAGAGCACGGGACCCACGTATGGGCATACCCGTCCCACTCGGGGTGACAAATGCAAAAAGAACAATTGATGGACTGAATGCAGAACAACGTCTTACATTCACCCCAGTATAGATATCTGGGCCTAAATCCATCGTTTTTTTGCTCCCTATGCCATTCCAGTTTGAACCCAGCCATATGCAAATCAGTCTTGACCCTGTGCCCAATGGGAACAGTCCAGCCCGAACTGCCAGGCCAGGTCCTCCCTGGACAGGAAACAAGCATCCTAGGACCGTTTTCAGGGTTACACCCCTCATCAGCCAGGATAGCTTGACTCCAGTGGCATGGAGAGCACGGTACCCACGTCTGGGCATACCTGTCCCACTCGGGTGACAAATGCAAAAAGAACAATTGATGGACAGAATGCAGAACAATGTCTTACATTCACCCCAGTACAGAGATCTGGGCCTAAATCCATCGTTTTTTTGCTCCCCATGCCATTCCAGTTTGAACCCAGCCATATGCAAATCAGTCTTGACCCTGTGCCCAATGGGAACAGTCCAGCCCGAACTGCCAGGCCAGGTCCTCCCTGGACTGGAAACAAGCATCCTAGGACCGGTTTCGGGGTTTCACCCCTCATCAGCCATGATAGCTTGACTCCAGTGGCATGGAGAGCACGGTACCCACGTCTAGGCATACCCGTCCCACTCAGGGTGACAAATGCAAAAAGAACAATTGAGGGACAGCATGCAGAATAATGTCTTACATTCACCCCAGTACAGAGATCAGGGCCCAAATCCATCGTTTATTTGCTCCCCATGCCTCTTCCAGTTTGAACCCAGCCATATGCAAATCAGTCCTGACCCTCTACCCAATGCGAACAGTCCAGCCCGAACTGCCAGGCCAGGTCCTCCCTGGACTGGAAACAAGCATCCTAGGACCGGTTTCGGGGTTTCACCCCTCATCAGCCAGGATAGCTTGACTCCAGTGGCATGGAGAGCACAGGACCCACGTCTGGGCATACCCGTCCCACTCAGGGTGGCAAATGCAAAAAGAACAATTGATGGACAGAATGCAGAACAATGTCTTTCATTCACCCCAGTACAGAGATCTGGGCCTAAATCCACCGGTCCTAGGATGCTTGTTTACGGTCCAGGGAGGACCTGGATTGGCAGTTCGGGCTGGACTGTTCCCATGAGAAACAGGGTCAAGACTGATTTGCATATGGCCAGGTCTAAACTGGGGTGGCATGGTGAGCAAAAGAATGATGGATTTAACCCAGATCTCTTGACTGGGGGTGAATGTTTTGATTTGTTCTGCATTGTGTCCATCAATTGTGTGTCTTTTTCTTTTTCCTCCTTAGCACGTGTGAGAACCAAATACATCTGTCTATGGGCCTTTGAGGTCTTAGGACATCACAACAGGGTGTCCTGAGAATTCAGTGAAATGGTCTAAACCTGAAAATACTATTGGCACACCCTACTCTGGATTTTGCTCTGCACTGGTGAAGAGAAAACCTTGTGTCTGGGGACTGCTGACTCTATCACTGGAACTTACATCATCATAGTCCCACCTACAGTGGTATTCGGCAAAGAAAGAAAGTAAAACGTAACTGGGAATGTACTTACATCAATTGGGCAAAGAAGTGCCATTCTTAGATTGCTTCATCGCAACCACTTTGCAGGATCTTTCTCTACTGTTGCAAAACTATCTCCTATGGACTACAATAAGCTTCCTCTAATGCTACAGACTCCTACATAGTCCAAGTCTGCCCACTCTGCCCTATGAAGATCACAAAGCCAAAATAAGGCTACAAAAAAGAGGAGAAACGCATTAGAGAGTCCCAGAGCATTCAATTTCACCGCTTTGAGGATTGGCTTTTGTATGACACATTCTTGCCTGAAATATTCAATTTTAATTTGTTTACTTCAATACAGTGAGTCCCACAGACTTGCCTGTTAGCTCCCAACAAATGAAGGATTTCGACCCAGGTGGCTGGTGAAGCATGTATTCCAGAAGGGTGACTAAGTCTGAAGGAAATTGTGTTTATCAGGGCTAAATCAGAGCACCCACCTGACTATCTACACTTGCCAGTCACATTACTTCTTACCTAATTCCACTGACAACTTCCAAGCAATCCACAGATCATAAATTAGATGTAGATGGGAATTAAAACCTCTGCTTTCTAAAGCAAGTGCTAGATTTGCAAGAGGATCACATGACTGTACCTCCTCCATCTTAGGAATGTTATGGTAGAAGAACTTCCACTAGTTGATTCTCTTCTAAATTGTGTATTTTCCTCCAGAAATCTGAGTATTGATCCTAGTCCCTTTTTTGACAGATTTTCCCATAGGCTTGAATTGACTCCATGTTAACAGATGGTCATTCTGATTTTCATTGGAACGGTTGAAAAGAGTTTGTTCACTTCTTCTTTATCATTTCCTCTCCACTTTTCTTGTGATTTAAGGCTAACCAATTTTGTGATATTTTTATGAATGTTATGGCTCACATTTACAAACCTTTTGCACTGGGTTTGCATCATAAAAGTGACACAAACCTACGCAAAAACTTTTTTGTTGGATTTTCTTTTCAGTGCAGAACTGTTTCGCGCTGGAAGGTTGCCAAAAAGTAACGCAAAGCACTCTTCGCATTACTCTGCATCAGAGGGGCATTACATGGGTGGCACATGGGCTTTCATGCTACCACCCACGCTTTTTGATGCAAAACCCTATATACTAACAGCAGTAGACATAGTTTCGCAACAAAACATAATCCACTTTGAAGCAGGGGTTAAAAGGAGAAACACTTTTATTTCTCTTTCCTTTTCCGACTTTACATGTGTGCTGCACTGTACAGCACACATAAAAATTGGAAAAGATTTACAGTTTGTCTAAGCATAGTATTTTTGTTCTGGAAGGTTACCCTTCTAGTACAAAACTTATGCTAGACTCATGCAGAAACCCTTTGCACTGTGATACAGAAATGTGTGTGTGAGAAGCTTGGAAGCCTGATTGTGCTTCAGCACTAGGGATAGGGGAACAGTAAGCCATATCACTGTAGGAATGGCACTTTCCTCCTCTCTGCCTGTCACACAGCGCAGCAACTTTGGGTGCTGCGCTTCATTGTGTGACAGAGTCATAAATCTGGTCCAATAATATTTAGTTATGACGTTGTTTGTTTGAGACCAAAGTGACAAAAATGTAATCAGTTGAACCGAAGTTATACATTTTTAAAGAATAAAATGAATATAACGGCCAAAAAACACCAAGCGCCAACTCGGGATATCTGGTCGCAGTGGACTGGGGCGAATTCAAATGTTCAGGTCGACCGCAATGAAGCCCAGGTCAGATACAGTCCCAGGATAGTTCTGATGAAGGTTTACCTTCTTAAGTTAGTGCCAAGAGTCCCGTTTGCATTGAAAAGGGCCACTAGGAGCAGGGAGAGCATCACAGGATGCTGTCAGCGAAGCGTGAAAAGCCGACTGGCATCATGGGTGGCGTTGATGTAGCGTCATGGGGGCGGTCCCTGTGAGCGGTGATGCTGCATTGTGAAAAGTCGAACAGAAGGGGCTTCATGCTGATTTGTGGTGTGAGCCACGAGGTCTCCGTTCGAACAGGCCCATTCTTGGTCACGAAGTGCCTTAAAGCTTGATTTCAGTGCCCGTGAGCCACACCAAGGTCCAGGACCTGAGAGGCACCAGTTGGGGGTCAGGAACTCGCTGCAGCTGGGTCCAGTGGCTGGGTCAGGATGTTCGGGAGCCTTTTATGTACCTGAGGCTCAGATCAGGAAGCCAGCAGACTAGCCTTTGGAGTCACTCTGGGATCCTGTGTTCAAGATGAAGTTGCAGATCTGTCAGCACAGCATGGCAGCAGTTTCTTTAGAGCAGCAGTAAAGCGGAGTGGCAGTCCTTGCAGAAGCACAGCAGTTTTTCCAGGCAGAGTATTCACAGGTCCAGGAGTAGGTGTCTGAGGTCCATTTATTATACACAGTTGTGCCTTTGAAGTGGGGAGAAGCTTCTAGAAGCATTCCTTTGAAGTGCACAGGTACCTTGCCTTCCCCGCCCTGGCTCCAGAATAACTACTGGGGGTATGCATTCCTTTGAGTGGCGATAGGAAACAGCCTTTTCAAGTTTAAGTGGGCTGGGCTCCTCCCACCCATTATGGGTGGCTGTCTAGGAGAAATACACAAAGCACAACTTTTAGACTTGGTCCTTTTTGCAGGGTTATCCCCAAACATTTTGCTTCTTCCTCCTATTTTTCCTGACCTGTTGTTGTTGGCTATAGGACTCTGGGCACTTTACCACTGCTAATCAGTGCTAAAGTGCATATGCTCTCTGTGTAAATTGTGAACATGAATGGTTATCCATGATTGGCACATTTGATTTACTGGTAAGCTCCTAGTAAAGTGCACTGAGTGTGCCAGGGTCTGTAAATCAAATGCTACTAGTGGGCCTGCAGCACTGATTGTGCCACCCACATGAGTAGCACTAAAAATGTATCTTAGACCTGCCACTGCAGTATCTGTGCACAGTTTGGTAACTGCCATGTCAACCTGGCAAGTGCAGCCACTTGCCAGGCCCTAACCTTCCCTTTTCTTACATGTAAGGCACCCCTATGGTAGACCCAAGGTACCCCCCTGGGCAGGGTGCAGTATATGTGAAAGGTAGGACATGTAATGGTGTGTGTGACATGTCCTGATAGTGAAATACTGCCAATTTCGTTTTTCACTATTGAAAGGCTATCTGTCCCATAGGATAGAATGGGAAATACTTTGTAACATCTTACAGGTATAACTTCCCAATGGGACAAGATAGAGAAATAAAGTGTAGGCTCTTTGAACTCAGAATTTAAAAACACATCTTTTAGTAAAGATGGTTTTTAAATTGTGTTTGAAAATGCCACTTTTATAAAGTATGAGTTTTCTTGTTTAACCTTTCTGTGTGCCTCTGCCTGTTTGTGGATTGACTGTCTGGTTTTGGAGTGACAGGGGCTGGGCATGTGTATTCACTGTAGACAGCCACAGGGGGGGTTGAGGTGTGCCTGGCCCTTCCAGGATGACGTAGAGCTGAGCTGAATGGGGCTTGGCTGCAATTAAAGTAGTGGGAGGAGATTTCCTTGCACATGAATAGGGCCTGTCTCCCTTGCACTATGCTGAAGAATCTCCACGCATCGCTGCACCGCTGCCGAGATGGCACGGCGCCTGTCGTGGCTGAAAAAACCGAAGCATCGTGGGATCACGGCTGAAGAAACCGACGCAGCGCTGCTTGTCGCTGCCGCATCGATCGCCAACGCATCCTGGATTTCCACACATCGCACCTGTGTGGCAAGTTTTCCCGACGCATCACCTGCAGACCAGAACCATCTTGGAGTCGATGCATCACTTACCCCTACTGTCCAGATTCGACGCATCACTTCTCCTGCGTGCGGCAGAACTGTTGCATCGCCTCCCCAAGGACTCGGGAACTGACGCATCTCTTTGTTTCTCGACGCTTCCCATCTCTGTGGCTGTTTGGCCCTGTGAAATTTCATCTACAGGTAATTTTTGTAGGATCACGTCTCTACAGTTTTCCATGGACCCAGTTGCTTGAAACCTTTGAAAAGTCATATTATTATTACATATACGTTGGATTTTTGTCGTTTTGGTCTTGTTGAGTTTAGATAAAGATACTTTATTTTTCCTAAACTGGTGTGGTGTCCATTTGTGGTGTTATCACTGCATTAGTGTGTGTTTTGAGTACAAATACCTTCCACATTGCCTTTGGGATAAGCCTGTCTGCTCGTGCCAAGCTACCCAGGGGATGAGCAGGTGTTATCTAAAGTTTGTATCCCCCTTACCCTGACTAGAAGCAAGGGTCTCTATTTGGACAAAGGTACCTACCTCTGCCAACTAGAGACCCCCATTTCTAACAACAACTGTCAGCTACACCCAGTCATGTGCCCCAGAGACAGGCTGCAGGTACCAAATGGCTAAGGCAAGAAAATGTCAACTTTCTAAAAGTGGCATTTTCAGAATTGCAATTTAAATCCGACTTCACCATAAGTGTGGATTTTAAATTGTGATTCCAGAGACACCATAGATGAACCGGTTATCCATTCCCATTTGGAAATGACACTTATTAAATGTAATAAGGCAGATACAATGTTATCCTGTGGCCTTGCAGTAGTGAAAAATGAATTTAAGAGTTTTTTACTACCAGGACATGCAAAACTTAAAAGTACATGTCCTACTTTTTAAATAAATTGCACCCTACCCTCCGGGCTATCAAAGGCTTACCCTAGGGGTGTTTTATATGTATTAAACAGGCAGGCTTGGGCCTGGAAAAAGGTTTACTTTGCCTGGTCAAAATGGCAGTTTAAAAACTGCATACACAGGCTGCAATGTCAGACCTGAGACTTGTTTGAAGTGCTATGTAAATGGGTGGCACAAACAATGCTGAAGACGCACTAGTAGCATTTAATTTACAGACCTACAAATAAATTAAATATGCTAATTGGGTATAAGCCAATTCAACATGTTTTAATGAGAGAGCACAAGCACTTTAGCACTGGTTAGCAGGGGTAAAGTGTGCAGAGTCCTAAGGTCAACAAAATGAAGTCAGCAAAAATAGGAGGAGTGAAGACAAAAAGTTTGGGGTTGACCCTGCAGAACAGTCTCCGAACTCTGCTGTCAGAAAAACATGCAATAACTAGGTAATATTTCAAGTTAATATATGCGTTCATGATGTCAAAAAGAAGCACAGAGACCATTTCTGGGTTGGTGCAGTGCAGAGAATGGCATCATGAGTGGGCCCATGGTCTTCATACATTAATTTCACGTTAGCTAATTGATGGACAACAAAAGTTATTTAGAACTTTTAAGACTGAAGCTACGCCCGTTGAACTAGTGTGTAGTTCATGCAAATTTACCATCTGCCTTTTTTACTTAAAAAAAAAAAAAAAGAAATCTATAAACGTCTTTCTGTTATACCCTAAAGTCACTACCAGTATAAACTGCAATGTTGCTAACTGGCTACATTCACACCTATTTAACAAGTGACATTATAATTTTACAGTATCCTTGGTTTAACTTCGTTGATAAATTCCATCATACGCTATGTATGAAATGCAGGAAGACAACTTTTTCTCTGTCCGACAGTCTCCTGAAAAACTTCTTACGCGTTCTTTCACGCACAAATGCAGAAGACAAGATGCACGCATGTGAGGATTTTATTCGTCTTACACCATTGCGGCATTTAAAGTAGTAGTTCAAATCGAAAGGTAAAAAAATCAATACTCATATTGTTAACAATCATCGAAAAAGCTGTCGGAGAAATTAAGACGTTTCTGGATAGTTGGCATGTAAATAATTCCTGAATACGAATTAGAGATGATGCAATTCCGAACCAATTCTATTTTTTCACGCTTTAACGTACTGCATATAAGCACAGTTGAGGCTCATATTATTTTGCAGCAATTGCTGTATAATTTCTTTAGGCCAATGAGACCACTGAAATCCAAAAGCACACCCAACATATTGTTTGTTTTCCCAAATAGTGCTCAAAATGAGGGGTGTACATGACTGCAGGTACACGTGTGATCCGGTCATATTGCATCCATGCACATCCTACTAATGAAATTCTTGGTCTATTAAGGTTCTGTAAGACGTAAGCAGTCCTCTCACATTTCCATTGACCTTTCATAGTGCCTCCGTCATTGCCATTGTTTATTGATCGGTCAAAAATACAATTTTATCATCATAAAAATGTGCAAAACAGCAAGCATAAATACATCATAAAAACAGTAATTACAATTAAAAAAGGATTTAAAAATCAATCCATGCACAAGTAAAAATTAAAATTGTTAGATAAAAAACAACAGGTGATCACCACACACATCAATTCACTACAATTTTGCTATTCATTTTTGCCTAACAGACCATGCCACATAAAGAAATGTAGAAACCGCCACCACTACCACAGATGAAGAATTACTCTTGCAGATTCTAAGGGCATTAAGGTGATTTGCAAAGGGGAAGAAACCGTCTACATCTAGGGTTGGCATATTTTGGACAAAGTAACATCAGATGTTCCTCTGTTTCCTGCAAAAGCTACAGTACGACTGCCCAGGCTTAGAGGAATCCCATGATGCAGTATGAGCAGCAACTGGTAAGGTCCCAAATCTAACCTACAGGAACAGCATGCGTGCACGCAGTGGACAAATGTAATCGAGGAATTCCTCTGCCACAGGCACAGGTTTTTGATTGAAAAAACACCTAGGAAGTCTCCCTCTATAGCTGGACTATTCATTTTCGGCAGCAATCTTCTCTCAATATCTTAATTTTACCATTTGGGCCGCATTGTCTGGGATGGATGAAGGGTCTTCCCAAAAATTTGCTAGACCCATCTCCATCAATGTGTTTTTTTACATAATTCAGCCACTTAATCTTTTGGAAGATTGAAGTTTGATGATATTAATAAGTCCCGCTCTATAGTCTTGCGAATTACTAGTGGCCCAAATATGCACCCAGTAGAGCAGTAGTCTGAAGGTCGCCAAAACAACAACAGAATTGATTTCATGGCCAATGATAATGACACCAAGGGGGTTCCTCTCCCTACCTCAGTAAGGACTCTAATAAAAATATTCTCTTAAATTCCCAAGGTGCCCAAGCTACAGTTTCCCTATGATTCAGCCCCATATAGTGCCGCCCGAGCCTGCATCTTATAGATTTCCATTGCAAGGAGAATTGGGAACCAGGGAGCCTTTTTTTGCAAGCCTAAGAATTGCCTCTGCCCTGTAGGTTACCATGCATGAGCTTTTATCAATCTGAAGTGCCCAGGAGCTAGAGTTGGCCAGACGGATCCCCAGATAATCAAATTATCTAACCCTTTCCAATACTTCACTTTCCAATTTTATAGTGTTATTCACCCTCTTTATTCTAGCATAGATCATCAATTTGGTCTTGGAGACATTAACTTCAAGGCTGTAATTGGCACAGAATAAACTGAAGTTGTCAACAAGATTTTGATGACCCCCTTTCATTTTTGCTTATGGGAGGATGTCATCAGCGTAGAAGAGAACCAGAACTTTCTGCCCTTCAAGGGTAGAGGAATCATTGGCACAATTGGTTAAATGTTTTGCACAATTTTTGATATAGAGAAGGAAAAGGGTGGGAGCCACATTCCACTGAACCTTCATAGTGCCTAAGTCGCTTCATGGACAGTCAGGAACAACTTGCTTTTTTATTTATTTTTTATCTATTCTATCAGGCAAACACACTACACAAGCTCCTTAATTAGATGAATTATTGCTACACACATCCTAAACTGGTGGAAGCTCTATAGAAGTTTTAAACCAAGTGATAATTTTCCATGGCATGTGATCTATGTGTAGAAATACCTTAACGTGCTTTGGGAGTATGGTGTAAATGTAATACCTCACCAGAGTAAATTTAGCCATGCCCCAATGCTCAACAATCCTGTCTCACTATGCATAGCTGCTACAGAAGTATTTTATGGAGCATTCAGAATTGTTTGTAAAAACAATCTACAATGCCTCAATTTCTACAGATTTTTACCCACCCTAGACTTCACAGGATAAACGTTTAGGCACCATATAATTACCTAGACTCTGTATCTATACTAAAAGTGAAAATCTACTGAAAGAGTTTCCATTTAGTTTTGGAGGGTAATTCAATCCTGTGTTGGCACATGATTTATTAGAATCTGACAGGGACAGCATGGGAGGCCTGGGAGCCCTGAGCACCCGTGTTTACCATGCATGCCTTGGTACCCTGACTTACCTACTACTTCATATAATCAGCCCAGATTAAGCAATTCAAATTCAACAATCCACCTAAAACACTCAGGGGCACATTGACGAATATTTCATGCAGCACAGAACGACAAGCAAAGTTGGTGAGCTGCATTACGTGGATGGGAGCGAGCAGAAATGCCCCGTATTTACAAAGTTATGGAGGGTTTCTGCTCTCTCCTTGCACTGGTGCACTGTGTGCAGCCTAGTGCCAGTGCAAGGGTGCCTGTGTTACAGGCAGGATCATTTCTGTGCAGGAAAGGACACCTTGTTGCACAAAAGCAATTCTTAGAGGCATTTTCATCATTCTTTGCGTGCTGCAGAATGCAGCACAAGTGGAAAGAGAAATTAAGGAGGAGAAATAAAGACGTTTGTCCTCATCGAACCTCACAGGGGTAGGAGTAGCATTTTGACGCATTCCCAGGTTTGCTTTAGTCAATCTGGGAATGCATCAAAATCCATGGGTGGATCATGGGAATGCCCATGCTCCACCTATGGAACACCTCCCATATTGAAATGCAATGCAGCGCAAGCAACTGCGTTGCATTACATTTCTTTACAAAGGCACACAAGGCAGCACAAATTCAAAGGCTTGAGAAATCTGGGCCTCTGTTTTTTCCACAACAACCACTTTTTCAAACATATGAGGATCAATTTATAGACACATTGTTGGATACCCCTTCTAATGATATCTGTCGAAACCAACTGGGATACTTGAAGCACCACGTCCGAACCAGAACTATCATTCTATGTTTCCAAGAAAGCTGAATCCTTTCAATCTTCCAGACAGCTTTGCTACACTCAATAACAGCGTTGCATCAGATCAGGTAATGAAATTCTGTGTTGTTGCATCCTCCATATCCTTGAGTAAAGTAAGTCCTATCATTCGTTTGGCAAAAGGTAAACCCTGACGTCTTATTGAGAGAATAGCAAGACTGTGGAACAGTCTTTCTCCTGTTTAGCCCCTAGACTATGCAACCAGATGTTTAAACCATTCAACTTAATCCTGATCTCTCCTTCCAGAAAAATGTTAAGACTCAACTGCTCAAACTTGAATTTACTGGTTAGCATGTACTCTCACTCGATGCACAACTTTCCGTTGACTCCATGTAAAATCTCCTATTGACTCCACCTCTGTTGCTACAGTTCTCGGGAACTGATTTTGCTACTGGTTAATATCTTTGTCTATAGCCTTGTGCTTGCTCCAAGCCATTTCCAGAACTGCTCACATTGATTTTTTTCCATTTTAAAGTGGTTACAGCATTTTTTGAGCATGTTTGGACTGTGTTCTCTTAAGCACTTTATTACAATTTTATTTCAGTCAGTATTGCGCAGAATGTGACAGCTTTTCTTCCCAGGTGATGGTTAATTGCACGGTGCTTCTCTTACACTCAGCATGAAAACATAGAGCCTGCAATTTGCCAGGGTGAAAGTGTTTAAGGTAAGGAAACAGTGAATATTTGAAATAATGCTGCAATGGTATTGTGATATAAATCAATAATTGAGTGGAGACACAGACTGCCCTCATTGAGCGATATTCAGCACCCTATGATCTATAGGACAGAGTCCACAATCAAAGTTATTTTGTCTATACCAAGACTCGCCGTAGCTAGACCATCACTGTGTCAGTTATGCTCAACTGTTAAAGTGTGGTGTCATGAAGGTTGCTAATTTATTGTTTTGAAGTTCAACTGTAATGGTATGGCATCTGTCATGAATTGTGCTAATTTATTGTTTTGACAATCTGCTGGTTTACTCGATCAATACAAACCCCACTCCAATTTATAAAAATAGGAAATACCTTTATCTTCAAAATGACATCAAACCCATAAAAAGCCAATATAGGGAACCGAAGATATGATTTTTTTTTTTTTTTTACTTTTTATTAACCATCAGAGTCGACGTGACAAGCATTGAAAATGTACACATAGTTCGAGTCTAGAGCAATCATAAGCATACATATACAGATAAATGTGGCTAACAACAATGACTATGGTGTAAGTTGGTCGTCCGAGACAGGATCAAGGGGAGGAGCACAGATACCCCCGCGGTAGTCGTTCCATTTGTTCCATATAGAGGACCATTTCTTGGGACAACCTCGGGAGATATAGACCGTCTTTTCCCTGAACATACACCAGTCTATGTCATTTTTCCAGGAGTCCTTCCTGGGTGGGTCTCCTGCTCCCCACAGCTGTGCAATGTTTTGTTTGGCTATCATCTGTCCCAGCGTAGCCCAGAGCTTGTCCCTGCTATTGAGATCAGTGGGCTCCCAAATATTCAAAAGACACCTTTTGGCCTCTGGCCGTAGAAGATATGAATTTTTAAAGAATAAACGCTTTCTAGTGTTTAGAAACCAATAGCACTACTTCTGGTCACGCTTGACCGGGACAAAGTCAAAGTTTGAGGCAGACCGTGATGGAGCCCTGCTCGGATAGACCATGTGGTAGGCCTCGGCCCAAATTTTACCTTTTAACTTAGAAACTTGTCTGGAGCTTTTTCTGACAAGGGCCCTTGACTTTCAGGGAGCTCCCGGTCAAACTCTGGATGTCAGACCTCCGAAGCTCTTCAGCGGGACAAACCTGGAATCCGGGCCTGGTCGCGGTTGGCTCTCGTGGTCGGGTCGGTCACCTCCAGGAGCTTTTTCTAAAAAGTTTCCCATACTTTCCCAAAATTCTTGAAGTTCCTCCAGAAGGTCTCCTGGTGGGTTCCTAGTGTCCAAAACACAAATCCAAGGGTCTGGAATCTCCTAGATGGTTCTTGGCAGGCCTGGACTTCACTTCCCACAATGCACTTGGTCAACCCCTTAAAACTCTGCTGGACGCACTCCAGGAGGGGGACTCTGGCTGGAGAAGGGTCACTTAAGCTCTGTTAACCTGTAGCTGCTGGGAATCCACTCCTTACTCCTCCTTGAAGCAAGACAAAGACCTCAGAGCTGTAGTCCCAGATAGTGCAGCATGCACAATCTTCACCAGTCAGGCCCTTGGGTGCATATCAGGATTCCAGCAGGACAATCCTCCATATTCTTGTCATTTCAGGTTGTGGGCCCGAGAGGCTCTGCACCTCTCACATATTTATCCAGTGTTCTCTGGAGACAAGCAGGGAAGCACCCCTGTCCAATGGGTGCAGGGCACAACCCCAAAGCATGACAACTTCCTCCAAAGTGTGGCATAGTCTTGTCCCAGAAAGCACTATTCTCTCAAAATCCATCATGGCTGAAATTTCAGCAGAGCAGCAAGAGCTAACTAAACCAAACTCAGAGTATGACTTATTTCCATAAACTCCCCCCACTCACATCTGTGAATTCCTTTCTTAATCCTCCCATCTGACAAGGAGAGAGGGTGTCCCTGGCTGACAGGATTGCTTGACCTGTTCTTCCGTTGGCACTGATACTTTATGGCACATCACCCCCTGCTCTGGCATTCCTGAGCCCCACAGAGCTCTCTCCATCAGATAGCCTCTGCCTGGCTAGGCCACTTATCACCTAATCAAGGTAGCCTGGCTAATCCCCTCAAGGCTGACCAATAAGGGAAGAGTGATGGAGGCTGGTTTTTGCTTACAGAAAAGAAAGTCATATAACTTATTTTCTGTGCAAGTTATGATAAATTCAACAATGCCAAGTTGCTGGATTTATCAATACCATTCTGTTTAGTCTTTGAATTATATATTTACACTTTTCTAGCAATAGTTATGTGTCCATAACATATTGCCATGTTAGCCTATGAGGCCAACTATATTCAAGGGGACAAATGAAATGTGCATTTTCTTCCTCACAAGGGTTTAGAAAACCTATTTTATAAAGTCCCTGCTCATAATTACAGACCCCCTCCCCACCCCTTGAACACCTAGGTGAGAGCTGGGGGTGGGTTCCTAATATGCAAACATTATTTTGGTTCTTATTTCACAGTGCCCACAGCACCAAATTCGAAGTTGTAGTGAATTTCCTACACTGGGGAAAAATAAAATGGGCGACTTTCACTCTCCAGTGTTTATAAAACCCCTTTTATAGGGACCCTGCTTATAGTTACATAACTTCCCACTCCTGGAACAACTAGCGGAAACCTTGGGGGTACCCATAATGTAGAAATACAGTAGATTATCACTTTTAAAGTGCCCATGGCACCAAATTCGAGTTTGCAGTGAATTTTACTTTTAGAAGCAGTCCTGCAACACAGGGCTGCTTTTAAAATGACCTCAGGCTCTCAGTAGTTCACACATGCAAGTGCAAAAATGGCTGCTGGCCTCTAAACTGCCATGCCCTATTATATACTAGGGACTTATAGGTAGTTTTCACACCCTGGCCCTATTATCTATAGGGACTTATAGGGTAGGTCATGCCAATTATAAGTGTACCTCAATGTATGTGTTTGTGTTTGACTAGCAGAGCCCCAGACACAGTCAGAGTCAACTACCACCAGTTCCATTCAGCACCAAAAAATGGGAGGGAACAGGCCAAAAAGGGTGACTTTCTAACACAGAGAAACAAATATAGATAAATGTCATTACAGCAAGATGTTTCAACAACAATTTTTAAATTTACATTCAAATTACTCCCAAACAAGCTGCTGCTATTGATACCATAACCCAGTTGCTAACCATAAACATAACTGTGGACTGTACCCTATGCTTATCCTAACTAACAAGCTGAACTAAACACTTATGCCCTCATATGGGTAGCCCTAAATTTCAGATGCACCCGGTAACAGAAACACAGAAACCGGGGCCATTAGAATGATAAGGTCTGTGTATTCAACAAGGAGATTTTAGCTGCTGAACACTGATTCCCACATCTCATTTCCCAACAATCATATAATCTTCATTATTTCCCCACCACCAGAATTACCGAGGACCACTGGTAGCTGTAATTCCAGGGCAAGGAAATAATGGGGATTTTAACAGGCAACTACCAATAAGTGTATTATTCCAACCATGAGCCTTAACCTAAAGTGTGGCCCTACCCTTATCCCTGGTGTAGCACTTATCTGACACTTTCAGGCATCTTTAGCTCCTGAGATTTCCATGTAATGACTTTAAAATACATTTACTTGGCAGTCATTTTCTCTCAAATTCTTATATAATCGCTCACATATATTTTTCGGTTTTCTGTTTGTCCTTATAGTAAAATCTCAAATGGATTCCTGCGCCTCAACAAAGAATTACATATTTCCTAGAATGAAATGTGGTTCACTAGCTATTTCTCTCATAACGTTCGTTTTGAAAAATCAGAAGGATTATTGACAGACCGATACTTAGCAAATGGTTCAGTCTGTATAAATCCAAAGCTAGCATGCCACAGTGCAAAATAGGCTTACAGTAAGAACTGAAGAAACACAAAAACATTTGAGCACATTTAAAGAAGTGTCATGTCAGTTCTGTTATGCTCACAAACCTGCCTTCAGCAGTGAATATTGGACCAATTCACAAAGGTATTTTCAGATTACACCTGCCAAGATTCCTGACAGGGATATATAGAACTACTACTAGGAAGAATGCTAAATCCCATGCAAGAGGTGAGAGATTGAATACACACAAACATGTACAGTTGTGGGCATTCACATACTCCGATCTGACACTTTTCAACAATGAAAATAGTGGGAAAGTTACTCCATCGAAGGACTGGAGTAACTCTGTTTCCAGGATTGGGATGGGTACTGATCTTCCCAAATATATCGAGGGTGCAGGAAAAAGGCTTCCTTCACAGGAAAAATCAGGAAACATGTTTTTCCCATGGAGTTAAAAGAACTGAAAAATTGTTTGCTGCATGTGTGGCCCAATTCCCCTTCTACCTAAATCAATGGGGGCCTATTCACAAGCAGCATTTTCCTGTATGTTTAGTAGTACTGTGATAGTACTGCTCAGGTACTACAAAATGCTATTCACTAACCTACTTGCAGAGGTCTACGCTTCCACCTCTCCTATCTTTTCTTTGCAGAGATGTCCACCCTGACTGCAGGGGATTCCACACACAGATGCCTACATTTTAGTACTAAATGTGGGAGGGATGGAAGGAATGGCTGTGTGGGGGATCACTAGGAGACCCCGATAGAAGCCCCCCCCCCCAACTCACCTGAAAGAAGAAACAAGCCCCCGTCAAAACACTAAAGAAGAACTACCCTTCTTTTACGAAGGCGGAGCAGGAGGACAGCACGAAAGAGAGCCAATCACTGACGCAGGAGGGAGGAGAAAAGGAAACCCTCAGAAGCAGGAAGCGAGTCGGAGAAGGAGGGAGGAGCGAAATCAGCAACACGGAGGACGCCGAAGAGGAGAGGACCAGGAGAGAACCGCGGGAGGACCCAGAGGACATTGGAGAAACCTACCCACATGAGTCAAGAGGAGGTGACGCCAAACGTGACGGGGGTCCAGACGAGTGGTTCGAGGAGTGGTGGTCACCCAAGGAGGGCGTGAAGGAGCTGCCGCAGGAGAGTTGCGACAGAGGTGGTACATGACGCGGTGGGGGGCGGGGTGGAAGTGGAGAGTCAAGGGAGGTCAGGAGGGTGGTTGTAATTTAATTTCTTTTCCCTTCATTACTGTTTCTTTTTTTTTCTTTTCTTACTCGGCGGAGGTAAATAAAAAGGGACCGTCGCCTGGTGAACCATTAATGAGCTCGGGTTTCCCCACATAAGCATAGACCTCCTGCTTATAACAACAAGCATTGGCATAGCCAATAGGTCTCGCCTTTGGGGCCTTATAAGTGTTTAGCCAGAGCTATTGACTTTGCCAATGTCTTCAAGCTGTGCTGTAGAGAAGTGTGGCTGCTGTGCGGCATGCTGAAAAGTTATAATAAAAAAGTGTCAGAAGCATTTTTGTTACTTTATATATGACCAAGAAGGCATTATGTAAACCTGAACGACCATATTAAAAAAAGTATTTACAATAAAAAATTCTCAGTTTTCTTTTGTTCTTGCGATGCTGGCAACTTGTTTCTGCCTATTGCAATAGTTGTTTGTTAAAGCTTTTTTTTTGAGGGGCATAAACAATCGGAGGGTGAAGGTTGGGAACTAGTACCTGTATTATAACACTAGCAGCGGCCAGACGCTGAGGAGAATCAACAGATGCCAGATTCCGAGAGCAGGCTGAGGTGGTGCTGAGTGATGCTGAGGTGGTAGTGGTGGTGGTGGTGACTGTTGCGGAGACGATGCTGAGGTGATGCTGAATGATACTCAGGTCTTGCTGAGTGATACTGCTGTGGTGCTGAGTGATGCTATGGTGGTGCTGAGTGATATTGTCTTGGCGCTGAGTGATGCTGTGGCGGCGCTGAGTGATGCTGTGGCGGCGCTGAGTGATGCTGTGGCGGCGCTGAGTGATGCTGTGGCGGCCCTGAGTGATGCTGTGGTGGTGGTGAGTGATGCTGTGGTGGTGCTGAGCGATGCAGTGGCGGTGCTGAGCGATGCTGTGGCGGTGCTGAGCGATGCTGTGGCGGTGCTGAGCGATGCTGTGGTGGTGCTGAGCGATGCTGTGGTAGCGCTGAGCGATGCTGTGGCGGCACTGAGCGATGCTGTTGTGGCGCTGAGTGATGCTGTGGTGGCGCTGAGTGATGCTGTGGTGGCGCTGAGTGATGCTGTGGTGGCGCTGAGTGATGCTGTGGTGGCGCTGAGTGATGCTGTGGTGGTGCCGAGTGATGCTGTGGTGACGCCGAGTGATGCTGTGGTGGCGCTGAGTGATGCTGTGGTGGCGCTGAGCGATGCTGTGGTGGCGCTGAGCGATGCTGTGGTGGCGCTGAGCGATGCTGTGGTGGTGCTGAGCGATGCTGTGGTAGTGCTGAGCGATGCTGTGGTGGTGCTGAGTCATCCTGTGGTGATGCTGAGTCATCCTGTGGTGGTGCTGAGTCATCCTGTGGTGGTGCTGAGTGATGCAGTGTTGGCCCTGAGTGATGATGTGGTGTCGCTGAGTAAAGCTATGGTGGTGCTGAGTGATGCTGTTGTGACGCTAAGTGATGCTGTGGTTTTGCTGAGTAATGCTGTGGTTGTGCTGAGTGATGCTGTGGTTGCACTGAGTGATGCTGTGATGGCGTTGAGTGATGCTGTGATGGCGTTGAGAGATGTTGTGTTGGTGCTGAGTGATGCTGTGCTGGCTCTGATTGATGCTGTGGTTGCGCTGAGTGATGCTGTGGTGTTGCCGAGTGAGAGATAGAGTGAAGATATAATGCCCAATTAGAGAGGGTGGTGAGAGAGAAAGAGAGAGAAAGGGTGTACATAGAATAAAGAGTGGAGCGGGATAGAGAGAGAGAAAGAAGTGGAGAGAGAGTGAATGAAGGAGTTTGAAAGAGAAACAGATAAAGGGGTGAGAGAGAATGAAAGGCTAAAAAAGATAGAGAGGGGAGAGTTAATTAAGTAGAGAGAGAATTAGAGAGGGGAGAGAGAGAGAAGGAGAGAGACAATAAGAGTGGGGGTGTGGAGTTTAAATAGAGTGAAGAAGTGATGCGGAAAAAGTAACCTTAAATATAGCTTTGTGCTTTGCGCGAATAAATATTTTTAAAAAAAACAGTGAGAGACAAAAATACTGGTAATTAGGCTGTGACTCCCAATATAAAACAAATAGCGATATAAGGTGTAATCAACCCACCGAAGCAATATTTCGAACTAGACAAAAAAAGCTTGCATTTCAATGCTAATCGCTGTTGTTTTTCATGTGACTGTAGTCCAGGGCCCTCAGTTGGTAATGTGAGCTGTTGTTGCGATTGAAACATCAGAGTCCAGAGAGTTAATGAGCCATGACGAGGAAATGAGGAAGAGATAGGAAACCCAGATGGCAGGTGCGCGTGCACGCCATCGTGAACTCAAGCTGGTCGCCAGCCGAAAGCCAGTGGGTTTGCACTTCCAAAACCCGCTTACTAAAACTCTCGGCCAGACCAGCGCAAGCGCTGGTGCAGGCCGAGACCTAAAAAGGGGGCATGTGTTCATTATTCACTAGGGGTGGTGATAGATATGTAGAAAACAAAGCGGTCCCACCACCTGCACAAAAAAATACTTGTGTGGCGACAATAACTTTTGAGCAACCCTAAGAAGGGATAAAAGTATTCTTTCTGGCACTATAAAAAGAAAAGAGCCCGATCACCTCTTGGTTTATTTTAGGGAACCAAGAAACGCACCAGGGGCAGAGGACACCTTATAGGAAACCTCTAATCCAAGGAAGAGCCCATGCATAATTTTCCTTTTTTCTTCTTTTTGGGCCATTTTTTTGTCTTTCTTTTAAATTTTTCTCTCTCACCCGGGTGTGGTGAAGGTGTCTGTCCTTACCCTTTGTCTCTTTCTTCTCCTCTTATCTTCGAGCTTCCCAGGGGCCCCTTCCCGAAGTAGCAGAAGACCTGGAAGAGATAAGAAAGAAGCAGAACATTATAGAAGACTTTCAGCTTTCAATCACCTTTGTTTGAATTGTGAATAAACTCATGCCAAAATTACACCTATACAGCCTCCTCACTTGTTTTTCCGCCCATCCCTCCCAGAGGCTGGAAAAGGAGGAAATATGTACAACGAAATGGGAGGGGTTAAGGGAAGAGTAAGGAGGGTTTCATGGAAGGCAAGTCCTCACAAAATTTTAATGAATGGCTTTTCACAAGCTGCACTTTAAAAATGACTACAGCCAAAAAAGACCCTAAACAGTCATAAACGTAGTCAAGCTCAGACCTGGAGTAAGTCAGTGCCACACATGGCCAACTAGTCGTATTACAACACCCTGCCATAGAAAATAATGGAGTCCGGTACCTAAAATAGAGGTCCTCCACCTACATGTGAAAAGCTACTAATAGTAACTTTATACTCATAAAGTAGACTCCATTCCCTGAATCCAGTGCACAAGGACGTCTATATTTTGTAGCAACTTCCCACTCAGAAATGGTGACTAGCTACAGTAGTAAAGTTACTACAAAGTGCAAGAGTAAATTTACACGTGCAGATTTATTCTCGTGTACATAGACCCCACGGTGTGTAGATTTCCACCCAGGCGTAATAGGAGCCCGTGGGAGATGTCAAATGATATTCCCAGTAATATGCGTGGAAACCTGCACCTCGGTCAACCTTCCATGTGTGCTTCCAGGCATGTTTTTGAATTCAAAAAGTGGTAAATTTGCACCTGTATATAGGCACACTTCTACATGTGCAGATGAACCACTTCTTTCCCTAATAGGGCCCTGTGAGTTAAGACCGTCAAGAGTTCAAATAAGAAACGGAAATTGTTTTACACTGGAGACATTGTGGCCCATTTTATTAACAAACTTGAAAAGTTGCCAAGGGTCTGGAACATTCAAGCAATTGTATGTATAGAAATGAATTTCTCTAAGCTTCCTAGAGAGTGCCTGCATGCCCATACATCAGAATTAGTAACCCCCTTGCTTCTCTGGGGAACAGGCCTATCTCTGGTAGGTATAGTGGTGTCTTAGTAAGGAGTAAAAAATTGTAATTGTGCAGAGGTGGCATGAAATAAAAGGTTAAATGTATAAAACAGGAGAGTAGGCATGAAGCTAAATTGGGGCATACATTTCCAACGCCTGTTGACTCTCCTCAGTAAACCCCATGTGATCTTTGCCTTACTCACACTATCAAACTATACATTTGGATCATTGCATAACTGAAATATAAAACCTATGGCCATAGACATCTTCTTGTGATCCTTTACAAATGTGTTAAGCTGAACACATGAATTGTAAGGATAATCATCAGACTTCCTAAAACCACAGCAAGTATTCAGTGCTGAGAACATCTCATTACTAGCTCCCTTCCTATATGCAGTGCTCTGCTCCACACCTAGCAGCAGACCCAGATATAACAAATACCCAATAAAATATGAAGTGCTATAGAAAAAGAGCATGTGAGATACAGCAGCAACAGTAAAAAGGGGCCATGCACTAGGAAATAAATATAATGCCCAATCATTTCTTTGCACATTTTTGAAATAGGACTGTCCAGATGAGCAGAGAAGTTCAACCTCTGTAAAACAGTAACTAATACATTCTACTTGAGCACATGTCAAGATATGACAAGAATCAGAAAAAGCATTCTAGAAATCAAGCAGGCAATCTCTACATACATGATTATGAAACTGTACTGATATAAGAAGATATACAAATTATCAATGAAAGAAATGTCTAGGAAACTGAACACTCTGCATGAAGGTGCAAATTTATATCTTAGTTTCATCTTTTTTCTCATCTTTTAGTGATTCTGTCACATTAACAAAGTCCAGGTGTAACAAGTACATTCCTTAGCCAATACACTCCTTAGCCAACTGATTTAACACTGATAATCAAAGTCATACAGCCTGTAAACATCCTAAAACACATTCTACTGGGCAATACTAAGACCAAGGAGGACAGATACCACCCACCTGCCTCCTATATAAAACAAATAAATAGACTTTGTTACTATACCTAAACAAAAACATTCTAGTAGTATTCACTAATATCTATATACAACATGAATAACATCCACCAAAGGAGAGCAGACACCCCAGATCTTTTCACATAGCGCCCAAACCTGGTGGAAAGTTTACATTTCCTTCCTGATTTACTGTCTCTGCTTATTTTCCTGCATCTGCATTCATTTCCTTCTTACCTCCTCTGACTCCTTCACTGAGGAACTTATCCAATTTGACCACCTTCACGTTTTGGATAGTCACATTTTGCCATCCATTCTTATACCTTTGTACAACACCTTTATAACATGAATTGGTGTGGAATACCCATACTGTTTCTACATGCCTCTTCCTGACAATTTTAATCATGTGATATCACCTTTTTTCACATTGATGTTTTTAGTTGCTCTTCTAAACTTCACCCTTTTTCCCATTTTTGTTGTGCCTTTCCTCTATTCTACTTCTTATTGCTTCATCATTCATAACTACATTCTTTGATCTGCCCATGCACTTTTGACATAACATTTTGTTGGGTTGCTTTTCAATATGTGAAAAGAGCTCAACCCTGTGGTTCCATGTGGTGTGAATCTTTATGATATAGCATCTCCGTTGAGATACTTTTTCCAAGTGTCCTCTTCTCTTGGTCCCATGAAAATACTCTTCTTTGATGTTGTATTCAGTCTTTCAACCATTTCATTGATTTCGGGGTGTTACACAGCAAGTATGTGAAGAATGCCATTACTCTTCAGATAGCTTTCCATTTCTCCAAACAGCATGTGCACATCATTTTCTATTAATAGTTCAGTGGGAAATTCCTCTCTTTGAAAATTTTCATTAAAGAGAATTATTGCATTCAAAATAGTCCTCTCATTCATAAACTTGTATTCCGGTCACCTTGAAAAGTAATCCTACAACTCTAGTACATTTTGCAGTTGACCAGAATGGCTACTGAATTGGTCTTGTGACATTAAGACCAACCTTCTCCCAGGAACCTTCGGACAAACATTGCATTATCCTTCTAGTCAAACCTCTCACATTCTTGAGACCCCTCAACATTCACTCACATTCCAGGTCTGCTTAGGGCCACCAAGTGAAACCTGGATGACCATCGTGATCTTTTTCAATTATTTTATGTCTCACAGATACCTGTGGTGTCATTCCAAGTACTCTGTACACTGTGCTATATCCGATTCACATTTCATCCCTGACCATCCAGTAAGAGTTATTTGTTGGAAATTACCATATTTTGCATGGTGTACCCCCAGATATTTGCCTTGAATGTTTTTGACGGCTTTGGAACTCTGTGCACTTTACCCTTGCTAACCAGTGATAAAGTGCTGGTGCTCCCCCTTTCAACAGGATGAAATTGGCATACCTCTGATTGGTATATTTAACTTACCTCTAAGTATCTAGTATATGGTACCGAGGGTACCCAGGATCTGTAAGTTAATTGTCACTTGTGGACTGCAGCACCCATTAAGCCACACACTGCAATGGTAGTTCAAACATGACTGCAGGCCTACCATTTGTAGTCTGGCTGTGCAGTTTTAAACTGCAATTTCGACCTGTCAAAATAACCCCTTTTGACAGGTCAAAACCTTCCTTTCAAATACTAACAAGTCTCCTTTAATTAGGCCTTATTGTTCATAGGGCAGGGTGCATGGTATTTAAAAGTAGGACATGTACATTTTTAATGTTAGACATGTCCTTACAGTGAAAAAGCCCCAAAAGCTACTTTCACTGTAGCAAGGCTGGCTGTTCCATAGGAAAGCACCGGGTTACATTATTACATTTAATGATGCCAATTTTGGTTAGCAAACAGCTAGAATTTAAAAGCTCTATATAATAGTTATATTAAACCCAATTTAATGGTAAAATCAAATTTGTAATAGCTATTAAGTAAGGGGCGAGTGTCAATGTCATGACTTTAAGAAAAAAGTTGTGGCTTACATTACAGGATATGAAGACTTGTTTCTGATGACTTAAAGTAATTTTTTAAGAAAACAAGTAAGGGGCAGGGAAGGGATACCCTGACTCTGTGGTACTTATGGGGGGTCTCAAAGGGACTGCCCCAGGGACCAAAAACAAAAAAAATGTTTTTGTGCCATGGGTACTACTATGGGACCCAGAGTGGCCCTTTCCTACAGGTCTCATGTGGGAGCCGTCATAGAACTGGCAACCCCTTAGTACAGAGGGGCCACTTCAGCTTCTGTAAGTGAAGCTTGCACGGTCTCATGGTATCACAGGGATGACACTTGCATGGTGGTACCGAGTGAGTACTGTGGCACTGAAAATAAAATAGTGGGATAGGGGCGTGCGAGAAGATGAGCTCTCATGGAGGGTTGAGTGCAGGGCCCAGCTGCAGGCCAGGCCCTGTGGCCAACCCCACACTGCACATGGCCAAAGCAGGAGCTTGAGCACAAGCCTAGCACCCCTGTGGCCATACCCCCCGTTTGCATGGCCAAAGGCCTTGGCAGGCGTTGGGTGGTGCCAACTCTCACTGCGCACAGCTGAAGGGACTGGCCACAGGTTGGCCCCTGCAGGGATTTGGCTGCAGGGCTTGGCTATGGGCTAGGCCTAGCATCTCAGCCCTACCATGCACAGATGCAGGCCGTTTGCAGCAGGGTTGGGTGCCTGTGGGAATTTTAGTGCATGGCCTGGCCAAGTCCATGCTGTGCACAGCCAAAAGCTGTGCCCCCCAGATGAGGAGTTGGGTGAAGATGTTAAAAAAATACAAATTCACTGGAAAAAACCTAAAAAAGTCCTGGTGCTGTGTGCAGTGGGGAGCTGGGTGACTGTCCTACCCATTGCTGTGCATGGCCTTAGGCCATGCGGCCAACACTAGGCTGAATACCGTGTGCTGTGGGGGTTGGGCAACCGTGGGAGTTGGGCTGAAGACCCTGCTGCAGTGGGTTGTTTGCCTGTGGGGGTTTGCAGCAGGGCCTTGTCACAGGCTAACCCCACACTACACATTACCAAAAAGTGTGCTCATCGAGGGAATTGGGTAAATATGATTAAAAAAGGCACACATTCACTGAAGAATCAAAGATTAATGTGACGTTATAGTTTGGTTTGGTAATAAGATTTTACCTTACTTTTTTTGCAAATTGAATGTAGCATACACTTTTAAACAAATCTGTATCACTTTGCAGACCTACCAATACTTTTGTTCTTTTGCACTAAAGCTAGGGGATAAAGAACTGTCAATAATGATGTAAACAGACAACATAATTGTTTTGAATCTCACCCTGTAGAACAGCAAAGGAAATAAAAAGATTATTATATGATGTAAAATAATTTAAAAATAAATGTATTAAAAAGTAAGAATAAAAGAAGGTAGTAGAAAAAGAAATGCTTATTGGTTCTCACAAATTATCTATATAGAATGCCAATTTTACTTTTTGGAACTTCATTTCAAAGACCTGTTGTCCTGGAAAATTCATTCAAAGACCCAAAGACAAAAGCAATGAGCTTGGGCAGGATTTTTAATAGTTTCTAGGAGCCCCAGTAAACAAAGTTTAGATGCCTAACTTAGGGCCTGATTAAGAGTTCGGCGGTCTTTGGACCGTCGTAGCATCGGCAATGGATTAATTGCCCGCCGACTAGGCGGTTTGCCCGCCGTATAACGATGTCCTCGGTTTTCAGAACAAAAGTCTGCCGGAGCACCGCCGACAACGACAGCCATTCGCAGACCGATGCAGCATCGGTAGGGGAAAAGCAGCTGTCAGAGGGCAGAACAGAGAAGTTTACCGCCGTCCAAATGACGAGTTGGTTTTCTGACGAGCCAACAATACCCCCCCTTTGCATGGCCTAAAGCCTTGTGTAGCGGGGGTTGACCTCCCACCAGGGTTTGGGTGGTGCCAACCCCCAGTGCGCACAGCCGAATGGCCTGGCCACAGGTTGGCCCCTGTGGGAATTTGGCCGAAGGGCCTGGCAGCCTTGCGCTACCATGCACAGCCCGCATGACATTTTAGGGTTGGGTGCCTGTGGAGGGCTTGGGTGCAGGCCTGGCCAAGACCATCCTGCTTTGTCACAGAGTGACCCCAGACTGCACACGGCCGAAAAGTGTGATCAGCTAGGGAATTGGGTGAATATGAAAAAAAAAAGACAAATTCACTGAAGGATCAAAGATTAAAGTGACGTTATAGTTTGGTATGGTATTAAGATTTTACCTTTTTTTTGCAAAATGAATGTGGCAAACACTCTTAAACAAATCTCTATCAATTTGCACACCTACCGAAACACTTGTTTTTTGCACTAAAGCTAGAGGGTAAAGAACTGTCAATACTGAAGTGACAGAATTGTTTTGGATCTCAACCTGTAGAACAGCAAAGAAAATAAAAAATATTACATGCTGTAAAATAACTTTAAAAAAATGTATGAAAAAGTAAGAATAAAAGAACGTGGTAGGAAAAAACTGCTTATTGGTTCTCACAAATTATCTAAAGCTACAGAATATCAAGTTTACTTTTTGGAACTTCATTTTAAAAACTTGTTGTCTTGTAAAATTCATTCAAAGACCCAGAGACAAAAGTAATGAGCTTGGGCAGGATTTCTAATAGTTTCTTTGAGCTCCGGTAAACAAAGTTCAGATGCCTAACTTAGGGCCTGATTACGAGTTCGTCGGTGTTTGGGCCACTTTAGTGTTGGCGTCAGATGACTGACTAGGCGGTCTGCCCACCGTATTACGATATTGTCGGTTTTCAGACTGAAAGACCACCAGAGCACTGCCGACACGCCAGCCATTCGCTGACCTATGCGGCGTCAAAAGCAGGGGGAAAGCAGTTGTCAGAGGGGAGTAGAGTGAAGTTCACCACCATCCGAATTACGAGTTGGCTTTCTGATGAGCCGGCCATGGCTGAAAGACCGCCTGCTTCGAGCCATCAGAATCAAAGGATTTGGAGTGCATACCCACCCATTTCCGTTTCTTCCCTTCAGTCTCCCACATGGAACCCTTCCTCCAGGTCCCCCCTTAACAGCAGCAAAAAAACAACCCTGTTGGCGCCGAAATCCAGGTAAGTCCATTTTGTATGATTTACCCATTGACTGGACTGGGTACATATGGTCCAGACTCCAGCAATGGGAAAGTACTGGTAGTAGGTATTTTTTCACGTGTCATGCATATGTGTACATTCAACACTTGTGCAGTCAAAATATACACACATGCTTCAACACATATGAAAAAACATTTACCGCCGTCAGAAACACCGCCGTGGTGCCAGCAGTGACATCATAATACGGCGGGCAGGAGTCCGCCGCTGGACCGGTCTTATTGGAACCACCGCTATGGCTGTATAGCGGTAAGACCAGCAAACTTGTCATCATTTTAAAACTCGTTTTAAAACTCAAAAATCTCAGCTGTGCTCCGGAGTTCGGTCCAATCCACCTAAAAAAATTAAAACTATAGATGGCAAACTATTCTGCTCATAAGTAGGGTTATTACAGTCTCTACCAGTAGAAGCTCACTGATTCAAATTTGAAATTTACAACATTGAATCCAAGGCTCAAACACAGATTTTTCTTTTTTGTCTCTATTTAAAAATGTTGTGGCTAAAGCTCAAAGACTTAAGACCAGAAAGATTTTTCAATAGATACTTTAGACTTTCACAGTGAAAAGGTTTATAGTTAGCTGACTCACAAAGCCAGTTTTGCATGTAGTTGTGTCATTTTGCTACTGGCATTTAAAGGGGTAGCGAGCATAACTGGGGTGTAGTACTTTGAGTATTCACAAACATTTCCATTGTCTTTCTCACACATACATGACTTCTGTATTCACATCTTAATAATACAGATTTAAGTAGTGCAGCATTTGTGAGAAATGCCACTGACATTCCTCATTTCCATAGTGCCTGAAGGAAAAATCTTGAGGGAAAATCGATGCCAAGAGATCTATTGAGGAAGTGAGTTTGAAATAAAAGTATTAAATCAAGTCAATCAAAAATTAAAATTAAAAAAGATGTTTTCAATCTCTGATTTCTTAAGTTGTGGAGATGTATGTAGGGTGAACTATATGCTTATTGGCTCCAAATTGTTGGAGCACACGTTTTTAAAAGGAAGCTGCCAATTTGTAGATATGTAAAAAATCAATGACATGGAATACCAAATGTGTTACCATTTATTAAAACTATTTTACCGTCCCTTGATCATATAGCTGAAGAAGTAGTTACAGAAATGAATTTAACCAGGATTCTTAGGATCCTTAAAGAACTGAAGAAGTTGGAGAATATTCCAAATGGGAAAAAATCTGCATAGGATTGAAGTTCTGTAACATTGATTCATGTTGTGCCGTGGATGGCATGAATCTGCCAGTCAATTTAACTTCATATGTCTAGGATGAAATAAGGGATTTGAAAATCTGAAGAGATAAAATTGTTAGAAGGTAAATATATGTAAAAGAAATTTCACTGGGTAGATCATCTTGTACCAATTTTGCTAGTCATGTAGCAATGGTAGTCAAGATACATACCTGTAAGTGGGAAGAGCCAATCCAACTAACTGTACCCACAGTTATAATGGGTTTTTATGTATCTAAATGAAGGATGAAATGACACATCTATTCTCTGGATAAAAAGATGATGGAAGATATAAAGCCAGGTTGTGAAAGGGATAAAAATCTTTTTAGAAGGAGCACTATTTTTATGAGGTGAATACAACCAATCAGCATTAATGGGTGATTTTCCCACTTTATAAGAAACCAAGTCATTTTTTTCATTGTAAGCTCATAGTTCAAAGCTCTCAGCTTCTGTAACTAGGTTTTAGCCATGTCCCTAAGTATTTTAATTGGGGGATATTGAGCAGTCCAGATGTATCACCCAACCATTTAGGTGGAATCTACGTCTTTTCTATATTTATTTTATATCCTGTCAGAGAGCCGAAGGTGTGGGTCTGAGATTCAATAAAAAACATAATCAGCATTAGCAACATTTTTGTAGTTCCATTATTTAATAATATCTGAAGTATTTTTGCGTCTTGCTGTAAAGATGTTAGAAAGTGCTCCATATAGAGTATAAAGGAAGGGAGCTTGTGAACAGCCCTATTGTGAGCCAGTGAAATATGGAGGAGTGACCATTGACTGCAACTACTGCCTAAGGAGAGTGCTTTAGAGCTTGATTCCAACTATTTAATTGTGCTGGAAAACCTAGTTGACTCAGCACAATCCAGAGAAAGATTCACTACACCCAATCAAAGGCTTTTTCTGAACCTATGGAGATTAGTGGTGCTCGGTGTGGGGCAGTTCGCGCCCTATTGATTCAAGTAACTATGAAATTGGTGTGGCCTGTAGTGTTTCTGAGTGGAATAAATCCATGTTGCCAGAGTGAGAGTAAACCTTTGAAAATCGTACTTAATTGCCTGGCTAACAACTGTCAAATAATTTATATGGGTTAATAGGAGACTAATGCAAGGTTGGGCTACCCTTTTTTTGAGAAAGATCATAATTTGTGCAAGTTTCCAAGAAGGGGTTTTGAAGTGCTCTCCATAGTACAATAGGCAGCAGATTCTTTTTGAAAGTTACATAGAATTGGTTTTTTAAAGCATCAGTACCGGCAGCTTTCGGCAAGAATTGGATGTCATTTCTCATAATCCATTCAGGGTCATTGGAGCTATCAGCTATTGGACTTGTTCAGGATATGGCAAACATAATGTAAGTGAATATTGTTCTGTCTTTTGTAACATTAATACATCTTTATTTTCCATACTATATTGCTGCCAATAATATTGAGCAAATGCATCCGTATTCTTAGAAAGGGTGTGGGGGGTTGAGAAATCATGTATTGATTTATCTAAGATTTCTTCAATATGTTGATGAGTACTATTTTCGTCAGTTAACATGGCCAATTCTGAACCTATTTCATCACCTCGTTCTTGCTGACAAAATTTAGTTGATTTGAATAATATCGTATGTTTCAATTGGGGTAGTGGTAATCTTGGTCCATATAAAGCTAAAATAATCCCAAAGCAAGAGTAGTTATGGCTACGAACGGCTGCACAAACGCTAGTCTTGTAAGGTAATAGTTGTAGGCACTCACCCTCTAATGGTCAAACTACTCAACAACCTTAAATACAATTGAACAGACGAAAGCACATATAAAGCTAATAAAAGGCCAAGAGCTGGTGGCACATGGATCACTCATCTGAACTAACTTTTTATTATGGACCTTCAATTGTCAGGAAATCTGCAGTAAAGAGTGACGGTGGACTACAGCTTTTAAACATCTCACAATATAAGGAAAGTTGTAGAGTAAGAGTCAGTTTTTAGAAATGTAGCATTGGCTTACTCTCTATTTTCTATATATAGAGTCTTTTAATAGAGACTGTTGCAAGGTCCAAGAGGGGAATGGTTTCTGAAAACTGAGGATATTTACATGCATGGTCTGAAACCAGCATACGGATAAAATGTACCTCTGATATTCCTATCAGCTGTTTGCTCACTAAAAGGTAGTCTATTCTGTAGTATTAATGAATCATGGGATAAAAGAAAAGTGGAGGCTCTTTCATTTGGATATGTGTACCTCCATGGATCAATAAGGCCCAAGCCTTTTCTGAGAAAATATTGGCTTTGCGGGTTCGGGTTATGCGGCTTCACCACTTGTTGGTCATATTCTTTTCAGCGCAGTGCATACTATTAAAATCACTGGAAAAATAGAAAACATATAAACAAAAATTAATTTCTTAACATCATGCATGTTGATTCTCTATGATGCAGAGATGAGACAAACACATGGTTTTACTCATGCCAGAAATGTATGTGAATATCATGCATTTCTATCCACATGTTCCAAACCTCAGAGGACCCGATACACTATTTGTTTTCTGTGAGTAATTGTGTCTTACTCCTGTCTTAGGAGTGATCTACTCCAGAATACCCAGCACTGACTCACAAAGCATTTCCTTTGAGTACTTGGTTAATGTGTCCCTTATTTGTTTATTTCACAAAGTAAGACATAGTTGCTCTTTAAAAATAGATTTCTGAATCAGGTTCCAGGGTAAGCATGATGTAAATAATTCTAAAGTAAGACAAAACTGTTCAGAGCAACTGCTTTGTGGATCAGGCCTGGAACTTCAGGAGTCATTCTCACTTAAGAGAGGAGTAAGCCAAAATATTCAGGGGCAGATTTATGAATGAGAAATCAAGATTTAATAGGGTCTTAAGGGTAAAAAAGCCCTTACCGTACTCCTAGTCTTGTCTTTTCCTATTTACAAAGCGTTGCACAATTGTTTGAAATGGCTCGAAATGATCTAATGAAATGCATATAATAAGCGATTTGCATAAATTACACAAGCATAAATCCATTAAAAAAAAATTACACAGAAGAAAGAACAAAAATATAAATACCACACATGACATGTTAGATGTGCAATAGACATTTTACAGCCTGTGCCACCCTCCTGGACCTCTTTCAAACCTAACATGCATGACATATCAGCTTTCCAAGACTGCATGCTAATGAAATTCATCAATGCATACACACCAACAGACACAATAGCAGTCATTCATGAAAATGTGGCAAAAAACAACAATGTCCACACATATACATCTCTGAAAACATGGAAAAATGTAAGAAATTGGGTTGTTGGTTGACTGGGCTGTGAGCCCTGGTCAAGCAGCAACCACAATCCTTGTCAGGTTGAGGCATAAGCCAACCCAAAATTATCCTGCGCTCAACTCGCTGGTAGCTTGGCACAGAGTAGTCAGGCTTAACTTAGAGGCAATGAGTAAAGTATTTGTTCAACACTTCAAACAGTAATAAAGTGAAAACACCACATTAAAAGGATCCTGCACCAAGTTAGAAAAATAGAGCTTTCTTTAGTAAATAAACAATACAAAATCAACAAACATCCAATCAGTAAAACTGGAGATATGCAATTTTAAAGATTTTAGTGAAAATAGCACCAAAAAGCATAAAGAGCCAGCTGGGGACATCTGGTTGTGCCAGACCAGGACAAGTCATAATTTCAGGCCAACAGCGATGGAGCAGGGACCCAGTTCGGCCTGCTGAACCAAGTGTCTTAAATCCTGGTTTGTGGAGCGCTTTGAGGATCTGCGTCGAAGATGTGCCACACAGCTGAAGCGATCCATCAGTTCTGAGAAGTGGTGAGGCTGCGTTGTGACGGCCTGCTTTGTCATCAAGGACCCCGTCAACAGAGCTTGCGATGTGAAGTCCATCGTCAAGGATGCGGCGTGCAGTCAGGGAGATGCGTCAGTTCCGATGAGCTGTCAGGTTGTGACAGGAAGTCTGTCACTGATATTGCAGTCAACGAGGGATGCAAGGGCCTGCGCCTAGAATGCATCTCAGGGTGGTGGTTGCAGAACTGGGGTGACACCAGTTGGCAAGGTATACTCACAGATGGCAGAGTCCAGGTGTAGGTGCAAGGTTGTGGGAAGCCTGCTGAGTCCCGGAGGCTTCACATCAGGAGGCCAGCCAACTAACCATTGGAGTCACATGGGGTTCTGGGTTCCCAAGATGCCTGTCCAGTCCATCTCACCCAGGCAAGAGGGCAGGGGGTCTGCCTGCAGGGCAGCAGTCCTTCGGAGCATCAGTCCAGCAGAGTGGCAGTCTTTTTAGGAGCATAACAGTCCTTCTTCCTGGCAAAGTATCTACAGGTCCAGTAGTGTACTGAAGAGTTGGTGGCTGAGGTCCTTTATTTATACCTAGTTGTGCCGTTGAAGTGGGGAGAAGCTTCTAGAAGCATGCCTCTGAAGTGCACAGGTGCCCTGCCTCCCTAGCCCTGATGCCAGACTTACTTCAGGGGGTATGCAGTCCTTTGAGTGGAGGCAGAACATATCCTATTCAAGTGTAAGTGGGGCTGGGTCCAGCTCCTCCCTCCCATCCTGCCAGTAATGGCCCATCCAGTCACATCTAAGCTCCCCATTTTGTATGGCTGTCTAGGAGGAATACACAAAGCCCAAATGTCAACCAGACCCAATCTTGTGACCCAGAGATAGGCTGCAGGCGCTAAATGGCTAGGGCAAGAAAATGCCAACTTTCTTAAAGTGGCATTTTCAGAATTGTAATTTGAAATCCAATGTCACCATCAGTTAGGAATTTTCATTACAATTCCAGAGACACCAAACACGAACTGTTAACCTGTTCCATTTGGAAATTACACCTATAAAATGTAATAAGGTACATCCAATTTTATCCTACGGGAGAAGTAGGTATAGCAGCAGTGAAAAACTAATTTAAGAGTTTTTCACTACAAGGACATGTAAAATGTAAAAGTCCATGTCCTACTTTTTAAATACATTGCACCCTGCCCTCTGGGCTGTCGATAGCCTACCCTAGCAGTGAATTATATGGATAAAAAAGGAATATTTGGGCCTGGCAAAAGGTTTACTTTGCCAGATCGAAATGGCAGTTTAAAAACTGCACACACAGGCTGCAATGGCAGGCCTGAGACTTGTTTAAAGTACTACTTAAGTAGGTGGCACAATCAGTGCTGTAGTCTCACTAGAAGCATTTGATTTACAGGCTCTCGGCACAGGTAGTGCCACCTTACTAGGGATTTACAAGTAAATTAAATATGCCAATTGGGTATAAGCCAATATAGCATGTTTTAAGGAGAGAGCACAAGTATTTTAGCACCAGTTAGCAGTGGTAAAGTGTACAGAGTCCTAAGGAGAGAAAAAAAAAACTAAGTCAGGAAACAGGAAGTCCGAAGGCAAAACATTAGGGGGAAACCACGCCAAGGATGCCAGGTCTAACAAAAGTGATTCCATATCTAAGAAATACGTGCATGTGTATGTCTCAACATGAAACGTCTGAAACTAGTGCTGACAATGGAAGCGTGCCTATGTTAAACATGTGTATATAAAATACGAATGAGTGTGCAGAATATGCACGCGATATATATGTTTCAACGCATACATTCATGAAAAATACATAGCAAAAGATTATTAAAACAGCTTTTTCCTTTATAAATGAGGCATAAAATAATGGGAGTAGTCTGTCGAGGCAAATCTCTTAAAACGTACACACCTACTATTCATTACAGGTGCTGGGTGGGAGTTATGGCTTTATGGTGGGAGGAAGCAGTTTGTTTTGTTTGAAAACTGGGAAAGTAAGTATAGGTGTCCGTTGGTGAAGGAACTGCAATCAACTTAATTTTCACAGTGTGGGTAGACGACGTGAAAGTGTGTTGTGGAAAATGTTTCCAGGTGAGGGAACTTAAGAATGAAGATACATTTAAATTATGATTATCAGAGGGTAGGCCCCTTTTGTAAAAAAAGGTTTGTGACTCGGCCAAGACAGAATCTACGCATATGCCGAGAGGTTTTGTGAATCAGGTGAGAATTCATGAGGCTCCACAATGGTGCTTCTATGACTCTGTACTTTCTTCTATAGATCAATGCTCGGTTTTGTTTTGTTTACCCCGTTACTTGAAATATCTGCCCAGTACACAGAAACAAAACTTCACAAGTAAAGAGATTCGATTTTTGTAGGTGTAATCGCCTTCAATGAGGCAACACTCATTAAATGGAGGGAAGCCTGCAACTGTCAAACAGATAAACATGTAAGTAACGCCATCAGTGTACTTACAGCGTGCAACACAGCGCTGCAGGGCCTAGTTACGAACCGGCAGCTTGAACGCACACTGTCGTGTTCTCCAATTCGCCACATTTACAATTTTTCACAGCCATGAAGAGGGATGCACAGAAACCACTTACAAAGGTTGCCCCTCACAAATATTCGCAGTGACTGGAGTTCAAGCAGGACATTGTCAGAAGCAATGCTGCTTGGAACCTGTAGGGCCTTTCAGAGCTTGCAGAAGCCTGAAGCCAAACGTCTGCTGAACAAGAGGCTTCAGAAGAAGGGCAAACTGTAACAGCCTTTCTTTGTTCGCAGGCTCTGAGCATCTCCTCTGTTCTCAACGCGGAACATCACTCGCAAAAGGATGGCAACTGGTTCCTCGTGCAAACCATAAATCACATTTATTGTGCAGTCGTCTAACAGCACTCGTTGCATTTCTTACATGTTTAGAAACGTAGTACAGTGTTATTTTTTACTTTTGCAACCCATTTTTAATGATTATAGACTCATTCCCAGTTGACAAGAGCTCGAGGTAATGCTGCAGACAATGACATTAAATAGGATGATGTCTTCCCAAATACTTTCCTTATGTATGGCATGGAGGTGCACAAGCGCTGCGAAACCAAACTCTTGGGGGCAGATTTACAAGCCCCTTGCGCCACTTCTGGGTCATTTTTCCCATGTTAAAAATTACGCAAAAGTGGCGCAAGGGCCTTGTAAATCTGCCCCTTGGTATGGAGATGCTCCCTCAGGAGGAAGCAGCTCGATGCATCAAATCCTGCTCCTTAAGCCCTGCTTTGCCTGGTGTCTTAAGCTGAGGCGACTCATCCTGCTTATAAGAAATATCTGTTTTACAGAACGTGGCGTGTCAGATATGTGTTTGATAGAGCGAAATGTTCTTGTGAATTGTAGGGGTGCATCATAATCACTGATAGGCCGCACCCATATGTATTCAGACATATATTCGTATATTCAGTTTCATATTAATGTATGTTTAGTAAAGAATGAATAGTTTGCTGAGACAAAGCGAATCAGCAGTATAATGATGTTAGTATAATGATGTGATGTAATGCTTATAGAACCGTGTGAAAATAATGCATAGAGGAATTAGTTCGTGTGTGTAATGTAATTGCAGTAGTTAAACGTGCACCATATTAAAATTGCACATGAAATTCATTGTTTGCATATAAATCGTAATGAAAATGCTTATAGGGAAAAGTAAGATGTGTGTTTAAAAAGTCATATGTAAAGGCCTGACTACATATATGCTTAGAGAAGGCCTGGTATATTCTTATGTTAGCTTATATTGTAGGCCGAGAAAAGTTTCTCTTGGTAAGGCTCTCTGGGCACAAACGGTAGATTTAATTTGCACAGTAGAAGGTTTCTGATGAAAGTATCTTTTGTTGCAGGTGCAAGGACACATGTCTCGTTAGCAAGACTAACTCTTTGTTTTCGAAAGCTAGAGAGAGGGAGGCATGGTACGGGGAGTGAAAAGGAATGTAGGGATGATACTTTCGGCGGAGAAGGTGCCTGGGACTCAAGGTCAACGCAACCGTCCAGGATGAAGTAACCGTTTCGATGGAAAAGCACAAGAAAGAAGACCTGGCCAAGGAGGCGTGACAAAGGCGTGTACAATTGTATTGTGGTTTTGTATTAGGGATAGTGCCCTGAGGGAGTAGGCCAGAGAAGAGGTAGGGGAGACCTGAGAGAAGGACAGAACTGAGCTTAGGTATTATGTGATTGGACTTCTTAGGAAGTCTTCACAGCTGACACCTTTTATTCACTCTTGCCTGGAAGAATCGTTATGCAGGGATGTCACTAAGTGTTAGTGTAGGGACAGCAATTGATTTAAAGTTTGCTTAGATAAATGAAGAGTAACGTAGAAATTGGAGCAATCATAGCTTGGTTGATCCTTTTAGAACTTTCTATTCTCTTTATTCTGAGTCGGATGAGACTCCTGCGTAGGTTATTATTTGTATTAGTGCCCATCTATTTCTTTAACCTCGTGTTGAGGTGCTTGCATGTCCAGTTATTTTTGGCGATAATAAATTCTTAAACTTGAATTCGGAGTCAGTGGTCCTTTCAGACAAAATGAATGCTGTTATATAACCAGATGAGATTCTCTCATTTACACCATTCAACAGGTAAAAAGATCTTGGCGACCAGAAGGTTCTTATAGATAATTAGATAAGAATCGGCGTTATCAGTTGGTAGCAGAGTAGGATGGTTACCTTTGATGGTAAGGGGAGATCTAGAGCAAGATAGGAGATTAAGTTGCCCCATAGAGCCCGAGTGACGCAGATCCAGAGGACCGCGGGAGAAGGATGTCGGAGGTCGTGGAAAACTGACGGAGAGTGACGGTGCGGCGGAAGTAGCAGTTCGTAGTAGAGTGAGTATGAAAAGAGTGATGTTTGGTAGATTGCGGTGTTTTATTGTTGTGTGATGTCTTGCGGAGTTGGAACGAAAGTTGTGTGATTGAGAAACGGACCGTGAGCGCGCGCGGGACCGGGAGATTTATTGTGGTGTAGAACACACCCAGAGTTGAGAGCGTTGACCAGAGGTTGTGGGGGTCACGAGACGTCATTGACAGACCCACTGAAGATAGGGAACACATGAGTGAGTGTGTGAATAACCAACGCAGGTCGTAGGTTATTGTGTGCAGAACATCGAGTGATTGAATCCTATCGAGTGTGTTAGAGGCAATTGTCCGGTCGTTTCGTGGACAGACGGTTGCCAGATTGAGGTCAACAAGCTCAAGAGGCTGATCGGTCATTGGTAAGACTGACGGTCAGAGAGGTAATTGTTCAGTAGGACGGACATTATTTCAGAGTATGATTGGGACAGGTGCGAGCGAGAACGAGTGAATTAGAAAGGAGGGGAACTGCTGCGAGCGGAGGAAAAGTGACGTCAGACAAGTGCCGCGCTGCGATAGGCCGGTTGGTGTGAGCCACGCTGGTATTGGAGGATTGAAATCAGGAAGTAAAAGCGGACATTTTGAGTGTAAACAAAAAGTTGATTCATCATGAAATGTTTTAAAGCTTTACGGGAACTTTGTAGAGGTGATAGACATGTGGTTGTTCGGGAGGGAGAGGAAGCTCCTCCCGAGGATACACCAGCACATTATATGGCAAAGAATGTAGGATTGCATACTATAATTTGGCTTGAGAATTGGCATAAAATGACAGAAGCAGAAGGAGAATTGTCGTTCCCTCGATATGGTACTTTCAGGTTAGAGGTGCTGTACCAGCTAAAAAGTGTAATGGCTTCATTACGACCACTACCTAGACCAACACAGTTTGAGGCGCTACATGCGTGGATTAGAGCAGCGTACGATAGGAGGAAAGACAAGAGCCAGGAAAGGGTGAAGAAATCGGTCAGGGCATTTCAAGATGCAAAGTGGGATGCACTGGAGAAAAGGTGGAGGGTGGAAACAATCGAGGGAGATAAGTTATACCCATTGATAGTACAAAATGGAAAGATTATAAGAATCGATGAGGACGACAGTGATCTAGATGACAGCTTGTTGGATAGGATGTTGGCGGAGAGGCCACCACCATTTAATCCAGATTCAGAAGAGGGAAAGACGACCCCAGCAGTGGCTATAGTTGATGAGAGCCAGAACCAGACTAGCATGAGAGTGGTGGGAAGGATTTCCACAGGAACGGAGGGGGCAACGGCGTCTATGCCTCCTGCGGGGAGCACAAGATTACCGGACTCCTTGACAGTACCGGTTACCATTGGCCCTATAGTACCGGTATATGACCCAGACCGAGTGAGAGAAGGGAGTTCCGTACCGATGAGAAGGGAGGAAGGAAACAGTGAGAGTGGGAATGGGTTTGGAGTAAGGGTGGTTCATTTCCCAAGACCAATGGAGACAAGTACGCCGTTACCGGCTACTGCGGACTCTTCCTTCAGGAGAGAAGAGGAAAGACCAGAAAGACCGAGGTCTTTGCGGGAATCTAAGTCAGCTTTGAGGGAGTGGACACCAACAGTAACGAACCAAGAGGATAGGATGCAAGGGGATAGGGCACAGAACGTCTCGGAAGACAGACCAAGTTCCAGGAATATGATGGAAGGGAATAGGTCACAAGGACAGAATAGTGACTGTAATGAGCGAGATGGCTCGGGTTGTCGAGAAGTACTGAGGAGTGCAGTACAGGCAAGGTTGCTAGACGTAGTGAGGTTGAAAGCAGAGGTAGACGAAATGATCAGTGGGGGTCTGCCTTTGGAAAGGATAGAAATTTATGGATCAGATGAGCTGCTGTTTGTAGCAAAAGATGTGACTCGAAAAGCTAGAATGGCACATGATAGGTTGAAGGAATTGGCCAAAAGATATGAAGTGGACCTGAACAAAACTAAAGCGTTACAGGGACCACATAGATTACAGTACAGTGATCAGGAGCTGGAGGAGAAAAGAATAACAGGATTAAGAACGCACACCAGAGACCTGATTATAGGAATGAGAATATGGATTTTGTTGGACAAATGGGAAGAAAGGTGGTCCAAAAAGAAACCAGTAAAGAGAGCAGAAGGGGAAACACCGCCGCCAGGAGGGGGGGCGACGGGTGTTGGAAATTTTCCTTAACGAGAAGTACAGAATGGAGGGTACGTGCATGTGCCGTGGAATAGAGGTGATTTGGCTGCATTTACAAATGATTTTCCTCGGCTGAGGGAAAAACCGGTGGAGTGGTACAAACAGGTTGAGCGGTTCGTGAAAATTTCAAAAGTATTGTGGATTGATTTGAACACTTTGTTTGACATAGTGGTACCGGGAGATTTGTGGACAGCTTGTAAAGTCGCTATTGAGTGGCCGACTTCGGAACCGGATAGAGAGGCGGTTACAAACGGTCCATCACCACTAGTCATGAAAAAGTATGAGCAGGTGATTACATGGTTGAAATTGAAGATTTCACCTCAGGATATAGATTGGGTTAAGATAGATCGGACTGTACAAGAACCCAAGGAAACGGTGCATGAATATTACGAAAGACTTCTGCAAGCTTTTAAACAGTATAGTGGGTTAGATATCTTGGACCCCAAGGATATGGGACAGTTTGTCTCAAAGTTTGTACTGGGTCTGAGAGTGGAAATCAGCCTCATGATACAGCACCATTTGATCTGCTGGCAGAACAAGCCACTAGATGAAATATTGCGGTATGCAAGATACTGTAGTGATGAGGTGGAATCGAAACATCGAAAGCTAAAAGACAAATTGATGCTTGTCCAGATGCAGACAGCACAGAGTCAGCCTAGTGTAGGGACCTTAGGAAGAAAGCAAGGAAATTTCCAGGGAAACCAGAATGGGCAGGTACAGGGAAAGGGAAAACCAGTAGACCCCAAGACAGGAGTGGACGTGGCCACATTGAAGAAGACCACTGCATGTCATCTTTGTCGCCAGGTCGGACATTGGAAACGCGAGTGTCCTTTGAACCCAGCTAATCAGGTGCAGGAAGAGGAAGAGGGGGCTCAGGCACCCGCGCAGGAGGTAGTTAACACAATAACGAGACCTAGGACGATGAAAGGGGGGGTTTACAATTCTCACGCCCAGGTTCCCCAAGCTCCAAGGATTTCACAAGGAACACGAACGTACCAACAGATGCCCCTGTTCGAAGGTTACGATGAGGATAGCTTAGACCCTTTATCCTGACGGTGCCTGAGGGGGGAGGAAGACTGCACACTTGGAGCGGTCTTGGAGGTAGACCAGAGAGGACCTTTTGTGGAGGCAGAGATTGAGGGTCATCCTGCCACACTTTTGGTTGATACTGGTGCTACCCGGTCTACTGTAAGATCAGCAGTAGTCCCTAACCTACCCCTCTCGGGACAATCAATCCAGGTTGTTGGAGTAGCGAACAAGAGAATAAGCTGCCCATTGACAGAACCGATCTTAGTAAAGATAGGTTCCTTCCAAACTAGACATCAGTTTGTGGTGTGTGATACGAGTCCAGTTTGTCTTTTGGGAAGAGATCTGTTGTGCAAGTTGAACTGCACGATTTATTGTACGCCTCAGGGAGTGGAGGTCCAGATGAGGGATGACGATGCTGACTTTAAGGTCACCAATCAGCATCTATGTATAGATCTGTACCCAATGGTGACTGTGGAAGAACTTCCACATGATCTGAGAGACGCAGTGTCGCCTGTGGTGTGGGATTTCGCAGGCGATGAAATAGGTTTAATCAAAGGGGTTGAACCAGTGCGGATAGAGGTGAAACAGAATGTTGATTTCCCCAGAACACCTCAATGCAACCTGTCGCCAGAAACGATTGCAGGGATAAGACCTGTGATCAAGACCTTTATTGAGAAAGGCATTCTGAAAGAGATTAGAGGTAGCCCCTGTAATTCACCCATTATGGGACTACAGAAACCGAGCGGGAAATACAGGATCGTGCAAGACCTGCGAAAGGTCAACACGATAGTTGTCCCCTGTTGTCCAGTGGTACCGAATCCTTCAGTAATACTGTTCCAGATCCCATGTAAAGCCGAGTGGTTTACGGTTATTGACTTGTGTCAAGCCTTCTTTTCGATACCGCTCCACGAGGAAAGCCAATTTCTTTTTGCGTTTAAGCTGGAAAGTCGCGTGTTAACATGGTGTCGTATCCCTCAAGGGTATACGGAAAGTCCATCGATCTTTAACCAGATCCTGAAGAAGAATCTCGAGAGTCTTGTGTTGCCGCAGAACTCAGTCCTCGTGCAATACATAGACGACTTGCTCATTGCCTCAGAAACAGAAGATGCTTGCAGAATAGACACTGTAGCTCTGTTGAACCACTTAGCAGAGAATGGACATAAGGTGTCCCCGAACAAGCTGCAGTACTGTTTGAATGAGGTACAGTACTTGGGACACAGATTAGAAAAAGGCAAGAGGAAGGTGTCACCAGATCGAATTGAGGCAATAATGAGCATGGCAGTACCCACCACACAGAGAGAAGTTAGGATGTTCCTGGGAATGGTTGGCTACTGTCGACAGTGGATTCCTAGTTTCTCCTTGAGAGCAAAGCCTTTGCAGAGGCTTACGCACAAGGATGTGAGTGATCCGGTACCATGGGACAAGGAGTGCTTGATGTCATTCCTGAAACTGAGAGAGGAATTGTGCAGTGCTCCGGCACTGGGAATGCCTGACTACAACAAGGCCTTTTCATTGTTCTGTTACGAGAGGGAAGGATGTGCATTAGCAGTGTTAGCTCAGAACCATGGAGGTGTCCGTAGACCAGTTGCCTATTTCTCAGCTACTCTAGATCCAGTAGCTTCTGCGTTGCCCGGATGTCTAAGATCCGTTGCTGCAACAGGTGTCAGCATTGAAAGATGTGAAAGCATTGTAATGGGACACCCATTGACTGTACATGTGCCACATTCGGTTGAGTTATTGATGACCAGGACCAAGACCCAGCACCTAACGAACAATAGGTTAACGAGGTATGAGCAAGTCATACTTGCCGCAGAGAATGTGACTCTGAAAAGGTGCTCCGTCTTGAACCCTGCGACATTAATGCCTATACCGAACACAGATGATGAAGATTGTGAGGACCATGATTGTCTCGATGTGACCGAACTTTGCACCAAACCGAGACCTGACATTGTCGATGAACCACTGATTGACCCAGATGAAATTTTCTTTGTCGATGGTTCATGCTTAAGAGACAGTGTGGGGCAATTGAAAGCAGCATTTGCTGTATGTACCATTTCAGGAGTGGTTGAGGCTGCTTGCCTAGAAGGAATACGCTCCGCGCAGGTAGCTGAAATCATAGCCTTGACCCGTGCCTGTTTGGCCGCTGATCGAATTCGAATCACGATTTACACAGACAGCCAATATGGCTTTGGCGTGGTGCATGACTTCGGGCAGTTATGGTCTCAGAGGGGATTTTTGACATCATCTGGCTCACCCATTCGGAATGGAGAATATGTAAGACAACTGTTGGATGCATTACAGCATCCGAAGGAAATTGCTGTTGTAAAGTGTTCCGCCCATGGGAAAGGGGAGGACTTTGTGTCATTGGGTAATAATTATGCGGACGAGGTCGCCCGCTTCTGTGCAGAACAAGGATGCATATTCACAGGAAGAGAGATAGAAGAGAGCCAAGAAGGAACCGATCTCAGCATAATGTTGGCCATGGCAGACACTTGGGAAGAGCTTAAGAGATTGCAGGATGAAGTTTCAGTCAAGGAGAGAGAGGGATGGATCAAAGCTGGGTGCGAGAGAGGAGATGTGGATGTGTGGGTATCCAACGATGGGAGAGCCGTGTTGCCTGAGGAATTGCTGAGTCCGATGGCAAGACTGATACATGGACAGGCACACCTGGGTAGAGACGCAATGATGAGAGTGTTCAGACAGACGTGGTATAACCCACGGTTCCGAGCAATGGCAGAAACGGTATGTCAGAGGTGTGTTACGTGTCAACAGATGAATGCTGGAAAGAAAACTGTAGTTACATTGAGTCACATTGGAAGGTCGGGAGGGCCCTTCAATAGGATACAGTTGGACTTCGTGGAGATGCCTAGGTGCAATGGATTGAGGTACATTTTAGTGCTAGTATGTGTATTCTCACGATGGGTGGAGGCTTACCCCACACGCAGGTGTGACACTCTCACAGTGGCTAAATTACTGTTGAGGGAGCTCATCCCTAGATTCGGGATCCCGACCTCTTTGGAATCAGATAGAGGAGGGCACTTCCATAGCGAAATCATGAAGTTGCTTTGTGCTGCATTGAACATAGACCAGAGACTTCATTGTAGTTACAGACCAGAAGCTTCTGGGATGGTGGAACAAGTTAATGGAACCTTGAAAGCCCGGATGGCAAAAATGTGTTCTTCGACATCCCTGCAATGGCCCGACGCCTTGCCTTTGGTGCTAATGAGCATGCGAAGTGTCCCAGACAGAAAGACCGGGTTGTCCCCTCATGAAATACTAATGGGGAGGGCAATGAGACTGCCAGCAGTACCAGCTACAGCCTTGATAAACATCACTGATGATTTGATTCTTGATTATTGTAAAGGACTCTCTGATGTGGTCCGTTCTGTATCCCAGCAGGTGCAAGCAGCAGTGGTCCCAGCCTCGAGTGATCTATGCCACGACTTGTGTCCCGGTGACTGGGTACTCGTCCGAAAGCACGTGAGGAAGAGTTGCTTGGATGCCCGCTGGCGTGGCCCGTATCAGGTGATACTTATCACGAACACAGCAGTAAAGTGTGGAGTATTGCCGAACTGGGTGCATGCTTCCCATACCCGCAGAGTTTCAGCACCCTTGGAAGAAACAGCTCCTCTCGTAAATGAAAATCCAGCTGATGTGGCAAGGCCACATGGGAGGACACGTCAAGCTGTAAGGGTCGCTGACACAGCTGGTGGTGCACTAGAGCAAGCTGAAGGGGGTTTCCACAGTTCGAACCCTGACTCAGACACCGAGGACAGAAACGGTGCAGTGGGCGGAGAAGAGTCAGATTCAGCAGAAAGAGGAAGTAGTGCACTGGGTATAGAAGGGGAAGGCAGACGAACGAACAGAAGTGCTGAAAGTTGGCCTGAAAGACAGAGGCGACTGAACCTGAGGTTAGCACATGAAAGAGACCTTGCTCCAGTGTCTGAAGTATCTGAAACAGAAGCAAGTGACGAAGATCAAGCACAAGACAGTCGGCGAAGGTCAAAGAGAACAAGAGTGTCTTGTCACAGATACTCTACCCCTGAGTGGACTTACACTGTGTTTGATGCAGGGGGTGGTGAGTACGGGAAGACTGAGGTCAGTGCAAGTGGTCAGCCGGAGCCCGAATGTGGTGGTGAAGGTGGTGCTGCGGATGCCAGGGCTCGAGATAGAAGGAACACTGACACTCACGGTTCCGAATCCCCCGCTTCTGAGTGAAGTCCGAAACTTGCTTTTGCATCGACTCGAATTTCCGCCTTTTGGAGTTGAGCCGTTTTCACATGAAGTGCTGATTTTGCGTCTTGAACTTTTGTATCACGTTCTGGTCTTGCTCAATGAGGATCTCATTGTGGATCAGTTATGAACTGTAAATAAAAGTCTAAAAGAAGAAGATAACCTAGGTCCGATTGGAAGAAGAATAAACTTAGGGACTTTCCACAGAAGAGGAACGAAAACTAGGGAAGTCTTTTTTCTGGACTGTGTAAATAAGTTTGTGATCGGAGAGGGAAAGTCCGGAGATTTCATGGTTGCTCGAGCTGGTTAAGCAAGTCACAAATAAAGGACGGAGACTTTTTCAGAGTTCTTTGCGATAACCAAGACTTTTTGAGAACTTTCGAAACCATGGAGCCGGGAGATCCCAATCGTAGATCAAAGTGGATTGTAGGCATCCTTATAAGTAGTGTAATAATCTCTATAATCATAGTAGTTATAGTCTCATATACTGGTTCGCATGAGCAAAAAGTAGAGGAGGTGACAGGGACACCTACACCTATCACACCTAGTCAGAAGGGGGTAGACAGGGCAGCTGATAGAGCTTTGCTATTAGAAGAAAGTCGTAGATTACATGTAGATTTATCTAAAGGGGATTTTAAGTTGAATGCGTATGCTAAGTTGTTGTATGAGTATGTTGACGTGATGGATGCGAAAGATTGTTATGTGTGTATGCAGTTGCCTACTTCGGTGGATGAGGGTATTAGGTATCACCATCTTCCACTGACTTATGGTATTTCGTGTAGTCTTTTGCTTAGTTTGTTTTATGAGAGAGATCAGTTCGAGTATTTCTTTTCAAATTTCGACGCAGTGCTTCCTGAAGTCCCAGCTTACAAGCATTTGAATAAGTATGACTATTATAAGACCGAGGACAGACTGAGGAAGTACTTCATACCGAGTTTGGAATTGGATACAGCATTTGCACACAGACACAACCTGACTTGTTTGATGTCGGATGTAGAGAGAAAGTTCGTAGATCAAGTTGAAGATAGGTATAGAAAGCTGACTGAATCCCGAGATTACGGGCATCACAGGACAGATTGGACAGAGGAAGAACGGTTGCATAAGACCAGGGGAAGCTATGGTCCTATAGCGTTAGATAAGGAGCAGAGGGGTAAGTTGTGTATAAGGCGTTATCAGACTTACTACGAAAAGGTTCCAGTGGGACAAAGTACTTGTGATCACGTTTTCACCATGGCAGATGTGGCAAAAGATTTTCTCCAAGGTCCTGTACAAGTGATACCAACGGTGTATTATGTATGTGGGAAGAATGCTTATGTGAGGTTGCCTGCAAATTGGTATGGAACATGTTATTTGTCAATAATATTTCCAAAGATTTACCATACAGAGGATTTAAATCTTCTAGAGGGTGGAGAGCATTCAAGAACGAGAAGAGCTGCAAGTGCAGGGATCGTTGTGGGGGATATCTTTGGAGCTATGATACCTAGTCTAGGGGTAGTCTTGAATGACGTGAAGATCCGGAGGTTAGCGACTGTGGTGGATGAATTTTCGATGAACACAGCAAAGTCGTTAGTGTTGGTGGAAGGAGAGATGTTGTCGATAAGAGGAATGGTTTTGCAGAATCGCCTTGCTTTGGATGTCCTATTGGCAAAAGAGGGAGGAGTCTGTAAAATGTTGAAGGTTCAAGAGTGCTGCACTTATATACCAGACCGTAGCAAGGATCTGGAGAAATATATAAGTAACATCACTATGATCCACACAAAGATAGCGGATTTGACCGAAGAAGGGGCCTGGGAAAAGGTAGGAAAGGGTTTTGGTCAAGTGGGAGGTTGGTTTGCGAACCTAGGAAAGGGTTTCCTTGGGTACTTCCTGAGACCACTCCTTATTTTGGTGGTTTGTGTGGCTGGCTTGTGGATTGTGATCAAGGCCTACAAGTGGTATCGAGCAGGCCGAGTCAAGAGAGCTTTGAGGGAAAATGACATGAAGTTGGCAAGACTGCAGGACAATCAGTATCAAAGGCTCAAGAACATGGAGAAATTTAGATCAGGGAAGATGGCAACAAGTTCTGTTTAGGTCGGTTCTTTCTCCAAGGGAGTAGAGTGAAATGTGATGACAGGAGTCATCAAAGGGGGAACTGATAGAGCGAAATGTTCTTGTGAATTGTAGGGGTGCATCATAATCACTGATAGGCCGCACCCATATGTATTCAGACATATATTCGTATATTCAGTTTCATATTAATGTATGTTTAGTAAAGAATGAATAGTTTGCTGAGACAAAGCGAATCAGCAGTATAATGATGTTAGTATAATGATGTGATGTAATGCTTATAGAACCGTGTGAAAATAATGCATAGAGGAATTAGTTCGTGTGTGTAATGTAATTGCAGTAGTTAAACGTGCACCATATTAAAATTGCACATGAAATTCATTGTTTGCATATGAATCGTAATGAAAATGCTTATAGGGAAAAGTAAGATGTGTGTTTAAAAAGTCATATGTAAAGGCCTGACTACATATATGCTTAGAGAAGGCCTGGTATATTCTTATGTTAGCTTATATTGTAGGCCGAGAAAAGTTTCTCTTGGTAAGGCTCTCTGGGCACAAACGGTAGATTTAATTTGCACAGTAGAAGGTTTCTGTTGAAAGTATCTTTTGTTGCAGGTGCAAGGACACATGTCTCGTTAGCAAGACTAACTCTTTGTTTTCGAAAGCTAGAGAGAGGGGAGGCATGGTACGGGGAGTGAAAGGAATGTAGGGATGATACTTTCGGCGGAGAAGGTGCCTGGGACTCAAGGTCAACGCAACCGTCCAGGATGAAGTAACCGTTTCGCTGGAAAAGCACAAGAAAGAAGACCTGGCCAAGGAGGCGTGACAAAGGCGTGTACAATTGTATTGTGGTTTTGTATTAGGGATAGTGCCCTGAGGGAGGAGGCCAGAGAAGAGGTAGGGGAGACCTGAGAGAAGGACAGAACTGAGCTTAGGCATTATGTGATTGGACTTCTTAGGAAGTCTTCACAGCTGACACCTTTTATTCACTCTTGCCTGGAAGAATCGTTATGCAGGGATGTCACTAAGTGTTAGTGTAGGGACAGCAATTGATTTAAAGTTTGCTTAGATAAATGAAGAGTAACGTAGAAATTGGAGCAATCATAGCTTGGTTGATCCTTTTAGAACTTTCTATTCTCTTTATTCTGAGTCGGATGAGACTCCTGCGTAGGTTATTATTTGTATTAGTGCCCATCTATTTCTTTAACCTCGTGTTGAGGTGCTTGCATGTCCAGTTATTTTTGGCGATAATAAATTCTTAAACTTGAATTCGGAGTCAGTGGTCCTTTCAGACAAAATGAATGCTGTTATATAACCAGATGAGATTCTCTCCTTTACACCATTCAACAGGTAAAAAGATCTTGGCGACCAGAAGGTTCTTATAGATAATTAGATAAGAATCGGCGTTATCATGTTTACTTTCTGAGCTCCTCCACATGGCTCTGAGCGGGTGCACCCCAGTCTAACCTGATTGTAATTGTAATTGTAATTGACATTTGTAGAGCGCATTATCACCGTCAGGTCTCTAAGCGCTGTAAGAGAGAGCCCTACCCTAGCACGTGAGGAGATGTTATTGATTAGGTTGTGCCCCACGCTTCCGCAAAAAGGACTGTTTTTAACTTCTTCCTGAAAGGGAGAAGGGCATGTTCCTTGCGCAGATTCTCCGGCAGCTTGTTCCAAAGTAGAGGAATGGAAGTTGAGAAGGCTCTTCCTCCTTTAGAGATCAAGCTAAAGCGGGGGCAGGCCAGCAAGCCGGCCTCTGAGGACCGTAGCACCCTGCTAGGAGTGTAGTTGGCTATACGATCTTTAATGTAAGTTGGGGCTTGGCCATAGATGGCTTTATGCGCAATGTAAAGGCCCTTAAACTTGGTTCTCTGCCTGACCGGGAGCCAGTGCAACTGACGTAGGAGGGGTGTGACGTGGGCCCTCCTAGGCAGTCTAAAGATTAATCTGGCAGCATCATTCATGATGACCTGAAATCTGGCCAGCAAATTATCTGGGAGGCCGATGTACAGGGAGTTCCCGTAGTCTAGTCGTGACACTATCATGGCCGATACAGCCATTCTGAGTGTGGCGAATGTGAGAAGGGGGCAAGTTTCCGTAGCTGTCTTAGCAGGCCGACACATGTTCCTACTCCTGCCGACACCTGCTGGGTCATGGAGAGCTTGGCATCGATTTTGATGCCCAAGCTTTTTACGGCCAGGGCTGGTTCAGGATTTGTGCCCAGCTCTTGTGGCCAAAAAAGGTCGCTCCAGGGGTTGGAGTATGTGGTGATGGCCATACCTCGGTCTTATCAGGATACATTTTGAGGGAGTTGGCCGTCATCCAGTTGACAGTAAATTTTAAAATGTTTTGCATTCTTGTGTGGGCGGCCGGGGAGTTGTCTATATGGATGATAATTTGAGTGTCGTCAGCGTAGTTATAGATCTGACACTCCATAAGGTTCAGTGCGGCTATCAGGGGCTGGAGGTAGGCGTTGAATAGGAGGGGTGACAACGCCGAGCCCTGTGGTACCCCGCACGAGAGTTTGCCGGAATCAGACACATGGTCAGCCAGCTGTACTCTCTGGGATCGGTCGTTGAGGAAAGATGTGAGCCAATTAAGGGCCGTGCCCTGGATGCCTAGCTCCGAGATCCGCGACAAACGTTGGTCTTCCTTAAACAAACATTAATGCGGATAGGTCTAGCTGATCATTCAAAGTGCCTCTTCAGTCACTAATGAGTTTAGGCACTCATTATTCCACATCGTTTCTCTTTGTCATTCAGCCTTGTCAGTGCTAAATTTGTAAAACAATGAGTGCCGGTCCTAAAGTTGTGGTGGGAGAAATAGGTATGCAGTTCCTCGGGGAAGTGAGAGAGAGAGAAAACAGAGGAAACACAGCAATAGAGGAAGGGAATTCCTCTTGTCGGAACTAGGGTCCTCACACACCCAGCAAGCTAGGTGTCATGCTTCATCATATGAACCTGCTCCTCGTCGGGTCGGCGCTGCAATACCCGACGGGCACCCATAAAGGGGCTCTTTGGCGGAGATCTTCAGTTCCTGGCCGTATGGTGCGGTGCGTGTGAGGGGCCTAGTGGTGTAGATGTAAGTGAATAGAGGTGATCTAAAACAAGTTGGATAGTCCAAAATATGACTTTATTCAGGCTGGCTATCCACCTGATTAAAAACAAACTAAGAGTGGCAGCTTGCTGTCAGGTTGGTTCAGCTCAGCTATGCTCATCTCTGATGGTCAACATGTTTCATGCCTCGCGGTCCTAGTGATCTTCGGCAATTCTTCAGGACCTATTGTAAATGAACTATCTACACATTGTGGTGGGTGCAACTGCTACCTACCACATTTAGTATTATGAAAACAGTCTCTCCATGAATGTCGGGTAACCTAAGAGAAATATATAAGGTAGCCAAAACTGTATCAGTGAAGAGTACAAAATCCTCTCTCCAGTATTATATATACAATCCTCTCTCTCAGTGTCGGATCATACAAACTATGGTGGTGATGACAGAGGAGGTATCAAATGATAGCCTCCGTGTAGGTTAGATAACCTATCTTAAGTGAAGATTAAAAACGAACAGTGGTTAAAATTATGGCTAAAAACAGAAGACCTGGGGACCACGTGCAACTATTGCACGTTTAGAAATAATTAAAAAAGAGTATGGTATAACAATCACACGCGGACGGGTTGCACTAGGCAGGGGAGGCACTCACCTAACTCAGTGCTACCACATGTTCCAATCCGTGTCCAAAGCAGTACCGGGACACCTAAAAACTGGTGTCCTACGGGTGACAAAATTGCACAAAACAAATGAGCCATGAACACCATCACGCGGCTAGACAGGTAGTGGTAAACTGCCTTAATACTATTATACCGAGTGCGTAAGGGTAGCAGGGGAGGCGACAATCTGGAACACCTCACCAAGTAGTCCAGAAACCCCGCCACAATTAGAAAGGTCAGTCGTGGTGTGCTTATTGATACCACTCAGACTAGGAAGAGGCGTGCACTGCCAACACTTATGCGGGAGTGCAGCCTCAATTAGTATCGTGGATCAACTGCACCCGTTCGTGTATCCAATCAGTAGTGGAGACAGAGATTAGCAGTCAGGTGGTATAGCCAGAACATAGTCAGGCCATCCCATAAACTAATCCCTTAATGCCTACAAAGTACACAGAACTTGGCAAACACCCACATCTATTTACTCACGATTTGGTTATCTCCGGAGTGGGCTGGAAGACCTACCCCAATCCGCTCGAACCAGGAAGGACAACGCTGCCATTGACTCGCGCTGAAATACTTGCCGGTATGGGCGGGGCGGGGCTGGTTTCCGGGTTGTCGTCATGCGTGCAGGCACATGATCACAATGCTCAGAGAGGTGACAGCTCGTAAGCCTAGGCGGCCATCTTGCAGTATAACTAAACCTATGCTGTACACAGTTAAAACAGCAAATCAGCCATGTCCTCCGATCGTTATTACAGTCGCAATGCCGTGCAAGATGTTTGTGATATGACAGTCAGTATATAACACAAGGCAATAAACCGTGTCCGTTGCCAGCGCGTAGATAATAGTTCCACGCTTTGGTTGCTCGTGTAAGTCAGCGGCCATCTTGTAGAGTTGTTTCTTCAGTCCTGCTCTATGATGTTGGAACAGGTCATGATGCCGTCATCAGCTATATCAATTGCTGTGTACTACAGGTGGTGTGCAGAAGGCATTGCCAACATGTGGGTAGTGGCTCATCTATTCGTTAAGGAGGACCATGGAATTTCGTCATTTAACCCATCCCGGTCTGATCCAAGACGGTGAACCCATCTTTGTTCTATTCTGAACAGTGCCCTTTGTGTTATCCTGGGGTGGGTTTCTAGAACGAGCCACCATAAAGAATCTGGAGTATGGTTGTGTTCCTTGTAGTGTGTATACATTTTCGTAGTAACCCTCTGACATCTTATATTGCTCTTGTGCTCTGTTATGCGTGTTTTTACTGATCTAAGGGTCATCCCCACGTATCTCTTATTACACGGACAGGTAACCAAGTAAATACAATGTGTTGTGTTGCAATTAGTGTGCCTCAGTACTCTCCAGGTAAAGGTGTCAGAGAAGGTAACCTCTTTGGTCACACCCGTCTGGTGACACACTGAACAGGTGCCTCACGGGTAATGACCAGTTACCGGGGGGAGATCCCATAGTGTTCTTTGCACATTGTTACTCACATTCCTAGGTCTTGTATGTATAAGAATGTCCTTGAGATTTTGTGTCCCCTTAAAGGCAAATCGTGGTGTAGGGATTTTCAGATCACCTGTTTTCAAAATCCCCAATGCTTTTTAATAATGCCTTTAATGCGTGTCGAATTTGATGTAAAGGACGTTACGCAAGTCAATGAATCTATTAGTTCACTTGGGTTAGGCTGTAATAGAGACTCGCGAGGGTTGTTTCTTGCTCTCTTTAGAGAGTTTCTGATCTGGCGGTCAGGGTAGCCTCTTAGTCTCAGATTAGAGCTTAACTGCTGTGCTTCAGTCTTGTAGTCCACAATGGAGCTACAATTTCTCCTAATACGAAGAAATTGTCCAAAGGGTAGATTATCTTTAAGAGCCCTAGGGTGGTGGCTGCTATATGAAAACAAGCTGTTCCTGTCCTCCGGCTTTTTGTACAAAGTTGTACTAAGTCCTGTGTCATTGAGCATAATACTCAGGTCTAGGAATGGTACATTTGTACTGGAGATAGTATAGGTAAATCTCAGATACTGATTTTGTGTATTGATCCACTCACAGAAGGCCAGACAAGTTGTGCGGTCCCCCTTCCAAAAAATCAGTATGTCGTCGATGAACCTCCTCCATAAGGTCAGGTTGTCAATGAAAGGGTTGCTGGGGTGCCTAATGACGTCCTCCTCAAAGGTGGCCATATAAATACAGGCCACACTAGGGGCGAACGTACTCCCCATCGAAGTACCTTGGGATTGATGAAACAACTGTTTACTATACTCAAAGTAATTCTCAGTTAGTGCCAAAGTGGCACACCCCATAACGAAAGAAATGGGGGTAGGAGAAGTCCATTCCTCTCTCATGAGCGCTGTTTCAACAGCTGTTAGAGTGTCACGTTGGGGGATATTAGTATATAGTGCCTCCACGTCCAACGTGACCAAAAGGTTGATGTCGCTGGGGTCATGTATCTCCTCTATGATACGGAGAATGTCTGTTGTGTCACGTACATAGGACGGGGTCTTTTTACTATAGGTTGTAGAAAGTGGTCAACAAACCTTGATAGGGGTTCCAAGAGTGACCCTATTCCAGAGACAATAGGTCGTCCTGGTACTGGAGTCGTGCCCTTATGGATTTTTGGTAAAGTATAGAAATAGGGTATTCTGGGGTCTTTGGTGATATGAAAGTCAGCCTCTTTTCTATTAATCCACCCGTTATTCTCTGCTTCAAAGACTATGGTTGCAATCTGCGAAGTTAATCTCGGTGTAGGGTCAATCGAGATGGGAGTATAGTACCTGATGTTCTCAAGTTGGCGCATGCACTCAAAGTCGTAATCTCTTAGGTTACCCGACATTCATGGAGAGACTGTTTTCATAATACTAAATGTGGTAGGTAGCAGTTGCACCCACCACAATGTGTAGATAGTTCATTTACAATAGGTCCTGAAGAATTGTTGAGGATCACTAGGACCGCGAGGCATGAAACATGTTGACCGTCAGAGATGAGCATAGCTGAGCTGAACCAACCTGACAGCAAGCTGCCACTCTTAGTTTGTTTTTAATCAGGTGGATAGCCAGCCTGAATAAAGTCATATTTTGGACTATCCAACTTGTTTTAGATCACCTCTATTCACTTACATCTACACAACTAGGCCCCTCACACGCACCGCACCATACGGCCAGGAACTGCAGATCTCCGCCAAAGAGCCCCTTTATGGGTGCCCGTCGGGTATTGCAGCGCCGACCCGACGAGGAGCAGGTTCATATGATGAAGCATGACACCTAGCTTGCTGGGTGTGTGAGGACCCTAGTTCCGACAAGAGGAATTCCCTTCCTCTATTGCTGTGTTTCCTCTGTTTTCTCTCTCTCTCACTTCCCCGAGGAACTGCATACCTATTTCTCCCACTGCTTGATAGGGCATCTATGCTGGACCTCTATATGTAAAAGCCCTGTAGTCCCCTTTTGGTTGATTGAGTTTGTGCACGGGTCACTCCCGTGGGACTTATAGTTCATAGGTTATCAAGCGGTGTTACTTACACTGACTGGCCCACAGTTTGAATTCTACCCCTACATTTTTAAGGGGTGGCCAGGTTACCTACCAGTTATGGAGGATAACCTAGGACTCAGCTTCAATGATGAAGCGATAGCAGATATTTTAAGGAAAACACCCTCCCTCCTTGGGGCAGGGGGTTCTGCGGCCTCAGGGACGCAATCAGAAGACTGGACCTCTTTAACAGCATTGAAAAGAGAATGGGTCAAGATCTCGCTCCATGGGGCATTGATGACCGAGTACTTGCGAGCCAATATTGCTCCAAGTGGACTCATAGTGAACATTTTTCCCAGACTTTTTTTAGAAGACCCTACTTTTAAAAAAGAATGGTGTCTGGTATCTTGGAAGTGCACCCGAGACCTTTTGGTACTCATTATCAATACTGCCCAACGGTTAGCAGACGCATTATTGGCCAGGATACAGGCAGCAGAAGGGGTGCTCAAATCTACCATCCAGAACACAGCTTTCAAGTCTAAATTGGCAGAAATAAACAGCGAGATTGCTGACAGCAGAGAGTATCTGCTTAAGCAAAAGATATCCAAACTACAAAAGGATATTCAAAAATTCGATAAGGAGAAAGTATACCCGTACTTGAAGGCAGATTATCAAGCAGTCAAGGATAGCTATTCTTCTGATGATAATTCTGACAACTCCAGGAGGGGCTCCTCTAATAGTGACTCGAGCACTGGTAGTTGGGGGAGTAACAACCAAAAGAGGAATATTCAACCTTCCTACCCCCATTACAATGGCATACCGGCTTATGCAGGTCCACCACAACCCCCCCCCCTTTTGGCAGTTCCCGGTATACCCTCATGGGCAACCTCAGTTCTACCCCATGGGCAACCAACCTTTTTTAGGCAGAGGCTGGGGCAGAGGAAGAGGGCGAAGAAGAGGGACACAGAAAGGAGTACAGTGGCAGGACCAAGAACAATACCCAGTGGAAACAAGGAGCAGGAGCAGAGGGAAAAAGAATTAGTAGTCAACCTATCACATAGACCACTAACGGGGTTGGAACAGACAGTACTTGAGAAAGAACTGGGGTATGTCCCTACACCACGAGTGGATAGGTTTAGAGACAATTGCGAGATCCAAGAATTTCTTAGGAAAATCCGTTTGAAAGCATTTTTCCAGGATAAACCTCAGATAGAATCTGACGATTCTGGCTTACGCAATCCCTCCATGTTCACCCCTACCAATAGTATGGTCCCACCAGAAGTGCTCACGTTTGAAAAAGCCATTCTCCGTGAGCTGGACGCAATTCCTAGAGGACATGCATTCCATAATATGTCAAACGCGGAACTGGCAGCTGCGACGTCCTTAGCCAATGACACAAGCATCACCATAAAGCAGGCAGACAAGGGAGGTGCCACTGTGATACAGACCACTACCGATTACGACTTTGAGTGCATGCGCCAACTTGAGAACATCAGGTACTATACTCCCATCTCGATTGACCCTACACCGAGATTAACTTCGCAGATTGCAACCATAGTCTTTGAAGCAGAGAATAACGGGTGGATTAATAGAAAAGAGGCTGACTTTCTTATCACCAAAGACCCCAGAATACCCTATTTCTATACTTTACCAAAAATCCATAAGGGCACGACTCCAGTACCGGGATGACCTATTGTCTCTGGAATAGGGTCACTCTTGGAACCCCTATCAAGGTTTGTTGACCACTTTCTACAACGTATAGTAAAAAAGACCCCGTCCTATGTACGTGACACAATGGACATTCTCCGTATCATAGAGGAGATACATGACCCCAGCGACATCAACCTTTTGGTCACGTTGGACGTGGAGGCACTTTATACTAATATCCCCCAACGTGACACTCTAACAGCTGTTGAAACAGCGCTCATGAGAGAGGAATGGACTTCTCCTACCCCCATTTCTTTCGTTATGGGGTGTGCCACTTTGGCACTAACTGAGAATTACTTTGAGTATAGTAAACAGTTGTTTCATCAATCCCAAGGTACTTCGATGGGGAGTACGTTCGCCCCTAGTGTGGCCTGTATTTATATGGCCACCTTTGAGGAGGACGTCATTAGGCACCCCAGCAACCCTTTCATTGACAACCTGACCTTATGGAGGAGGTTCATCGACGACATACTGATTTTTTGGAAGGGGGACCGCACAACTTGTCTGGCCTTCTGTGAGTGGATCAATACACAAAATCAGTATCTGAGATTTACCTATACTATCTCCAGTACAAATGTACCATTCCTAGACCTGAGTATTATGCTCAATGACACAGGACTTAGTACAACTCTGTACAAAAAGCCGGCGGACAGGAACAGCTTGTTTTCATATAGCAGCCACCATCCTAGGGCTCTTAAAGATAATCTACCCTTTGGACAATTTCTTCGTATTAGGAGAAATTGTAGCTCCATTGTGGACTACAAGACTGAAGCACAGCAGTTAAGCTCTAATCTGAGACTAAGAGGCTACCCTGACCGCCAGATCAGAAACTCTCTAAAGAGAGCAAGAAACAACCCTCGCGAGTCTCTATTACAGTCTAACCCAAGTGAACTAATAGATTCATTGACTTGCGTAACGTCCTTTACATCAAATTCGACACACATTAAAGGCATTATTAAAAAGCATTGGGGTATTTTGAAAACAGGTGATCTGAAAATCCCTACACCACGATTTGCCTTTAAGCGGACACAAAATCTCAAGGACATTCTTATACATACAAGACCTAGGAATGTGAGTAACAATGTGCAAAGAACACTATGGGATCTCCCCCCGGTAACTGGTCATTACCCGTGTGGCACCTGTTCAGTGTGTCAGCAGACGGGTGTGAGCAAAGAGGTTACCTTCTCTGACACCTTTACCTGGAGAGTACTGAGGCACACTAAATGCAACACAACACATTGTATTTACTTGGTTACCTGTCCGTGTAATAAGAGATACGTGGGGATGACCCTTAGATCAGTAAAAACACGCATAACAGAGCACAAGAGCAATATAAGATGTCAGAGGGTTACTACGAAAATGTATACACACTACAAGGAACACAACCATACTCCACATTCTTTACGGTGGCTGGTTCTAGAAACCCACCCCAGGATAACACAAAGGGCACTGTTCAGAATAGAACAAAGATGGGTTCACCGTCTTGGATCAGACCGGGATGGGTTAAATGACGAAATTCCATGGTCCTCCTTAACGAATAGATGAGCCACTACCCACATGTTGGCAATGCCTTCTGCACACCACCTGTAGTACACAGCAATTGATATAGCTGATGACGGCATCATGACCTGTTCCAACATCATAGAGCAGGACTGAAGAAACAACACTACAAGATGGCCGCTGACTTACACGAGCAACCAAAGCGTGGAACTATTATCTACGCGCTGGCAACGGACACGGTTTATTGCCTTGTGTTAAATACTGACTGTCATATCACAAACATCTTGCACGGCATTGCCACTGTAATAACGATCGGAGGACATGGCTGATTTGCTGTTTTAACTGTGTACAGCATAGGTTTAGTTATACTGCAAGATGGCCGCCTAGGCTTACGAGCTGTCACCTCTCTGAGCATTGTGATCATGTGCCTGCACGCATGACGACAACCCGGAAACCAGCCCCGCCCATACCGGCAAGTATTTCAGCGCGAGTCAATGGCAGCGTTGTGCTTCCCGGTTCGAGCGGATTGGGGTAGGTCTTCCAGCCCACTCCGGAGATAACCAAATCGTGAGTAAATAGATGTGGGTGTTTGCCAAGTTCTGTGTACTTTGTAGGCATTAAGGGATTAGTTTATGGGATGGCCTGACTATGTTCTGGCTATACCACCTGACTGCTAATCTCTGTCTCCACTACTGATTGGATACACGAACGGGTGCAGTTGATCCACGATACTAATTGAGGCTGCACTCCCGCATAAGTGTTGGCAGTGCACGCCTCTTCCTAGTCTGAGTGGTATCAATAAGCACACCACGACTGACCTTTCTAATTGTGGCGGGGTTTCTGGACTACTTGGTGAGGTGTTCCAGATTGTCGCCTCCCCTGCTACCCTTACGCACTCGGTATAATAGTATTAAGGCAGTTTACCACTACCTGTCTAGCCGCATGATGGTGTTCATGGCTCATTTGTTTTGTGCAATTTTGTCACCCGTAGGACACCAGTTTTTAGGTGTCCCGGTACTGCTTTGGACACGGATTGGAACATGTGGTCGCACTGAGTTAGGTGAGTGCCTCCCCTGCCTAGTGCAACCCGTCCGCGTGTGATTGTTATACCATACTCTTTTTAAATTATTTCTAAACGTGCAATAGTTGCACGTGGTCCCCAGGTCTTCTGTTTTTAGCCATAATTTTAACCACTGTTCGTTTTTAATCTTCACTTAAGATAGGTTATCTAACCTACACAGAGGCTATCATTTGATACCGCCTCTGTCATCACCACCATAGTTTGTATGATCCGACACTGAGAGAGAGGATTGTATATATAATACTGGAGAGAGGATTTTGTACTCTTCACTGATACAGTTTTGGCTACCTTATATATTTCTCTTAGGTTACCCGACATTCATGGAGAGACTGTTTTCATAATACTAAATGTGGTAGGTAGCAGTTGCACCCACCACAATGTGTAGATAATTCATTTACAATAGGTCCTGAAGAATTGCCGAGGATCACTAGGACCGCGAGGCATGAAACATGTTGACCGTCAGAGATGAGCATAGCTGAGCTGAACCAACCTGACAGCAAGCTGCCACTCTTAGTTTGTTTTTAATCAGGTGGATAGCCAGCCTGAATAAAGTCATATTTTGGACTATCCAACTTGTTTTAGATTACCTCTATTCACTTACATCTACACCACTAGGCCCCTCACACGCACCGCACCATACGGCCAGGAACTGAAGATCTCCGCCAAAGAGCCCCTTTATGGGTGCCCGTCGGGTATTGCAGCGCCGACCCGACGAGGAGCAGGTTCATATGATGAAGCATGACACCTAGCTTGCTGGGTGTTTGAGGACCCTAGTTCCGACAAGAGGAATTCCCTTCCTCTATTGCTGTGTTTCCTCTGTTTTCTCTCTCTCTCACTTCCCCGAGGAACTGCATACCTATTTCTCCCACTGCTTGATAGGGCATGTATGCTGGACCTCTATATGTAAAAGCCCTGTAGTCCCCTTTTGGTTGATTGGGTCCTAAAGTTGTGCTCAGAAGCGCCAAATACGAAGGTTGCATAGTCTTCGATCCACCTCATGTCTATTTAATCCACTACCAGACACCACCTTCCCCTTTATCTCACTCTTCTTGGTTCCAACTTTTTCTCTTTGTGACGTTGTTTCCGTCTTTCTCTTCTTCTTTTTTTCCCCTTTGTGTGTTTTTCCCTCTCTTGAGAAATGCCTGATAAGGAAAAATAAGTGCTGGTCCCTAAAACTGAGTGCCGGTGGCCCCCATCAGCAACCCCCGGCTCAAATTAAGCACTGATCCTTCCATTCAACATCCATTCATCCACCGACAGACTAATTTTTGCATTCATTCAGTTACCCATCCACACTAAAACAGACACACAAACTCAACAAGCATATGGAAGATAAGTTATAAGATTAAATGTAGAAAAATAAAACATTTTTGACGCATAAACTTGGGCATATGTATGTGTTAGAAATGGTGGTCTCTAGTTGGCAGAGGTAGGTACCTTTGTCCAAGTATGGACCCTTCTTCCTAGTCAGGGTAAGGGGATACACTTCTAAAATAACCCCTGCTCACCCCCTTGGTAGCTTGGCACGAGCAGACAGGCTTATCTCAGAGGCAGTGTGTAAAGCATTTGTGCATGCATACAGTAACACAGTGAAAACACTACAAATGGACACCACACCAGTTTAGAAAAATAAGTAAAACTTTATCTAAACCAAGACAAGACCAAAAATGACAAAAATTCAACATACAATACTGTGAAAATAGTTACTGTGCAAAATAACCTTTAAATTGCAGAAATAAAGTGAAAACAAAGTTCCTGCGACTCGGTTGTTCCTTTGGGGGCTACTGCGATACTGAACACAACAGAGTCAAACAATTCCAGCCAACCGCGTCGGTACGGGTTAGCTAAAGCGTCGACAGACTCGGAGACAGTACCTTTCTTGTTGCTGCTGACATGATGGTACGAGCCAGTCAGGGGCCACCGTCACGGTTGCGATGTGAAATGGAAGCGTTGCAGCGTGCAGTGTCCTCAAGGATCGGTGCAGGCAGCAGCTCGTTGACGGAGTCGGTGAGACCATGGTTTGCGTTGCAGGGTGAGATGGTGCTCGATGCGGTGCTGGCAGGTCACGGTGCGGTGACGGAGCCAGTTGATGTTTGAGTCGGAGACGTCTGTGCAGCATGTAGCTAAGCGGTGCGGAGTGCGGTGCCCACAGGACGCGGTGCAAGCAGCGGCTCATTGACGGAGTCGGTGAGCCCAGAGTTGCGTTGCGAAATGAGGCGGTGCTCTCTACGGTGCCTTCAGGACACGGAATCCTGCGACGGACTCAGTGACAGAGTCGGTTACCCTTTCTTCTGGGACGAATGAAACCAGCGGGTCGAGAGATGGTGCCCAGAAGCTTGGTGAGGACTTTGCTGTTCCTGAGACCTCTTGAACAGGGGTAAGCTCCACTTCAAGCCCTTGGAGATACTTTCTAAAGCAGGATGCACACACAGTTCCTCTCTTTGCCAGAAACAGCCACTGCAGGCCAACCTCAGACAGCACACAGCAAAGGGGCAGTATTCCTCCTCCAGTTTCTCCAGCTCTTCTCCTTTGCAGAGGTTCCTCTTGAAGTCCCAAAAGTGATCTAAAGTTCTGGGGTCTGCTTCCCAATATTTATACAGCAAAATCCTTTGTTCTCTGAAGGCAGAGAGTATCTGTGCCCAGCCAAAACCAGTTCTGTCCTCACTGGTGCAGCTTCCTGGCAGGAGGTGGAGACAGCATTGTGTCAGGCAGACCAGGCCCCTTCAGGTGAAAGGGAATCTCCTCCCCCTACTCTAAATGCAGCCCAGGGCTATTCAGCCCAACCCTGATTCATCCAGACTCTCTGGAGCCACTGCACATCCCCAGCCCCTGTCACTCCAAAGCCAGACAGTCAATACACATCCTAGCAGAGGCACACTGGAAGGCTAAGCAAGAAAATACCTACTTTGTAAAAGTGGTATTTTCAAACACAAAATGTAAAAATCACCCTCACTAAAAGATGCATTTTAACATTCTGAGTTCAGGCATACTAAACGTTATTTTCCTACCTTGTTCCCAGGGGTAGTTATGTTTATAAGATGTTATAAGCAAACTCCCTATACTATCCTATGGGAATAGGTAGCCTTGCAATAGTGGAAAACGAAATTGGCACACACACCAGGACATGTCCTACCTTTCACATACACTGCACCCTTGCCACAGGGGTACCTTGGGCCTACCTTAGGGGTGACTAACATGTAAGAAAAGGGAAGGTTAGGGCCTGGCAAGTGGGTGGACTTGCCAAGTCAACATGGCAGTATTAGACTGCACACAGGCACTGCAATGCCATGCCTGAGTTACATTTACAGTCTGCTTATGTGGGTGACACAATCAGTGCTGCAGGCCCACTAGCAGCATTTGATTTACAGGCCCTGGGCACACACAGTGCACTGTTCTAGGGACTGACTAGTAAATCAAATCAGCCAATTATGGAAACACCGATCCATACATACAATTTACAGGGAGAGCATATGCACTTTAGCACTGATGAGCAGTGGTAAAGTGCCCAGAGTCATAAAACCAACAAAAACAGGTCAGAAACAGAAGGCCACAAAGCAAAAAATCTGGGGATAAACCTGGTGTAAAAGCCAGGTCTAACAGCATGCATTACAAAAATCACATTAAACATAGCAGCAGGTGTAGTGTATTGTAGTTTTAAAGTTCCGACATAGCTACCACATTTAAAAGCAACACATTGACGTTCTTGGAGCACAAATGCAATGATACACTACGCATAATACCATTTCAAGATGACTGGTCAGTAAACATAATATGGAGTGGTGATCTTCGAATGCTAAACTGTATAGGGTATCACTGTTGCACTAATCCAAAATCGACACCATAATCCTATAATGCTTCTAAAAATGGAGGACATATTGGAATGATAAAACCATAATGCAACTGAACAATAGTATTAGAAAATGGCCATCCAGTTTAGACACAGAGGCTGCAGAGAATTCAGCACACTACAGAAGAAATAAGTGGCAAGGGAGTGGCCTGGTTTGATTGCCTGGGGAGGGGCAGTATACTAACTTTGTTGTAACTTTTCATAATAAACAGATCAGACATATGGCATCTGCCAAATCGTTTCCCACTGAAGCAATCAAGCTTGCAGCTTCACCACTGGCTTGTTGCTATAATCAACTTTGTCCTCCTGTAGTGCACATAATCTGGAAACCATCAGACACAGTGATAAGATTACAAATACGTGCAAAATTACAGTTGGCAAAACAATATACAATTTACAACCCATCTGAAAAAGGTCTAACAAGGATAATCATGTTGCAATGCATACACTCCATGCCTATTGGCTTGAACACCTTTTACAATAACTTGGTCAAGCTTACTGCCTTTATCATAACTTTTTAGAATAAGCGTATTAGGCACATGGCAACTGTCATAAATTTTCCCAAAGACCAATTCAGGCCTAAAGCCTTTATTATCAGCTTGTTACCAAACTATCTTAGACCTACTGAATTATGCATATGCTTGCTGTGAGAAAGTCATCCTTTCTGCCCTGTTCACCCCCTGGCTGATACTGATTCTGACTGGGCTCTGCTAACCAGGCCCAGGGCCAGTGCTCTGATTAAAAAGGTATATGATAATTAGGTCTAATTACAATTGGCAATTACAGACCCCTGTAAGTCCCTAGTATATATTAGGGCAAGGGGTACTTAAACTACCTATAAGTCCCTAGTATATAATAGGGCAGGGAGGTCTAGAGGGCCAGTAGATTTTCTGCACTGGAGTGTGCACTGCTGTGTTGCCTGCTGTCATTTTTAAAGGCAGCCCTGCTTTGCAGGCTGTCTTTAAAAGTAAATTATATGCAAAATTGACTTTGGAATAAAAGGTAATTCCAAAAAGTGGCAATCTACCTTATTTTTATATATAGGTCACCCATAAGGACTCCCCTAGTTGCCCTAGGGGTAGGGTGCCATGTAACTATAAGCAGGGACCTAATACAACAATTGTATATGCCCTGTTGAGGGAAAAACTGCCAATTTTCTTTTTCACCATTGTAACATTTTAGCTCCATAGGCTAACATAGGAATACTGTAATACAGTGTAACTATTGATAGAAGTGAGCTAAAATATGATTTCACAGGCTTAAAATATTGGTAATGATAAATCCAACAACTTACCACTGTTGAATTTAACATAAATAAAACAAGGAAAAATAATAGGAAGTTATAGGATTTTCTTTTCTGTGAGTCAAATCCAGCCTTCTAGCAGCCACTCCCGATTAGTCAGCCTTAACAGGCTTAGGCAAACTGCTTTGTTTCGATGAGGTGATAATTGGCCTGCATAGAGACAGCGGTTATCTGATGGGGGGAGCTCTGCAGCTGCAGAGAACAGGCCAGGAAAGGGCCTTAGAAATTAAAGTGGGCTTCAAAGAGAGCAGGACAGTAAGGAATGCCAGGCAGGCCTACCCCCTCTTCCTGTACCCCCCATTCAGATGGCAGTACCAGAACTAAAATTTGAGTAGGGAGTGTTAATGGAAATGAGCCACACCAGTAGGCTCGTTTAGCCAGGTCTTACTCCCACGGAGAGGAATTCTCCATCTTGAATTTTAAAGTGCAACGATTTGTGGGCCAAGAATATGCCAGACTTTGGAGGAATCTGGCATGCTTTTGAGTGGCATCCTGGACCCCATTAGTCTGGGATGCTCCCAACATGTCACCCCAGAACACTGAATAAATATGTGAGAGCTGCATAGAAACTCAGATCTGCTGCCTTAAACTGCAAGGAGAAGAAGGTCTGCCCTGCTTGAACCCTGGTCTGCACCCCACAGGCTTGCACTCTGAAGGACTGCGCCTGCTACACACTTGGTACTACAGCTCTGAAGAATTTGCCTTGCTTCAAAAAGTATTAAGGAGCGGACTCCCTGAAAGCAACAGGTTAACAGAGCTTCCCTACACCATCTCCCTCAAGAAGTCCCCAGCCTGGAGTGCATCCAGTGGACTTTTAAGAATCTGGCCTGGTACATTATGGGAATTGTAGTCCCAAACTTCCAAGGACCATCTCAGAGCTTCTAGACCCTTGGATTTGTGCTTTGGAGACTTTGAAATCTCAAGAGTAATTTCAGGAAGAAGTTCCAGAAGTTTGGAGCAACTTTTGGAAAAAGCTCCATAAATGGATCAAACCGACGTCGAGAGTCAAGTCGACAACGTCCAACCGCGACCTGGCTAGGACTTCAGGTTCATTCCATTGAAAGCTCCGGAGTTCAAGAGCTCCAGGAGTTGACCAGGGGCTCCTTCTGAACCACGCAGTCTAACCCGCTGCGAATCCAACCTGACAAAGTGCCTTGCTCGATGTCGTGACAAAAAGCTCCAGAAACTTTTCTAAGTGGGTAGGTACAATTTTGACCGGGTCTTCCTGCTTAGCGTATCCAACCAGGGCTCCATCATGGAGGGCCTCAAACTTTGTCTCTGTCCCGGTCAAGTGCGACCAGATGTTCTAAGTTGGCACTTTATGTTTTTAAGCACTAGAAAGTATTTCATCTTTACAAATTCATATCTCCGGTTCCCTATATTGGATTTTCGTAGTTTTGGTGTTATCTTAAAGATAGAAATACTTCCTATTTTCATATATTTGTGTGAGGTTTTTATTGTGTGTTGTGTCTTACTTATTTAATGCATTGGTGTTTATAAATGCTTTGCATACCTGTCTGCTGAGTTAAGCCTCCCTGCTCACAGCTAGCTACCAAGGGTTGAGCCAGGGGCTAATGTATTGAGCCATAGGCTGGACCTTATATTGCTTTGGTGTTCTTATTGCTAGTGGTGGGTGCATCCTTACCCCTACTAATATTCCATCTTCCAACACTTGCCTACAAGGCAACCCTCAGGCATACTTTCAGAGAAGTGAAATTATACACAAAGTGACAGCAGGCAAAACAATATACAACCCATCCGAGGGGGTTAACAAGGATTCTTAAAGTGAAAGATTTCTCAGAGGGGGAAACCAACAAGAAAAAACACTGCTTTACTACAGTATTCTGCAAGGATCAATGTAACTCAATACCTGTCTACAGGCTTTGACACAGTGTAATAGCAGTACAGTGTAAAAAGTCTATTGAGTTAAAAATTAATGTTCACTCTAAACAAATCAGGAATACTATGTTTGTCATAAATTTCATAATTAAAACATCAGACTTTTGACCACTGACAAAACATTTTCAAACTTACAGCCTTTATCCACAACTTATCACCATAACCAACTCAGTCTTACTGTTTCCGGCATAAGTTTTCCACAAGGCAACTATCAGTATATTGGAATATATGTAACATTGCAGTTTCATAGAAATAAAGCCCTCCCTAAAATGGCATAACAAGGATTCTCAAAGTGCCAAACATTAAGCCAGATGGATTGTTACAGTGACAAGCCAACACCAAACCCCTTGCCTACTTTGGTAATCTGTGGGATTCCCTGTAACAAAACACCTGTCCACAAGCTTTAACTCAGTGTAATGACAATCAACCCTTAAAAACCTTTTAATGTTAAACTATGCTTTTCACAATACATAAGTCAAGCCTACTGCTTTTTTGTAGCTTTTCATAATAAATGGATCAAACCTGTAGCCCTGATCAATGGCTTGTCACCATGACCAAAACGTTCTTATGTGCTAAGGCAAAATGTGCAATATAAGCACTCTTTCTCAGCAAAAGCATGTTGTTGGTGCTCCATGTATAATGCTGACTTATTCTCCACTCACCCTCGCTGACAGTCCCATTCAGAGCGACCATTAGGGAATCAGACATAGAACTGTGAGAGAACATTGTATGCAGTGGGTAGGAGGCTGTGGGTCAGCAGTAGCAGGGAATGAATAGGGCCAAGCTATCTGTTTTTGGGCTGCTCCCATTAAGGGAGCTGAAACCCATTCTTCAGTGACGATGTTCAATTTTTTAGGAAGAAATGCTTGGTATCATTCTCGTGTGAAATGTATTTAGCTCGTAGGTACTGGTTTTTATATCGTACCACTTTGCTTAATTTCAGAACAGGTGACAAGGATAAGGGTTACACTTTCTCACTTTGTGGCAGATACTCATTTCTATTGGTAGACAGACACCAGCGTGCTAGTGACATTGATGGATAGACTGCCGCCCTTCCCCTCTTCCACAACGTTTTCTCTGGTCCTCGCTCTCCTTCCATCATGTCTCACTGTGCTCCTTTCTACCCACCTACCCTTTCTAAGGCCTCTGGTTCACTTCTTGTCAGCATCTCATTCGATCCTTCCCACTTTCCTTGCCATGTTGGCACAGGGCCCACAATCTTGAGAGACGGAGGGCAATCTCCATTCTCCCTCCAACCCTCTCCCCATCGTAGTCTCCTCCCTGGCATAGCAGCGAGTGTGTGCCTGTCTCTGCAAGCCATTCTTCCCTGCCACTCTGATGTAGACTATGGAACAGCAGCCCTGCCAAGTGCCGCGCATCACGGGTCAGACTAACGCAAATCGTTAGTTTTTCCTGCAATCCAACACTTAACACATTTGTCACGCAATTTTGAATTCAGTTGTTGTTAACTATATGGTACCAATTAAATAGCGATTTACTTTACGCTCTGGAAGACTCAATCAGCATGTAGCTGATGTCAGCGCCTGAAGCATGGCCGGATTGTCAGGGCTCAAAGAGAGGTCAATGATTGTCTGTGAGGCTCTGGGTGAAACGCGGGCAAGTCGACGATGTGCTCGCAGCAGCAGATAGGAGAAAGGCACAAATGACATGCTTTCAATACTCTTTTCATAGCTGACTGTATCTATCTATTTTTCATGACCTTTTGCCAGCCTATACTGCTGATTGCCCATCTGCCTGAATGGGGACCTATAAATGTACCTGTTTTCATCTTTAATCACAGTGAACTCAGCTTTCACTTCGATATGAGGAAAAAATGTGCTCGTGACAAATGAAGCGCTCAGTACGTTCCCAGTACAAAACCCTGGGAAGGCCTCCTCAGATTTTCATCTTACTGAGGTTAGTAAATTGAGTACTAATAGCAGGTTATTAATGTTACTTATTGTAAAGCGCTTAGGAACAACAATTGTTCATAATAAAGTGCTATATAAATAATGTTGTTGCTCTCCCAAAGATTTATTTGCTCACATCGAGGCACAATGCAGATCGTACTTAAACGTAAAAGGTCTGTGTGAAACCCAGAAACGTGGTAACCTAGGACCTCATTTACTAACTGGCGTAAGCAGCGCCATAAGTCTTTTTGCTGCGCTGCTCTATGCGAATTCGAAAGGGCAAGAATGCACCATATTTACAAGATACAAGATACAATGCATTTCTGTCCTTTTAGGATCAAATCTTTTTTATTATCAACGCATAATTAAGCAAATCACATACATAGCAAGCCGCCTACAACCCTCTTTCGGGCCGGCCGTGTTAATCAAGTACATGTTAAAAGGTAGAGGATGATTCATTGCAAGCAGAGGATAGAATACACAGCTAGTGCCTACAACCCAGACTGGGCCGGGCGCATATGGGGGACAGAGGGTGAAGATTAACCATGTGCCCTATTAGTGCTAAACTTGTCAGGTTTAGCTAGAAAGTCCATTGCTTTTTTATGGCATTGCCGAGTGCATTGTGGATTTTACATTTCCATTGAAAATCAAAGAAAAACAGATGAAACATAACAGGTGAAAAAACAAGAAACCCCCCACTCACCCTCCCCTCACCCTCACCCCTACCGACTAGGTCATAGAAAATATGTAGTATCGCTAGAAAGATCGACATTGGTCAGCGGCATTATTTCTGTCCTTTTAACCATCGCCCGTGCACAATTTGCAGCTGAGCGTTAATGCACGAACTGGTGCAAGGGTGTCTGTGTTGTTGGCATGATTGTTTTTGTTTTGGAAGGAGTACCTTACTGCACAAAAACAATCACAAGAAGCGTTTTCCTCATTCTATGTGTGCTGCAGAAGAAGAAAAAACAAGGAGAAATTAAAACATTTCCCCTCGTTACACCTGCTCTGGGGAGGCGTAAGGTTTTGGCGCTATTCCAGGATTTGTGAATTTGTAAATTTGGGGCAGCATCAAAATCCATGGTTGTTGCATGGGTACACCCTCCACAACACCCATGGAACACCTCCTTGAGGTAGAGTAAGGCAAGGCAGTGGCTTGTGCTGCCTTGCCTTACCCCATGTCTATGAGGCCATGCAAAACCACGCATGGTGGCTTTGCGTCACTTCATAGATATGATTGAGAGGCCTGTGCCACCGGAGCATCAAAAAAGTGATGCTCCGGCGGCGCAGGCCTCTTGTAAATGATGCCCCTAGTTTTTAGTTCACACAGATTTTAAGTAATCTCAGACGTACCCTAAGACTTTCCATTTTGTATGCTGTTGATTTGATTCGATCTGTCAGTGGTGCTTGGCATGGAACATTTGCAAGTGAGCTTCCATTTGCATTATTCAAGCATGGCAGTGAAGCCTATTTCAAAATGCACAAAAATATTTATCTACAGTGAATCTATTACACTACACGAACAGAGGGTTCTGTTACCTAGGAAAAGCAGGTATCAAAGTATAAAGTATCCATGCAGCAGAGTTTTTTTGTTAAACTTGGGCTTGCGTGGCACTGACAATGTTCCCTAGAAGGATTCTGAAGGCTCCATTCTAGGCTCCTGCTTCAAAGCTTGGCTTTCTACTGCCAGTGCTAAACTAGTAGATCAGGAGAGGACGATGCTTTCACACAATTGGATTGTGTGTTGACATCTGTGATGTCACAGAAATGGAAAGTTAGTACTTCTAAAAAAATTTGAGAACATGAGAGCTACGACTACAGTGACAACTTCACTCTGTCGTTATAGGTACTCTTTCTAGTCCTAGGCATTTCATACAAAAATGATGGCTATCAGGTGTGTAAATTTAATTAGGCCATCGGACGCTATTAATAAAGCCACAAAGAGGAGATTAAATTGAGACCTGCCATGGGATAATTTTGGTGATGTGGGGAAATCCTATATGAGGTGTGAGTAGTTAATTTAATAATGTTATTCCCTTTAAATTCTTGTACTTTTTGTTTTACTATTCACAGTTATGTCGGGGGCTTCAGATTAAACAATAAAGCAAGAATAGAACTGTCTGCATTGCACCGTTTTATTTTTCAGCCGCTTACAATCAAGCGTCACTTATAGTGTCACACATGAGGCATGGAAATGCCACACATAAGCGGAATGTAAAGATAGAAATTTCACACATATGCATAATGAAAACTTGGCAGCTATGGAACAGTTACTGCGAAGTTGTAGTCAGAGACACGGGTGCACAGACAGTGTGGATCGTGGGTGAGAGAGAGAGCAGAAAACAGCTGCAGATGGAACTGTCCCTCTGCACAGAGCAGGGTAAGGAGGAGTGTGCGTGCATTGATGATTTCTGTGTTGTAGCTGGTATCTCTGAGCAAAACCTGCACTGCTACTACTATCTACCCAGTACTTGTGCATTCGGTTGTACACATTTGCACTGCCAATTTCTTCTTTACTTTGTGAAAAAGGAAAGGGTTCACTGCCTGACAATGTGCTACACCTATTCTGGTAGGGTAGGAAGCTAGAACGACTGATGCCCATACTGTAACTGTTGTATTTGAGAGGACAACATGCACTGCTGCTGTACATCCTGTGCCTGTGCTGTGAGCTAGGGAAGCTTACACGTACGGTACCATGATGTATTAGGTCTGTGAGGGAGGACATTTGCACTGCTGAAGAGCATGGATAATCTGCTATCTTTACCACTATTGATGTGGATTTAGTACCTGCTCTGAAGGTGGGATACTTGCTCTACAAATCCTATGATGTGGTTGGTATGTTTGAAAGGAATTTGTGCACTGCTGAATTCCAAGCTACAATTTTTATGCTAAAGAGAGATTCTTACACTGTTGAAGCAGATATGGTAACCCTTATGTGTTTGGGTGAGCTGATTGCACTGTTGATGCACACAGTGGGTCATATTTACTACAATTTAATGCCACACAACGCAGGAAGACATCTTGCTGCGCTATGCTGTGCTATGTCAAATAGAGAGAGTAGGAATGTGCCATATTTACTAAGATATGGCCCATTCCTGCTCTCTCTCCGCTCTGGTGCACTGTGTGGCCTAGCACCAACGCAGGCACCATTGCGCCATGGTGCAAGCGTGCCAGCATTACAGGCAGAATTGTTTTTGTGCAGGAAGGGACACCTTCTTACCCAAAAACAATCCTAAAAGGCATTTTCTTTTCTCAATGTGTGCTTCAAAATGTAGCACAAGTAGAAAGAGGAAATAACGAGGAGAAATAAACATATTTCTCCTTGTTCTGCCTCTATTGGGATGGTGTAGCATTTTGATGCATTCCCAGGTTTACTACCCATAGTAAATCTGGGAATGATCTAACATCCATGGCTGGATGCATGGGAATGCCCACACTCCACCCAGGGAACGTCTTCCCACTGCAAAGTAATGCAAGGCAGTGATTTGTGCTACCTTGCATTCCTCTGGATTTACTAAGCCATGCAGAGCCTTACAAGATAGCCTTGTGTGGCTTTGTGAATATCACTTAAGCCCCTGTGTTGCACTGTGTCACCTTTTGTGACACAATGGCAAAGCAAGGGCTTAGTAAATCTGGGCCTCAGTATCTATGTGGAAAGTGGCAGCCTTGCCCTGCTGGCACCATGCTGTACATGTTCTATGTGGGACAACAGCTTGCTCTGATGATGCACTTGTAATATCTGCTCTTCATATGAGAGAAGTTAGCACTGGGCATGACCATCTTGTAACTTCTTAGTGAGTGAGTGTCAGGGCCCAGTGCTCTTGCAGGAGCAGGATGGTATCGCACACCACCCTCACTTTGAGAACAGCAGCCACGATGATGAGAAACTCAATGAACCAGACTAAGGCCTGGGAGAATGTGTTTAGGGAAGGGACACAGGGGAATTGATCCTGTGAAGACAGGAGAAGTTGTCACTACTGGTTCTTTGTTTGCTGTTGTAACAGTTCTCAACAGTATGACAATATGAATTCTCCTGCCTGCATTCAGAGCTGTATTGCCCTGCTGCTGAGTAGTTGCTTTGGCATTGAACTGGGCATTATGGATGGGAATGGATTAAAACCACTAACAATAAAAGACACTAGTGATTAATTTCTCAAAATCCATTTAACAATCAAATACAATTGCCAACAAGTTTTTTCCCCAAGTGTGCCACTCACTGGTTTAATAGTCCGAGGTTTACTTGTTTATTGCTCTTTGTCGTTATATGCGGTAACACATTTATGCCCAAGTGTCTTTCACAGTGCGGTCCCGATTCAGGCCTGGGCGGACCAACAGTATGTCAACAACAGAGCCTACTTTGGCCCCATTGTCGACATACCCCTCCAACGGTCTAACATAGCATGGGCCATCAGAGGTAAGACATAAGAATGTTCATACAATTTAGAGTGGGGGCTCCGATGGCTAAAAATGAAAAAAGCTCCCCACATCATGGGAGAAAAGTGAACTCCCATGGTGTGGGGGCCATTAGTTTTACATTTTTTCAAAAACAAACTCCCGCTATGGAAGTTTGTTTTTGAAAATGAAAAACTTTTATAAGCTTGGTGTAAGCGTCTGTCACCAATCACAGACACACATCAAACTTTTTAATTGCTTTGTATGAAGTGCCATCAAGACGGTTCATACTAATCCATAGAGTTCACTGCTGGGTTGAGGTGAAGTCTCACTTTGGTGTGTGGATTAAAAGCACAGTGGCAGCTGTAAAGTCCTCTGCCACCCTGACTGTCTTTACTCAGTAAGTCAAATCCTAAATTGGGCCCTTAGTCTCTTTATTCACCAAGTGAAATAATGCATCCACATGCTCATCAGTAGTAAGAGTCTGTTTAAAGCAGGACTGAAGATTCTCTAGTCGAACAAGACCACTCCCGCTTGCTGCTGCTTCTGTGGTCGAACCACATTGGCAAGAAGTTATGCCTGGCCCTGTCTTGAATTTATACAAGGGCCAAGCCCATGCCAAAGCTGGCTCTCACAAGAACCTGTTATATCCAAGATGGCTGCCTGGGTCCTTGCAGTGAGCCACTTGACTTCTGCAGTTTTGGGCATACTTTAACCAAGCCACAAACATCTGGTCCAAAATGCTTTAGGCCACACTTCGGTCCCAGAGTCCAACTCAATGAGCCCTTGGCGACTACCTTCTACCCTCACCAGCAACTTGGCCAACTCCATGTACTTCTGCAATGGGTTCCTAACAGTTTCTCCTCTTTAATGTTTTCCCCACCACAAGGCTTGTAAGGATGTCACATATTTTTTTTGTTATTGTTTTTCAATCAAAATGAATACAAAAACACACCAAAAATGTAGTGACTCAGCGATCAAGGCAATCAAGCATAGCAATAAAGGCAGAATAAAATAGCATGTAGAGTGAAGCTGGTATTGTGTTGATCGCCTTGAGCAGTGAACAGTCGTATATGATCAATAGCACTGACGTTAGGCCATACACGCCCCCATACATCAAAGTCATCTTGCACATCCTCAATGGACTGTACAGTATCTCACAGGTGGGAGCTTCCCCAAATCAGGGGGTCGCTGCATTGTCATGTTCCACTGGGGGTGTGGACCTGGTCATCAGAGACTGCCCAGATGATCCCTCCTTCATCACAATCCTCCCCTGGGGATCCAGTTTAGGACAGGCTAGTAACACTGCATCCCATTCCAGCAGAATAGGTATCCTATGTACCCTCTATCCTCACCCCTCCAAATTGCCGCTCTCTCACAGTTTACCCACATAATTACTTCTTCCACCACCTGTAAAGGTCTGGGCCCCCTACCGATTTCCAGCTCATTGTCAGCTGTCTGCGAGCAAGGATCAGTGCCAAGTTTGTGAACCGATCGGTAACCTTGTGAGCAGCACTGTGTTTGTGGAGACCCAGCAGGCACAGTTGAGGGTGTTTTCAAAATGTCTGTCCGTAGCACCACGGATAATCTGCAAAACCATGTCCCAGTAGTGGACCATGTGGTAGAAGTCGGTATCATCTGTGGTACAGTGGGCGCATGCCGAAGATGCTCTGGTGAACATGGCGTGTATTCGCCGCGGGGTCAGATATGCTCTGTGTAGAAAATAAAACAGAATCAATTTAAACCTAGCACTGTGTGATAACTTAGGGGTGTAAGCCAATGGCCTCCTCAAGGCTGCTTCATCAAAAGAGGACCTGAGGTCTGTCATCCATCGCTGGTGTAGTGGAGTCAAGTATGCCGGAGCTTCCTTTAAAAAAAACCTATAAAGGAGGGTGACTGCCCTTGTCTCCCCCATTATGAGGAATAAATAACAGAGACATTCATGTCCTGGAGGTTCTGCAGACCCTGAGCTCCACCAAGCTCTCACCGTACCAGTCAATGCCCCATAACGAAGAAAGTGCCCAGCTGGAAGGTCATAGGATTCTCATAGGCCCGAGAAGGGGGTGAGTTTGCCCCCTGTGTACAGGTCACCTAGTATAGTAAATCCTGTCTCAGTCCACGTGGGTAGAACACCCAATTTCTCAGAGCAGGCCAGTATTTTTCGAGCAGCAGAGGAAGTTCAGCGGTATAAGGAGATTTTGTGCATATCTTTTGCAGTGCTCTGGCCCAGATGTGCTTCACCATTCTAACCAGTTTGTTCTCATTACATACCGTTGATGTGGGGGTAGGCTTCAGCAAGATTTGTGTCAAAAGGTCCCGAGACGGCAAACAATGTTTTCCATGACCCAGAGCGTCCCACAGATGAGAGTGCTACCTGGCCACCCACTGAAATCGCGCAGCCAGGTAGTACAGCTTAAGGTCTGGGGTCACCATTCCCCCCTTGTACACTGGCAGCTGCAGCTTCCGTAGAGCTACTCATCACTGGGATCCGCCTCAGTGTAGTGTCAGTAGAACGCCAATCAGTTCCTGAAAGTATCTCCCTAGGATCACCATCGGCAGAGCCACAAATAAATAAAGAAAGCGTGGAAGTACCACCATTTTTTAGACCGCAATATCAGCCACTCACTGAGCGGGGAAGGGTATGCCAGAATGTGACTGAGCATCCCAGCACAGCCTTGCCATAATTCCCCTCAAAACACAATTCCGCTGTTCTATAGACTGTCACACCCAAGTATTTAATGGTGGTCTGCTCCCTGCAGCGCTGGCACTCCCTGAGCGTCCTGCGGTTCCTTGAGGTCGGGGTGTAGTGAGTATCAATTAGATTTATGCCAGTTGATCAAGCGGCCTAACATCTCATGAAACATGGAGAGAGCTGCAAGTGCCCCCTCCAGTTCAGCTTCCTCCCTCCAATAAGCTCTACAGATTATTCTCCTTATTTTGCAGGCCCCTCCCGATAATGCCTCCCCTGCTGTACAATCAGCGCAAAAGTCTCCATAGGCAAAGTAAACAATACCGGGGAAAGTGGGCAACCCTGTCTAGTACTCTGCCTGACTGGGTAGGATTCTCAAATCACTGACCCCGTCCAGACCCATGCCGCTGGCTCGGTATATAATAGTCGTGTCCATTTGACAAATTGGAGCCTGAAGCCCATCCTGAACATGGTGGCACAGAGGAAATTCCAGCAGAGGCAGTCAAACGCCTTTTGGATATCCACTGATAGCACTAGGGAGTCCTGTGGGAAGTGCTCATACATGTCCAGAACTTGGATCAGTTTGTGTATATTGGGCATAGTACTACAAGTAGGTACAATCCCCATTTGGTCCGGGTGTATCAGCAAACCCACGAGGAGAAGAATACGGTTTGCCAGAATCTTGTTCAGGGTTTGTGAGCATAGAGAGTGGGAGGTAAGATTCTACCAATCCAGGATCCTTGTCTTTCTTGGGTAAGGCATCGAGCAGTGAGAGTAGGAGCAGACCCTGCACCAGAGCCCCTTTAAAGACTTCCATCATCTTAGGGGCAAGTGCTGCCACATAGGTGGAGTAGAACTCAATGGGGAGCCCGTCTGACCCAGGAACCTTGTCCGTGCCAACTCCTTAATTGCACCCCTTACCTCCTGAACAGTAATGGTTGCACTTATTCGCGCCGCCATTTTGGAGCTCAGGACAGTGGATGAGGAATCTACAAAATACTACAATATGTCCACCTCCTCAACCGCTGCACCGGCCATATACAATCAGAGGTATTACTGGGTGAACACCTGTGAGAAGTTGGCCTGGTATATGCTGTTCACTAATTAAAGTGGACACCTTGCACCAGAACAATTCGACGCTTATGGTAGATAGGTTTAAGACAACCTTTATAGAAAGCTATCCTAGTGGTAGCTGTGGAGAGCAGCCTTCAGGCTAAGTCTTGAAGGAATGTAAAGCAGCTTGTTTTACCACACAATCTCTTGAATCACCAAATGAAAAGACACCACACAGGTATATATATCAAATATATATGTATTTATTAATAAACACTCTCTACTAATCTCTTTATGAGATTAGAGGATAGGCACATATGTACAAGTCAAATATTATCAGGATAAGTTTAGCACAATTGAATATTACAATCTTAGTTTGCTAGACCTAAGTCTAGGGCATCTAGAATCGAGGGACCCCCAAGAACCACCCCAGGTAGTTGTAGGAGACCCACAGGGGACGGACGCGGTGACCTGGAACCGATGCGAATCCTGTACGAGTCTATGCGCTCAGACGCGATTGAGATATCAATGTTCAAGGTCCCTTGCGTGTTCGAGGCGAACACACCGATCGGACTCAGTACGAGTCGAAGGATACGGTCTACAGATAGGATTTGCAAGGGAGTCGGACGCGGTGTGTCTAACACAGACGCGAACCATGTACGAGTCAGTGTGAGAATCGCACGGGGAAAGTAAGAGTTTTAGGGTACTTCTGGTGAACCTACAAGCAAGTCACTTACAGGGTAAGTAGTTCGAGGGCCCACACCCACAGGAGCACCGGAGTGCTGGAGTTACCTCACCCAGGGAAGCCGGGTGCACAGGTGTCCTTTGGTGTCGGGTCGCGGCGTCGTTTTCAATGGCGACCAAAGAAGACTTGCTGCTTGTGATGGTTTGAAGAAGTGTCCAGTAGAATCCAAGCCTGGATTCGGTGGAAGGATGACCTGAAAGCAGAGGGGACAGTGTTCAAAGTCACTTGGCAGTGACTCGGGGCAAGGAAGATGAATGCCCACCGTCGTCGCAGGGTTCAGGTCATTCACGCTTGCCTTGAATCTTCAGCCACGAGGTCCAGGAGGTGTCGACGATGACCAAGAGCTGGATTCGGCGTGTCCCACGATGTCTGCGGCTTACTGCAGTGTCGGCAACTCGATCGGAGCCAACAAGCCTTGGTAACAGCAAGTCTCGGGGAAAGTGTGAAGAGGCTATGGCGCAGACCAGCAAGGTCTGTGGAACTCACCCAGCGAAGGTAAGTCAGGGCATGCCTGGAGCAACCAGGGGAGTCCTTTGGTTTCTTTGGAAAGTCTTCTGGGGACCCTCAAGCCAACTGGCAAGGGATCGCAAAGATGCCTTGGGAGTATTCTCTCACAGGGGCCCACGGTCACTTGGGAAGCGGTAGGCCTCTGATCTTAGGAGGGATTCCTGCTGGAGGCTGGGACCACACGTGGTCCAAAGCACAAGTTCGTGGAACGTTGTGAGGGGTTGCACTTGACAATAGTGCACGGTACCCAGGGGTCGCGGTTCCTCGTTACTCTTGGGGTCCACTGACCTCAGCTTCGCTGGGGACTCACGATGGCCTTTGCGAAGTCAGGAAATTCACTTTTTGGGCTGCAGGGACTTCGGACTCCGGCGGGAGCGGCATAGTTTGTGACCGTCGTTTGTAGTTTTGGTGCCTGCCAAGCAGGGGAGTCACTCCTTGACTCCAAGGGAGATTCTTCAGTCTTCCAAAGGTAGTGGAACATCGAAGGTCCGGGATTCTTCTTGTAGAGCGTCGTTCAGGGAAATCTGGGGTGCAATGCACAGGTTCCCCCTCTTATACTAAAAGGAGGGGAGGGACTAGCTCTATGACCCTACCTATGGGAGGGTCAGGGGAGTGGGTGGCTACACCCACTTCCCTTTGTCCAGTTTTGCGCCAGAGCAGGGACAGGTAGCCCCTGAGCCGGTTTGAACTGGCATATGCACAGAGGAGCCTTCTGCTCCCCCAGTGCAGGACTTCAAAGCACTCTAAGCGTGCACCCACCCAGCCCCAATACACTAAACCCTGTCTGGGAGGTGGTCACACCCCCTTGGGACAGGATATCTATTGTTGGGCTCCCTCCACTGCGAGTGTTGGTCATCAGCAGGAGGGCAGCCCAGTGTCTGTGACTGGTGGCATCCATTTTGTGATGCCAGGGCTCTGTCGGATTCTACCGCGTTTCCACAGTAGGTACATGTCTATCCCTCTAGAAGGGTGGAATGCTAGCCCCGCCGCCAGGACTGGTGGGGGGGTAGTATTCCAAGGTGTTTGACACCAAACACGACATGTTTTGATGCAGCCATTCCAAAGTTAGCATTTTACCGCGAGGATATAATGCACTTAAAAGTATATGGTTTAACCGCAGCCACAAACAGCACCAGAGAATGGACTCTGAGAGCTGCAGAGGGGCCCTGCTCAGGCAGAGGCACCCCCTCACATAGAAGCCAAGCACCCTGCCCTCAGGATTGATAGGGCCTGCCTTAGGGGTGACTGATAGGGTTATATGTGTGTGCAGGAGAGATATAGGGAACCTATATCTCAGTGAGGGGTGCTAGCACTTCCTCACTCAGGCTGCAGTAGCAGGCCTGTTGTGTCAGATTTAGGCTGCTTCCCAGGGGTGGCATAATACATGCTGCAGCCCCCGGTAGGCCTGTGGAGTACCTATGCCCTTGGTACCTATGGTACCATATACTAGGGACTCATAAGGTACCACAGTATCCAATCACTAGTGCACCTAGAGTGCACTCCAAATCATTTAGAGAGAACAGAGAGGCTGGGGCCCTGATTAGCAGGGTCCCAGCCTGACTATAGCCAGAAACCAGTGTAAACATCAGAAAAAAAGTGGGGGCAACATAAGAGGCAGATCCTACTCTCCTACACAACCCCCCCAAACGCAGGGACACTAAACTAACCTTGACCAGTTGAGTCTTCGTGTTCAAAGTGGAAATACCTTGAGAGTCCATCTGCATTGGCATGTTGGGTCCCAGGTCTATGTTCCACTGTATAGTCCATCCCCTGTAGGGAAATGGACCACCTCAAAAGTTTTGGGTTTTCTCCTTTCATTTGTTTAAGCCATAGGAGGGGCTTGTGGTCGGTCTGAACTATGAAGTGAGTACCAAGCAAGTATGGCCTCAGCTTCTTCAGGGCCCATACCACAGCAAAGGCCTCCCTCTCTATAGCTGACCAACGTTTCTCTCTAGGGGTCAGCCTTCTGCTAATAAAAGCTACTGGCTGGTCTTGACCTTCATCATTCAGTTGAGACAGTACAGCTCCCACACCCAGCTCAGAAGCATCTGTTGGGACAATGAACTTTTTGGTGTAGTCTGGACTCTGTAAGATGGGGGCAGTGCACATGGCCTGCTTTAGGTCTTCAAATGCCTTTTGACAGCTAGCTGTCCACTGAACCTTTTTTGGCATTTTCTTTGAGGTCAGATCATTCAAGGGGGTCACTATAGATCCATATCCCTTGACAAACCTCCTATAGTACCCAGATAGGCCTAAGAAGGCTCTCACCTGTGTCTGGGTGGTTGGAGCAACCCATTCCATTATGGTCTGGATCTTGCTCTGTAAAGGCTGAACCTGGCCTCCACCTACAAGGTGGCCCAGGTACACAACCTGACTCTGCCCTATCTGGCACTTAGTGGCCTTGATAGTGAGGCCTGCCTTCTGCAGGGCCTCCAAAACATTCCTGAGGTGGACCAGGTGATCCTGCCAGGAGGAACTAAAGACAGCAATATCATCTAGATAAGCTGAGCAATAAGTTTCCATCCCTGTCAGAACTTTATTCACCAACCTCTGAAAAGTGGCAGGTGCATTTTTCAATCCAAAGGGCATCACCACAAAGTGGTAGTGCCCACCAGGGGTCGAAAATGCTGTCTTGGCTTTTGCATCATCAGCTAATCTGATCTGCCAGTAGCCAGCTGTTAGGTCAAACGTGCTTAGATACTTGGCTGAGGCCAAAGTATCAATCAGCTCATCTGCCCTTGGTATGGGATAGGCATCAGTCCTAGTGACTGCATTGAGGCCTCTGTAGTCTACACAAAACCTCATTTCTTTCTTACCACCCTGGGTATGAGGCTTGGGTACCAGGACTACTGGACTAGCCCAAGGGCTATCTGAAGGCTCAATTACACCTAGCTCCAACATTTTCTGGACTTCAGTCCTGATACAGTCCCTGACATGGTCAGGTTGCCTGTAGATTTTATTCTTGACAGGCAGACTGTCTCCAGTGTCCACCTCGTGGGTGCACCAGGAAGTCTGACTAGGGGTCAGGCTAAACATATGTCTAAACTGTTGCAGAACTTGTCTGCACTCAGTTTGCTGATGGTCAGTGAGGCTGCTTGCCAAAGCAACACCATCTACTAACCCATCATCAGGGTTCTGAGAGAGCAGGTCAGGGAGAGGGTCACTCTCCTCCTCCTGGTCCTCATCAGTTGCCATGAGCAAGCCCATGTCAGCCCTGTCAACATATGGCTTTAATCTGTTGACATGGAGCACCCTCAGGGGGCTCCTGGGAGTTCCAAGATTCACCAGATAGGTGACTTCTCCCTTCTGTTCAACTATTGTATGGGGGCCACTCCACTTGTCCTGGAGGGCTGCTGGGGCCACAGGCTCCAACACCCACACTTTCTGTCCTGGCTGGTATACAGTCAGTACAGCCTTTTGGTCATGCCAAGCTTTTTGTAATTCTTGGCTGGCCTCCAGGTTTTTGGTTGCCTTTTTCATGTACTCAGCCATCCGGGAGCGAAGACCAAGTACATAGTCCATCACATCTTGTTTGGGGGGCTTGAGAGGTAACTCCCAGCCCTCTTTTACCAAACACAGTGGACCTCTCACAGGATGCCCAAACAGAAGCTCAAATGGGCTGTAGCCAACCCCCTTCTGTGGAACCTCTCTGTAGGCAAACAACAGGCAAGGAAGAAGAAGGTCCCATTTCCGCCTAAGCTTCTCTGGGAGTCCTTTAATCATTCCTTTCAAGGTTTTGTTGAATCGTTCAACTAAACCATTGCATTGTGGGTGATAGGGGGTGGTGAACTTGTACGTTACACCACACTCCTTCCACATTGCTTTTAGATACCCTGACATGAAGTTGGTACCTCTGTCAGAAATGACCTTCTTTGGAAAACCCACTCTGGAGAAGACTCCAATGAGGGCTCTTGCCACCACAGGGGCTGTGGTGGTCCTCAGGGGAATTGCTTCTGAGTACCTGGTGGCATGATCCACTACCACCAGGATAAACCTGTGCCCAGATGCAGTTTGAGGGTCAAGGGGACCAACAATGTCAATCCCTACCCTTTCAAAGGGTACCCCCACCACCGGTAATGGTATCAGGGGGCCTTTGTTGTGCCACCTGCCTTACCACTGGCTTGGCATGTGACACAGGAGCGACAAAACTCCTTTGTGTCCTCTGACATATGTGGCCAATGAAAATGTGGAACAAGCCTGTCCCAGGTCTTGTTTTGGCCCAAGTGTCCTGCTAAAGGGATATCATGTGCTAAGGTCAAGAGGAACCCCCTAAACTTCTGAGGTATTACCAACCTCCTGGTGGCTCCAGGGGCTGGGTCTCTACCTTCAGAATATAGGAGTCCCTCATCCCAATAAACTTTATGGGACCCACTAGCACTCCCAGCAGACTCAGCAGCAGCCTGCTGTCTGAGGGGTTCAAGAGAGGGGCAGCACTGTTGCTCCTTCCTCAGATCTTCCCTAAAAGGGCCCCCTGCCCCCAAAAACTCAACCTGATCAGGCTCAAGTCCCTCTGGGGCAGTTCCTTCTTCAGGGTCTGCTTCACCTCCCTCTGGGGGTGAATCTGAGACAGAGGGGAAGGCACTGCCTTTACCCTACTGCTTCTCCTCTTGGGAAGCATCTGGTCCATTGTTCCAGGATCCAGAGCTTGTTCAGTGTCATGCATTCTTGCTTGTGACCTGGTCACAGCAAATACCTCTGCAGGGATGCCCAACATCTTAGCATGAGTCCATAACTCTACTTCAGACCAGGCTGAAGTCTCTAGATCATTGCCCAATAGACATTCGACCGGGAGGTCTGCACTGACTACAACCTTCTTGAGCCCAGTTACCCCTCCCCAGGAGAAATTCACAACTGCCAGACTATGGTTGGTCTGGACGTTGCTTGCATTGGTCACCTGGTACATTTCACCCAGGATGATCTGTCCAGGGTCCACAAGATCCTCTGCCACCATGGTGACACTAGCACCTGTGTCCCTAAATGCCAAAGCCTGTTTGCCATTTATTACAGGCTGCTGTTTGTATTTGCCCAGATTACTGGGACTCACTAGGAAGGACATATTAAGGTCTCCCTCACAAATCAGCATTGCCTGAGTGGGCACTCTGACTAGGTCAGAGTCCACTTCAGAACCCAGGGTCAACCCTACTAAACCCTTAGTCTGTGTACCACCTCCACCAGTAGCTGAACTAGGGGGAACAGTTGCCTTAGGGGCAGGAGTGGTGGTGGTTTGGTCTTTGGACTTGTTACAGTCAGAAGTCCAGTGCCCTTTCTGTTTACAGAATTTGTACCAGGGCTTCTTTTGGCCTTTTCCCTTGTTGGATTGTGACTCCCCACCAGATGCAGATTTTTGGGGCCCTTGTGAAGACTTCTGGTCTTTTGACTTATCCCCACCTTTCTCAGAGCCCTTAGGATCTTGCTTCTTGGTGTCACCCCCTTGGTTCTGGGGTTTCTGCCTCACCCTGGTTCTGACCCACTTGTCTGCCTTCTTTCCCAATTCTTGGGGAGAGGTCAGATCCGAGTCCACCAGGTACTGATGCAACAACTGGTTCTGGCAATTATTAAGGATTTGTTCTCTCATCATCAGATTATACAATCTCTTAAAATCAGTAACCCTACTGCCAACCAGCCAACCCTCCAGAGCCTTGGTTGCACAATCAACAAAGTCAGTCCAGTCCTGAGTCTGTGCCTTCTGGGTGTCTCTGAACTTTAACCTGTACTGTTCAGTGGTTAAGCCAAACCCATCTATCACTGCACTCTTCAGGACTTCATAATCATCAGCATCCTCTTCTCTAACAGTGAGGAGCTTGTCTCTACCTTTATCTGAAAAGGAGAGCCACAAGATTGCTGCCCACTGCTTCTGGGGGACCTGCTGTACTCGACAGGCCCTCTCCATAGCAGTTATCCACTTTTGGATATCATCCCCACTCTGGTAGGGAGGAACAACCTTGCTCAGGTTCCTATGGTCTGGAATAGATTCTCTGCCTCTAGGGACACTGTTGCTGCCACCAAGGGGTTCTAACTCCTCTCGTCGAGAAGCTCTCTGGATCTCCAGGGCTTCTCTATCCAGTGCCAACTGCTTGGTTCTGAGGGCAACTCTTGCTTCCTCATACTGCAGCAGTTTGCACATTCTTTCAGAGGAGGTCTCTCTTATGGGAAAGTATGAGTTCCTCTGGTGGACAAATTCTCTGCCAGAGTGATAAGAGTGCTCAGATTCCCTGGAAGGGGACCTATGCCTCTCATCCACTCTGTCAGTTCTCTTAGGGAGAATTCCTCTGTCCTTTTCAGGCCCCTTGAGGCCTGGCCCTTCAATCACAGAGTCCTGGTCATTCGTATTTTCATCGTCTGACCCAGATACTGTAATTGACCCACCCCCTGATTCAGACCCATTAGCTCCTAGAGCCAATCTAAGATCATCTGCTGTCAGCAGATCTATCAGGTGCAGGGTTGAGGGACTCTGTCCTAGTCTCAGGTGTCTTTCAACACACATGGCTCTCAAGTCAGAGAAAGCCATGTCCTTATACTGAGGCTGAGTGGATCCACTGGTTCCACCCTTTAAGGACATTCTAGTGTTGTGCAGTGTTGTACTACCTACACTAGTTTGTGGCCTACTGATACTAGCTTGAGCTGTAGAAAGGGTGTGCTATCCCTTGGCACACAGCTCTAAGTTCAGTAGAACTTATCGATACTAAGCTTGACTTTATATGTACCTTAAGTACCTATAGTGGTTTTCAGTTAGTAATTCAAATAGAGATTTTCTGGTAAAACAATAGCAAGCTGGAATCCCACACGCTGCCCACCAATGTGAGAAGTTGGCCTGGTATATGCTGTTCACTAATTAAAGTGGACACCTTGCACCAGAACAATTCGACTCTTATGGTAGATAGGTTTAAGACAACCTTTATAGAAAGCTATCCTAGTGGTAGCTGTGGAGAGCAGCCTTCAGGCTAAGTCTTGAAGGAATGTAAAGCAGCTTGTTTTACCACACAATCTCTTGAATCACCAAATGAAAAGACACCACACAGGTATATATATCAAATATATATGTATTTATTAATAAACACTCTCTACTAATCTCTTTATGAGATTAGAGGATAGGTACATATGTACAAGTCAAATATTATCAGGATAAGTTTAGCACAATTGAATATTACAATCTTAGTTTGCTAGACCTAGGTCTAGGGCATCTAGAATCGAGGGACCCCCAAGAACCACCCCAGGTAGTTGTAGGAGACCCACAGGGGACGGACGCGGTGACCTGGCACCGATGCGAATCCTGTACGAGTCTATGCGCTCAGACGCGATTGAGATATCAATGTTCAAGGTCCCTTGCGTGTTCGAGGCGAACACACCGATCGGACTCAGTACGAGTCGAAGGATACGGTCTACAGATAGGATTTGTAAGGGAGTCGGACGCGGTGTGTCTAACACAGACGCGAACCATGTACGAGTCAGTGCGAGAATCGCACGGGGAAAGTAAGAGTTTTAGGGTACTTCTGGTGAACCTACAAGCAAGTCACTTACAGGGTAAGTAGTTCAAGGGCCCACACCCACAGGAGCACCGGAGTGCTGGAGTTACCTCACCCAGGGAAGCCGGGTGCACAGGTGTCCTTTGGTGTTGGGTCGCGGCGTCGTTTTCAATGGCGACCAAAGAAGACTTGCTGCTTGTGATGGTTTGAAGAAGTGTCCGGTGGAATCCAAGCCTGGATTCGGTGGAAGGATGACCTGAAAGCAGAGGGGACAGTGTTCAAAGTCACTTGGCAGTGACTCGGGGCAAGGAAGATGAATGCCCACCGTCGTTGCAGGGTTCAGGTCGTTCACGCTTGCCTTGACTCTTCAGCCACGAGGTCCAGGAGGCGTCGACGATGACCAGGAGCTGGATTCGGCGTGTCCCACAATATCTGCGGCTTACTGCGGTGTCGGCAACTCGATCGGAGCCAACAAGCCTTGGTAACAGCAAGTCTCGGGGAAAGTGTGAAGAGGCTATGGCGCAGACCAGCAAGGTCTGTGGAACTCACCCAGTGAGGGTAAGTCAGGGCATGCCTGGAGCAACCAGGGGAGCCCTTTGGTTTCTTTGGAAAGTCTTCTGGGGACCCTCAAGCCGGCTGGCAAGGGATCGGGAAGACGCCTTGGGAGGATTCTCTCACAGGGGTCCACGGTCACTCGGGACGTGGTAGGCCTCTGAGCTTAGGAGGGATTTCTGCTGGAGGCTGGGACCAAATGTGGTCCAAAGCACCAGTTCGTGGAACGTTGTGAGGGGTTGCACTCGACAATAGTGCACGGTACCCAGGGGTCGCAGTTCCTCATTACTCTTGGGGTCCACTGGCCTCAGCTTCACTGGGGACTCACGATGGCCTTTGAGAAGTCAGGAAATCTACTTCTTGGGCTGCAGGGACTTCGGACTCCAGCGGGAGCGGCGTAGTTTGCGACCGTCATTTGTAGTTTTGGTGCCTGCCAAGCAGGGGTGTCACTCCTTGACTCCAAGGGAGATTCTTCAGTCTTCCAAAGGTAGTGGAACGTCGAAGGTCCGGGATTCTTCTTGTAGAGCGTCGTCCAGGGAAATCTGGGGTGCAATGCACAGGTTCCCCCTCTTATACTAAAAGGAGGGGAGGGACTAGCTCTATGACCCTACCTATGGGAGGGTCAGGGGAGTGGGTGGCTACACCCACTTCCCTTTGTCCAGTTTCACGCCAGAGCAGGGACAGGTAGCCCCTGAGCCGGTTTGAACTGGCATATGCACAGAGGAGCCTTCTGCTCCCCCAGTGCAGGACTTCAAAGCACTCTAAGAGTGCACCCACCCAGCCCCAATACACTAAACCCTGTCTGGGAGGTGGTCACACCCCTTGGGACAGGATATCTATTGTTGGGCTCCCTCCACTGCGAGTGTTGGTCATCAGCAGGAGGGCAGCCCAGTGTCTGTGACTGGTGGCATCCATTTTGTGATGCCAGGGCTCTGTCGGATTCTACCGCGTTCCCACAGTAGGTACATGTCTATCCCTCTAGAAGGGTGGAATGCTACCCCCGCCGCCAGGACTGGCGGGGGGTAGTATTCCAAGGTGTTTGACACCAAACACGACATGTTTCGATGCAGCCATTCCAAAGTTAGCATTTTACCGCGAGGATATAATGCACTTAAAAGTATATGGTTTAACCGCATCCACAAACAGCACCAGAGAATGGACTCTGAGAGCTGCAGAGGGGCCCTGCTCAGGCAGAGGCACCCCCTCACATAGAAGCCAAGCACCCTGCCCTCAGGATTGATAGGGCCTGCCTTAGGGGTGACTGATAGGGTTATATGTGTGTGCAGGAGAGATATAGGGAACCTATATCTCAGTGAGGGGTGCTAGCACTTCCTCACTCAGGCTGCAGTAGCAGGCCTGTTGTGTCAGATTTAGGCTGCTTCCCAGGGGTGGCATAATACATGCTGCAGCCCCGGTAGGCCTGTGGAGTACCTATGCCCTTGGTACCTAGGGTACCATATACTAGGGACTCATAAGGTACCACAGTATCCAATCACTAGTGCACCTAGAGTGCACTCCAAATCATTTAGAGAGAACAGAGAGGCTGGGGCCCTGATTAGCAGGGTCCCAGCCTGACTATAGCCAGAAACCAGTGTAAACATCAGAAAAAAAAGTGGGAGCAACATAAGAGGCAGATCCTACTCTCCTACAACACCCCATTAATCTCTACCTGTTAGAACACATCCAAATCTGGAGTATTGTGTGCCCTCTGGTTTCCTCTCGGAGGAAACTAGAAAAATTCATATTCCCTTTGGTATTTAACTCAATTACACCTCCTACTTCAATCAATTGCCCCTTCATTCATACTTCATATATACATCCACACAATTCCATGTATAGTAGTGCCACAAATAGTCAGGAAATTGAGAAAATATAGTATATTTATTAAAAATAGTGAATAAAATTGTTCCATCACAGTTTAATAAAACAATTCAAACATTAAAACCATTTCATGAATGTAGGACCCAACACAGTCTGATTATCTCACAAAAATGGGAAAACCCATATGGTCTAGTGACTATATAAGCAAATTGTTTTTAACAATACAGTGAGTTCAACATAAAACCCGATGGCGATAAAGCAAAAAAATATATATATATCTCTTTAAAACAAGGGAAAGAAAGAAGAGAAACAATAAGAGAGACAAAACATCTATGACAGTATAAATATTTGTAATTCGTGAACTGATCCATATATGTGGTCAGCACAGGCATATGAGTAATGCAAACTTTTTTCTCAACATTGCCTGCGTGCCTAAGGATTAAGTCTGTCCAAAGCGTTGACGTGTTTCGGTGGTATTGCACAAATAGCGACCACCTTTTTCAAGACCAAGATTTGTGTCCCTTTTAGCAACCGTTATCTGTACAACCGATTGGACCCTTTATTTCGTCCTAACCTGGTGTAGAGCAATGTTCCTTATGCTGAACTCTAATTTTCCGAAAATCAGAGGACCAGTTTCATAATTTTATCAATGGTTGGTACAGATTAATACACTTCACTGTGTCCTCAATCGGGGATCTGTCCCAGATATCTTATTTTTAAAGACCACGTTCAGTCAGTCTTCACGGCATGGGATTTCCTTAACTTTTGTGATTTGATACGGCGTACATATGGCTTTCCTGCATATTTTCTTTCTCGCCAGCATGCTCCCTGACTTATCCCTGTCCATATGAACCATGCAATGTATGTCCTATAATCATACTGCTCCGGCACCCGAGCCCTGCCTTTGACCGTTTCTCTCAAGTCCGGGGGCAGATCTTTAATTGTCTCCTCTTGCCGTCCATGTCAATGTGTAGTTGGGTGCGCACACCCATTTTATTGGAGATGCAATGCCCCCACAACACTACCTTGAGTGCCTCCCACTCCACCATGAGTGAGGACACCATTCCTGTATTTTCCAACCAGTAATTATGAATCACCTCTCTAAGTGATGCTCGGAACGCTGGATCCTCCAGGTGGCTGGGATGCAAATGCCATGTTGGTACACTAGTTCTGCGGGGCGACAAAAGGTAAGTGCCAAGTAAGGGATTATGATCTGAGTTTGTCCTGGCTAAGTACGCCGCATCCAGTCATCGCATCACAACAAAAGATTGCATCTAAGACCACTTCCAATCCATGCAATCCAGAGCATAAGGAGTAGGCCAACGCCCCCGGATTGCATGCCCGCCAGCAATCCACCAACCCCCAGTGTCCTATCCATTGTCAAAAAGACCTTTTATGCACCGTGGACGCAAGCAGCGAGGGGTAAGATCTGTCCAGGTGGGGATCTGCCACACAGCTCAAATCCCCGCCAATTATTTTCATGTAGTGCAGCGTGGTAGTCAGCAAGGATGTTAAGCTAGTCAAAAAACATGCTGGTCAGTGTTGGGACATACACATTCAGTGGTGCTACATTCTTACCATCCAGTCGGCCCATTACTGAAACATGGCATCCCTTGGGGTCCACCATTACCTTATGCAATTGGAAAGGTACTCCAGATCAAATCCAGATCAGGGCACTCCGTGCAAATGCAGAGTAGGCAGTGTAATAAAGTTGGCCCCACTACCTCTTCTGAAGAGCCCAACCCTCACTGTCCGTCAAGTGGGACTCCTGCAGAAATGCTATCTGTGCCCCTGTACCTTTTATGTACATTAGCATATTATATCGTTTTGATGGTGTATTCAGCCCGCTCACATTCCAGGTAATCACTCGGATGCAGTCGGCCATGGCTGCTTTAAAGTGTGTGGGACTGCATGCAAGGGACTTCCCTGCCAGTCGCTCAACTGCAGCATCGCCATTCAATCCCTCCCCACAGCCTCGCTCACCGTACTCACAGCCATGAAGAAAGAAATATAACAGAAAAACATAACTAACTAACTAGATCCCCACAACACCCTCCCCGGACTGTGATATAGACACATTCTGTCCAAACATATATAGGCAATAGCCACAAATTAATGCCCTATCATTAGGACCAACAAGGTCCATTATGGAAAGTTCTTTAGAGGAAAGAGACTTGCCAGCCCAAAAGTATTCACCCAGGTAGTATCCAATAAGGAACACCTAAATGCTGGCTCCCCACCACCCTCAGTTCGTCCACAGCCCCACCTGGAATAAAGTGGAACAAACAAGGTGAAAACAAGAGCCCCCTGCATACACTACCACAGGTGTAATCCAGTCCACAAAAACAGAGCAGCCCAGTTCTGCTGGTGGGGGTCTAATGAAGTCATCTGCTGTGCCAGGGGTAGCACCTGGCAGTTTGTGTTTCAGGCATGGTGTCACAGAGTTCGCCGAACTCGAGGTGGACACCCTACGCAATTGTGACCCAGGGAGTGACGAACCATTGCCGGATCCCAACAAGACCTCAATCTCCACTGCCCTTGTCTGTTCCACAGCCACCTGTTGCTTGGTAGGTTGGGGTGCCCCTCATCTGTGGGACCTCTGCCGCTTCGGTCGTACAGTCTTTTCATCTAAGAGTTCCAGCCAGTCCCATGCTGCCGCAGGGCCCGAGAAGTAAGCTTCACCCTTTGCCTGCACCCTCGGGCAGGCCGGAAAAAACAGTGCATTAGGCAAACCCTGCTCCCGAAGCCTCTTCTTCATGGTGGTGAAGGATGCCCTCTGGTTCTGAATCAGAATTGAAACGTCTGGGTAAGGGGAGACCATGGCATTTTCCACGGCAAAGAGGTCACAGCTGCATGCCTGTTGCACAAGGAAGTCTCTGCCTATCCCTGGGCATGGGTGGTCAGGCAGGGTCTCTATGCGCGTGTTCTACCCCATAGACCTGGGATAAGCCCTCCGGGGCCACAATCTCCTGCAGCCAGTCCTCCAGAAACCCAAGCATGGGCACACCCTCCACTTTTTCCGGTAGGCCGGCAATCCTGATATTGTTTTGATGTGGTCAAAGTACAACCACATACATCATCTCCATGGCTTTGGTGTTGAGAGGTAAACCAGCAGGGAATGGTGCAGCCTTCAAAGAAGGAGGGTTTTTTATCATCAGGTACTGGCAGGGGTTTCCCCACCTACCCTGTGCTCTCCCAGAACATCTCGGATCTTGCCTGCACCACGTGTCCACCATTCGGAGCCCTTCTGTCCTCACACCTACTCCATGTAGGGCAGACTAGGTTGTCATTGAGACACTATTACCCTCAGGCAGAACAGTCGGACTGGCCATAAATGTCCAGCAGTAAGTGTAAAAGGGGGAGTCCAGGGGGATGAATAAATCAGGGGCCCTCTATGTCTTGTACTGGTCTTGTGTCACAGGCCCCCAATGGCTATGTCCCTAATTACAATGTACCTTCAAGGTGGGGCCGCTATTCCCGCCTCTAGCCACCCCAGTACGTATTTCAAAGTCCCAAGGTGGCAGGACTCCAGTGCCCAGTTCACCCTATGCCAGCCGCTGGCAGGAGAAAGTAAGTGGGGCCACCGGACTCCAACGCCAGCAGGTGACAGTGGGCAGGGCCACCGAGCTCTTCAATGTAGACAATTTGGCAAGAAGGGGGGAGAAAGCAAAGCATGGCCCCCACAGAGAGAGGTCTCCTCACTGGTATCTGCCCTGATGATGGGGCCTATACAATGGAAGCAATGAGAGCCACAGGTGTTGCATTGTTCAACATTGAGCTGCCATCTTGTTTCGGCAGGTAGCTCTGATCACCCTTGGTGCGGCTCGGTCTCTGGCAGTGGTCCAGCCCACTTATTTAATTGCTCCAGGTGCCCCCCGGTCTGTAGTGGTTGGGGCCCTTTTGGCAGGCAGGTTCGGGCAGGTATAGGGGCAGTGAGGGCCTGGGGAGTTGCGAGGGGGCTGGGGAGCTCTTCTGTGATGCTGCCTACAGCCTGGTAACAAGCTCTGCCCACAGAATGCTGCTGTTGAAAGCAAGACTTTATCTCTGGTTCATGAATGTGGGATACTGGTTCCCAGGAGCGCTCCTCCGGGGGTAAAACCCAGTCAGTCAATAAAATATCAGAGTTGTCTTTACTAGGGGTGGGCAGAGAACTCCGCTCCGCAATCGGAGTGTGCGGAGATTTGCCTACTCCGCGCTCCCGAACCCTAGGCCAGGCCGGGGAGAGCCTCCCCGGGCCCCGATGGACCCCCTGTTCCCAGTGCCCGGAACCTCGGCTGGCTTGCAGGACGGGGGGCTCACGCACCCCAGGGCCCGCCGGACGGAGCTCAAGCCCCTGGCCCGGTCCCAGTCCCAGCTTCCGAACCCTAGGCCAGGCCGGGGAGAGCCTACAAGGGCCCAGATGGACCCCCGTCCCCAGTGCCCGGACCCTCAGCTGGCTTGCAGGACGGGGGGCTCCCACACCCCAGGGCCAGCCGGATGGAGCTCAAGCCCCGGGCCCAGTCCCAACTTCTGAACCCTAGCCAGGCTGGGAAGAGCCTCCCCGGGCCCCGATGGGACCCCCGTCTGCAGCGCCCGAACCCTCGGCTGGCTTGCAGGATGGGGGGCTCCCACACCCCAGGGCCTGCCGGACAGAGCTTAAGCCCCAGGCCCAGTCCCAGCTTCTGAACCCTAGCCAGGCCGGGGAGAGCCTCCCCGGGCCCCGATGGACCCCCATCCCCAGCGCCCGGACCCTCGGCTGGCTTGCAGGATGGGGGGGCTCCCGCACCCCAGGGCCCACCAGATGGAGCTCAAGCCCCGAGCCCAGTGCCAGCTTCCAAACCCTAGCCAGGCCGGGGAGGGCCTCCCTAGGCCCCGATGGGACCCCCCATCCCCAGCATCCAGACCCTTGGCTGGCTTGCAGGACGGGGAGGCTCCCGCACCCCAGGGCCCACTGGATGGAGCTCAAGCCCCGGGCCCGGTCCCAGCTTCCGAACCCTAGCCAGGCCAGGGACAGCCTCCCTGGGCCCTGATGGGCCCCCGTCCCCAGCGCCCGGACCCTCGGCTGGCTTGCAGGACGGGGGGGCTCCCGCACCCCGGGGCCCGCCGGATGGAGCTCAAGCCCGGTCCCAGCTTCCAAACCCTAGCCAGGCTGGGGAGAGCCTAACCAGGCCCCGATGGGACCCCCCTTCCCCAGCGCCCGGACCCTTGGATGGCTTGCACGATGGGGGATTCCCGCACCCCGGGGCCCGCCAGACGGAGCTCAAGCCCCGGGTCAGGTCCCAGCTTCCGAACCCTAGCCAGGCCAGGGAGAGCCTCCCCAGGCCCCGATGGGACCCCCCTTCCCCAGCGCCCGGACCCTCAGATGGCTTGCATGATGGGGGGCTGCCGCACCCCAGGGCCCGCTGGACGGAGCTCAAGCCCCGGGCCCAGTCCCAGCTTCTGAACCCTAGCCAGGCCGGGGATAGCCTCCCCGGGCCCCACGTCCCCACCGCCCAGACCCTCGGCTGGCTTGCAGGACACGGGAGCTGCCGCACCCCAGGGCCTACTGGACGGAGCTAAAGCCCCGGGCCTGGTCCCAGCTTCCAAACCCTAGCCAAGCTGGGGAAAGCCTCCCGGGCCCCGATGGCCCCCCCATCCCCAGCGCCCAGACCCTCGGCTGGCTTGCAGGATGGGGAGGCTCCCGCACCCCGGGGCACACCGGACGGAGCTCAAGAGCCCCAGGCCCAGTCCCAGCTTCCGAACCCTAGCCAGGCCGGGGAGAGCCTCCCCGGGCCCCCCGTCCCCAGCACCCGGACCCTCGGCTGGCTTGCAGGACGGGGGCTGCCGCACCCCAGGGCCTACCAGACAGAGCTCAAGCCCCGGCCCGGTTCCAGCTTCCAAACACTAGCCAGGCTGGGGAGAGCCTCCCCGGGCCCCGATGGACCCCCCCGTCCCCAGCACCCAGACCCTCAGCTGGCTTGCAGGACGGGGAGGCTCCCGCACCCCAGGGCATGCCGGACGGAGCTCAAGACCCGGGCCCGGTCCTTGCTTCTGAACCCAGCCAGGCAGGGGAGAGCCTCCCCGGGCCCCGATGGACCCCCGTCCCCAGCATCCGGACCCTCTGCTGGCTTGCAGGACCGGGGGGCTCCTGCACCCCATGGCCCACCGGACGGACCTCAAGCCCCGGGCCCGGTACCTGCTACCGAACCCAGCCAGGCCAGGGAGAGCCTCCCCGGGCCCGGTGGATCCCCCTGGGCGGCGCGGGACATCCGCAAGTCGCTGCCATCCCAGACAGGTCCCAGGCGTCCCCTGCTCAGGGCTTCTCCAAGTTCTCCAGGGGCTCCAGCTCCGGCTCGGCCCCCCTTTCACACAGGGCTGGCCTCCTGCCGCTCCTTGCCCTGGAGACAGCATGGAGCTAGGCAGTCCTCTCCGCTCTGCAGCCGCCCTGCCCTGGCTACTGACTGTCACCCCCCACACCCAGGCCCTTGGGCATCAGGGTGCTGACTCGGGCAGGTGTGCCTTCCACCTTCCCGGAGCCCTGGGGGCAGGAACCAAGGAGGGTTAAGCCCAGGCCACGTCCTCTCCCCGCCGGCCTGCCCATTTTCCTTTTTTTCAGAACCCTAGGGAAGGAGAAAAGCTAGAGTTAGCCCGGCCAGCTGGGAGGCCGGCCATCTGGTTACCCAGCCCGCAGGGCCATCTGGTCACCGGCCCACAGGGCCATCTGGTCACCCGGCCTGCAGGGCCATCTGGTCACCCGGCCTGCAGGGCCATCTGGTCGCCTGGCCCGGGATGACCCAGCACCCAGATGGCCTGGGACGGCCGGACCCAGTCATCCTTGCAGTCCGACGACGGCAAGGGTGGCCAGGCACTCCAAGGCCGCTACTCGGGAGGCTCCTTTCCCAGGGCTGCTCACCTCCCCGCTCGACTTGCGCTGGAGCAATGGGAAAGGGGGGGCCCGGCCGGCCCAGGCCATCTGGTCACCCTGCCGACCCGCACGGGATGCTGGCCCCCGTCCCTGCACCCCGGGGGGGCAGGGACAGGAGGGGGAGGCCCCCGTGCCAGAGGGCCTCCCCCTCCGGTAGACGACACAGAATCAGGTCGTCTGCGAATGATTTAGCACCGGATGCCCCACGAACATGCGGTGCACTAAGGGCGTTAGAGGTGGCCCGCTTCCGTCCGCGCTCCGGGGTTCAGGGCTAGTTGATTTGGCAGGTGAGTTGTTACACACCCCTTAGCGTATTCCGACTTCCATGGCCACCGTCCTGCTGTCTATATCAACCAACACCTTTTCTGGGGTCTGATGAGCGTCAGCATCGGGCGCCTTAACCTGGCGTTCAGTTCATCCCGCAGCACCAGTTCTTCTTACCAAAAGTGGCCCACTAGGCACTCGCATTCCATGCTCGGCTCCACGCCAGCGAGCCGGGCTTCTTACCCATTTAAAGTTTGAGAATAGGTTGAGATCGTTTCGGCCCCAAGACCTCTAATCATTCGCTTTACCAGATAAAACTGGGGGCTCCGAGCGCCAGCTATCCTGAGGGAAACTTCGGAGAGAACCAGCTACTAGATGGTTCGATTAGTCTTTCGCCCCTATACCCAGGTCAGATGACCGATTTGCACATCAGGACTGCTACGGACCTCCACCAGAGTTTCCTCTGGCTTCCCCCTGCCCAGGCATAGTTCACCATCTTTCGGGTCCTATCACGCACGCTCATGCTCCACCTCCCCGATGGAGCGGGCAACACGGGCCGGTGGTGCCCCCGCCGCTGGAAGCGCGGCGGGATCCCACCTCAGCCGGCCCTCACCTTCATTGCGCCACAGGGTTTCGCTTGGCCCTCCGACTCGTTCACGTGTTAGACTCCTTGGTCTGTGTTTTAAGATGGGTCGGGTGGGTAACTGACATCGCCACAAACCCCTGGCACCCAGCGTGGGCCTCCCCGCCCGGCCGGCGCGATGCAGTCGGGCTGCTCTGAGCACAGTCCGCCCCAGTCGACAGTCGTGCCGGGAGCAGGGGGCCCCGTCCCCCTTCCCTGCCCCGGCGTGCCCCGAGGGGCGGTCGGGAGCGGGTGCCCGTGGGAGGGAACGGAGGCGGTCGAATCTCCCTTGGCCCCGCGGACAAGGCGAAGCTGCTGCCAGGGGGGCTGTAACACCCTCCACCGGAGCGGAGGGCCACCTGCCACCCCGAAGCCTTCCCAGCTGACCAGGAGCCAGTCGCGGCGCACCGCTGCGGAGGAAATGTGCCCTGCGGGGGCCGGGTAGGGCCCAGGCGCCGGTCCCGCAGAGGGTATCCGGAACTCCCGGGCCACCGACCTTCCCGCCGTGTTGAATCCTCCGGGCAGACTGCACAGACCCCACCCGTTTACCTCTTGATGGTTTCACGCCCTCTTGAACTCTCTCTGCAAAGTTCTTTTCAACTTTCCCTTACGGTACTTGTTGGCTAGCGGTCTCGCGCCCGTATTTAGTCTTAGATGGAGTTTACCACCCGCTTTGGGCTGCATTCCTAAGCAACCCGACTCCGAGAAGACCCGATCCCGGTGCGCTCGGCGCCGCTACCGGCCTAACACCGTCCGCGGGGTGAGCCTCGATCAGAAGGACTTGGGCCCCCTGAGCGATGCCGGGGAGTCGGTCTTCTGTATGCCACATTTCCCGCGCCCGCCGCCGGGTGGGGATTCGGCGCTGGTCTCTTCCCTCTTCACTCGCCATTACTGGGGGAAAACTGGTTAGTTTCTTTTTCTCCGCTTAGTAATATGCTTAAATTCAGCGGGTCGCCACGTCTGATCTGAGGTCGTAGTCAGAAAAACGCCGAAGTGTCGGGGGAGCCGCCGGGGAAGTTCAGGCCCCTGCGAGAGCAGGGGCCTGTCGTCCCAGCAGCGTGCACCCTCTGTCCCCAGATCGGATCTGGAAGGGGTTTGCCCTCCCCGGGAAGCCGGCCGCGGAGTTGGGTGCCTGAGGCACATGCGTGCAGGCAGCCGGTGGGACACCACAGACAGCCACGTGCGGCACGCAGCCAGACGCCCCGGGACGGGCCAGGGGCAGACCGGTCACTGGCCCCCTTCTCCCCGCCGAGGCTGGGAAGTGGGGCTAGGTGCGCTGGCGGCGTACCTCTGTGACAGAATCCGGCAAGGGACCCTGCCACGGGCGATCGGGGGGTCTGACCTTGTGGGGGGATGAAGGGAAGCGGAGTTAGCCCTGCGACGGCCCCAGCCGCGTCCCGGGGAAGCCCCGGGGCGATTGACGATTGAGCGACCCTCAGACAGGCGTAGCCCTGGGAGGAACCTGGGGCCGCAAGGTGCGTTCGAAGTATCGATGATCAATGTGTCCTACAACTCACACTAATTCTCGCAGCTAGCTGCGTTCTTCATCGATGAAAACATTTTTGGCAAATGCTTTCGCTTTGGTTCGTCTTGCGCCGGTCCAAGAATTTCACCTCTAGCGGCACAATACGAATACCCCCGGCCGTCCCTCTTAATCATCGCCCCAGTTCCGAAAATCAACAAAATAGAACCAGAGTCCTTTTCCATTATTCCTAGCTGAAGTATTCAGGCGACCGGCCTGCTTTGAACACTCTAATTTTTTCAAAGTAAACACTTCGGACCCCCAGGACACTCAGTCAAGAGCATCAAGGGGGCGCCGAGAGGCAGGGGCTGGGACAGGCGGTAGCTCGCCACGTGGGGGACCGCCAGCTTGATCCCAAGATCCAACTACAAGCTTTTTAACTGCAGCAACTTTAATATATGCTATTGGAGCTGGAATTACCGCGGCTGTTGGCACCAGACTTGCCCTCCAATGGATCCTCGTTAAAGGATTTAAAGTGTACTCATTCCAGTTACAGGGCCTCGAAAGAGTCCTGTATTGTTATTTTTCATCACTACCTCCCCGAGTCGGGAGTGGGTAATTTGCGCGCCTGCTGCCTTCCTTGGATGTGGTAGCCGTTTCTCAGGCTCCCTCTCCGGAATCGAACTCTGATTCCTCGTTACCCATGGTCACCATGGTAGGCACAGAAAGTACCATCGAAAGTTGATAGGGCAGACATCCGAATGTATCGTCGCCGTCACGGGGACGTGCGTTCGGCCCGAGGTTATCTAGAGTCACCAAAGCGGCCGGGTGAGCCCGGATTGGTCTTGGTCTGATAAATGCACGCATCCCGGTAGGTCAGCACTCGTCGGCATGTATTATCTCTAGAATTACCACAGTTATCCAAGTAACAGATGGAGCGATCAAAGGAACCATAAATGATTTAATGAGCCATTCGCAGTTTCACTGTATCGGCCGTGTGTACTTACACGTGCATGGCTTAATCTTTGAGACAAGCAAATGCTACTGGCAGGATCAACCAGGTAGCCGCACCTGCTGACGGGGTGGATTCGGGAGCCGCGTGCCCGTCTCCCCGACCAGCAACCTTCGCACACCCCTCCCTTTCGGGAGCCTGCTTGGGGAAGGAGCCCACCCGCCTGGGCGGGAGGGCTCACTGGAGGGGTGGGGAGGTGCGGTCGCACGGGCACCAACGGGCCCAGCCGTCTCCCCGGAAAGGAGAGGCAGGCTGAGGCACAGCCTGAGCGAGATGCAGGGGTGCCAAAGCCTGGGGACGGCGGCACCCCTCGGAACTGTCGTTCCGAGCTGCTGCGGAAATGCACTGGGCAGAGAGGGGTGACGGCGTGACGCGCGGGGCCTATTGACCTGCTGGGCGGCAGCGTCCGAGGGCCTGGCGCCACCCGACCCCTTCCGCTTGGGTCAGCCCACTGGGGGGCGCGAGCTGCCGGGGCCGCTCTGCTGGGTAGGGTGAAGGGCCTCCCACCAGTCGGCAGGCCTTTGATTCAGACAGTCCATGCGGGGTGGAAGCTCTTTGCTTGAAACAACAGCCGAGGCTGGCCAAGCAGTCCATCCCTAAACGGACCGAGAGTGCCCAATCGATTGGAGTACGGCCGGGACCTCCCCTGGCAGGCCGCCCTGCGCGGGGCATGCCGGCTTCACATCTCTGCCCACTCCTGGGGCGAGCAGGCTCGGAGGAAAGGCCCATCGGGAAGGGGCTGAGAGGCAGGCGCGTACCCGGGCCCCTGGGGGCCTCGGCAGGTGGACCCGGGTCCTGCCTTCCCCTGTCTCGGAATCGCCGGACCTCATGGAGGTCTTACTGGCCCTCTCCCTAGTAATCTGGAGGAAAAATACTCCCCATTCTTGTAATCCGTGCACACCGGGTGACGGAGGGGACCCAAGGCGTGAACGTGCCCGAACTCCTGGAGCCCTCGCTGGGATCGGGGAGGCAAATGAGCCCTCATCGGGACTTCCAGGAAAGCCCGGCCATCTGGTCGTCCCATTGGAAAGCATTACGCGTGACCAGATGGCCGAGGGGATAAGTGCGACCAGATGGCCGAGGGGAAAGGCGCGACCAGATGGCTGGGCTCGAAGGGCAGCCATCTGGTCGCTCTGTGCCCTAACGAAAGGGTGAGCGGGAACCGGGGCATGGAGGGCCGGAGGCCCGGGGCCCCTGCTGGGCCTCAGCCATGGGGCTGCGAGGGGGAGCCGACGGGCCCTCTGACCCGGGGCCCATAGACACCTGGACAAGCAGGCGAAGCGGGGGAGGCCTGCACGGGACTGACGGACCCCCATCCCGAGCCCTTGGTGGAGCAGCAGTCTGGGGGACGGGACCCAGGGATGGAACACCCGACCCGGGGCCCGGTGGGGCCCCTGGACCCAGCCGGGGTTCCCGGGCCCAGAGGCGCAGGGGAAGCCTCCCCGGGCCTGCCGGGACCCCGTCCCGGGCATCCTGCCACGCAGCAGGCCCAGGACAGAGCCCGGAGTGGGGAGGCCTCCCTCCCCAGGGCCCTCAGGGGCCACGGCCAGAGCTCCTGAACCCAGCCAAGCAGGGGGAGACTTCCCGGGCACAATGGAACCCCATCTTGGGCCTTTGGCAGAGCGGCAGACTGGGGCTGGAGCACCTGACCCGGGGCCCGGTGGGGCCCCTGGACCCAGCCAGGGCTCCCGGGCCCAGAGGCGCAGGGGAAGCCTCCCCGGGCCCGCGGGACCCTGTCCCGGGCACCCTGCCACACGGCAGGCCTGAGGACGAAGCCCGGGGTGGGGAGGCTGCCCTCCCCAGGGCCCTCAGGGGCCCCGGCTGGAGCTCCTGAACCCAGCCAAGCAGGGGAAGGCTCCCCAGGCATGACGGAACCCCGTCTCAGGCCTTTTGCAGAGCAGCAGGCCAGGGGATGGGCCCAGGGCTGGAGCACCCGACCCGGGCCCGATGGGGCCCCTGGACCTTCCCAGGGCTACCGGGCCCAGAGGCGCAGGGGAAGCCTACCCGGGCCCGCGGGACCCCGTGCTGGGCATCCTGCCATGCAGCAGGCCCGAGGACAGAGCCCGGGGTGGGGAGGTCACCCTTCCCAGGGCCCTCAGGGGCCCCGGCTGGAGCTCCTGAACCCAGCCAAGCAGGGGAAGCCTCCCTGGGCATGACGGAACCTCATCTCGGGCCTTTGGCAGAGTGGCAGGCCAGGGGACAGGGCCCAGGGCTAGAGCACCCGACCCCGGGCCCGGCAGGGCCCCTGGACCCAGCCTGGGCTCACGGGCCCAGAGGCGCAGGGGAAGCCTGCCCAGGCCCACGGGACCCCGTCCCGGGCACCCAGCCATGCGGCAGGTCCGAGGACGGAGCCCGGGGTGGGGAGGCCGCCCTCCCATGGCCCTCAGGGGCCCTGGCTGGAGCTCCTGAACGCAGCCAAGCAGGGGGAGGCTCCCTGGGCACAACGGAACCCCGTATCAGGCCTTTGGCAGAGCGGCAGGCCGGGGGAAGGGACCCAGGGCTGGAGCACCCAACCCGGGGCCTGGCGGGGCCCCTGGACTCAGCGGGGGCTCCCGGGCCCAGAGGCACAGGGGAAGCCTCCCCGTGCCCGCGGGACCCAGTCCTGGGTGCCCTGCCATGCAGCAGGTCTGAGGACGGAGCCTGGGGTGGGGAGACCGCCCTCCCCAGGGCCCTCAGGGAGGGGCCCTTCAGAGCTCTTGTACCCAGCCAAGCAGGAGCAGGCTGAGTCAGGGCTCCCCGACAGAGGTGAGGCCTCGCCATACGTTGGGCCAGGGGATGGAACCCCGGGCTGGGGGGGCATCCTAGCCTGTCCGGCTGCTGGCTGAGGATCGCTAGTCCGAGAGGGGTTTTGGAGTACCCTGCCCCTAGTAATCAGGAGGAAGGGTACCCCCCTTTCTGGTAACCAGTGCGCACCGCGAGACTGAGGGGACCCAAGGCGCATACGCATCCGACCTCCTGGAGCACTGGGATCGGGGAGGCAAATGAGCCCTCATCGGGACTTCCAGGAAAGCCCGGCCATCTGGTCGTCCCATTGGAAAGCATTACGCGTGACCAGATGGCCGAGGGGATAAGTGCGACCAGATGGCCGAGGGGAAAGGCGCGACCAGATGGCTGGGCTCGAAGGGCAGCCATCTGGTCGCTCTGTGCCCTAACGAAAGGGTGAGCGGGCACCGGGGCATGGAGGGCCGGAGGCCCGGGGCCCCTGCTGGGCCTCAGCCATGGGGCTGCGAGGGGGAGCCGACGGGCCCTCTGACCCGGGGCCCATGGACACCTGGACAAGCAGGCGAAGCGGGGGAGGCCTGCACGGGACTGACGGACCCCCATCCCGAGCCCTTGGTGGAGCAGCAGTCTGGGGGACGGGACCCAGGGATGGAACACCCGACCCGGGGCCCGGTGGGGCCCCTGGATCCAGCCGGGGTTCCCGGGCCCAGAGGCGCAGGGGAAGCCTCCCCGGGCCTGCCGGGACCCCGTCCCGGGCATCCTGCCACGCAGCAGGCCCAGGACAGAGCCCGGAGTGGGGAGGCCTCCCTCCCCAGGGCCCTCAGGGGCCACGGCCAGAGCTCCTGAACCCAGCCAAGCAGGGGGAGGCTTCCCGGGCACAATGGAACCCCATCTTGGGCCTTTGGCAGAGTGGCAGACTGGGGCTGGAGCACCTGACCCGGGGCCCGGTGGGGCCCCTGGACCCAGCCAGGGCTCCCGGGCCCAGAGGCGCAGGGGAAGCCTCCCCGGGCCCGCGGGACCCTGTCCCGGGCACCTTGCCACACGGCAGGCCTGAGGACGAAGCCCGGGGTGGGGAGGCTGCTCTCCCCAGGGCCCTCAGGGGCCCCGGCTGGAGCTCCTGAACCCAGCCAAGCAGGGGAAGGCTCCCCAGGCATGACGGAACCCCGTCTCAGGCCTTTTGCAGAGCAGCAGGCCAGGGGATGGGCCCAGGGCTGGAGCACCCGACCCGGGCCCGATGGGGCCCCTGGACCTTCCCAGGGCTACCGGGCCCAGAGGCGCAGGGGAAGCCTACCCGGGCCCGCGGGACCCCGTGCTGGGCATCCTGCCATGCAGCAGGCCCGAGGACAGAGCCCGGGGTGGGGAGGTCACCCTTCCCAGGGCCCTCAGGGGTCCCGGCTGGAGCTCCTGAACCCAGCCAAGCAGGGGAAGCCTCCCTGGGCATGACGGAACCTCATCTCGGGCCTTTGGCAGAGTGGCAGGCCAGGGGACAGGGCCCAGGGCTAGAGCACCCGACCCCGGGCCCGGCAGGGCCCCTGGACCCAGCCTGGGCTCACGGGCCCAGAGGCGCAGGGGAAGCCTCCCGAGGCCCACGGGACCCCGTCCCGGGCACCCAGCCATGCGGCAGGTCCAAGGACGGAGCCCGGGGTGGGGAGGCCGCCCTCCCATGGCCCTCAGGGGCCCTGGCTGGAGCTCCTGAACGCAGCCAAGCAGGGGGAGGCTCCCTGGGCACAACGGAACCCCGTCTCGGGCCTTTGGCAGAGCGGCAGGCCGGGGGAAGGGACCCAGGGCTGGAGCACCCAACCCGGGGCCTGGCGGGGCCCCTGGACTCAGCCGGGGCTCCCGGGCCCAGAGGCACAGGGGAAGCCTCCCCGTGCCCGCGGGACCCAGTCCTGGGTGCCCTGCCATGCAGCAGGTCTGAGGACGGAGCCTGGGGTGGGGAGACCGCCCTCCCCAGGGCCCTCAGGGAGGGGCCCTTCAGAGCTCTTGTACCCAGCCAAGCAGGGGTAGGCTGAGTCAGGGCTCCCCGACAGAGGTGAGGCCTCGCCATACGTTGGGCCAGGGGATGGAACCCCGGGCTGGGGGGGCATCCTAGCCTTCCGGCTGCTGGCTGAGGATCGCTAGTCCGAGAGGGGTTTTGGAGTACCCTGCCCCTAGTAATCAGGAGGAAGGGTACCCCCCTTTCTGGTAACCAGTGCGCACCGCGAGACTGAGGGGACCCAAGGCGCATACGCATCCGACCTCCTGGAGCCCTGGATCGGGAAGGCAAACGAGCCCTCATCGGGACTTCCAGGTAGCCCGGCTATCTGGTCGCCCCATTGGGAAGCATTGCGCGTGACCAGATGGCCGAGGGGAAAGGCGCGACCAGATGGCCGGGCCCAAAGGATGCCAATCTGCCCGCCCGAGCCTTCGCGGGAGGGCTCCCGCCTGCCCTTTGGAGGGCTCGGGGGCTCTGCTTCCTGGGGGCTCGGAGACCCCGGCTGGGCCTCAGGCCCAGGGCTGCAGACAGAGGTCCCCGACGGACCTCCAACCCGGGGTCCCCCAGGCACCTTGACAGGTGGGCGAAGATGGAGGGAGGCGTGCCCGGGCCCAACGGACCCCCGTCCTGGGACCATGGCGGAGCAGGGGGACAGAGCCCAGTCCCCTGGGCCCGGCCGGAGGTCCTGGGCCAGCACGCACAGGGGAGGCCTCCCCAAGGCCCGTGTCCTGGGCACCCTGCCACGCAGCAGGCCCGAGGACGGAGCCCGGGGTGGGGAGGGCAACCTCCACCCCAGCGCTACCAAGGGCCTCTGCCGGAGCCCCTGAGCCCAAGCCCAGCTGGGGAACAACCAACGGGCCCCGGGCCCATGGCAGAGCGGAGGATGGAGCCCAGTGTTGGGAGCGCCCTGCCAGAGCTCCTGGGCCCGGATGCCCAAGGGAGGACTGCCTGGGCCCGATGGATCCGTCCCAGGAACTTTGCCACGGAGTGGGCCGGAGAATGGAACCCCGGACAGGGGGGGGAGGTTTTTGCCCAGCCCTAGCCCATCTGGTCGCTGGCTGAGAGCCCCCAGCCCGCGAGGGGTTCCGGCGTACCCTGCCCCTAGTAATCTGGAGGAAGGGTACCTCCTTTTCTGGTAACCCGTGCGCACCGCAAGACTGAGGGGACCCAAGGCATGGACGCGCCTGACCTCCTGGAGCCCTGGCTGGGATTGGGGAGGCAAACAAGCCCTCATCAGGACTTCCAGGGCAGCCCAGCCATCTGGTCGCCCCATTGGAAAGCATTGCACACGACCAGATGGCCGAGGGGAAAGGTGCGACCAGATGGCTGGGCCCGAAGGACGTCAATCTGCCTGCCCGAGCCTTCGCGGGAGGGCTCCCGCCTGCCCTTCGGAGGGCTCGGGAGCTCTGTGTCCCGGGGGCTCGGAGACCCCAGCTGGGCCTCGGGCCCGGGGCTGCGGACGGGGGTCCCCAACGGACCTCCAACCCAGAGTCCCCCAGGCACCTTGACAGGTGGGCAAAGCAGGAGGGAGGCCTGCCCGGGCCCGATGGACCCCCGTCCTGGGACCATGGCAGAGCAGGGGGATGGAGCCCAGTCCCCTAAGCCCGGCCGGAGGTCCCAGGCTGGCACAAGCAGGGTAGGCCTCCTCAAGGACCGCATCCCGGGCGCCCTGCCACGCGGCAGGCCCGAGGATGGAGCCCGGGGTGGGGAGGGCACCCTCCACCCCAGGGCCGCCAAGGGACCCTGCCGGAGCTCCTGAACCCAAACCGAGCTGTGGAACGCCCAACGGGCCCCGGCCCCATGGCAGAGTGGAGGACAGAGCCCAGTGCAGGGAGTGCCCGGCCAGAGCTCTTGGGCCCGGACACCCAAGAGAGGACCGCCCGGGCCTGATGGAGCCCGTCCCAGGCACTTTGCCACGCGGCAGGCTGGAGGACAGAGCCCTGGACAGGGGGGAAGGTGGTGCCCAGTCCCAGCCCATCTGGTCCCCAGCTGAGAACCACCAGCCCACAAGGGTTTACGGCATACCCTGTCCCTACTAATCCGGAGGAAAGATAACCCTCTTTCTGGTAACCCGTGCACACCGAGTGACGGAGGGGACCCAGGGTGCGGAGGCGCCCGGCCTCCTGGAGCCCTGGCTGGGATCGGGGACGCGGTCGAGCCCTCATCGAGACTTCCAGGCCGGCCCGGCCATCTGGTCGCCCCATTGGAAAGCATTGCACGCGACCAGATGGCCGAGGGGAAAGGCGTGACCAGATGGACGGGCCAGCAGGACACCAATCTGCCCACCCTGAGCCTTCACCGGAGGGCTCCCGCCTTCCCATGCAGGGCTCGGGGGCTCTGAGTCCCGGGGGGGCCTGGAGACCCCAGCTGAGCCTCAGGCCCGGGGCTGAGAATGGGGGTACCTGGAGGACCTCCGACCCGGGCCCATGGCGGAGCTTAACCCATCCCTGGGCCCGCCCGGCAGTCCCGGGCCAGGCCGTGTGGGGGAGGCCTCCACGGGCCTGTGTCGGGCCACCAAGGACCCTGGCCTATGCTCCTGAACCCATCCAAGCTGGGGAAGGTCCGCCCGGGTGTGGTACGGAGCCTGGGGTGGGAGCACCTGGCCAGAAGTCTTGGGCCCGGACGCCCAGGGGAAGACTGTCAGGACCAATGGAGCCCTTCCCAGGCACTTTGCCGCACAGTGGGCCGGAGGAGGGAGCCCCGGGCAGTGGGGAGGTGTTGTCCAGGCCTAGCCCATCTGGTCCTCGGCTGAGAACCGCCAGCCCACGAGGGGTTCCGGCATACCCTATCCCTACTAATCCAGAGGAAAGATACCCTTCTTTTTGGTAACCCGTGCGCACCGAGTGACGGAGGGGACCCAGGGCGCGGAGGCGCCCGACCTCCTGGAGCCCTGGCTGGGATCGGGGAGGCGGACGAGCCCTCATCGGTACTTCCAGGCCGGCCCGGCCATCTGGTCGCCCCATTGGAAAGCATTGCGCGCAGCCAGATGGCAGAGGGGAAAGGTGCGAGCAAATGGCCGGGCCCGAAGGACGCCAATCTGCCCGCCCGAGCCTTCGCGGGAGGGCTCCCGTCTGCCCTTTGGAGGGCTCGGGGGCTCTGCTTCCGGGGGGCTCATCAGAGCCCTTAGCTGGGGTTCGGGCACAGGGCTGCGAGGGGGGGCCCCCGACAGAACTCTGACCCGGGGCCCGCAGGCACCTTGACACGCAGGCGAAGCGGGGGAGGCCTGCCCTGGCCCGATGGACCCCCGTGACAGGCACCCGGACCCTCGGCTGGCCACAGGACGTGGGCTCCTGCACCCCAGGGCCCGCTGGAGCCCAGGCCCCGGAACCGGTCCCCGCTTCTGAACCCAGCCAGGCCGGGGAGATGGGGAGCCTCCCCGGGCACCAGGGATCCCCGTCCCGGGCAGACGGACCCTTGGCAGGCCGCAGGACGGGGGCTCCCACACCCCAGGCCCTGCCCGAAGCCCCGGGCCCGGTCCCCGCTTCTGAACCCAGCCAGGCCAGGGAGGGGGGAGCCTCCCTGGGCACCAGGGACCCCCGTCCCGGGCAGACGGACCATTGGCAGGCAGCAGGACGGGGGCTCCCACACCCAAGCCCTGCCCGAAGCCCAGGTGCTGGGCCGGTCCCTGCTTCTCAACCTAGCCCGGCCGGGGGGATCTGGGAGCCTGCCTGGGCATGAGGGACCCCCATCCCAGGCACACGGACCCTCGGCTGGCCGCAGGACGTGGGATCCTGTTCCACAGACTTTTTTCATAACTCTGTGGAACTCTGCGTAGTGGCACTACGCCAACTTCGCCCAGGGTTAGTCTTTACCAGGTTCATTAAACGAACATCTGCTTAACAAATATATTTTCAGGCAAATCAACCATCTCCATGGTAACATCAGTGATTGTTCGTGCAGACGTGCCTCGAACGCTTGTCCGATAAATGGCAGGACAAGAGACCGCTGGTGTGACACTATTTAGGATCGGCCAGATGTTGTAGCTTGACATTTTCCACTGAGATGTATCTGTTTTCCTTGCGACCGGGAAGCGGTGGTAGGATGACTGTACGTGTTCCCTTCAAGCCCAGTACTGGAACCGGTGCACGAAAAGAGGGGCCGAATTCTTTTTGTTCTCCACCTTCTCTCGTACCAGGTCGCCAATCTTCGGAAGCCAGCCGGCAACCGGAATCTGCACAGCAGGGTCTGTGGCTGAAGGTAAATGTGCAATCGCTAGTTTGTCTCGGGCTTCTTGTAAGTCCTGTAACATAGTAGAATGATTATCTACATCGAACTTGGCGGATTGCGCCGCCATGTCTAGACCATCAAGGTCAGGCACAAACATTCGTATGCCAAAGAGCATTTCGTAAGGGGTCCGCCCACCCAGAGGCCTTCTAGGGAGATTATTAAGTGCACGCTGAACAGTATACAAGTGGGCCAGCCAGTTCCTGCCAGTACCTATAACTCTAGCTGTCAAGGATTGCTTTAAGTCACGGTTCATTCGTTCAACGATAGAGTTTCCCTCAGGCCTATACGGAGACGAAAATTTTACCCGCACCCCTAAGGAGCCCATTGCGTCCTTGTAAGCCTTAGAGGCAAACGCCGGACCTTGGTCAGAATGGAAGGTGCCGCATGCAAAAATTCCCACAAAGACACGCAAATCCCTAATGACATTTCGTGCGTCAGCACTCCGTTGTGGCCAGACCCAGATGAACCGTGTGCACGAGTCCACTGCCACTAAGATATATTTATAGGCAGTGTCTGAAGAAAATGGACCGCAGTGATCCAAGTAAACACACCCAAAGGGTCTGTTCAAAATTGCAAGCGAGGTCTGCGGTGGTCTTGTGACTGTTGAAGGCTTGATCTGTTGACAAACGTCACAGGAAAGCACATAAGTACGTGTATCTTTGTATAAACCACGCCACCAGTAACGCTGCTGCAAAATGGAAATTGTCGCAGACACACCAGCATGCGCCGAAGCCATGCCTTCGTGTGCCGCTGCCATCAAGGAAAGTCTGCGGTCCGCGTTGGGGATCAGCCGAACCCCAACTTTAGGTATTGTTACATAAGGAGCCTGATCGGGACCTATCTGGTAAGAATATTTAGAAGGGAAACCTCTAGGGTAATTAATTCCTTCTTTTGTTGCAGCAATAGTTGCCAAGATATCAGTGTCTATTTTAGACATGGATCTAGTAACTGCTGCTACTGAACACGTGAGTACTGCTGATCTGGCAGCTTCATCTGCCAGACTGTTACCAACAGCGTGTGCGCCCACTCGCTGATGGCCTAGGGTGTGAACCACCCGTGTGAGTGGCAGACGTCTTTGTAATTCTGCCACCCTAACCCAAAGCATTTTATGCTTGATTGTGTTGCCTTTAGCGTCTCTATAGTCATTTTGCGACCAAAAGAACAGATTGTCATTGTATGATTGAACACAGTAGTAAGAATCGCACACTATTAAAGTAGTCACATCAGGATTTACGAGCTCAAGCGCAAGCACCAAGGCACGCAACTCGGCCAATTGTGCGGTACTGTCCCCGAGTGCCTGTGTATGCACCACAGTGGATTTGAACTTTCCGTTCACAAACGTACCTGCAACAATAGCACATGCGGCTGAGTAAGCATGCTTGGATCCCGTGGCCGGTTGTGCCGAACCATCGGTGTAGATCACACAGTCGTAATCCTCAAGCGGCAATAAGGACAAAGGAGGAGGATGAATGAATTCATACTGTAAAAACTCCTGAGTCTGAAGAGAAGAGTCGAATATGAAAGTGACATCCGGAGACGTCAAAGATGTTGCCCATTGAATCCAACGGGGGCGCAAAGCTTTAGAGTTCGGAACACTTGCTTTTGTCACTGCCTCTAGGGCAGGATAGGGTGTTACCACCAGAATGCGTTTTCCCTGTGCCAGTGCGCGCTCCTTCAGGATCGCCATTTGCACTGCTGTTAGCACTTTCTCCACAGATGAGAACCGCATTTCTGCGGAGGTGTATAGATGTGACTTGTATGCGATGGGTACTGTATCACCTTCATTAAAGGTTAAGTACGTGAAACCCACTGCCCCTGGAATGATTCTAATCACCAAGTTTGTGTGGTTATCACGCGTCAAAAGGTATTTAGACTCAAGAAGGTCTGTCTGCAAAGACTGCAGAATGGAGGTATGCTCCGGAAGCCAGCAAGACTTCGAAAAAGTAGGTTGTATCAAAGCATACAATGGCTTGATACGCTGGGCGTATTCGGGAATATATGTACGTCCGAAGTTCAGAAAACCCAGTAAAGACTGAAGCTTCTTCAGATTAGTAGGAGGGCACAAAAGTGCACATTTCTCCAGAAAATGGGGGCTAAACCCTTACCTTCATTGTTGAGCTCATAGCCCAAGAACAAAACGGTAAATTCAGCAATATGGGATTTGGCAAAGTTAATTTTGTATCCCTGAACCGCAAATTCAAGAATAATGCGGTCCACCCGGGTCAGATGCGGAAACAATTCATCGTCTGTCAGATAAATGTCATCCACATACGAACAGGCGTCTGGATCGATGCCGTCTAACAAAGAGACAACACGAGCGGCGAATACGCCTGGACTATTCTTGTAGCCCATAGGAAGACGCCTGAATTTGAACATTTTACCACCGGAAGTAAAGGCACACCATTGGCCACTCTCCGGGGCTAAGTTGTGCGTGTAGAATCCATTTGAAAGGTCAAGGGTCGTTTTGTATTTTTTACGAACAAGACTGTCTACAAGCGCAGAACTATGGGTATTTTGCACCGCAAAGGTCCGACAATGAGAGTTCAAATGCCGGTAATCCAATACTAAACGGTACGTTCCATCGGGTTTAGAAACCGCGAAAAGCGGATTGTTCATAGGTGATACACAGGGTTCAATTACTCCCTGATATTCCAACTGTGTCAGAATTTCGGAAACGGGGCCTTTGGCTTCACGTTTTATGGGATATTGGGGTTGTGGCTGCGGCAACGATCGCAAAGGTATTTCATGGGGGGGAGATTCTTCGTCCCAACCCACGTGATTGCGGAATAACGCTGGAGCCAGGGACACAGCCCACTCTGCTGCAAGAGCCTCTGCTTTGTCCTTTGGGACATGTCGAGAAAAGCTCGGAAGGATTACCTCCTCCCCTTTACGCGCAGTAATTACGAATGGGGGTGGCCAATCCGCCTCTGCCAATAAAATATCATATGAAGAGGTCAGATTTTCCCAAAAAATACCTTTAATTACTCGCTGTATATCACCTTCAATTTGGAGGACAATATTAAATAGTCTGTCAGGGGGTGCCACTCTGGTGTCTGCTGTTTCAACAGTAATGAATGTTTCAGTTGCTGTCGCCTCCATATGAGGACGTAGCGCCTCCCGCACTATGGTTACTTCCGCGGCGCTGTCTAGGAGGGTTACTGCCCACGTCCAATTCAGGAGTCTCGTTCTCACCGTCTGTGGCATATTTCGCTGTTACAGCGGCAACTTTCTTCTTCTGAAATTGTGGTCGAAAACGTTGAGCGTCTTCTTCTTTTCCTCTGACTTGTTGTCGAGGCTGGTCTCGTCCCTGTGGGGCCTCACGGGCCCTTCCTCTATCCTGGCGGTGTCCTCCACCGGCCTGTGACGAAGTCTGTGCCTGTGAAGAACGAGGAGAACGCGTATCAGGGATCTGAAACCTATCCGGTGACTTAATTCTCGCTCTATCGCGTAAATCAAAAGTACGTTCAGAAGAAACTGAAACCGGGGATGCGCCTCGCGATCCCGGCTTTGTCTGTTGCTTACCCTGTTTTTTCAGCCTCCAGCTCTTTTTAGTGAAGACTGGTTTCTCATCCTTCTCAGATTGAGATTTGGTTTGTTGCTGTTGTGGTTGCGATTGTGTTTGCAGTTTTGCAAAAGGCTTGTTACCCAGGCTGTTTCTACCAATAGTTTTATAAGCCTGGGTAATAATTTTCGGTAATTCTCGAGGCTTGTCCAATTCTGGGACCAAAGCCAAAGCGTTAGCTACTTGAAAGTTCACTGCATCGCCCTTGACATTCGCAAGGATCAGTTCAGCTACTACTTCAAACACTCCCACTAGTCTCATCCCTAATTCCACAGCCGCTTCAGGGCCGTGTTCATCCTGTACTTTTTTAATTACAGAGGGGAGAACTGTCATGGAAGGAGTACCAAAACATTTAGAATATACTGCTGCGAATACCCTACCCCAGTTGTCACATGCTGTCAACTCGGGAATTAAGTCTTTTGGCAAACTAATCGTCAAAATACGATGTTTATCCACAGGAGTTGTATGTGGAAAAACTGCCTCCAACTGATCAAACTTTTCTGCAAGCCAATAAGGAAAATCATCCTTATTTTGTGGCCGTTTGCCCATCACAGAATTCACCATGACGGGACTTATGGTCACTCCGCCTGCAGCAGCTGGTTGGCCAGGCACTCCAGGAGCGGTTCCATGGATGCTGCCTGTAACATATCGCACTAAAGCTCGATGCACCTGCACCAAGGCCGCATACATAGTGCGTAGTTCCGCGACTGGTATTGTCATATAACGCGGATGTGGTGTGTACCCGGCCAAAACAGGCCAAGTGGCCCCCTCAATTGATAAGGGGCCTAAACGAACCGTGGTATTCGGTTGTGGGAGGGCGCCATTAAACCAAACACGGTGTTGCCAAGCCGTGAGCGGTACTTCAAGATTAGTATAAGGTCTATAGACTGCAGGAACAACGGTGGGTTCATATGTATGGAACAGATCATCGTTCGCATCCACCGCTGGAAAAGTGATCCAAGAGTAGAACACTTCAAAGTGGAAAGCCGGGTCGGCCTGAACCACAAAGACTAGGTCAACCCCCGCGTCTGGCACTCCATACACCCGTAAGTGATCCCGGAGTGCTGTGCGGCTATGCGCCGCTATGTCTATACCCGCCATTACTAACGGGTCGAGACTACAATCTTACACGAGGCAGCACAAAAGGGTTATATTTAAGAAACCTTTTTTAATAACATCAAGCTTGAAAGAACCTACAAAATCTGCAATATAGGAGGTATCGCCGTCACACACGCTTCCGGAAGCGTACGTGAGGGTTGTGTGGACAAGCACAAGTACTACTCAAGCGTCTCGCAAGTAAGCTGCCCCACTTGTTGGTCGCGCCATGTCATAAGGTTTCTGCACATACAGAGCTATGCACAGGATAATAGGACCTCGGAATATAGTGGTGAGCCAACCATAAACCTTAGCACCCAAATCCCCAACCCAACTAGCCTTAGCGTCCCATTAGCACTAATGTACCAATGATTAGACAACCCAGAACACGGTATCTCTCTCTCAGGACTCGCAGAGGCAAGAACACTCTTTCGTTACTCTCGTACCTGTCCACAACATGCGTAAGAAGAGACACTTTATAGTTCAAAATATTTATTGCAACTTACGTGCCCTTAGATACAGTACACGTGTCAGTACTAATAACATAATACATAAGAATAATATAATCAGCATAGTTACTACTCCATAGAATACGAACGGGGAAAGCATCTCATAAAGCAGTGGATATATGTCTAACTAACATTACCACCCTCCCCGTGCTAGAAGCCAGTTTATTATAATAATAGAAGACCTTTGGGCTTTGACTAGCGAACCCCCATACCTCAGTCTCTTGATGCAAAACTACATCAGCAAACAATCACAGCTCTTCTCCCTGGAAAGGTCGTCTCCAAGTGCTATCTTAGAGCAAGCGAGCGCATTATTAAAAGCACACTAATTTCTCAATGGCAGCTGTACAAGTGTTATGTCTAGGTGCGAGGGACGGGCCAAATCAGTAGAAACCAGGGATTTGTTATTCGACCTTGTAACTGTTGTTCAGACTGAGCCCACAAAGGGAATAGGAGAAAAGGTGAGAAACAGAAAATGCAGACTATTGTAGAACAACTTGGCAATAACAGAGGGCGACAGAACAACATCCAATAGTAACGTGCGCAAGAGTCATCATGGCAGCCAGGCGTGGTAACGTAGCCAGACCTGCCAGGAGGCCATGAGCCACAAGACAGTATCACCTTGCACTGATATAAATTATTTTGGCAAGGTTGTGCAAAACATTTGGGTGAGCTTTCTTGATCAGAGACATTTAGAAGATGGGATGTATTCGCATTGAGTATGGTAGTTGTAAGTGCAAGGCAGCTGGACCCACTAACAGTTGGATTAAGAAAGGACTAATGATGCGGGATTTGAATTTAGCAGATTCCTTCACTGAAAGATAATAGATAGAAAGCCTTACTCGATCAAATGGTTGAAACACTGGGGCCGGCCATCAATGATTTTCAGCAAATTTCTTAACTGTCACTTGTGTTTCGGAAACATTTTTCTGAGTACAACGAAGAGTTCTGACAATTTGATTCCAACCTTCATATGTCTCTGGGCAAGAAGTGTCATAGAGAACATTCACTGAAACTGCTTGACGATGATGACCAGTTAAAGAAAAAAATGAAGAACAACCTTAAAACAATGCTTTTCATTGTTGTATACAAACTCCACAATATCAATGCCATGCAACCAAAAGCCCGAAACTGTAGGAGATGACATTGCAAATACATTTTTCAAGGTTAAGTTGCCCATCATTTGTGGGTGCAGATGATGGATAATTTAACTGAAATGCCCAATAGTTTGCAAATGGTTGTCCAGAGTTTGGAGGTAAGCTGAGAACTGGATATTATACTGAGGAGAAGTCTGTGTAACTGCACAATATTATTCAAAAGCAGCTAACTTAGCCTCTGAGGGGGTTCCTTTTGCTGGGATGAAATGAGACATTTTAGTTCAGTAATCCACGACAGATAGGATTGTGTTGAATTCTCAAACCAAAGGTAAGTTTACTGGGAAGTCCATGGAAACACATCCTAAGGTTTCGGACAGATGGGTAGAGGAGTTAAAAGAGCTTGTGGTTTTCCTTGGAATGCTTTACTCTGTGCACAAATCTGACATTGCTTTATAAAACACTCTACATCTCTTGAGTGGGTCACCAAAAATGGTGTCTGACGTTTTTGGTACCTTCTGCAACTCCTAAATGCCCAATTAAAGAACTTCCATGGCACCAATCAAGAAGATAATCCAGCAACTTCTTAGCAGCCACAAAACTCCGACCACATTTGTATGAAATGCGTATCTAACACTCAGTGTTAGATACAGCATATACTGGTATTTTTGGCCAACCCAATTTATGAAGTCAAACTTGGTTTCAAACAGAGATATCGTGTCTAAGAAGTTTCTTCTGGAGTAGGGCTGCAAAATGTTCTATTGCAATAACTGACTTTGGATCAGTTTTAATATTTTCTCGACCCTCCAATTGAGACAAATAATCAGCCCTGCAATGGGAAGTTCCAGGACGAAATGAAATAATGAAAGGATACTCCAAAAAGAACAATGACCATCACAAATAACTTGCTGTGAGGGTTTTTGCTGATTGAAGGAACTGCAGGTTATATTAATCTGTGTACCCCATGGTGACATGAGGAGATCACAACAAATAAGGCATCACAGAAAGGCTCAGATACTGTCAACTTTTTCTCACATGATGCCTTATTTTTGTGAACTGAAGGTCACTGGATGGAGTTTTGATGTTTGCCGGTCTTGCTGTTAACATTATTGCACCCACAGCAGAGTCTGAAGTGCCAGCTTCCACAATAAATAGTACATGCTGTTGAGGATGTGGCAAGATGGGTGCTGTGGTGTAGGCCTTTTTACGTGTGACAAAAGCATTTTCTGGTTTGGGGGCCAATTGAAATGGAACCCCTTTTTGTTACAGTCGGGTTATTGGGTATATTACAGCCGATATGTTCTTGACAAACCAATGATAGGAATTTAAAAAGCCCAAAGAGACTTGTCTGTCTTTAATGGAGCGAGGGGCAGGCATTCCACCACTACACAACCTTTTTGAGAACCATCTTGATACCTGTAGGGGTAAGCACAAAGTCTAAAAACACAACTGTGGAAGTGTGGAATTTACATTTGGTAAGCTTTGCATACAACACCTTCTCCCTCAACTTCTGTAATACCTGCGACCAAATCAGGTCTTGAAGGTAATCTTCCACTTATCTCCTTCCCATATCCTGATCAGTTATATGCTTCTTTTAGATCCAATTTTCAATAGAGAGTTGCAGCCTTCACGCCTTCACCTGATTAAGTATAACAGAAATGAGTAGAAGTGGGTGTGTTTTTTGGCAGTTACTTTATTCAGTCCCAGAAATCGATGCAAATCAAAGTTCCCTGTTTGAGTCGGATACAAAAAACATAGGGGAACTGGCCAGAGAGTGGGAAGGCTGAGTTAATCCATTGGCCAAATGTTCTTTATGGTAATTTTTGAGTTACTCCTTCTCAGCCACTGAGAAGGCATAGATCCTGCTTCTTGGAATTTAGGTGTTCTCTACCAGATTAATCTGGCCATCAAAAGGACGGTGGTGTGGCAAGGTTGCTGTCCTATTTTTATTGAATACATTAAGAATTTTTGCAGAACACTCAGGTAATTGCTGATCAGCTTCTTTTGTTGTCACCACTAACCCTGGGCGGTGAACTACGCTACGCTCGTGGAGTTTGCGTAGTTTCGGTAACTTCGCGATTCGCGTAGAGCGCGAAGTTACCGAGCACTACGCAATTTGCGGCATAGCGTAGCTGTTTTTCTTCCTCGCGCGCTCAATATGCGTTCTCGCACGCGCGGTAACGACCTACCGTGATTCTGCATTCGCCGACGCGATTTCCTATCTGTTCGCGGGCGCCACGAGATTTGGAATCCGGCCACACGATCCCGCGAGAGTGTGCGAACGCGAATACGTCATCCGGACGCGCGATCTGACTTCCGGCGGCAGTGTTGGTAAGATCGCGATCCCGAACACGAAGAAACTACAATCTGGCGAAGAATATCTCTCGAGCATCATAAAACCTTCACGAAAATGATTATTTTGCTCCAAAAAACTCCTCAGATTGTGATTTGGCTGTAGTTTTTTGTGCAAGGAGTCCTTTTTCTTTTTTTACTTTTTTTTTCAAGAGGAAGGAAGTGCCCCTGAGTCTCAAACTTCCTGTTCCTGTCCAGCAGGCTCCTCCCAGTGCTTTGTCCATGTGCTGTTCACTTTCATTTGGATTTGGAGCTGGAAGGATCACTTTTTGTGTCTGTCTGCTGCATCATATCATTGGATTGGATTTGAGGACTTTTGGATTTGAGATTTTACAAGTAAGTTGGAGAATTGGTGTACTTGTTTGTTTGATTGGGGCTTGTTTGTACCTACATTTTTTGGGGATTTTCATCGTTTTTAAAATTTATTGTTGTGGCCTGTAGTTTCAGTAGGGGCCTAGTTGTTTTTCTTTGATTGGAATTTCAGCCAGTAGGCCCAGAGGTACCCATGGGTGCATGTTTCTGTGGTGTCTGTTGAATTTAAACATCATGTAGGGCATGGATGGCATTGGATTGAATTGGTAAATTTGGTTTTTGGGGTGTATTTCACTTTTTGGGTGTGTGTTAATAAATAAATACCTTTGTTGGATGTGTGTGTGTGCTTGTTGTGTAACTTTCTAACCTTTCGTAGCCCTGTGGATTTTCGTTTTTGCATTTTTGTATTAAAGCTGTGTTGTTTAGCAGGCCTCCTTTGTCTGGTCATATTATAGGCCTGCTTGAGTTCATTGTTTTCCATGGCCTGTTGTGACTGTGAGTGACCATGTGGCTTGGGGCCATTTTGTGGTGGTAGTTTACTAGTGTGCTGCTTTTTCCATATAGGTCTGCATGTCTTTTCTTTGTTCCCCTTGGCTTATGCTTGTTGTTGTTGTGGCCTGGCCATGTGGGTGGCGGCCATTTTGTGAAGGCAGGTAGTGTGCTTTTGCCATAGGCTTGCATTGTCTGTCTTCCATTTCTTTTGTTGTGGGTGGCTAGCGGCCATTTTGTGGAGCCATCCTGGCAGTGTGCTTTTGCCGTAGGCCTGCATTGATTGTCTGTCTTCACTTTCTTGTTATTATTTGTGGGTGGCCTGGCCATGTGGGTGGCGGCCATTTTGTGGAGCAAGGCAGTGTGCTTGCTTTTGCCATAGGCTTAAGCTTGTGGCCTAGTCTGCCAGTAGGCCCAGAGGTAGTCATCATGGGTGCATAAAAACTGCTTCTGTGTTGTCTGTTGAATTTTAACATCATTTAGGGCATGGATGGCATTGGATTGAATTGCAAAATGTGGTTTTTGGGGTGGTATTTCAGTTTTTTGGTGTGTGTTAAATAAATAGGCCTTTTCAGCCAGTAGGTAACCCTGGGCGTTCAGCTCGCGGACTTTGGGCAACTCCGCACTGCGCGACAACGCGGACTTACACTTTTTTTCTTCTTCGCGCGCTCAATATACGTTTTCGCGCGCGCAATAACGACTTTTTGTGACGATCGCGATGCCGAACACGCAGAATTTACAATCTGGCGAAGAATATCTCTCGAGCAGCATAAAACCTTCTCGAAAATGATGATTTTGTTCATTTTGCTCAAAAAACTCCTCAGATTGTCATTTAGATGTAGTTTTGTGAGCAAGGAGTAATTTTTTTTTTTTTAACAATTTTTTTAAAGAGGAAGGAAGTTCCCCAGAGTCTCCAACTTCCTGGTCCTGTCATTTGTCTTCACTTTCTTGTTATTGTGGGTGGCCTGGCCATGGGGGTGGCGGCCATTTTGTGAAGCCAGGCATTGTGCTTTTGCCATAGGCCTGCATTGTCTGTCTTGTCTTCCTTTTCTTGTTGTTGTGAGTGGCCTGGCCATGTGGTGGCGGCCATTTTGTGGGACCAGCCACTGTGCTTTTGCCATAGGCCTCCAAGCTTCCGGCCTAGTCTGCCAGTAGGCCCAGAGGTAGTCATCATGGGTGCATAAAAACTGTTTCTGTGTTGTCTGTTGAATTTTAACATCATCTAGGGCATGGATGTCATTGGATTGAATTGCAAAATGTGGTTTTTGGGGTGGTATTTCAGTTTTTTGGTGTGTGTTAAATAAATAGGCCTTTTCAGCCAGTAGGTAACCCTGGGCGTTCAGCTCACGGACTTTGGGCAACTCCGCACTGCGCGACAACGCGGACTTACACTTTTTTTCTTCTTCGCGCGCTCAATATACGTTTTTGCGTGCGCAATAACGACTTTTTGTGACGATCGTGATGCCGAACACGCAGAATTTACAATCTGGCGAAGAATATCTCTCGAGCAGCATAAAACCTTCTCGAAAATGATGATTTTGTTCATTTTGCTCAAAAACTCCTCAGGTTGTCATTTAGATGTAGTTTTGTGAGCAAGGAGTAATATTTTTTTTTTTACAATTTTTTTAAAGAGGAAGGAAGTTCCCCAGAGTCTCCAACTTCCTGGTCCTGTCCTTTGTCTTCACTTTCTTGTTATTGTGGGTGGCTTGGCCATGTGGGTGGCGGCCATTTTGTGAAGCCAGGCATTGTGCTTTTGCCATAGGCCTGCATTGTCTGTCTTGTCTTCCTTTTCTTGTTGTTGTGGGTGGCCTGGCCATGTGGTGGCGGCCATTTTGTGGGACCAGCCACTGTGCTTTTGCCATAGGCCTCCAAGCGTGCGGCCTAGTCTGCCAGTAGGCCCAGAGGTAGTCATCATGGGTGCATAAAAACTGTTTCTGTGTTGTCTGTTGAATTTTAACATCATTTAGGGCATGGATGGCATTGGATTAAATTGCAAAATGTGGGTTTTTTGGGGGGGTCTATTTCACTTTTTGGGTGTGTTAAATAAATGCCTTTTTTGCGTGTGTATGTGTTGTTGTTGTGGTTGTTGTGTAACTTTCCAACCTGTTTTTAGCCATGTGGATTTTAGTTTTTGCATTAAAGCTGTGTGTGTTTTATCAGGCATCCTTTGTCTGGCCATATAGGCCTGCTTGAGTTCATTGTTTGCCGTGCCTTGTGCCTGTGAGTGACCATGTGGCTGGGGGCCATTTTGTGGTGGTAGTTAGTAGTGTGATGTTTTTGCCACATAGGCCTGCGTGTCTTTCTATTGTTCCTCTTGTCTTACTGCTTCCAAATCCATCCCCATTGCCAGCTGCAGCTCCCTGATGCTGCATCCATCCCACGTGATGCACAAATTTAGGCCAAACAGGCTCCACTACATTTTAGTTTTTGTTCTTTGCTATTCTTATTCTTCCTGAGTGTACACACTACACAGTACACCAGGAAAGCCCTGGCCTTGTTGTCAAAGTCTCATAAATGGCTACACTGTTGTTGTTCACTGAGTTTCTAAAATTTAATAATTGAGACAACCACACACTAAGTTATATATTATATTAGTTTGATTTGTGCTATCGTTTGACTGATGTTCTTCTGGCTTTTTTGCTTTTAGGTGCACAAAAGACTGAGGAGGAGGTGTGTCATCATTGCCCGTTGTACTGCCAGACAGACATCCTGCTGCTGTACACGACGTGACGTGTGACCTGACCTGACATCTCTGCAACTTGTGCAACTGAGTGCTGCTGACATCTGAAGAAGATGGGCCCAATGAAAGCAGGTACCAGGTCCTCCAGTACCAAGAAAGTTGCTATTGAGAAGAAGGAACAGAAGAAGGAAGTGACACTTAAGTCTGGTGTGCCGCCCAATACCTTTTTGGGAAAAAAACAATTACGCCTGCAGCAGCGGTGTCCGGGGGCAAGCTGGGGGCAGCACCTCCGCATCAGTGGGCCCAACCCACCAACCCAGGCCCAAGCACATGAGTGTGGAAGAGGTAGCCAGCCTACTGGTGGAAAGCAGTGATGCTGAGCCTGAGATAAACTTATCGCTATCTCAAAGTAGTACCCAATCAACGCAGGAGGAAACACAGCAGATAAGTGGTCAACAACAACAGCCGCAACCACCGCCCGCAATAGTAGTTGTTGTTCCTCCCGAAGTAGGGGCAGTTCAGGAAATTGAGCCTCATGCAGAGGTAGAAGAAGAAGCCACTCATTCAGAAGATCTATTGTCTTCCAAATCTCCAGCAAAGAAAAGGAGGGGTAGTCCATCAAGTTCTTCGCCAAGCCCCCCTTCTGATGATCTAGATGCCACTTGGAAGCCACAAACTGAGTCTGAGAGGGAGACACGTCCCAAGACCAAGCTAGGGAAAAGGAAGGTTCCAGAAAGCCTTACACTTATGGAGGTTGATGTAGAACAGCAGGATGATGATGATGAGCCAGTCATCACGAACATCACTCCCGGCCCGAGGAGATGGAGACCAACATTATTACCCTAACCAAAATTGCTGCGAGGGATGTAGCACGAATACCTCCACAGGTAACACCAACACGACCTACAGCTTCCATATTTGCATTAGCAAAGGCCCGGCAGCGACCTACATCCAGCACAACCACCACCTCAGTAGAAGTAGGTAGTGGTACAGCACAGAGTCAAATTCAACACACACCCTCCATTTCATCCGGCATTGGAAGTGGCACCTCCAGCAGGAGGCAAAAGTTAAGCTCCCCAGTTTGGGACTTCTTTACGGTTAGCGAAAAGGAGGAGAACATTGCTATATGCTCCATTTGTAATACCTCTGTTAGTCGTGGTAAGCTTGGTACAAACTATGGTACCGGAGGCCAAATAACCCATCTGAAAAAACACCACTTGATCAGCTGGGAGGACCACCTTCGCGGCATAAAAACTGCAACCATTGGTATTGGTGGGGATAAAGGAGTAGAAGATCCGATCACGGTGGAAGAGGAAGGACAGGGAGACATTCTCTCTGGTAGTGGTACACAAAGTCTCCCTGTCCCCAGCAGTGCAGTGTTAACGTCGCCCACATCTTCAGCAACATCTCAGTGGCACAAGAGTAAGAGTCAGCCTGAGACAGCAAGGAGTACCGCAATGAAAAAAAGTGCGTTGTTGAGCCTAAGAGAAAGGAAAACCATGCAGCCAACCATTAACAGCATGGGAGGGGCAGTACGAACGCAACCACCCAATAGCACGTTTGTACAATGCGAAGCTGGCTAAAATGTTAGCACTGGACCTTCTCCCTTTTTCTTTTGTTGAAGGGGTGGGTTTTCTGGAATTTGTGACAGCCATCTGCCCAAAATGGCATGTTCCCAGCCGCTACTATTTTACCAGAGTTGCTGTTCCAGCACTACATTACGACGTGCTGGAATTGCTTGGAAAAGCCTTGAAGCAGAGTGCTGTTCACAGTATCCACCTGACAACAGACATGTGGACCAGTTGCCAAGCCACTGATTACATGTGCATCACTGCACACTGGATCTCTTTTGCGGGGGTTAGAGAACAGATATCTGCTGGTGTTGACGCTGCTAAGATTTTTCATGCCACTCGCAAACATGCAACTGTAGCCATGTTTGCCATGGAGAAATCTCATACTGCTGCAAACATTTTGGAAGAGTTTAACAGCAAGGTCTTTGAGTGGCTGTGCCCAAGAGGGCTTAAGATTGGTTTTGTTGCCACGGACAATGGCAGTAATGTAGTTAAGGCCATGGGCGATGGTGGCTATTTCAGGGTCCCGTGTTTGGCACACTGCATTAACATTGTTGTTCAAGACTTTCTGAAAAATGAATACAAAGTCAGCAACTTACTGGCCACCTGCAGAAGAATATGCACACATTTCAGCCATTCTTTTAAAGCCCGGAAGCAGCTGAGGGTCATTCAACGTGAGCATAAAATGCCAGTCAAAGCACTCATCCAGGAGGTGCCAACACGTTGGAACTCAACTTATTACATGCTTGATCGTCTGTTTGACCTGTACATACCACTCAATGTTTATGTCATGCAAAGATTAGGGAACCTACTGTGAGAGGCATGACCGTTGAGATGGGTCAATGGGACCTCATTAAATGCCTGACAGAGATGCTACTTCCTTTTGAGATCTTCACACGTGAAGTCAGCAGGGAGGACTGTACTATGGGCCAAGCTATCCCATTGTTGCACATGCTAGAGCAACAGCTGAAGGAGGTGTCTGAAACGTACGCAGGTGTGGATGACAAACAAGACGCATATCATTTGGCGGAGTCCTTAGCCGCTCGCTTATCTGAAAATACAAGGATTAAAAATAACATTGTGTCACAACAACATTACATTAGTGCCACAATTTTGGATCCACGGTACAAAGTATTTCTGAACAGTAAGGCAGTAATTCCTTTTTCGGAAGTGGATGTTGCCAACTACAAAACTTTGATAGCTGAGGAAGCCACTAAGTTCGAAAACGAACGGCTGGTAACTACAGGCCCCCGCCCCAGGCCATAACAAGTACTACAGGGCATCCAGAGTCAAGTTCTACTTCGGAGCCTGAGGGCAGTGCGTTTGCCTCCCAGCAGTCACCGACACCAACACTACCAATAACATCAACAACAGCAAAAACAGGATCATCCACAGTACAATCGGCAACTGATTGGTTTCTACGGCAGGGGTATGGTAAGTCCAGTGCTGATGCAAAGGCAAAACAGGCCGAGCACATCGGAGCACCCCTGAACATTGAGCGGACGGTCCAGGCCTATCTGGATGACCCAACAGAGGTCTTCATGGATCGAAACCCATTGGTGTATTGGTATGGGAAAAGAAGCCAATGGACAGTGCTCAGCAGGCTGGCGATAAAGTATCTGGCTTCCCCTGTCGCAAGTGTCTCTTCTGAGCATGTTTTCAGTGCTGCTGGTGCCATTGTAACTTTGAAAAGGACCAGTCTCTCGCCCAAAAGCGTGGAGAGGTTAACCATGATCAAAATGAATCAGCACTTTATACCACCGGATTACAAAATACGTGAATCACAGCAGGAAGAGGAGAGCGACTTCGATGACGTAAGTAGTGGGTTACAGGACCTACTTCTGTCCGAACCACTAGAGTTTGAGGACGAGCTCCTCTTCCCTGACAACTAGGCTTTCAAATTGTTACTTTCTTCCTTCCTTTATTTGTCTGTGTATCTGTCTTTCTGGTTCAAATCAAATCACAACAAATCCATCACCACCGTCTTCTCTTTTTATTTCCCTATTGGAGTTGCACGTCTGTGCATTTAACTGTCCACTCTTCAGAGTCCTGCTTCATCTTCCTGACTCGCCCTAATTACATTTCCATCAAGCCAGACATTGGAGTACAAGAAATGTTGCCTTTAACAGTCCCTCCATAAGAAGTGAAACGTGACTATAGCTATCCTCCGTTTTGTTTCCGAGCCGAAACTCATCACTGTCCGAAGGCTACCGCCTCTGCAGGCATCCACAACTCTTCACTGTCAGAACTTGGGCAGGCATCCAAAAGTAAACTCATCACTGTCAGAAGGCTACAGCCTCGGCAGGCATCCAAAGCTCATCACTGTCAGGACAGAAGGTACTTGGCAGAGAAAGACAAGACTCTTCGAAGAAACTTGCTGACATTTCTGCAAACTCAATTGACCAGCAATGACCGCTACCCAGGCCGCGGCCCATCACAGCGCTGACCATGTGAACCAACTTAAACTGCGACAAAGTGCCACAGATGAATAAGACGAAAACCGAAACAGCGACTAACAACACTCAAAATGAATGTGGAGTAATAATGAGGCCACTGCCTCGTCAAAAAAAACCACACACCTGTCAGAAGTTGGGCATCTGATGATCTGACAGCCAAAGAGAAGAGCAAGACAGGTAATGATGGCATGCATTGGATGCTTGCTGACTCTGAGCGATTGCTGTTGTTTGTTGTGTTGATGTTGTGCATGAAGTCGAACTCTACTAGTTAATCTACAAAGTGAAAGTGACTCAAGTGACAGTCAATGTTTCCCTTCTTGTTGTTTAATAACCAAATTGTACTCCTACTACTGCAGGTGCAGGCCAATATCTGTTGCAATTTTTTAATATGGAATATGGACTTAATTGGAGTCACAACAGACTGAGTTGGAGTTGGACAACACGTACCACACCATGATGATGACCATACTATCTTTGCACGCAGTCAGTCAGTTGGATCGGAGATGATTGAAGGAATAACTGCGTTTCATGAAGTGGCATAAAAGGTAAACACAACAATTCAACAAGAAAGTAAACACAGCAGACCTACATGTCCATGTAGTGGTGGAGTCGAGTGTAGTCATATGACTGACAGCGGCGCATTGATTTAGTCACTTAATTTTGAAAATGCTAGGTTGCTGTATATGCCTTTTGTCTGGCTCTGTCAAAATTTAAGGTAAATGGAGGTTGGGTCACGGGCTGGTGCTGTGGTGGGCCTGTTCTGTCCTGTTGTTGTTGTAGCTTAATGCTGTAAACAGAATAGACACGATATATCCAAGCCGCCTCAGTCTGAAAGTGTTCTCTCTTCTCTTCTTGGACTCCACCGTAATTGATGCTTTTTTTTTATTCATTGATTTTTCAATACCCCTTTTGTTTTTCCATCTACACTTATAGGCCGGCCTTTACCCTGTGCTATACTGGGAGAAACAACTCACACTTACCTTACCAATCCGCATCAGGCAGGCAGTGGCACCCAATATTGATGTGCGGAGCGTCCATGGAAGATAGGACCAAGAGGAATGACGAGATTCAACTCCACAATTTGACCAGGATAATACAGTAACTTTAGTATCATTCATCATTCGTCTTTTAATTAATTTGATTCCTTTTTTCTCTTCAATCATTACGACTGTGTGTTGTGTTGTTGTTTGTTTGCTAATTGATCCCTACAACTATTTTTTAATTTTCTTTGCTATCTTTAAAAGTAAGCCCAGTAAAACATGGAATTTGGGTCTCTCTGAGGGCATACAGGCAAGGCAAATTGCATAGAATATACTGCTGCCCTGTAACTAATTGTCTAGTAGTAGTTAGTAAGTACTACTCATTAACCATCAAGTTATCTTCATCGTCATGCATGCATTTCCTTTTTCTCCCTTTATAGATTTATTGGATAAGATCATGGTCGTCTGCCAAGATTGTGCTTTGCTTTTGTTGTGTCCATGCGTACTGTTTTTCTTTGTCAAACCTTTCCCCAAACCCCCCTTCCCATCCATTCATCAAACCCTAACCCTCTTCCCCTGGGCTGTGATTTATATTGAGGTGTGATGTGACTACATTAAATGTACACCAATTGATCACACGCTTGCTGGGGCAGATGTGGTGAAAGCAACACTAATTCAATTTCAAGGCAGGGCGAGGATCTTCTTCTGCTTGCCCACCCATGCTCAATCTATGTGCAAGCCAATTTTTTTTCCAAAGGGACCGTCACCTAATACATCATAATTAATTGCCGGCATTGATTGGATTCATCATCAATATCCTACCACACAGCAGTAAAGGTTACGAATTACGATTGTGTTAAGTTAAGTGACTCACTCGACACAACTACAGTTTGTAACTTCTTGTACTAGGCTGTCCCCACAACCATTATGTTTTATTTTACTTTAGCAGTTGCAATATTGTTTGTTTGGCAGTCTTCTTCTGTACTGTACTTTACTTCGTTCTACTACTCCTCCCACAGTCGCTGTCAGGCAAGTGACTGTCTCTTTTTTATTTTTTTTGCAAATGCTACTGCCAGTGTCTACTACTACCACCACAACCATGGCATCTTCTCCATTCTCTTGGGAAACCATGCAGCGACAGCTGTGCGGAACTTAATCATCATCAATCACAGGTAAGATAAGTTTGGTGGGAGGTATAATGGACTAGGAGGAGAGACTGACAGTACTAATAGGACAAATAACTCAGTGAGGGGTACCGCATCTATCTGTTTGTGTTACATAATCGGCAGATTATTTAAATCAAACACTGGCTGCGGCCCTGCAGCAGCAAGGAAACCATGTGACGTAAATTCGTAAAACAGTAACCCCCCACAAAACATTAACATAGTATGTTTAAGTATAAATATAATTTATTACCCTAACAAAAATAAACTATCCCACACCTGACCCACCCCTCTCCCTAACCCCAACCAATGTCCAAAACGAAAAAGTCCAAACAATGTCAATAAACCCCAACGCCCAATTCCCACCCACCAACAAAAGGAATAAAAAAGGAGCAATCCAACGGGGTCCTATAGTTCTTATATTTGGCGGGCTTTCAGGTGTTTGTCCACCAGGATCTTCACCCGCTCCTCTAGGCGTGAAATCCGGAGGAGCATCTGGCGGCGAAATGCCCTGCAGTGGCATCCAGGGTGGGGGGCAGCAGTGCTGGCTGTTAATAAATTGCGGCAGCGGGCGGCTGCCTGACCGCGGCGATGTACCACTGGAGGTGGGGCCTGGCTGGGGCCCAGGGCGTCAGAGTGTTTACTACCCCCCACCCTGCCCCTCCCCACATCACCGCCCGGCAGCACTCCCACCACCGACCGCTACTGCATAAGGTACTTTGTTTTGATTGACTGTGTAACCAACAGATAGGCCACCCTTTGCAGGCTGGCTGACACATTCGAAAATAAATTAACATAGGTAGGGAGTGGTCCTTGGAGTCGAAGGAAGGCGCTTGATAACTAACTATACACAATATATATGATGTGCTTGCAAACTACTGTGAGTCAACTGTATTCTGAAAATACAACTTGTATTCCCCTCGGCTTTGCTACTCTGGCGCGGTTTCTTTTACATTCCCTTCAAACTAAGACTTTGCATCCCGTGACAGTCTCCACCTATGCTGTCTATGATGAATACATACAGGCATCCATCCATTCTAAGTAAATGTCTATCATTCTTCTTAATCTCTCCACAAACCTTAGTTTGTTTCACCAACAACCACCCATGTGTCCACTCCTTCCTTGCTTGCCTTGGCTTTGAGTTTCACCCAAACACCGCTGATGATTCTTACTATCCCCAGTATCCACCCATACTGTGTCGCCCACCCAGGCAGGCATCCATTCTTCTTTCACCTTCCACCCATCCTTCAACAACACATGCATCTGATTCCTATCAGCCACCTATGCATGCTTCCAACGTATCCTTCTCTGCCAGTCATATTACATCTCGCCCGTCCTTCCTCCTTCCACCCTTCTTTCCCTTTTTGTTCAACACATACATCAAGGTCATCTGATCTGACTTTTAGTCTTCTCCATAAAACTTTCACAGCTGAGTTGGAGTCAGATAGAAGAGGCCATTGGTTACTCAACTCACGCTGCTAATGCTATTGCTAATGCATTGCTAATGCTAAGTAAAGGGTGTCTTCTTCAACCGTTGTATAATGTTCACTACAACTTCATACTTAATAAGTCTCAACAGTACAGTGACTGTGAGTGAAGTGAACACCCTTCCAGCTAGTGCAATGTCAATAAGTAATGAATATAACTTACCACCGCCCGCCACTGCTGCTGGCTCACCCCCTGTAGCTCCTGCAGGTGTTGCATCTCCTGCCCCCTCCGGAATGGCCACATCGCCATCGCCGCTGGCCCCGCCGGCACTGGTGGTCGGTAGTACGCCTAGAAAAAAACATGACACATTTTTAGATGCCTGTACACCTCCCCCTATTTATTCGTTTTCACTAGCAAGATTGAAAAAAAGTTAATACATACATATACAACATACATCACTAGTCCAAATCGGGTACTAGAGTAGAGTCAGTAGACACTAGTAGTGTTATGGTCCCTAGGGTCATTATTATAGTCTACTCTACTCTTTGCAAAGTTAGCCTGAGCCATGCAACCATTTTTCGCTTCATGTCTTTTGCGCATGTTACCTCGCAGCTTGTTGTGCAGTAAGACGCCTTTTTGAGCCCACATGAGCTCATACAGCTACTGTCTGAGCGTTGCGTGCAAGAGGTCGAAATCCAAGCCACTTTGTTATGGAGTTCGGTTAGTCCGTATTGCTTAGCCATAAGTAACATGTTACACTTTTTGGCATGACTGAGAAATGCTTGCATTATACTATCTAACGTGCACCATTTTTCTCATAACAGGCAGAAGATTCCCTTCTACGAATCAGAGATTTGCAGAGCTTATGAATGATGCATGTAACCAGTACTTCTACGTTCTACGGTGAGGGGTCTCCCAGAATTCGCACAGATCTTTTGTCTTCTATCATGCACTTGTAACAATGTTTATTGTTTTAATCTTATGCATTTTGCTGTTGGAGCTGGCTGCAGTACACTGAATTTTATAGAACAACATACAGAGCTTGTTAGTTGAAAATAAACCTTTTGAACTTACACATAGACTCTGTGGTATTTGGTGTGGTGGTGGTGGTGGACTTACACGAGTGAGTGAGCGAAAGGGTGTTATGTTCTGGGTTGTGTATCATTGGGTATCTTCGGGTGGGGGTTCAGGGACCTAATGAGACACTATAGCTAGTCGGTCAGGGGATTGTGGGTTCACTTCTGACTGAGGTGTGAGGAATGTCCAACCTCCCATTACCAACATCCTATATTCTTGTGCATAGTTCTGTATGTGGCTGTGCAGAATCCCCACAACAGTAGTAGTATGTACTATATCCTATCAAAAATAGTCAAATATCTGGTTGGGCATTTTGTTGGTGGTAATTGTCAAAGCCTCAAGATTAAGAAGACTAGAAGAGGACAACCCAAAGGACTGGACTCAGTGGCTAGAGCTATTGGTCAATCTGAGTTTTATTCAAAACCGTAAAATAAAGAGTGGCAAACTGGGCAAGCTTAGCTACAGACAGACTAATAGTAGTAGTACAGAGAGTCATAGCAGAGGCAGTTAGAACTTAGAGGCAGGGATAACCAGAATTTAGAAACAGATAGTTAAGTCAAGATCAAAGAAGCTTTTGTAAAAAATAGAATTAGGAAGTGGAACCAGAATTAATAGTTCAGAAAAAATAAGGTGCAGTAAAAGTTAGGGTAATATAATTGTTAATATTAACCACTGGAGGACTTACTGGGGCCAGTAGCAGGGCCCTCGGTAGAGGAGCGGTCCTCTGGTTGTCCCGCCGACTCAGACCCCGTCTTCTTGCCCCTGGGTGCTGCAGATCAGTGATCATGTAAGATATAATAAAGAAAGAGACAAACATTAATGATTGCTGTGAAACAAATAAATTATCTAAAAAACGCTCAAAAAACATTTTAGGAAACAATAATTGCAATAAAATTGACCTATCTAATCCGATCGACTACTGGCTTGCGGGATTCACGGACCGTCTACTTATTTATGAACACTAATCCAGTGTTCCATTCTGATTGATTCGAATCCAGAACACTAACTAAGCCTAAGTACCACCTGACCTAGCCCACCTATTCCAGACGGGCCAATTGTTCACTAAGTCTGCATTTCCATTTTTTTTAGCCCTCAAAAATGCATAGATGAGATGGAGGACACATCCATAAATTTGTGCATACACCAAATTGTTGGTTGGTTGCGTCTGATGTTCTGCTACTGACTGACACTGCTAAGCCTACCACTCACTAAACACCTACAAAAGGTTCTACTAAGGACTGGGGTAAGCAGCACTCAGTGACAGAGGATGCGTCACGCAGACCGCTAAAAAATTATCAACTAATACTAACTAAACCTAGTATCAATCCATCCACCACTATTTGACAGGAGGACAAAGGAAGGACTAGAGTCTCTCTAGCAATAGCATTACCTAACTTAAGTTCTCTAAAGTAAACTCTTACATAATAATCAGCCCAAGCGAGCGCAAAGTTGCAAACAAGTAAGAGTAGCGCCGAGCACCTGTGTCCTACAATCACAGAAGATTTTGAAATGTAATTTACCTGCAATGTAAGCAGCAGTATTCTTGTCATTCGTAAAAAAATTATACACAATACTTATACTACTATATATATTAACTACTCACCAAGCCCCACGACCTCAACACCTAGCAGGTCCAACAGATCCTGCTCACAGTCCAGGATGTCTGACCACCGGTGGGCCAGCTGGTTATGGGTGCGCCGGACCCCTGTGCAGCAAAACACTGCCCGGCGCACCTTCGCCCACCGGCAGTGACGCTCCTGGGTAGGGTACCCGGAGCCTGGCCTGCCGCCAAGGTCAAGGGGAGGTGGCGCTGCAGAAAAAAAACAAGGGCGGCCAACTCCGCCTCTCTAAAAAGCTGCCGGGCTTGCACCCCTGCAGGGCGCAGTCTGCCGCAAGGCAGGCGGCTCTTGGGCGCACGCGCCTTGCCCTTGGAGCCGGTAGTGCTGCTGCTACCCTTCGCCATGGTTCTGGGGTGTGTGGGAGGAGGCGGAAAAGAAAAGTTAGAAGGAAAAAATAAAGTTAGGGGAAGAAGTAGGAGCTTAAAGAAGAAAGTAATATAAAACAGTAGAAAAGTAAAAAAACACAGTAAAAAGTAGAAATAAATGCAAAATATAGACTTAGGCACAGAGAGAGATAGATAATAAATTAAAAAAAATTGAAAAACAGTGTAAAAAACTAAGGATTACAAAGATTGAGGGAGGATAGAAAAGCAGGCCCAGAACCATAGCATGGAGTGAAAAACAAGATGGCCGCGCCCATCGCGACCGCGTGGGTAAGTTTGCGCGATATTTCTCCCCAAGCACGCAAAAAGCATCGCAAACACGTACGACGCGTTCCCGAACATGAAATGCGCATCGCGAGCATGCTATACGCAACCCGGAACAGGAAATAAGGCATCGCGAACGGACGGGACAAGTGAAAAACAAGATGGCCGCGCCCATAGGCGACCGCATGGGCAAGTTCGCGAGATACTATCCCCCGAGCACGCAAACAGCGTCCCGAACACGCACACCGCGTTCCCGAAGAAGAAAAACGCATCGCGAACGGGTGCGACAAGCAACTACGCGCGCTCGCGTAGCTCGCGTAGCGCTTTAACGTCTTCGCGTAGCTTCGCGTAGCGCGACTACGCGAACTACGCCCAGGGTTAGTCACCACCTATAGTACTAAACCTGCTGCCAAATTTCCTGATGGACACCTTTTAGAGAACAATGTTCTTGACAATAATAGGGGTGAAAAGAAATAGTTTGTGCAGTCCAACTAATATGTGGGTCACGAAGGATCAACCAAGGTATCTCTACCAGTATTTAAAACTGAGATGCATTGATCACATTGAAGAGATAATCTTATTGTGATCAACTCCTAAACGCTGCAGACTTTTTATGGCTTGAAACTCCCAGTTGCCCCAGAGTCAACAATTAAATCTGCATGCAACGCCGTTTGGAAAAAGTAAAGTAACACTGTTAACATGAGATGTGTTATGGCCGATTGGAATGTATTGGCCAAGTGTGAGGAGGAGGGTAAGATTCCCAAGACAGATTCACCAGTCAGTTTTGGGCTGCTCGAATTACAACTCATTTGACTGAATATTTTTCCGGAATATTTACAGTCATTGGTTGCTCATTTATAGCAGGATTTTTATTTATTGTTCAGGAGTTCATTACAACAAAGAAGGAAAGAATTGTTCTATATGTTATCTCGCATTCTAAACTTTGAATGTCACCTGCATGAAACTGCTTAACACATGTTTCTGCAAGCTGCGTATTGCAATGTATTCTTTCACAGTGCAAACTCATGTTACCAAATATCTGCAATCGTGGTATATATATATATTTTTTTTGGTTCAAGAAACATACTAGTATTTTTTTTTAAAGAAAAGCAATACAGAGGAAATGGGGAGGGAGAAGAAAAAGGTTCAAAATCCGATAGTTGCATAATGTGTACATTAATGTAAAAAATACAATTATTAACGTTAAGTGCATGAGATAACAGCAGGCATAAGTCCAGTACTTAAGATGTAACAGAAGCATTTGGCACCAAGCCAAGGGCAAATAGGACTGGATGAAGCGAAGCAAGTAGAACTGTCAGGTGTACACCTTTCGCGAACAAATAATAAGGGGGGTAGGAGGGCAGGGAAGAGAGGTGGGAGTCATGTGATACTGTTTATGGGAGGAATACGGGATTCAAATATGATAGTAAGAGTAAGAATTAGTGGTCAGTTGGTGGTTGCGTAATTTCCCTTTCGACGGATGAGTCACGAATAAAAAGGTCAAGCATATTCAAAATACCCTGAGAGGGGGCTGGACAACCTCTTGTATGAGATTGGTTAATGTGCGTGCTTCGTAGATAGGTTACCCAGGCCCACCAGCTATGATAGGATACATTATTGGTGGATTTCCAGTCAAGTAGTATAACCTTAATAGCAATGGTGAGCAAAAGATCAAGGAGTGAAAGGTCCATGGCAGGAAGATCAATTGGAGGGTTTGCAATCTGGGGTCCTAGGAGGATGATTGGGAGGGATAGTGAAATAGGTATTCTAAAAAGTTTCTGAAGCTGTGAGCTCACCTCTCGCCAGTAGGGTTGTAGATGAGTGCAGGAAAAGAACATGTGTTCCTCATCACAAAGGGACGAGTCGCAGGCCCAGCATGTATTAGCGTCCTTCAACTTTAACCGGAACAGCTTTGCTTGTGTCCAATACATGCAATGCTCTTCAAAAAATCTGGTCTGGGTTAGCGACGGGATCAGTTAAAGTAGTTGTGAGCCTCCCTTGGACCAGGTGTCCGCATCTGGCAGGACAGGGTTATTCGAGGAGAAATAAGAAAGCCATTTCTGGTCTAGAGGTGGATGATGAGTCAAATTTGAGGTAATGAGCAGTTGTAACGAATTTTGAGTCAGTGTTACCTTGTGAAAGAAACTGTAGTAATTATTGTACGAGATGAGAATTAAAGAGAGGACCAGTTTTAGAGTCCTTTGCCTTAATTTTGAGAAAATCTTAGAAGTCTAGGTTAGACCCGTTATGTTCATGCTGTAAGGACAACAAAGGTAACGGACCAGAGATGTCATATAAATCAGAAATCATTGTTATCCCTTTGGCAGTTCACAGATGTCCAAACTCATGAGAGTTTGGAATGAGTAGTTTCTTAATTTTACATAAGGATGCCATGGTTGAGTAACAGATTCTGGTTTTCAATACCGAGTCGATGGAGAGTATGGTGGCTACAGTGCCTCTAAAGATTGTGCGCGACTGGGAGTAGGGGTACTGTGACACTGTCAGTGTGGATGAGAGTGGAAGGGGGTGACATATAGCGGACTAGGGCTCGAGCCAGATAGGTTTAAGTAGAGGATTAGGTTCAAACCATCTAGTGTCTGGAAGGCCAGGTAGGCCATTTGGTAAGAAGCCCAGTCTGGGAACATGCAGCCCTAGGCCTTCCTGGGCATTCTAAATTTCTTGAGGCTAATACATGTTTTTTTATTGTCCCAGAGGAAGAGTGAGACAGCCTTATCAATATTGCGGAAGAACTCTGGGGAAATACGAGTGGGCAACATGCTCGATAAAAAGTTAACTAGTGGTGACACCATCATCTTGAGGGTTTCAAATCTGCCCCACCAAGTTATGTTCTTTGGGGACCTTGTCGCTAGTAATTCTTTAATTTTGTTTAGAGTTTTATCTTCATTGATAGAGACAAACTCTCTGAGATCTCTGGAGAACCATATACCAAGGTATTTGAGGGTAGACTTCCATTGGAAGTTAGATGTGGCACCCATTGCAGACTAACAAGGGATATTGAGTGGTAAAATCTCCATTTTATCCCTATTGACGAAATAACCCAATACCTTAGAAAGATGTCAATGCAAAATAGGGTGGCGGTAATAGTGGCCTCTGGGGACTGAGTGAAGATTAAAATGTCGTCGGCATCAGAAGCCGTTTTGTATGAGGTATCATTAAAAGGAATGCCTGTAATGTCAGGTGATCCATTTAGCATCAGTAATAGGGAATCAACGGTTAGTAAAAGCAATAGCGGGGATAGGTGGCATCCTTGACGTGTACCCTGATGGAGGTTGATGTGTTAAGACAGGGATCCATTAATTCTAATCCTTGCAGAAGGGTTGGAGTAAAGAGCCATTGTCATTTTAATGAAATCCTCACCAAGGGTGTACCTCGAGAGGACGGCTTCAAGATATGGCCAGGAAACTTTGTCAAATGCCTTTTCCACATCCAGGGTAATAGTCACTGCCGGTGAAAAAAGTATGTTGAACACCTTCTCAATAATGTGAGAAAAAAGGCAGATTTTATCACTAGCGAGTAGACCTTTAATAAAGCCAGTTTAAGTAGGGTGAACTAGACTGGGAATCAGGAGGGATAATCAAAATGGTAGGATTTTAAAATAGATTTTAGCATCCATGGTAATAAGTGAAATAGGCCTGTAAATCTTGGGATCGGAATGGGACTTGTAATCTTTGGGCATGACCATAATAGTGGCCTCAGAAGCAGTCCCTGAAACTGAATCAGAGGTAGCAAAATGGGAGTGGGTTGATATTAATGGGGGCATAATTGCACTGAGAAAAGGTTTTCTAAAATTCAATGGGAAGGCCATCTGGTCCCGGTCCTTTATTGGCAGGGATAGATTTCATGGCCCGTACAATCTCCTCTCTGGAGATTGGACTGACAAGAGCAAGTCGGTCGGTATGTGAAATTTGCTTAATGGGCAAGGAGTCCAAAAAGATCAAGCAGCCTTCGAAGGGTGAATGGACTGAGGGGGTGTACAGATTTGAATAAAAGCGCTGGAAAATTTTAAGGATCATGTCAGTCGAGGAGTGCAGAACGTTTTGTTCATCTTTAATTTTTTGGGTGATAGTCGATTTGCGCTTAAACTTTAAGGAGGCTGCCAAGACTTTTCCAGCCTTTTTAAAATAGGAACGTTTTTTGCCTTTTTGGGCATGAACCCAAATGTGGGCACATTTGCTGAAGATGACATTGAGATCGTACTTCAGGCATTTTAATAGTGTCACGGGGGCTGGATCATTTTTCTGACAGTATGATAGCTCTGACACCTTGATGTCTGTGGTTAGTTTGTCAACAGATGCCTTAATGAGTTTGTTTTTGCAGGACATGCGGCTGATAACAAGGTCCCCACAGTAGCATTTCATGGAATCCCATAGAGTAAATGCGGAGGGGAGAGAGTTTCTGTTTAATTTAATGAAATGCAAATAACAAATCATGATTTTCTCTAATTGCGTGTGGATCCTCTAGGATTTCTAGGTTCATGCCCCAGATTTTTTGTGGTGGGGTGGTAGGGTGAAGCTGAATTTGTAAAGAGACAGTCACAGGGTACGAAATAGGTATGGGTTCAATAGAGGCAGTGTTAGAGAGGGGGAGGAGAGTAGGGTAAAGTAGAAGGTATTTAATTCTAGAGAATGTGTTGAGGGGTGGTGAGAAAAAGGTGAAGTCACAACCAGTGGGTTTGTGGAGTTGCCAGGCATCAGTTAGTTTGTGAGCTGAGCATAGGGCCTGAAGTGCTTTATGTGATTTAGGGATTCTATATCTAAAGGCAGATTGTCTGTCTAACAGTGGGTCCATTGAGACATTGAAATCGCCCCCGAGAATAATATGCACGTTCCATGGAGAAAAGCATGTTTGGCGGAAAGATCATACCAAAATTTAGGATCGTCACTGTTTGGGGCGTATGTGTTTACCGCATATATTTCCATAGAGGGGTGTTGTAATCGTGTGATTAGCCATCGCCCGTGGTTGTCTGGTTCAGGGGGAATGATAGAGAGACCAGAACTTTTGGAAATTAAGGTCGGAACCCCATTTGGTATATAACAATTTTAAAGAGATCAAGGTGATGCTGTAACAATGCTTTATAAGGTTTCCGGTATCCCATCCAATGTGTTATGTAGTACAAGTCGCACTTGAGCTCATTGGAGTTCTGCCACTTTATATAATAACTCAGACTTGTCCACAATATGGTCTGGAAACGTACCTATAACTTGGACTAGCCGTATATTATGTGGATGAAACGAGATACTTTAAAATATATATAATGTATGTAGGAATACATTGCCGCTGCTCAGTTACAAAACGTACCCTTTTTATTCAATATATTGATGCGCTAGGATTTGCTACTAAACTCATAATTACGGGTACAATTGCAATATACATGTCGGGAAAATGCTCGCCTCTCAGTAGTGCCTCATGTCAGCAAGACATATCCCAGAGGAGTTTCGCAACATTTCTGCAGAAATGAGTGACGTACATATATTTTTAAGCGTAAAATTTTAAATAAAGAAGTGAAAATTAACATTTACTGTACATATTAAAATAATGTCAGTGTTTTTTTCATGTTATAAAACCGTTAATGAATGACAGAATGATTTTTGATAGCAAAACAGGGTTTCCAAAAATAACATTTCCGTAGTTTGAGTGATGCCTTATATTAAGCAGTCAAAGTTAATATTACTTCTGGAGAGAAAATTTGACTTTACCAATCAGTCATGTCGTTAGATTTGCTATAGAAATAAAAGTGCCTTCTTATTCTTCAATGCTTGTTGCCTGGAGAGATATACGGATTTCTACGAGTAGCTTCAAACCCAAAAAGCTGCCTGGAACTACGATAGAGATTATGCTGGAAATAAATTTAACTTTTGACCATTAGGAATGAAAAGATAATTCAGTACTTATTTTCACAAGAAATTACTAAATTGATAAAGTAATATTATTATACATGTGTTGCATGTCGTACATTACAGAGTCGGAAAATGTAGGTAAGCAGGGACTCTAGTCATAAGCATGCACCGTCTGGAACATCGAGGCACTGCAGCAACCCAGCAGTCTTTGTAATGCACCTAAATAAAATGTTCCTCTCCTCCAGGGCATCTTAGACCATGAAATGTTAACTTTATCGTTTAGCTCCAAATGCGAACAGTGTTTGACTGAGGAGATCATAATCCATAATGTGGGCCTAATGTACAAAGGTGTTTTGCAGTCACAAAGCCTAAGATTGACAACAACATAGGGTATGCGATGGAAACACTACTTTTTAAAAAGTATCCCCACTTTTACAAATTGGTAAAAAGTCTTAATGACTCACAAAAGGACTTTTGCGATCAATTACAAATCACAAATATGATGGGGCATGAAAGACGCATCCGCTACCATTTGCTCCCATTTTACATTTGTAATTGAATTAATTTATCAATGGTTTGTGACTCTGGTAAAGGTTGCAAACCATGGATCAGTTACTGACCTCCAAGGTGGGGGAGAGGTGGCAACTTATTCTCAAAGGGGAAGTGTGAAAATTGCCTATTGGGAATGGTGTTGGCGCCTTCAAAGGAAGCAGACAGTGGCCCAGGGCAGACCTAAAGGCAAGGCCGGACTGGAAACCAAAAACAGCCCTGGCAAACTTTGTCACACCAGCCCCCCGTAGGGTGCGAGCAAGCACAGCGAGCGAGCCTGACCACTATAAGGGGGTTTGGGAGGGGGGGCGTGGGGTTGTGATGGGGTACTCCCCTAAGAACATTTGGGTAAAAATGGGAAAAATGGTGCAAAATACAACACATTTTTCGTTACATATTAAAGCATAGTAAAGGATGACTTTACAGTGCACCAGGATACAACAGTCTTTGGTGGGGCTCTTGAATGATTCCCTCACTACCACCCTTCAACAGTGCTTCTCATCTCTCCATAGACCCTCTCTCAGATGTATGTCATTTATTTTATAGTGCCTCTCATTCCAGTGTAGGGTGTCGAAGCACTATACATCACACACACATACAGAGACAATGAATCATACATGTGTAAACCAGTGCATAGGAAATGCTACATAAGATAAAGGGGACTACAAGGTGTAGTATTCACATGTCAGCCATACTGGTAGGCATTTTTTAAGAGTGCTTGGTCTGGAGAAGCAAAAACTCAAGATTAAGAATTTAACATTGTGATTAGGGTTGGATTTACTAATAAGAATTTATTTCTATCCAAACAAACCCTTTTTAGCAACATTAGGATAATGAAAGACTTGGAAAAACATACGTTTCTAACCTGCACCATGCTGCTGGCAGTCAGCTCTTTGATGGCAGTTCATAGCTCAGTCTTCTAGATTACAATTGCAACTTAAGAACTGCATTGTAACAAAAGGATCTCTGACAAGAGCAGTAACCCACTGAGCTATGTACATAAAATACTATTCTATGATCTGCATGGTACAGATTCTTTCCAGCAGGTATAGTAACCTTTTGTGCTACATTAGATAAGTCAAAACCACCACTAGACAAATCTCTGATCTCTCTCCAGGAGGTACATTAATCACTTGAATTTTAATTGTTGCCTGAAAACTGCTGGATATACAAGGAACTCTGCAGCTGGAGCTTTAAAAACTACCACACAGCTACAAAACCGGGCCCCAGTAACAAAACCATCCTCCCATACTTCCAGCCTCCTGGGCAAATGTCAGATGTGCGTGCCCGGTATGGCCAGTCCGTCCTTGCCTGAAGGTGCTCCCAAAGGGAAATAGGTTTTTAAAGAAGTAACTCTCAATTTTATTGGACATGGGCTGCCTTCCAGAAAAGGTTCCCTTTTGGGAATACAAATACAGGGTGAAGGGCTGTTGTCCTGTGCAGACCTCCATCCCCACATTCACAGTCAATAAAAGGGATTCCAAAATTGTGGCCTGTTTAATTGATATTCATTAGGCAGGTAATTTTGCAAACCTCTGCAAATGTACAATTGCCGATACCACCTACCAGTACACAGGTCTCTTGCAAATGACATTCGTAGTCGCAAACCAGTTGGTGTGCAAATTACTGATCCCAGAGTCCTACTTGTTCAAATATTTTGGTCATGCAGCACTTGCACTGGTCATATTTGCATCGTCAAGACAGTGCAGATGGAATTTCTACATGCACACCATCCACATATCCTTTAACGGAGGGCTACACCCATAGTTATGGGTGCCACAGAACAATTTTATGAGTTTAGGCTCCTAGTTGTTCCTCAAGATAATTAAAGTTGTCCGTACTATCACAGAGCAAACTACCCAAATGCCAAAAACATTATCAACTCTTAATGGGCATTCATGACCCTCACAATAGGGTTGGGGAAGTTAACCAAAAAAGTCTTCCAAAGTTATTGGTAAGTTCAACTCTTTTGAGTTTGTGCAGGTTGCAGAGTGGGTACCCCTTGAGCAGAAGTCTGTACAGTTTTTATAATCTGGTTGAAGGGAACCCCATCTTTTTTGCAGTTTTCTCCTTTTTTCTTTTGTTCAGGGCATCTGATGTTTTGATCTCTGCACTGTGTGGGGCCTGGTACCCCTTCTTTGGCTGTGTTTTACTGAAATGGACAGTCGTATTTTTTCCCAATTATCATAACTGTTACTCTTGTAAGACAACTGCATGCATGAATGCCCCTGCACAGCTCCAGAGTGTACCTTTAGAGTCTAGGGGATAAGGACATACATTTCCTCCTAATCTAAACCATAAGATGTAATTGTATATAACATGGTTATCCTAGGGACTGGTGCAGGGCGCATCCATACTGTGCAAACAGTATTAGGGTATTACATCAGTAAAAGGAAGGTGTTATCAAAACATGGTTTTCTGCAAATAAGTAATGAGGCCTTGAAACACTATTGATAATTTCATCACATCAGCCCACTAAGATCATGTATCATCCATCCTCATGCTTTCTTGATATTTCTGCCTCAGTTCTATAGCTGATTGCCCAACCCTGCTTTCCCACCTTTTCTCCGTAGCTTTCACCAGTCTGCCACCAACTGGTTTTAACCTTATCTCTTTGATCAAGCTACTCCTCACCCACAGTTCTAACAGTTGGTGTACCAAAAAGATCTGTCCTTGGCCAATGTACTTTTCTCTCTACATCTTCCCTTATCGTGAAATCCCCTTATTCTTTGGTATCCCAGTATCTCGTAATATCTCAAGTCTGATGACATCTACATTTCTTATCTTTCTCTACTTTAGCACTCCTGCATATTAGATCATCTCAACTCACGGGATGGCGTTATGATCCCTCATGCTCATCCCTTCCAAGATAGAGCTCTTGTATCCATCTCCCAAATATTTACCCTAAACTTTCCTCATAACACTCTGACATTGGTCAACCTGCCAAAAATTTCAATGTTCACCATGCCACAGGAGGCTTCTATTGCTACTACTACTACCGCCGTCAATATCAACTATTAAAGATACAGAAGATTTATTCATTTATTCCTTTCCATAGAGCCTAACCATAGATAATATCTCTTCTTCTCAGTTAAATCGATTATTTTGACAATCTCCTCTCAGTAATCTTTTGCCCACTTGACAAGGTCGTAAACTTTTACACAAGAATATTGTACAATCTCCCCAAGCACACTTCCATCAATCCTTACCACCATCAATCAGAATGGACCATGGACCTTTTTAAGTTACCTATATCTCTGTTCAAAACTGCTCATGACTTAGAACCAGACTACCTTTCTTCTACCCTTATCGGTTATAACACTGTCTGCAACATTCGGTTTGCCAAAGAGTATTTTCATGCCTCAGCCAAATCACACTTTGGTTTATTGATATTCTAGTCCTGTAGAATAAACTTCCTCCATTTTAACTATCTTGCTTTTACCATCAGCATCAGATTCTCCAGCTATCAATTTAGATGAGCCTTAAAGAATCATCGCTGAGCACTGGAAGACAAAGATTTATTCCTACTACTCACAGCTCTCACAAATAAAATGAGAGATCATTCCTTCGTTTGAAGGCAGTTCAATCCCGGTACATTCAAGACTTATGAGTGAGGAAATTTTGTGCTAGGCAGGTGAGGTGGATATAACCTTATTTTCACGATATATACTATTAAAATTTGGTGTATTTGGATCTCGGTGAAATCCTGTATGACTTTAATTGTAAAGATCTGTTTAAACGATCAAGTGTTAGGGAGCAGATATCTGTAGTGATAGATCCAGCAGAATCAAGTGGCGCACAATGTTAATGTGGGTTTAACAAGAATATGCATTTGGGACAAGAGGGAGCACAATTCCATAAGCATATAAGCTAGGTAATTGAATAATTGGTGGCTTACATTTTGTATTAAAAAATAAGTAAAGTCCTTTTAAAAATAGGGCTAAGTTATATATCATGCTCAAAGACGGATAGTTGTGAGAAAACTTACGACACTTTAGTTGATAAGGGTTAGTCCAGGAACATGGCTTTCTCTACCATGGATACAGTGGGATCATTATTGACTCTGGGTTTTGAGTAAGGAATTGAATAATCAATGACAAGTTTTGAATATAACATCAGACTAATTTAAATGGTTGGGGCCTATTGTGAAAGGAAATGACATATACAGCTAAGAAATCATGTCCCAGTACTTAAGTGTGGCTTATTGTTTGGGGAACTGTTTGTCCAGATATGATTAATACTCCGAAAGAGGAGTTTCCAGGTGAGATCTGTCAGATTGTAGCATTGATAAGAACAAAGTCTGTCGTGAACCTAAAAATTCTTTTTTCAGTGTGGGAATTCAGAATAGTTTTGGAGTAGGGTTGATCTTCTAAGAATAATGGCTAAATGAGATCAAAATTAGAAAATGAGAGATGCATAAGGTTTTGAAGGAGGATCTCTTTGACATTATGATGGATGACTAACTATTGTAGTGAGCTGGGAGGAGCTATGAATCAGAGGTGTCATAAGCATATTGGATAGTATAAAGCAAAATAGGTAAGGGGTCTAATCTCATTAGTTTTGACACTTCAGAGCATGTTTCATATTGAAGGGCTAGACTTTTGCTGGGCTTCCTGTAAGGGCAGTAGGACATAAGTCGTGATTAAGAAAAGGATGATTATGCATTATTTTTCTAATTATAATGGGGGAATATGTTAGGAAGATATGAAGTATTTGTTTTTGGTTTTATAAATATGTGATGTTTCTTTAAGAGAGAGATGAATCTATTTTGAAAGAGAAGATTGTGTAACTATGATTTATTTTATTCTGTTTATTGAAGTTTTTGCAGTACAACAAACAAAAGTGCAGTCAGCTCAAAGAAGCCAATACAAGTACAAGGGATACAGAGAAATACAGTTTAACGAATAATACAGCCCATGGCAGGCATTTAAAAAGACGGTACAAAGGAGGAAGTCACTGCAGTGATATCAATTAGGGAGATAAGGTGATGGCACTCTTTGGTTGCGAGAAGAGGGGTTGAGGGATCTGTGATGGGACACAAGGACACCTGGAAACACGCCCAAATGCCCAAGGAATGAGAGGAAGAAGGATCCATCTCGGCATATTGATCTGTCATTTCTTGGCAGTAGGTTGCATCTTGTAGCCATTGTGAGACTAGCAAGACTGTCTTCTGCATCAAGACCATCACACACATCGCTTGGCTAATACCAATAAAATAGAAGCAAGGTACCAGAAGGAGGTGGGTGAGGCTGAGTTGTCGCCCAGTAATGCAACATGGAGAGATGAGGCAAATTGAATGTTAAAGATCTCGGACAATAATAGGAATATATCATGCCAGAAAATAGTGAGCCCCAGGCAGTACCATGCCATATGTATAAAGTCAGCATTAATGAGACCGCATCTGCAATATTTACTAGCAGTGTTTTTGATAAATTGTGAGATTCTAGCCTGTGTAGTAGTATTGGTGTAGATATTTAAAATGCATCAACGTATGTTTATAATTGAAAGGAGTGTTTTTGACTTGCGAGCAGCAATATGCCCATGTCTTATCCAGGAATTGAAATCCTTGAGAGGTTCTCACCTGTGCCTAGCCCCAGGGAGCGCATTCATCGTGGAGGTGAGATAGTTAATGTGCAAGTACGAAACAGAGTGTCCCATCTCAGCCTTCCGATGTAAGTTGTGAGGAAAATTGTCTCAGGAGGTGCGGCAGGAACCGTGGGGACAGACACCCGTACTGCGGACTGCAGGTACCAAAATGACATGAGGGGAGTTGCGCCATGACGGGTGCAAAAGGTGTGCTGTGAAATAAAGACACTGTCAACAAAAATGTCTCCCATTGTAAGTAGGCCCAACTGATGAAGGAGGCTCTTCGTAGCCCTCTCATTAGTGGGAGGGAGCATAGGATTGTGTGCAAGGGGGAGCAATGGAAGTGACTGTTTCAACAAACTACACGGTATATCCCATCAGGCCAGGCTTGTGATGGTAAGAACATCCACATCCTGGTGAGCAATGCATGGTGGTACACAGATGCAACACAGCAGTGAATGTGTATGGGGTATGGCCCATTCCACCCTGACAAGTGTAGGTGTGGTCTGTGTCATAGCTCAGTATTTAAAAAAAATGAGCCTGTGCTGCCAGGTAATAGGTGCAGAAGTCAGGCAATGTAAGACCGTTAGACTGCAGCGGGCATAATAAAACCTCCAAGCATATTCTGGGTTGTTCACCTCCCCATATTAAATGAGACAAGGCCTGCTTCAACTGTTCAAAAAGTGCAATGGAAGGAGAACAGGGCGTACACGTGATTGTGGAAGCGAGAGAGCGAGAGAGAGCAAGCAGGCAAGCAGGCTGATGGCGGAGCGGGCTGCGGAGCCGCGGAAACTACAGAGCAAGCGGAGTGGGGCAACGGAACAGAACGGATGCGGGTACAAACGGTGAGAGGTGGAGAGGTGCAGAGAGGCTGAAGTGCCCGGCCGGGCGGACGAGAGTAAGCGAGGAAAACCTGCGGAGCTTACCGCCCCTCCCCCTCCCCTCGCGGCTCGGCTCTGCGCTCGGATCTGCGCCACTCTGCCAAACCCTCGCCTGACCTCCGCTTGATCCCGCCAAACTACAACCGTCCACAGCCGTCTAGTTTGGTGAAGAAAAGACCCTGTTGGAGTCCACTGGAGTCTACTGGAGACAGAGGGTGCTTGCAGGTGATTGTTGGAGGCAAGGATTGTTGGAGGCAAGCGCGGCTGCCCTTTAGCAGGCGGCCACAGAAAGTGTGTGCCCTTGGTGTCTTGCGGAGGCGGCCTGACTAGTCCAGGTGCAGCCTGCAACACAACCTTGTGAGCCCAGCTTGCCTCGTCCTCGTCCTCACTCCTGCTCCTGCTCCAGCCCCCCACCGTCTCACCATAATCATCGCTACCCATCATTAGTCCAGCTGTAATTCCATACTGCCACTGACCAACTTCTGTTTTAACCCTGCTGTCCTACAGCCTACAGCCCACAACCTATGATCGCCAGCACTAATTCATCCGGAGTTGCATTGCTCGAGCCTGTGAGTCTGCGAGCGGAGCTGTGCGTTGGAGCGTGGGAGCTCGGTGCTCGGTGTTGCATGAGTTGCGCATCAGCGCATTGGAGCTGTGCCTCTCTGGTTGTGCCGGTCGGCCGGCTAAGGGTTCCTTCGCATAAGTGTCCCCTACTCCAGTCTATTTCCAGTTGGCAGGTGTGCTGTGTCCCGCCTGTCATCCCGCCACCAACCACCTGGGGAACCTTCAATAGACCAACGGATTTACAGGTTCAGAGGGTTGCTGAGGGGTTGAAGGAGCTGAAGAAGCTGAAAAAGCTGCAGAAATTGATCGTGCAAAAGGAGCAAGGAGTAGGGACAAGAGAGGCATGGCGGAGGCACGGTGAGTCAGTGGGTGAGCCTGTGGGGTCAACACTATATATAGCACCCCCACCTTTTCCCGACTGCCATTTTTTGTACTCTCTCCACTCGTTTGCCCCTGCCCTCTTAAGGTTTATGCTAGCACCTGCCAGTAGGAGAACCTAAAAGATTAAAAGACTAAGCTATGACCGCAAAGAAATTGCGCTCTGGTAGATTGCTATATACAAGAGCATGCAAAAAAACAAATGCCAATCCTTTAAGGAACAACTCATTACAAATAAACATCTTGAAAAGTTTCAACGCCATCTCTTCCTTTTTTCCAAAAAAAGAGACAAGCTTAAATTCAGCAGGGATGTTGGAGTCTACTCGAGAAGCTCACGGAGAGGCTAAAGTAGACCCTGGAAAATCATCGCCAGTAGTATCTATTAAACTATCTCCCAAAACTGGAAGAACTTGGTCTAGGGATGTCCAACACTCGGAATCTAGGGTGGCTGACTCTTTGCTGGCAAATTTAACCATCCACTCCCTTGCTAACAGAGTCTCTCAACTTGAAAGGGTACCTCATCTTGTCCCAAAAGTTGGAGACCCTCTAATGGAAGATTTTACTCTCCCTGACCTCAACATTAATATAAATCAGTCTCCTAAGATGTCTCACGCACCTAATCTAGAGTCGTCCAGGATTCATATTCCTACTGCTTCACTTTCCTTCAATTCTCGTGATCCCTCTCAGGATTGCCCCGTTAAAATGCAGCTGTTTAGTTGTACACCCAGCGGAACAAGCATATTAAATTCACGGGGATCGTCTACCCCTGATTTATCCCCAAATTTTCACCCCTTAAATAATAATCCAGAGTCAAAAATGCTGATGTCAGAATCATTACTTTGCCTGGAAAGAGTGCTGTCTTCTATCCTAGCCTTAATGGAGAAATCCGTAAGTAACTCCGACTTTACTCTGGAATCTCTTCTGGCCCTGACTAAGTTCATAGCCTCTGAGCAAAGACTATCGCCTGGTAAAGCCGGCCTACTTCTTTCCCGTAAGCCTAATCCTGGGAAGGGGTCCTCTCTCCCTCTATTTTTGGAGGATAACCCCAATCAGCTCAATTCTACTCAAACAGGCTCTCTTCCCCACGCTAAAGGGCGGGACTTTGGCGTTCAGGCTGGTAAGCCTTTTCTAGTAGGAAAACCAAAACCAAATTGAAAGGTAAAGAAAATGAAGATATACTTGACGAATTACACCCCTCCGCTCTACAGCAGCTTTTCGATCCTGAGACTTTAGCTTCAGTGGCTGTTTCTACGTCTCGCCAGCAAGCTAGGAAGGAAAATTCAAGTATAATTCGCAAAGTTTTCCCCATTTTCCTAAAAACAGGTGCAAAATCTCCTGAGCATCCTATAGTGAAGGGACTAAAAGTTGGTTGGTCACCCAATAAGGAAGAAGATACCAAGAATAAAAATAACAGCGTCTGTAAGAAGAAGAAGAAGGAAAAAAGGGGAAAACGTCGAAGGATAAATAAAAAAAAAAAGGGCAAAACGGCTACGCTTCAACCCTAATCTAATTCTCAATCTATCATCAATCCCCGATTCAAACGTTATGAAGAAGGAAGATGGTCAAGCAGAAATCAACCTATTGGGACCATGTTCTCCTTTTTTGAACCCAAGTGCTCCAATTCAATCCTCCCAAGATGCATTTGTATTAGATATACGCGTTCCCCCTACTGTTCAGAGTAATTTGAACCCTAATGCTTCACTATTTGCTTCCTCCATAGGTAATAATGTCATTTATAATCCTATTGAAAATCTTCCTGAGGTAACCTGCCAATTCATTCACTCACCTTTTGCCCCTTACACCTTGGATTTTTCGATTATTTTTGATCATGAACCATTTATGAATAGGCCCTTCCTGTTGGGTTGCTTTGCTGAAATCCCTGGCCTCCAAATGATCCGAAGCAATGACCTAGCTCTGGTTCAGGTTCAAAAATATAATAATCCTAGGGGAGCAAGAGTAACGTTTGCATCCAAAGCTATCTCCCATTTGATAATGTCACACAGTGATAAATTACGTTGCTGTGGTATTGACGTTCTTATACCTGAAGAGGAGCTAGCCTCAAAAAAAGTGTTCCAAAATCAGCAGTCTAACACTTATCCAGAAATCACCACAAGGGGCATACCCTTCCCGGAGAGAGAGAGGATATTGCAGGTCTCCTTTGGTAAAGAAGGAAGGAGGGTCTCGCTCCTCACAGAGAAAAAGACCCAGTATGTACTTCCTGCAGATGAGGAAGATAAGAAATGGAGTTGGGTAGCAGGCGTTCTTAATACAAATAGATCCTTAGGCTTAAAATTTGGGAATTCTTCCTAGCAAGGATATTAATGTGATATCTTGGAACGCAGCCGGCTTAAGCACTAACAAAAACAAACTCTTATTTTTGAAAGAGCAGAGTGCTGATATAATATGTCTACAAGAGACTTGGATCACAAAGAAGATTATTTAGTGCTGAGCCGGCCTGCGCTCCCTGTAAATAGAGGACATGCTAAAGGAGGTATTGCTATTATGCTAAGTACAAGTCTTAGTTGGTCATATAAAGAATTTTTTCATGCCTCCAACTTAATCCAGGGGATAAAGCTAGATCTCAAGGATGCCCAGGATCACTCAAATTCCCTGTTGATCATAAATGCATATTTACCTCCCGATGCATCTTACTCTCATCTACTAAAGGACCTATTTGTTTTTATCTCCTCTACCTTGGAAAGTGAAGATTGCAGGTTCCTAATGTTAGTTGGAGATTTGAATTCTAAAGTCTCTTCTCATAGTATAAGGGTATTTTCTAATGTCCCAAAAAATGAAGCCTTAAACATCCCCCTGCCCAGTTTCCGAATAAAAGCAGGACAAACAAGAGAGGAGCCGCATTACTCGAAGGTCTGAGAAGCTTAGACCTTATAATTGCTAATGGGAGGTTAGAAAACGATATTCCAGCAAATTATACTCATAAGGTGCCAACTGGGAGATCTATTATAGATTATCTAATTGTTTCTGCAGATTTCTTTTGCAAACTTATAAGTTTGGAAGTTTTGGGAAATGATTTGAGTGACCATATGTTGATCTGCTCTAAATTTGAATTTACTTGTGCTAAGGTAGGCCCCTGTAACTTTAAAGGCAGCACAGTAGGGTTTAATGCAACAAATGGTAGACTTCATTGGAACACTCAAGCGACCGCTAAATTAAAAGTGAACCTAACAGCTCTGATAAGAGATCAGCAGTACTTAGTAATGGCTGAGTGTGACTCTCCTCAATCTGATTTACTCGAAGCCTTTTCCCATAATGTAGGTTCTCTGGCTACATCATGTAAATCATCGCATGTTCCAGCTAAACGGAGTTCACATTTTAATCCAATGCTTATTATAAATAGGGAAATAAATAAATTAGTGAGGGCTCAGTTCCTGAATTTTTCTCTCGAACGAAGTAATCTAATAAACCTATTAAAAAGGAGAAGACAGAGAAAAAAACGCTCCTTAAAGCAAATAAAGGAAGATGGTGTATGGGTGCAGTTAAAAGAGGCGGCCTCAATAAATCATTCTAAAATGTATTGGGAAATAATCGCTGACTGCTGTGGCACAAGAGTGAAATCTCTCCCCATCCCTATTAAAGAAGAGGAATGGAAACTCCATCTGGTCAAACTCTACTCTGCGAATTTTAATTCTACCAGCTCTGTCCCCGCCGTACCCTACTCATTCGAAACCCCTGTATTCAACTATGCGCCCTCAATGAGTGACGTGGTAGGATTTATTAAAAAAATGAGATCCTCAGGAGCAATGGGTCCTGATGAAATCCCCATGACGGTAATTAAAAAGGAGCCACTTTTGTGGGCCACTTACCTAGCTCCACTGTTTAATTTTTGCAACTCTCAGGGGAAGACACCACCATCTTGGTCTGGAAGTATTTTAATCCCTCTGTACAAAAAGGGCCCTAGAACCCATCCGGGTAACTACCGGCAAATAGCCTTATTAGATGCGGCGGGGAAAATATTTGGACGTAGTATTCTCGATCACCTCACTGAATGGGTGATGGAGAAGAAGGTCCTCCCTATAGAGCAAGCAGGTTTTAGGAAAAATCATTCCACCCTGGATAACATCTCCATGTTGAAATTAATTGAGGAGAAATACACGATTTCTCGTAGGTCAAACGTGTATACGGCCTTCATAGATTTTTCAACGGCCTTTGATAAGGTAGAACGGCCATTACTATGGAGAAAATTGCATAAAATGGGAGAGCCCTCTGCCCTGCTATCTTTAATTATTGCCTTACATTCTCAAACTTGGTGCCAGGTATTTATGGGAGGAAACCAAGGGTTATCATCTGTAATTCACATAGAAAATGGCCTGAAACTAGGCTGTTTATTAGCACCACTGCTATTTTCCTTATATATAGCAGACTTACCCGAATGTTTTTCTCAGTTAGAGGGAGATGCACCAAAGATAGGCAGCCGTTCTTTTGCATGTCTCCTATATGCTGACGATATAGCAGTGATGGACCTAACCCCTATTGGGCTGAACAAAAAGTTGATATCATTACAGAATTACACGGTGGCACATTTCTTGAAGATAAATGTATCAAAAAGCAAAATTTGAATCATGAAATGTAACAGAAGTAGAAAATCAAGTAATTTTAAGTGGCAAATTGGTCATGAAAAGCTGGAGGTGGTAGATGCATACCTCTACTTAGGGAAACTAATAGCGGGCAGCACGAAGAATAAACTTCATATCGAACACAGTTCCTGTAAAGCTGTATCTCACGCTAATGGTTTGCGTATTTTCTATAGTGCAATGGGCAGAAGGCATTTTTTACATCTGCTGACGGTTTTCAAGGCAAAAATCCCTCCGACTCTGCTTTATGCTATCAAATCAATCCCTGTAAAGGACTGGAGTTTTTTAGATAGGATTGAAGGCCAGATTTTAGGTAAACTATGTAATTTTAACACGTTAGTTCCATCAGCTGCTATTAGATTGGAATTTGGCTTGATAAGCTCCTATATCCAAGGTTTATCCAAGGTTTTACATTGGGGATATCAGTTAAAAAATAGCGAGCCTTATTCATTAAGAGGTTTCATGTGTCAAGAAATTTTCGGCGGTATTGTTGGTAAATATTCCATCTATCGTGATTTCTCTTTGGCACAAAATGTTTTCTGTGTACAAGAAGAATCAGTGATTACCCTCCCGCCTTTAGAATTTAAATCCTTTTTAAAAACCATAAGTGGTAAGATCAGCTATAATAGAGATATTACATTTTGTAATTCTAAAGAGATATTAAAGATAATAGCCAGGACGAATTCTCAGAGAATTTCTCAGAAATATTTATCCTGGAATCTAGAACATGGAATTCGACGATGGCTCACCCTATGTCGCATGCATCTTTTACCTTTAAACGACTTAACAGTAAACTGGTCCAAGAACATGAAAAATTGAAAAATCTGTAATTTCTATGAGCTGAACATTCAGAACCTTGATCAAGTCTTGTTTGTCTGTCCAGCATTGGTTTTGAGTCGTCGTCACTGGCTTCGGCCGATGTTTTTACAAAATGGTATTAAAAATGTAGCTTCAGCCCACGACTTTCTCTTTTGCCCGAAGAACGAAGCAGTCTGAGTAAAACTATTCAACTTTTTAAGGAGTTTATGTATATATTTTAATTTTTTATATATCCTTTTAAATGGGCTGTTAACTCCAGTGCCTGTCGTCCTTTTATGGAGTCTTAATATTCTCTCCTTTTTTGGATTGTATTATGCCCATGTATTGGCTGCTACTCAACTGCTCTTTGCACAATTGGAATACGTTTTGTTTCTCCCACCCTCTTGCTGCTAATTTCAAACTCAATTTCCTATCGAAGCTGGATTTTGAATTGTATTTTGCACATGAACTGACTGCTACTCAACTGCTCTTTGCACAAGTTGGGATATGTTTTTTTTTTTTCCCCTCCCACTCTCTTGCTGCTAATGCCAAACTCAATTTTCTGCCGAAGCTGGATTTTGGATTGTATTTTGCACATGAACTGGCTGCTACTCAACTGCTCTTTGCACAATTTGGGACATGCTTTGTTACTCCCACTCTCTTGCTGCTAATCTCAAACTCAATTTTCTGCCGAAGCTGTTATGCGTTGCTGTCTAAATGTTTTAAAAAGTTTGTATATGTAGTTGCTGCCATTAATACGTTTTCGCACAAAATAGGATTAGATTTAGTTTTTTTAGGTTTTGTTGTAAAAGGAAAATGTATTGTTTATCCAATTACGCTGATTGTTTTAGAACAATTTTCTGATCTTCTATCAAGCACTGATGTGATGTACATGATCCTATATTGGTTTTTTACACGAAGCTGCTAATGCTTAGTATGGACCTAAACCTATGCCACTTGTTTTGGTAGAGGTCTTTTAGGTTTCTGTTGTTGCCCATGAGCCAATTGGTTTTAATGTTGAGAACCTTATTCATTCCGCTCATTAGGGTAAGTGGCAATATCCACTTATGTTATGTACGGGAAAATCTAAGACCTGATATGAAGGCTTTCGATAATCTATAATGGTCTGAGAAATGAATTGTCCTTATGTTCTATTATATTTTACGTAGTAATTTGAATGTACATTTTTGATGTGGACCTCATTGGAGATCCAAATCTTTAATAAATATTGAATTGAATTGAATTGAGAACAGGGATATTTAAAAAATTGATATAGGAATTTAGGGAGCATCACCATCTTAATTAACTAAATTCTCCCCTGTAGTGTTAATGGCAGCCATATCCATCAATCTATTCAAATGGACACCATATCTAGGGCGGAGACGAAGCTACTGCAGGTCAGATCATCGTGATCATGGGAAACCCAAATCCCAATGTACCAAACACCAGCAGGGCTTCAGTTTAGAGGGTATTCAAGAGAGGGGGGCGGGCAATTATCAGCAAGTGGAAATATCTCCGACTTAGACCAGTTGATTTGTAGCCTAAATGAACAACACCCCATATGATTGGAGCAAGATATACCTATGGGTGCTGAACATATAAAATTATGTCATCGGCATATAGTGAACAGCTCAGAGATTGACTGCCAAGACAGAGCACAGAGTGCGATTGGCATTCCGTATCCAGCTGACATAAGGCAAAAATTACGGGAGAAAGGGGGCATCCCTGATGTGTGCCTCTGCCCACTTCAAATGTGGTTGAACAGAGGTTATTTACTCAGACTCTCGTCTTTGGGGCAGTATACAGAAGGTTTATGAATGATAAGAAGTATTTACCAAGACTCACTCTGCGGAGGACTTCCAGCATAAATGACCAATCTATGGATTTGAATGGCTTCTCTGCATTAGGCAAGACAGCGAACAATGGAATCTGTGGGTCCACCCTATGGAGAACGACCATTAATGTACAAATATTGAAGGAGGTAGAACATTGCTGGACAAAACCAGATTGACCCGGAAGCACCAGGAATTGCATTAAGGTCTGGAGCCTTTCAGCAAAGATCTTCGCAAATATCTCTTTATCTGCAATCAGTAAGGATAATGGCCGGTACAAAGCGTTCTCAGCAGGGTCCTTACTGTTAGGTTTAAGAACCATGATGATGGCTTTCAAGGTGAAGTGGGGAAAGGACCCCTTAGTGATCACCTCGGTGTACATGTTGAAATGTCTCGGAGTGAGGGTGGTGACAAAGGTTTTATAAAAATCAACTTGAAGACCATCAGCACCAGGGACTTTACCACAGGGAGACTATTAATAGTGCATTTAATGTCTTCAAGCGTTACTGGTGAATTGAGGATTTCGCTGGTCTCACTGTCGAGCCAGTCAAGTGCAATCTGGTCCAGATATGCTGAAATGTCTTAGTAAGCTCTGCGAGGTCTGCAAGTATAAAGACACTCATAGTACAATTGAAACTCTCTTACTATTGAGAAGAGATTAGTAGTGATGCCGACATGATTACATTTGAAGGTAGCAACAACTGTGTGCCTGGGCTCACAGCTAGCGATCAAAGCAAGAGACCTGTCTGGTAAATCACACTCAGTGAAGGCCTGAACCAGGCACCATGGCCCAGGAGCAGAACCTCCCACTCCGCCTCTTCCTGTAGTCTTGAAGTATTTCATGCAACTGTGCAAGGAGAGACCTACCTTTAGTGGTCGAATAGTCATCTTCAGGCGTTTATGTTAGAATTTCAGCCTCAAGAGATGGACATGGATTGATTTAAGGACCCCAGGACTGTTGCAGATGCAGAAACCCCGAATGTAGGCCTTAAAGGCCTCCCAGAGTGTAGCATTATCACTGGCAGTCTTATCATTCAGGCTAAAATATTCAACGATGTCAGTGTCGACTTTGTTACTGGAAGACCACGTCCTGTAACTCAGTGCCATAAAGAGTCCATGCATAGAACTGTGGTACAGAGTGGGATCGACAGAGAGAAAATTCCACGGACGAGTGCTGGTGTACCCAAAGCAGAGCAGTGGGTCTCCTGAATCAAGGCAATATCAATTTAGTATCGATCCAGGTAAGCCAACACCTGTTTGGCTATACTCAGATTATTAGTGCCCCACACATTACATGTCAGAAAATTAAACATAGATGAACGTGGTATGTAAGATTCCGCAGAAAGGTGCAAGAACTGTACCCTGCAAAGGACAATGTACTATGTGAGCCATAGAGCATGTAGCTAAGTGTGTGTGATTGACTACATTAACACATAGGAAACATGTAAACAACCTAGAAGAGGAAACATCCCTTCCCCCCACCACTGCGAACCCCAAACGTCAGTAAACATCCCCCACATAGCTACTAAACAAAAGGATAGAAAAAAAGGGGGTAACAGAGAGTTAATGGAAGCACAAAACTCAAGGGCAAAAAGTGGGCTTCTTGCAGACGAGGCACCCAGAGAGCATGGCATTGCCCTGAGTGAGTCAGGAAGATAGTCATTTTCATGATAGTTAATGCACATCATGCCGATAGTACATCCTACAGACGTGAATCCAACGAGAGCACCACACCATAATGGGGCAGCATGCTGTATAGGGTGTCAATCAGGAGGCTGCGGCAATGTAGGCAAGTTACAGACAGAGAAGAGCCAGGAGAATGTAGCCACTGGAGGAGGTGAGCAATGGTAGTGGAAGCCGTGGGCCAATGAGTCATAAACATGGAAATCATCAAGTAAACAGCTCGTAGATTACAGCGGTTAGTCATTGTCACTGAGAATGGAGGTTCCACGAAGCTCCCCACCATGGGAAGATGTAGGGCTGGAGGGGTCAGAAGACCTGTTCCTACCTGGAGAAATGTGATGCTCAATGAATTTAAAGGTGGATGGAGGCTGTATGAAAAGTAAGTTTTAACTCTGTAGTTGAACAGAGCCTGGCTGTAAAAAGCATCCAGTGCTTAATTCCTTGTGATCTGAGGGCCCTGTTTACCTCTTGGAAGGAGGTGAAGGCCTCCTGCAAGGCAGGGGTAAAGTCTGGGTAGAAGGAGATTTTCGATCTCTCATATTGAAGGTCAGGATTATTCCTGTTCAGCCACAAGAACAGGTGCCTATCTCTGTAGTTTGGTAAATGGGCTATAATTGGACACAGGGTTTGCTCCGGTTTAGGTTTGGGAGTTTCAACATCATCAGGATTATTAGATTCCACTGTCAGAGGGTGATTGTGTGCCCTGGATTTGTGCTTTTCAAATTGGAGCTTAGATTGTTTTTGTTCAACTTTGCTCACAATGGAGGGCGCCTGGCCTGGAAGAGCTAGAAGCAACACAGGACCTAGGGCTGCCACAATAAATAAGTATAAGGATTTAAATGAGGACGGGTCAACGGGCCTTTATATATAGTGTCTGTGGAGAGTCTTAAATACAGAACAACAGGGCAGATGACAAAGCCCAGGAATTGTAACTTTGATCAGAAGACAGTTCAAAGTTTGCCCAGTGTGTGATAAGCATATAGTTCCATGGGGAACAGTACATACGTGATGCAAATGAGAGCAGCAGTGGTGAAGTTTAAATGTTTACAGAAATTCAGGTAGTCCCCAAATGCTATCTCAGAGGGAAAGCAATTTGTCATCCAAGGGGCCCAGTGTTGAGTGACCCCACCATAAACAATGAGGGAGTGGTTGGGAAGCTGGCACGTCCCAGGTGTAGCAGGTCAGCTACGTGACAGTGGAGGACAGCCCTGATAGGCCCCAGTCCCACTAAGGAGAGCAGTGCAACATGACATGCTCCCTGAAGGCAGCTAGAGGGGGCTAGAGGGGTAAGCAGTCCGCTAACCTTTGAGACCACGGACTCCCCGGAGCTCACAACAGCAAACAAGAGGCCGGCCACTGACCACAGTGTAAGGACCCAATGGGCCCTGGCTCCAGGTCCGAACAGGTGACCCAGGTGGGTCTCTGATGGCCACAGCAATCTACTACAAGTGAGGCGTGGGGCCACAAGGCACCCGATCGGCCAGCCACACAATTCAAAGGGGGGTGGCCCTGACAGGCCCTGGTTCTGTCTGGTATGGCAGTATCATGTGCACCGCAGAGCCATAGCCTGGCCCCAGCAGGAGATGGCAACAGATGCCAGGCTGGTAGCCAGACCACCCAGGCTGCTGACAAGACCCCACAAGCTGGAGGGAGATGGTTGCTCGACAGTGGTGTAGTGCCCTAACAAGCCCTGGTCCTCAGTTACTGGGATCCTGTATCTGGCTGCAGCAAACAGGTGGCTGAATGTGGCCCCAAGAAGGAGACCACCATGGGCAGCACAGCGGTTGGAGGAGGCTACATGAGCAATGGGCACCATAGACCCGGAGCTGACATGATGTAGGTGAATTGAGCCCAGTCACAGGCAGGGGTAGGCGGCAACACGAGGAGATGCCGCGGCCACCTCAAACATGGTAAGTCACTGTCCAGGCTCAGTCAAAGGGGCCCCCCACACATGCTGGCCAAGTCCATGCCACCCAATAGCCAGGATACAAAGGTGAAGAGCGATTTGTGGTGTGTGGAAGGCAGAAATGCTCAGGGCTGCCGGAGCTCAACAATTAGGCAGCCATCTTTTTCGCCAGCTCTCTGGTGCCCCCGCCTAGTCAGGATCCGAAACCCAATGAGCTATGAGGTAGGAAATAGAAAGTTCATGGTTTTTAATACTGGGATTCATTTTACTCTAGATACAATGCTGATGGATATTTTCTGTTTGTGTTGCATAAAACTGAGTTGTTGATTATACAGAAGTCATTGAAATCCGTCACTTGGGCTCTATAGAGGCATTTATCTGATCTATGTTAGATCTCATGATACAATCCGACTATAATAAATTAGATAACTTGGACAGGAACTAGGTGAGAAATGATTATTCTATCTTGATCAAAGATAATTTCTCAGAAAGTGAATTTGGTTGTATGTATTAGAAATAGGAAATATTGTAAATTGAGGTCAAACAATGTGCTACCTATTGATAATATATAGGAAATACAATTCTATTTTTTTTTATATTGTTACATGAAGAACAAAATACATACTAATACAGGACATTATGAATTCTAGGACTCCTCCCCTGATACATACAATGTTTATTTAGTTGAATTATGTCAGTACACTGTATAAATGGCAACAAAGAATAAAATTGATGGAGGCTGCTGGTTCATAACTCATGATGATTTAATAACTCATGATGGTGATTGATACTATATATTATTGAATATGAAAATATCCTTGTTAACAGATGATTGCTTAATAAAGTTTGTAGGCAACATCATTTTAATGCGTATATAAATATATGTTTTTATTACAGCCCTGAAGAAATGGCTTATCACTGTGAAACACCTGTTGGCTGTGACTGTAGATGTTATAGAGAACTTTATGACTTAGCAGGCTTGGGTGATCATTTTATCAAAAATAGACTGTATAGCTTGCAAGTTGAGTGACAATTGATGAAGTTCTTATTGTTCAACATGGAAACATTGTAATATAGATGTCTATAAGATCAACTGTGTATAGTTTTATATCGAGTCTGTGATAAATGTTGGATGCAATTTAAAAGAGATATTTTTTCACTTTTTCAAATGAAAGTACAAAAAAATGCATTTGGCTTGCCATTATTTTTTGTATAAGATTGACAGCCAAAGAGTATGAGAATGAGGACAAACCTAAACAGTTGAGAAAAGTAGTAGTTACAGTAAAGCAAATGAATGTACATGATGGCAAAATGAAACATTAAAAATGTGGGAATGTTGAGTACACTGTGAATAGCTCAAATTATTTTGCACAAAACACATATTGTGACATTTGTGATAGATGTGGACACTATGATTCTGTTTGAACCTCAATTATTTCAATTACCAAAAATCAGGACACTCACCAACTTCATTTTATCAAATTCTTTTACATTCTTTTTTATTTCTGAAATATCATCTTTTTATGAACATATAATTAGCCCATCGTTATTTATGAGACATTGAATATTATTATTATATATCACCTAGTTCATTCTATATTCCCAAACATCTTTTGGGATTATTCTATCCCATCCTCAAGGGAGTTTCATTTGCTGAAAAATATTTTTGCCAAAGTTTGTTCGCACATCTTACCCAGCTTGTGGGCACCTTCCCATCCAGGAGAGTGCATACTGCGTGATATTTAACACATCATAAATAATGATGGACTAATCTTATGTGCATATTTAAGAGGACAATAATTGGGAAATAATAAATGATAATAAGTAAAGTTTTCCTAAAATGAAGTTCGCCATCATCCTGATTTTCGATGATGCCAAGATCCACTCACCTGAATTCAAGGTTTATGTGGGAGCAAAGAGAGTTCTCCCATTCCCTTTGAAACCAACCCTTAACACTTGAGCACTAAAGGGTGTTGGTGGCTGATTCCCAGGGGAAGGAGGTTTGGGGGTAGGTTAACAACTGGTGATGGAGTCTCTTGTCTTCTTCTCTAGGTTCTAGTACGTGCTGTTTGTTTCCTAGCTGAGTTTCTGGGATTCTGCAAGTGTCTATAAAGATTTCACCAAAGATCAGACTCTAAATGGGAACATTAGATAACACAACACGAGATCACACTTTTATTTACATCTCCATTGCCCTCTTTTCCCTTGCGGAATGAAATGAAAATAATTTATGGAGCACACTATACCTGAAGGTGTCAAAGCGCTAAGGGATGGCAGTCTACAGCAGTCTAGAATCGTCCAGAAGATGACTACGGGGTCTAAGAGGAGAAAAGACATGTTTTCAGATGTTTTTTCAAAACAGCAAGTGAGTCGATTTCAGAAATGTAAGCATTCAGAGTATTCCACAGTTTGGCAATGGCCAGCGAAAGGGAACAGCCTCCCCATCGGACCTTCTTACAGAAAGAGGATCTGAGAAGTCTGCTAGGAGTGCAGCAAGGAAAGAGTGAATTCGTTGGCTTGTGTCTTTCTGATGCAGGGCTAAGAAGACCATGCAGAGAGCCTTGAAGGTAATCCTCTTTCTGACTGTAAGCCAGTAAAGGGGACGAATCCCATCTCTGACCTAGAGGAGTCGGGTGGTATTAAGGATAAGGTGGGCAGCCGCATTCTGAGCTACTTGAAGTTTATTGAGGCAGAAAGCATTGATGTTGAGGCACAATGAGTTGCAATAGTCCAATCGTGATGACTGATTGGTGTAATTCCAAAGGAATATAAGGGAAGATCTTTCTCAGGATCCTAATAATGAGGACACAGGTGCTAGTGGTGTGGCTGACCTGAGTATCAAACCTCAAGGTATCATCAAAGATGACACCCAGGTTTTGGCTGACTTACCCAGAGTGGGAAGGGGTCCACAGTCCTCCAGCCACCAGATTTTGAACAAGATGGACTCCTGAGTGCCAAACACCAATACCTCAGTTTTGTCTGCATTCAGTTTTAAGGCATTTTTTCATTCACCTCTGATGCTGGGCATACATTGACTGAACTTCTCAGCCACAGATTCCTTTTTGTTAGAGATGGACACGATGATTGGAGTGTTATCTCCATACAATAGCACATGTAACCCAAAAGAGGGCACTAATTCAGCTAGTGATGCAAGATACACAAGCAAGTGATGCAAGATACACATTAAAAAGGGTCGGGTTTAAGGACTAGCCTTGGGGCACTCCAGAAGAAAGGCTAAAGGCTTCCACCTTGAAACCCCTGCAGCTGACAATTTGTACTATATTGGCTCAAAAAAGAGATGTGAAGCTTCAGGGCGGTCCCACAGACACCGACTTATTGCAGACGTTGGACCATCCGTACAGGCGAGATGGTGTCAAATGCTGCACACAAAACAAGCATTATCAGGTTGGCCACCCCAACCTGGTCAATGTGGCGATGGATACTGTCTGCAGTCACAATGAGGGCAGACTGTACTGTGGCCAGTCCTGAAACCATTTTGAGAAGTGTCAAGGATGTCATGAGTATCAATAAATTTAACAAATTCCAGGTTAATAAAGTATCTTGGCAGGGGCTTATGGGGCAGATCTTCGAGGTCCGCATTTGGTTTTTTGAGTAATGGAGTAATGATCGTTTCCTTCCAGGGGATAGGGAAGATTCCTGATAGCAACATGAGAGTGAACACATTCTGCAAAAAGTTGGCGATTGGGTCTGGGGCCAGTTGTAGTGTTTTAGTTAGACAAGTGCCACTCTGTCACAAAAGTCTGGAGATGACTTCAGAGAGCCCTGGGATGGGAGAGTGGACAGTTCTTTCAGTACTTAGAAAAGCAGCTTAGAGGAATTGTTGGCAGACCTTATTTTCTCTGTGAAGAAAGATGATTTGTTCAATTTCATGTCTTGTTTGTAGAGCAGTAAGAGGGCCTTATGCTTCTCTTTTTTCTCTGGGCCTGGATTAGACTTTCATTTCCGCTCTTGTCTGTGGAATTCCTGTCTTAGGTCCTTAAGTTCCTCAGGGAACCAGGGTGCAGATGGTTTACATCTGGTGACCCTTTTAACCTTGAGGGGGGCTATAGCATCCAGAGCAGCGCTGCCCCAGGCTTTGAAGCCTTCTGCAGAATAGATGAAGGAGTAGTCAAGTCCGGCTCTTGAGAGGTTGAGCACCTGTTCCAGGTTTTCAGATGTAATCTTACTCAGATTTCTACATGTTATAGGTTTAGAGATGCCCATGGCTGCTCCAGGTGTAGGGTGTGGAAGATGGACTGTAAGTGTGATTGCCTGATGGTCTACCCAGCTGAAGATGTGAACATAATCAATAGCCAAATCATTATGGTTGGTAAATATATCATCGCAGAATGGTTGGGGAAAATTACCCGCTGAGAGAAACCATAATTGGAAATTAGTTCGAGAAGGGAAACTGTGTCTTTACATAGAGAGTTATTAAGATGAAAGTTGAAATCCCCAAAAATGATAAAAAGATTGTGCACCAGAAATGGCTCCAAGGCCTGGCATCAGACCTGTTGTAACATTGAACTTTTTGGCCACAACTCACCATAAGCATTCAATGATGGATAACTGTCTTTCTTCTATTACATCATAGAGTAATTCGTCTATAGTTAGTAGGTTTTACATTTCTCAAGTCTATTGTCTTTCTTTTACTTGCAATATTTTCGGTGAAATAAATATAGTAGAGAAATGTCTTTTATCTTTCAGGAAGTAAGGTTCAGTGTGCACTGACCTTGAGCTAGCTATATCTTTACTTTGGACAAAATGCACAGTGGTTCTTGTTGACTAAACTTTGTTCCTTTTTGTTTGTTTTGAGGGACCAACATTGGATTCTCTGTGGAGACGATTACTGGAGACTCCGCTGGAGATCAGCCACTCACCAGGAGAAGACAACAAGGACTGGGAGCAGGTAAGTTTACTGGGGGGCAGTGGCGAGATCCTTCTTGTCAGGAAACTCTCAAAGCCAAGCAAGGCTCAGCAATTGGGCACAGTGTTGTAGACCACACCCTGTATGTCTGTCAAACCTCACAGGAACTTGAAATGTCGGCATGAACCTTGGACATGTCCGGTGGATTACCTGTACCGGCCATCGGAGGGATATGCATTCCCATCCATCAGATAGAACAGTTTGCCTTTACATCTTCTAGAGTCCCAGATCTTGTTTACTTTGATTTCAAGATGGTTGTTCCCAAAGAGAGGTGGCAGAGCAGGGTATGGTCGAGATGATAAAGCATAGGGTTTTAGTAGGTAGACATTAAACACAGGGTGTATTTGAAAGTCCTCTAGCTAATTCAGTTTGATGGTGACTAAACTGATGAGTTTCATGAGTGTTTGTGGTCTGATGCTGCAAGGTTGTGAATTTCTGCGGTCTTCCAAATGTAAGTTTTCTGTAGCCAGCCAACCTTTATCGCCTACAGAATATTGAAGCTCAGGACGTTGGTGATGATCAGCTTTTTTCTTCTTGTCCTGCTTATAGAGGTGTTCTTTGTCAGCTGACCAGATGCTGGTTAGATGCTCTAGATGATTGTGCATAACTGCAACATGATCTAAGTTTGTATGGAATTCTAGAGCGAAGGCCTTACGATTGTATCCAAAGTTACAATAGGCAGGAGATATTTTCATGGGTATTGTCAATGTAGGCAAATTTAACCACAGACATATCCTGAACTCAATTGCTAGTTGTAGTGCTCAATAGACATTGCAAATACTATTCCATAGATTGGCAGGTTTGTTCCGTTTGTCCATCTGTTTGTGAATGGTAGGCCGATGACAGACTGTTTTCGATTTGTAGAGATGTGCAAACCCCTTGTCAAATAACAGAGGGTAGACCATGCAGCCAAAATATTTCTTGAAGAACCTTGGATTAGGGGACTCTCAGGCTGTTGGGTTGGTGTGAGAGGGACGAGGCAGGGCTGTGCCCTGTCACCGTTAATATTCTCCTTGGTGATAGAGCGATTGGCGCAGGTGATATGGGCTGGGCATGAAAAGGACATTATACTGATGGGAGCAAACGGGAAAGCATCTCCTTGCATGCAGACGATATTCTGCTGACACTCAGACACTAACGAGTCACTTGGTGGGCTGTGGAGCATATGATCAGCGAAGTGGGGCACCACTCGGGCTTCTGTTTGAATGCGGATAAGTCTGTGCTATACCTTATCACTGCAGACTTTGGGTTGGAAGGGGTACTTCCAAAACATGGGAGTACATACAACTCCGGTCAAATATCTGGGAATATAGCCGAGTTCCAGTCTGCTGGATGTGTATGGCTGCAATGTTGGTGCACTCTTGATTGGTCTAGAGCATAGTGTGCACAAGTGCTTGATGTTCCCGATGTCACTGAAGCATAGCAATCAGTAAAATGATCATGGTGCTGAGAGTCCTGTACATTTTGCAACATACGCCGATGCGTATACTAGAGGCCTGCTTTTGTAAACTTGATGGACTGCTGAGGATGGACTGTTGAGGCTGCTGCACTGGGGTCTTGGGAAGGCTAGAATGAGTTTGGATGTACTGAAGCTTCCATGGGGTAGTGGGGAAATGCAGACGCCGAACTTCAGGGTGTTCTATTGGGTAGCCCAGCTCCAGCATGTGATTTCATGGTTTGAGAGGGATATTGTCAATGTAGATGATGATGACGATATCCAGGAATTGACAGGGTCATTTGTTTATGAAAAACTGGAACACCGCAGGATGTTACAGGGACTGAATGGCATATAGCAGTATTCACATAGCACACATTTCATCCGGAATGCAGTTTTTCACTCACCCCCTTCGGGACGAGAATCAAATTATATTTTCCATGGAAGTCCAGTTCGCTGTAAATGAAAGAACTTCGTACTTGATCCAAGAGGATGGGGATCAAAGGCAATATATACGTGTTCTAAATTGTTACATTATTGAAAACTTGTAATCAATACAGGCATGTAAGTGTATACACTTTGCTTTGGAACAAAAAACAGTGGGTAGGAGGCAGTTGAGGTAGAGTGTCAAATGATCCTATGTGAAAGAAGTTCATCAACACATTCCTTGAGATGTTGGGTTTCAGGTTTGGAAAGAGCATAGATTCTCCTGCAGGATAGGATAAAGTTAAAGCTTCTATGAGGCAGTAAGGTAGTAGTTTTTACCTTGTCACAGACGTCATTGAATTTTTGATACTGGCTAGGGATACAATCCTTAATTTGGCTCTGTGTTAAGGCACAGGTCAGTGGTCTGACTCAATCTGTGGCTTCCTAGTAGCAAAACTGTAAACAATGTTTTGAGTCTTAGGTTACGTTCCTATAGGCCCAGTCTTCCTTTAGGGCATCCAACTGTAACCATGGCACCCGTAGTATTGCGCCAATAATTGGAGTAAGAATTAGATCGAACCTCATTTGCTCCTAAAGGAAATTGTCACAAATTCAGAGTCAATGAGCCATTTACAGCTCTAATGGGTTTTGGTCTTTCTTTGCGTACAATTGAAACTCCAAATGTTTTTGCTAGGGAGATATCCAAGAAATTGCCTGTGACTCCAAACTTGAACTTCATTGAGAGTACCTTCTAAGTTGATTTGTAATGACCATGTTAATAATAATAGTAAACTATTTTGGGATTTATGTTACAGTTTTGGACAACTATTGAAAGATATCTTTGACCGCTTCCCTCTTTGAGTATTCTATTTTATTGCCCGACTGACAGATGCATCGGTAATGGCTAACGTCTTTGGGTGTTTTAGGTTTAACTGGGCATTCTCGAGCAAAATGGCCCCTCTTTCTACAATTTAGGCATTGGTTCAATTTCTGACTTTTTCTTCTCTTGACGAGAGAGAGGGGGTATGAATCCAAACAATTTGTATGGGCTCAACTCGTTCCAGATTTTTTATCTCTGAGGTTTCCGTCTTTTCTCCTCTGAAGACTACTACTCTATGGTCCCTTTTTATTTTTCCCCCTTCCTTTCTCCTAACCAATGCTCTAATTTAACACCCAAGTCAATGACGTCAGAGCGGTCCTCAGGTGGATCACTATTTGATAGAGGATGTCCTTCAAGTCATCATGAAGAGCCCTGTAGAGAACATCTCTATTACTCTGTCCACATAGTTTTGGAAACCAATGGGTTAAAATTGGAGATGTACAAAAGCATGCCCTTGTTTCCTTGTTTTAGATTAAGGAGCCCATTCCCACTTGCCTGCAAGAAGGTTTCTTTTGCTAACAATCTTCAAATCTTTTCCTTATAAACGAGATAATTGTACAAGATGGGTGTCGAAATTTTTGAATCAAGGAATTGACCAGGTCACAGCATTTCCTGCCAGATACAATATGACAAATGCTACTCTGGCAGTGTCGTCGGGAAAGGCATTAGGTCTACACAAACACTTAAAATGTCATTAGTTCATAAAAATACTGAATTTAGAGCTTATACAACTAAAGTGTTCTGAAACTGCTAAAGGTACGTGTGTAGGGGTTAGGACAGTCAAATTCACAGGAGCAGTACCAACACCAGTGGGAGTGTTCCGGGAAGAGCTTCTCCTTCTAGAATCTTCAATTTGGCAGGGCGCATTTTTTCTTTTTTATCTTAGGAATAGTTCCTGGGTCCTTAGCCCAGGGATCTGTTCTTGGTTTATGTCTTACTATCTTGGTTCTCCAAACTTAATTCTCTTGTGACATTGTGCCTGCACTGCAGCTAGAGCATGAGCCATGTCTTCCATAATTAGCTCGGGTTTTGATTAAGTAGGGCTTGGGCAATCTTTTGCAGTGCTTGAGGGTCCACAGGAAATTCTAGATCAATCTTTGCTCAGGCAGATTGCATTTTCATCGGCTCGTCTTTCTTCAAGATGCACTCACCTGAATTTGAGATTTCTGTAGGACTGAAGAGAGTTCTCCCAATCCGTTTGAAACCAACCCTCGATACTCAAGCCCTTCCCGGCTAATTCCCAGGGGAAACAGGGTTGGGGTAGGTTGACAAAAGGTGAAGGAGCTTCTCGTCTTCTTCTCTAGATTCTAGTGTGTGCTGTTACCTTCCTGGGTGGGTTTCTGTGATTGCGCTAATATTTATTGCCTTCACCAAAGATCAGCATCTTAATAGGAACATTAGATGACCCAACATGAGATCACACTTTTGTTCTCAACTCTACTGCCCTCTCCTCCCTTGTAACATTGCACTTTTCTGGACACAGCTCACCACAAGCATTAAATGAAGGATGCCTGTTTTTTGTCTATTACATCATAAAGTAATTAGTCTTTAGTTGGTAGGTTTTACGTTTCCCAAATCTAATGTCTATCTTTTCAGTGAAATAAATGCACTCGAGGAATGTACACTGACCTTGAGTTGTCTTTTCTCTATGGATGAAATGCACAGTGTTGCTCGTTGACAAAAGTTTGTTTCTTTTCATTGCTTTCCAGGGACCAAGACTGAATTTTCTGTTGGAGTGATCATTGAAGAGTCCACCGAAGAACAGCCCTCATGGAGGGAGTCCGTGAGGTCCTTCCTGTCAGGAGATTCATAAGGCCAAGCAAGGCTCAGGGATTTGGCGCGGTGTTTATAGACCTTTCCGAGAATGTCTGCTAAACCTCGTGGAAATTGATATCTCACATGATTTCAAAACCCGCTTTCTCAAAGGTTGTCTTATCTTTGGAAAGGGTGAGGATTGACAGGGAATTGGCCTTTTTTAGTTGGGAACATGATGATCAGGTCCAAGGCAGGTGTTACCAACTATTATGATTCTCTTAAAAACATGGACAGGGTCAGGGAGCCATGTCACAAGCAGAAGAAAAATTGCATTGTGAAGGGAAGGGCTAGGATGTCATATTACTGACAGGACTGAGAAGTAGGCCTGGGCGGAGTCGCACTTTGCGAAACTCCGCGGGGTGGTTAAAAAACTCTGCCATGGTAGCGTAGTACCACAGGTGTGCAGATTTTCCTGGCATGCCCATTTGCATTGTGTTTTCCAGTCAAACACAAAGCAGAGTACATCCTCACATTCCAAAATCGTGCGCAAACGACACCTTGCGGTTCGCATGGGCACGGCCATCTTGTTTCCTGCTCTGTTTATGGTGCTGGGCCTGTTTTTTAATCCCTTTTTAATCTTTGTAATCCTACGCCCTCCTAATTAATCTACCCCTCATTTGTGTTTATTGTTTTAGTGTGTATTTTTGTGTCTGTGTATTTTATGTTTTTTTTTCCGTGTTTTTCATGACTTATTGTATTTTTTCCCCCCTTCATTTCCATATTATTTCTTTCCTTCCTTCCCTCCTTCCTTTTCCTGTTTCTTGTCTTTACCCCACCCTCCGCCATGGCAGAGCATGGCGACCAGGGGAGCAGCGGCACCAGGCCTCCCTGAACAGCCAGCAGCAGCCACCTACCTTGTCGGCGGCACTGCTGCTGATGTGTGCAGTTCTGGGCTATCTTCAGCTCGGAGGAGGTGGTAGCACTAGTTTTTTGTGCAATGCCACCCCACACCTCCCGTCCATGCTGGCAGTAGGTGGCAGGCCCAGCAATAGATACCTCCTGTGGGAGCATCAGCTTCACTCGGAGAGGGGGCACTAGTGCGTGCAGTGCACCAGCCAAGTACAGCGCACCCTCCAGCAGCTGACACACTGCTGGGAAGATATTCTTGCCCGAGAGCATGACCTGCTAGACCTGCTTGGTGTTGAGTTCCCAGGGCATGGTGAGTATTATTAATTATTTGTTGTGTTTATGTTCTGCAATGCTAACATTTTTTCCCGAATAGCATGTTGCTCACACTCAGAGGGAAGTTACGTTTAGATTACATTAAGAATATTATTATTATGTGATCCAGTTTCAGCTAGGCAGGTGCTCAGCACTATTTAATCGTATTTATCATCGGCGCTCGCCCTGGCTGATTAATTAAGAATCATTTCAATAAATCTGCAACACACCTTGGTTTATTATTGTTTTTAAACTCATCATATTCCTCAGTTTCGGCGTGCATACACTGCATGTGCACTCCGCTCCTTTAGTGCACGAGTATTACAATTAAGAAGTTATGACACGTAGTTTACATGTCAAGGAGTTGCACAGCCCAATGCACATTTGTGAAAAATTAACCACGTACTCCGTATTAAACAAAAGTTCATCCAATTTATTTCAATATTCTGTTCATGTTTTGTCCGTCACGTCATAGAAAATGAAATTCCAATTTTCACGCATTTTAATCACTCTCGGATTGCCCATCCGGGCCTATCCACAGGCACGTAAGGAAACTCCATTGATCCATTAGATTGCTTCACCCAATGCATTTCGGTCTTTATCTCGACCTTCTTCAGGGGTATCTACAATTATTAAAAAATGCATATGTCAACCCCATATCATTTATGTGTAACTGTAATTAAACACCCAAACACATTATACCTACTTCCCCAAATCATAATCCAACATATTTCTAAACAAATAACCACTCCTTACCACCAACCCATTCCCTTACGTTCAACCTCAATATCCTCCACATATGGGGTTGACATATGCATTTTTTAATAATTGTAGATACCCCTGAAGAAGGTCGAGATAAAGACTGAAATGCATTGGGTGAAGCAATGTAATGGATCAATGGAGTTTCCTTACGTGCCTGTGGATAGGCCCGGATGGGCAATCCGAGAGTGATTAAAATGCGTAAAAATTGGAATTTCATTTTCTATGACATGACGGACAAAACATGAACAGAATATTGAAATAAATTGGATGAACTTTTGTTTAATACGGAGTACGTGGTTAATTTTTCACAAATGTGCATTGGGCTGTGCAACTCCTTGACATGTAAACTACGTGTCATAACTTCTTGATTAATTAAGAAGCCATTACATACTCGTCTGTCCCCCTGTCACCATAGTGAATCAGTGATATCAGTGAGTTAACGTTCTCTGTGACTTTCTTTGTGTAGCTCGTGCAGTTCCAAGCCATTTCACAATGATGTGCAGTATGCATTTATGCATTGCAAAAAAGGGAGACTGAGTTGGTCCGTCAAGGGGGTCGAGAAATGAGAATAGAACCAAAGATCCTTCACTGCAATGCATTAGTTCCACATATAATTTTTTTATGGAAATTTGAAATAGGCATTTTAGGATTAGTATGGCCAAATACAATGATAGTCGATAGTCTCGAAACTAGTATTATAGGCGATCTGTTTTAGATAAGTACAATGTGACTGCGTTTGAGTGTCATAATAATTTTGTGGAGATTAACTGAATGACTAATCTATTTTTTTTATCTTCCTCATTTCTTACATCAGCTCTAAAGGGCAAGAAGAGGGACATTGCAGAGGCGGATCCTGGATTAGCTGGTCAGGAGGCACTGACCACCAGCGCCGCTGCCGAGGACACTGCAAACCCCAGTAAGTCCTATTATTTATTATTATGATTTCCCTAATGTTGGTTTTTATGATTGTTGTGGGCTTACGGTAGAATCTTGGGGTTTTGGAATGTTGGTGCTGGGTTCCAGGACAGGAGTTGCTGCCTGGAGCTGGGTGTTGCTGGTGAGAAGTAAAGTTGCTCTGACACCCTTACCTGCCATCTTCCTTTCACGTGGCGACGACAACGAGATAGGAACTCATGCATTCAAGCACAATGGATTAGCTCTTTTTCCACTGCCCGCTATGCTACTTTAAAATGTTGCCTTGTTTATTTTTTTACACTGTCTCTTTTTTTCCAACTGCCCTATCCAATTTCAGTTTCATTCCTTTTATCCCTGTATCTTTTGTTTCCGTATTTCATGTTTTTTATATTGGTCGCTGACTTCTTCCGGTCTCTAGTTCACTTATCTTCTGCTTTATTGGTATTCGTTCCCTCTCCTCTCTATATTTTGTGGTACTGTAAGACTCAGAACAAATCTTTGGTACTATACTGTCTATCGTGAAGATTGCAGGCCCAACTAAGCTAGTATTATTATTAATATTCAACATGCATGTTTGTTGAGAAGGCTTTCTTTTTCTTGCTCATGCTCCGACAGTTAACGAGAGAGTGCCCATGGTCATGGACCACCCCCACAATGTTGTGCTTTGTAATTCATTTATACAGTATACCAGCAGTTTCCATTACAGTGTACCCCTGCCCCCCTGCTTTACCAACCACAACAGTGGTTGAGTTATGGCCTCTTCTATCTGCAACTCAGCAAAAGCTCACATAATGAGCATTGATGGCTTGAGGGAAATGGGAAAGAACGGAAGGTTAAAAGAAAGGATGGGTGAAAATGTATATGAGTGAAAAGGTGGGTAGGTGAAAAGGTGCAAGGGTGGCTAAAGGGAAGGGTGGGTGTAATGATTGTTGGAAGAAAAGGTGAATATTGAATGGATGGATAATAGATTGGAAATTTTGGTGAACAACTTCACTGGATGAGACAAAGTAAAGCTTTAATCTTGGTGGCTATGGGTGAATTAGAATGAAAGGATGGATTAATGTTTGGATTGCTTCGATGGATAAGGAAGGCAGCTCTTCTCATGGAGCGGGGCATCCTGCTCACCTACTTCGCTTACTTTGTTTTATGGTTATCAAAGCTATGGTTCGAAGAGGGGGCATTTTAAATTGTTGTTCTACTCCCTTGACTCACTATCTTTTTTAAGTGAGGCAGATGTATCCCACCCATTATAATTCATCACCCCCCTCCTCACCCATGGCATTTTGCCTCCCATGACCAAAGTGCAGTATGGTTCAATTTGTGACTGCAGTGTTGCCTGTAAAATGTGCGGCTGCTTCAGATAATGAGGCATTTACAGTTTTCAGTGCATTGCAAATTTTTACAACAACACACATCTTCCCAAGGCATCAAATATTACCCCATACACCAAAAAATGTGAAATACAAAAAACCCATATTTTTTATTAAATCCAATGCCACTGTAGCACTCAATATTATTCAAAAAAACAAATTTCACAGAAACAGTTGTTTCATGCACCAATGACTAGCACTGGCCTGGGCCTACTGAATGGCCCCTTGGCAGACTAGGCCACATAGTAAAATAAATAAATATTGCAAATTTAACAAACATGGAGAAAATCTACTGAACTGTGCAACATTGTTCCTTTACAAAAGAAGAAAAATTAAATGCAAAAATATAAGTAGGCCCCTACTGAAAAAATGCAGGCCACCCACCACAATAACAAAATAAAAAAACTCTAACGGCCCGTTGGAGAAGAAAATCCACTCGAAAAGCCTCTCAGCTGTTTCTTGAGCACAAAAGCTGCTCGAGCAGTGTGTTTGCGATCAGCACTACATTGGCGCTGTTGTGGCTGGAAGCTGAGCGAGCGCAAGGTCTCTCACGAGCTCCCTAGCAGCCTTAGATTATTGTGGAGCTCGCTCGTGAGCACCACAACTAAACTTCAGCGCGCAAACAGAAAAAAAATCCACTTCGCGCCCGGGAAGGCAGAATTCAGAAACTCCACTCTCCTTTGCAGAGAGTAGAGCGGAGTTTATCACCCAGGCCTACTGAGAAGTGGACGGAAGGGCCGGGGGGTCATCTTATCAGCATGACTGCAGCATTGGCTCTGAAGGGTCTAATAAAGAATGAGCGGAGTGCAAATGAGGCACACCATAACAGATAATAGAAATCATTAAAGTTGCAACAGAGTTCTTCTGTGGTCAACTATGTGAATCAGGGAATTTAATGGTAGGTGATAAGTTATTGAAGTAAATTATTTGAAAACTGTTCATGTGCATTGGAACTATTAGATGTGGACACTATGCTCATGTGGGCAAAGGTGGGAATATACATGCTTTAGTAAAGGCACTGAACAGATGAGAGGGTGTTGACTATAAAATAAGGGACATGTCAGTTCCTGGTAGGTATTGTGTCATATCTGGATCACACATGTAGGGGGAGGGAATCAGTCTAAAGGCAGGTTTGGAAAAATCTATATTCAAAGCATTTGCATCTGAGAGCAAAGATGAAGTGGTGAGCAGGCCGAATATTGAGTTTTAAATATCGAGTTGCACAAATATCGAGTCAAAAATATTGTGATTGAGAAATATCAACAGCAAGAATATTGTGTTCAAGAATATCGACTTACGGTAAGTATTATTGAATTTAAAAATATCGAAGTGTTTAATATCGTTTGCAAAAATATAGTTGTTAAGAAAAATCGATATTTTAATTAATGTTATGTATTTTAGTATATATTGTAAATGTTTGTGATGTATTTTCTTGTATAAGAATTGATTATATTTTTTAGTATATGTGTTACATTTTTAGTAGTTATTAATTTTTTATTTGAGATTTGCGTTTTTTAGTTCTGTAGCGGGTTGTGGGTTTATAGGGGCATAGGGTGGGAAGTAATTTAATTATATTAAATTAATGTTTCTTAATGTTTCTTTTTTTGTATAAGATTTGCTTATATTTTTTAATATATGCGTTACATTTTTAAAAGTTATTAATTTTTTTGAATTTGAATTTTGTGTTTTTTAGTTCCGTAGCGGGTTGTGGGTTTATAGGGGAATAGGGTGGGAAGTAATTTAATTATAATAAATAATGAATATTTTTTATTTATTAATATTTATTTAGTAGAGATGTTACAGTGTTAAATGTGTAAATGTATTTATTATTAATTAGTTAATAATTGGTTGTTAATTAATATTAATTAATTAATTGGTAATTAATTATGGTAATTGTGCAATTAGTTTTAGGTGTGTGTTTTTGTGTTTATAGGTGTAAAGGGTGGGAAGTAACTTTTTGTATTGATTAATTAATAATTTGTGGTTTATTAAAATTAAATATTAATTGGTAATTAATTATGGTAATTGTGTAAATAATTTTAGGTGTGTGTTTTGGGGTTTATGGGGTAAAGGGTGACAAGTAATTTGAGCTTAATTAATTAATATATAGTTGTTAATTAATGTTAATTATTTGATATTTATTTTGGGCAATTGTTAATGTTTTGTGTGTTGTTTTTATTTTTATAGGGTTAAAGGGTGGGTATTAAATAGATTTTACATACTTAATAATTAGTTGTTTATTATTAATAGTTTTTAATTTTAAAATAAGTTTTAATTGTGTAATGTATTATTTTACTGTTTAATTTAGGTGTGTGTTGTGGAGATTATAGGGTTAAAGTGTGGGTAGTGAATTAATTTGTATACTTTTTTATTACTAATATGTTTTTAATTGATAATTAATTATGTTAATTATGGAAGTATATATTTTTTAAACTTTAGAAGTGTTTTGTTGTTTGTGTGGTGTTATAGGGTAGGAAATAAAATAAATACATTAATGTAATGAATAATGTTTATCAAAATTTTCTAGTTTAAAATATTTTTGAGGAAATGTATTCATTATTTTATTTTACATAATATTTGTAGGGATTTGGTATATGTAATTAATATTATAATATGTTTTTTATAGATGAAATACACTGTTTTTTAAATTTGCAACATATTTATAAATGTATTCATTTATTAATTTTTATAATATTATTTTTTTGATTTTTACATGTTTATTTAGTTTTTATTTTTGAACTTCTTGGAGTGTGAATATTAAATTTACCCCTGTGGTATCCAACACTTTCCCTACTGTTGCACACTCTGGAGTGGGAATAGTAATTTGTACTTCTACGCTATCCAACACTTTCCCTACTGTTGCACTTACTGGAGTGAGAATATTAATTTTTACCCCTCCGCTATCCAATACTTTCCCTACTGTTGCACTCACTGGAGTGGGAATAGTAATTTTTACCCCTCCGCTATCCAACACTTTCCCTACTGTTGCACTCACTGGAGTGGGAATAGTAATTTTTACCTCTCCACTATCCAACACTTTCCCTACTGTTGCACTCACTGAAGTGGGAATAGTAATTTTTACCCTTTCGCTATCCAACACTTTCACTACTGATGAAGTCATGTCTTTCCTGACCTACTGGAGCATTACTTTAAAATTGTCAGTGATTTTGTCAATATGATTTATTCCTTGAACATGATAATGAAAAAAGTAGAAAGGTTTAACTAGACAGGCCAGTGCCTTTTGCCATTTGCCATTATCTTATGGGATATGCTTTATTTCATGTTGCCACTTTAATCCCTTGCAATACATGGCATTCACTCACTGCTTGGAGAGTTGGCAGTCATCAAGCTCCTCTTACAGAACCTTCATGTGAGATTAGTTGTACCTGAGAGCTTTCGGTCCAATGAGTCACTGGAGAACAGTGGTCACTTTAACTGCATTCAAAATGATGCTAAAAGCAGGACTGTCTCAATGTATTTTGGAGCCATGAGCAAAATAAATGTTTTCTCCCCCTTTTCTATTTTTGAGATATTTTGTGTGATGCTACTCTCAATCTCACACCTTTCACTATGACCCTCATTCACTTGACCTACTGAAGGGTAAAGGAGCTAATTATGCCACCTACTTAGTAACATTTTTACTTCTTAAATTGATCCTTTTCCACCAGGATGCAAACTCTAGTATCCGATCCTCTTGTTCTCAATAAATGCCTTTGAGCTGAATGGTCCATTACCTTCTCAACTGATTTCTTAGACCAATAATTACTACACAAGGTGCTCCACATCCGATTCAGGCACTGTGTGACCTAGCTTTACCAAGAAAAACATGAATCTTCCCCTCCCTCCCCCATATTGCCCTCCCCTTGATCAGACAACAAGGCGGCAAGGGACCACTACACTTCTTATTTCTTTTGTCTGCCTTCACAGTCATCACGTGGGACCTATGGTCAGGTTCTGAAGATCCAGCAGGACTATGTAATCGAACTTAAGGTAAGTCATCTGTGGGTGCTGGGCACCCTAGTGTAAGTTCCAAATCATCTCAATTATACTCTCAGGTACTTCTGACAATTTGCTTGGCATGCTGTTGAGGGTAATGAGATTTAGCTCTCCTGTTTTTTATTTAAAGGGCTGTATGCTTTACTTTATGCCTATGTAAATGCGCTTTTTTTTTAGAAGTGGTCTTGACTATGTCCAGGATGCTATTCTCTTACTGGGAATCAACAAGGTGAGGACTTCAAGGTCTGCTGTGCAACCTGGAGAAGCAGAATGAGGCTTCTCAGGAGAAGGACTCTGGATCTATGGTTAAACAGCAATTCTTGTGCAAAAGTCCATTCATTGAATTGGAAAGAGATGAAAGCAGTATTTTATGTTCTTCCCCATTTTTTCTATCTTTTTCAGATAGAGTTAATCATAATGGGAACTGACATGTGGTAAAGGCTTATCTCAAAAAGCAGTTAGTGGCAAGTTCCCGTTCTCTGACTGCTCTAGTATACCAGAAAATCAGATTGTAAGAAATTGGATTACTGGTTGAGGGGGGTGAAACCCTACCCAAGCAGGAACCACAATCCTTGTCAGGGTGAAGTCATAAACAAACCCTAAATTAAATTGTGCTCAACCCTCTGGTAGCTTAGCACAGAGCAGTCGGGCTTAGCTCAGAGGTTATGTGTAAAGTATTTGTGCAAAACTTCAAACATTAACATAGTGAAAACACACACCACAGGATCTTGCACCACATTAGAACAATAGAGTAATTTCCAATGAATAAAACAAGACCAAAACAATACAAATCCCATCAGTAGAACTGAAGATAAGCAGTTTTAAATATTTCAATGAAAGTAGTGGATATCTGATTGCACCAGACCAGGACAAAGTCGCAAGTTCAGGCCGACCATGATGGAACGCAAGCCAGCTACATGGTCCGACTTAGGTCTGCTGAACGAGAGTACCTTAAACCCTGGTTGCAGAGCGTTGTGGAAGGTGCAAGAGAGAGGTGGCAACAACAGAGTGAAAAAGGTGGCAAAAGTAAGCAGAAAAAGGTGGCAACTGTAAGCAGAAAAAGGTGGCAACAATGCACACAAAAATGTGGCGAAGTAAGCAGAAAAAGGTGGGAAATTAAGCAGAAAAGGAAGGCAAAAGTAAGCAGAAATGGTGGCAAAAGTAAGCAGAAAAGGTGGCAAAAGTAAGCAGGAAAGTGGCAAAAAGAAAAAAAGGTGGGAAACGGGAAACAGGCACAAAGTTGTGAAGAGGAACGGAGGAGGAGAGAGGAGAGCAGCAGTTGCTGGTGCAATGAAGCTCTGGGTCTGAAAGGGCCTTGACTGGATGGAGGACCAGTCCAGGTAAATGGGGAGCCTGAGCACCTGCTATATCCTTGATTACCAGTTTCACGTGATATTTTGTTGCAAAATGTATTAAACTTACTTCTACATCAAAATTGGGAGTTGTATCATTTAGGAATTGAGTTACTATTTCTGCTGTGGTGCATTCTAACGTAATAAGTAGTGGTATTAAAAAGGTGTTGAGGAGGTAATGAATTCTTTACTGACCCATGCACAACCTTGATTCCTTTTTTACGCATTTGCTTAACAGCAAGTGTAGTGGGTCCCTTCCTTCCTTATTGCCTGAGAAGGATAGGGACAATGCGTCGGAGGAAGGTTAGGATTCAGGTTTTTAGTTGGTTAAGCTGATTCACGTGGTGCCTGCATGAGAGATGGAAAAGAAACAATTGATGGACGGAATGCTGGACAATGCAAATAGTCACCCCCAGTCACAAGGATCTGGGTTAAATCCATCATTCTTTTGCTGGGTCCAAACTGGAATGGCATGGTGAGCAAAAAGACGATGGATTTAGGTCCAGATCTCTGTACTGGGGTGAATGTATGACATTGTTCTGCATTGTGTCCATCAATTGTTCTTTTTGCATGAGAGATGGGACACTTCATGTAGTTAAGTATTTGCACAAGAAAAGGGTAATCGGAGTAATGATGATTGCTGATAAATAACTGATTCATGAAATAAGGCATGCTCTACATCAGTGGTACTTAACCTTTTGACTTTTGTGGACCCTCCCTTAATCATTACTGGAACCCGGGGACCCACACCGAATCATTATTGGAATCCTGGGACCCCCCAGTGAGTCATTACTGGAAGATGGAGACCCCAGCCTAACAATTTTTAATGAATTCAACCACAAAATAGTACACAAAAAATACAGCAATAAGCAATCATCGAACAAGAGCAAAATTGATAAATATTTCATTAAATTCACAAATATATATAAACATTTTTTTTTTTTTAATTTTAATGGGAATATTGGAGCTTTTCTAAAGCCGGTTGAGGCCACTCATCAGCCATACTGTATTCTGTTTGATGCATTACACTGCTCCCAAGAATCAGTCTGAGGATACTAACTTAATTTTTAGAATCAAATGTCAAATTCCTTTACATTGACAGAACGTTTTTAAATTTTCAATTCTGATTTTCAATTTATATACACTTTATGAATCTGTTAATATTATTTCATTTTCTAACCAGTCGTGGACCCCTGGAGTAGGCTTCGCAGATAACCAGGGGTCCCCGGGCCACATGTTAAGAACCACTGCTCTACATAATGACATTAACATGGACTTGTTCACTGGAATTAGGTGAAGGCTGATTGTCTCTGTGTTTCTCAAGGAAGACTGGTCTGTCAATGTGCGCTTTTATGTTATGGGTTGCGCTATACAGTATTATTTTCAGGTGACCAAATCTGGGAAGTGTAAACGCCGGGTATATTTTACTTTACTTTGCAAGTTGGAATTTTTATACCAAATAGTTTTAAAGTCCTTTCTGCCTAACGTGGAAATACCCGAGAAATACGGAACATGAAAGGGAATCCAGTTTTCCACCAATTTCTGCATCTTTTTCGGCATATTCGTCCAGTTTACCCCTCGCATATTTCGTCCGTTTGAGAGTAAAAATATCGAACATGTGGTGTTCCTGCCGATTCGGAATTATGAGTAAACTTCTAATGCTGCCAAAGTACCCTGCATTTCTAATTCCTGAATGGCTCTGCTTTCTGCCCAAGGCAAGCAAAGGGTGAGAGGAAGACCCAAAGTATGCTCGTCTCACTGGGAGATCCTTTGCCACAGTTAGACTTCTCAGAAGGCTCTTGTTATTTTGCTGATGGGGGTTTTCGGCTCCATAAAATACAGATGATAGATAAAAAGACATCGTAGCATTTCATTTATCCTCCCGATGGAGGTGTTTATAGAAATATCTTTGGGCGAGCAATCCTACCCCGCTACTGGGGTCATGGTAAGACTGACACAAGAAGAGATGAAACCATTCAGTTAAAGACACTAATTATTTAACTGACAGAAAACACCGGGCGATGTCTCGAAAATGTCTCAGGCTTGCTTACCTCATCTGTTAATAGCTGACAACGTACTCGGTGAAACATACACAGATGAAATCATTTGTAGTGGTATTAACAAAAACGTTTATGAGTAGTTTGGATTTGATCTGCTGCTGCTGCCGTCGCTAAACAAGCCAGTACTAAAACAAGCATTGCAATGCAATCGGTCTCGCCTTTGGGACCTTATATGTATTTAGCTATGCAGCACATTAGCCTGGGTGCTGAAACATCTACTGTTCTTTAACATGGAGGGAAAATAAGCAGCAAACTGCATGACACGCCAGGTATGGGAACACATGGAGAGAAATATTGCCTTTCAGCGGGAAATGGTATAGTCCAAAGCTCTGTTTTTAATATAAAATCAGGGCCTTCAGTGGTCATATCACTGAAAATACAACATTTGGAAAAAATATTATTGTCTACGGGTGCTCATGGAAGACAATTTCTATGGACTGGAATCTAGAGAATGCTAAAGTGATTCTGGTATTTTACTCACCTCTGCTGGTCGTTTTTCCATCAAGAAAGTTAAATAGAGGCAATGGCCAGAAAAATTAAAAAAAGAAAGTCCCTAAGCAGAAAGCAATTCTGGTACTTTACTGACCTCTGCTGGTCGTTTTCTATTAAGACAGTTAAATAGAGGCAGTTGAACAGAAAAAAAGTCCCTAAGCGGAAGCAGACAAGTCCTAGGGCTGATCTCCAGAGCCCACAAAGTACATACACATATAAGTATATACTAAAGTATATACAAGAGGTCTCGAATGCTCGACCTAAAAAACCAGTATTATCTTTAAGGCACTTGTTGCATTTCCCTTCAGTTTTTTTTAAGTGCGAAGGCTGTTGTCACCCATGTGTCGAGTTGCCGCATTGCCTGTGATGGCTGCAGGAGTGTTCAGTTTTAGACCCGTGGGTGATTGCTTCCATGGTTGGATCCAGTAAGGTGCTGGAGATGATATAAGGGTTATAAGCGGTGACGTGGTTAATAAAAACGAATCGCACCTAACTAAACTGGTGGTCTGCTATTGTTGCCGTGCGAGCCCCAGAGGCCCAAACATGAACGCAACATTTGAGGATGAGGATGGCAAAATGGAGCCCCTTGCCCGATACCATCTTTTTCTGCGGCAACGGTACCATCGTGAGCACCACCACAGTACCTTACCTGGGAGGTGACCACCTGGGCCGCTTGGTGAGAGCTGCTGGTGCCATCACATTACATTCTAACCCTGCCGCAGAGGAAGGTGTTGGGTGTGGAGGCCCACAGGGCAGCAGAGATGCAAATCATTGACTATGATAGGCTGACACTATGGCTGCCACATCTGCCATTTAACCTTTCATCATACAGGTTCCACCATCAACACAAGCTCGGATGAGGAAGCTATGGGTAGTACTTCCAAACATGTAGTTTGCCGCAATGGCGGTAGAAAGCAACCTGGAAATGCCCACTCCTACTCCACCTGGCAGGGGCTGTCCCGGAGCCTACCACAAGCTGGCCTGCAACACACATTCAACATGATCACCAAAGTACTCATTGAGCACTTTGCACCCATGGCAAATCCTGATTATGAAAGATTCTTGCTGCAGAAAGCCAGACAAGATGCCAAAGAATCCCCTGACTCCTTCTATGATCTACTTAAAGAGTTACCCAGCACCTGCATCCTCTAGGATGAGAATGAGGAAATCCGTGCCCAGATCATGCAAGGGTGCGGATCGGTGAAGCTGCGGGAGCAGATACTACAGGAGCCAGTGGCGTAACGAAACTTGAGGGGGCCCCCCTACAATGTACATGGAGGGGCCCCCTCCGGCCTCAATCAGGAGCTCTCCGGAAGGAATACTGTGCTGAGGGGGCCCCCTAGAGCTTGGGGGCCCCCCTGCACCGCGGGGGCCTGTGTTACGTCCCTGACAGGAGCCAGGAAAATCTCTGCAGGACATCATCAAGTTTGAGTGCTTCAAAGAATTGTCCAAAGCAAGCGCCATGCATATGCATTTGGCTCAAGGCAAACATATCAAAAGTGAACCTGTTCACCAAATCACAAAGACTACAAACCCTGTGAAGGAAAGTGAGAAAAGATGTTACACACAAATGGGAGTGTCCGACTACAGGCAAACAATGCTTGGCATTTGGAAAGCCCAACCTTTTTGCCAGGGTGTTTTGGTTGCTGGATCAGTTTCAAGATATATTCTGATGGATTGGGTGCCAAGAGCAGTTGTATATAGACCCTACTATACAGGCGACAGTATTAACGCACAGACGCTTGCACTGCAGGTTCATCTTAAAACATAATTAGATTGACTAACCTGCAATCCACTAGCCTAATGGGATTGATGCACGAAGATAACCCACCAGTGCTCAACAGTGCTCTGCAGAACGAGTGTGATCAACGATCACTCCAAGATTACGCTGAGGGGAAGAGGGGAAGTGGGATTGTGAGAAGACAAGAGAATGATGAGTTTGTAGTGTTCATTCGCAACAGTTCTATGTTGACTACAGAGTCTGACTTCTCTTCAATGTATTATGGAAGTAAATAGAAGTATTTACTGACAAATATGTTTGCCATGTATATTACCACAATTCGCTTGTGCCAATTTTCTTATATTTTCACATACCATAATTAAACTCTCTTGATATTATCAAAGTTATTTTGGAAGTTGCCAAGAACTTGTCAGTCTCTTCAGTCTTTGAACCAAAATTAGGAGATGTTTTTGTTATCAGTTTAGGCTTTAAGTCCAACTTTTCTCTGAGAACTCTTAATCTCTTACAAGCTCACATAATGCCTTTTCTTAGAATACAGTATGAGTTATTTAACTCGTACTGCCTTTAGACAATTGCATTCCCTTAATGTGCCCAGTCTCTTAGGGGCACATTACGATACCCGGCGTAAAAAAATCCGCCAGGCATGGAAGCGGCAAAAATCCGCCCGCACACACCGCCTGAACACCGACCATGCCATTATGAGTACACAAACTGAAAACCGCCATCGGCGGAAAAATCATACAAAATACCGCCCGCCATCGTCCGAGTCGGAGTCAAACCGCCCGCCACGGACGGAAACACGCACGACAACACAAAACCGCCCGCCCACACGGCCGACACACCGCACGTGAAATTACGATCGCACCGCCATGAGCGCGGAAAAACAACAAATATACCGCCCGCCAGCGCAAACAACGCCGATGAGAATCGACACGGCAGAAGCCATGGCGCCCACGTACCTGCACAGAAACCATCCGCACACAAAACCAATAGCACACAACATGGCCAACAAGTCCACACAGCAAGGCACGCACAAATACACAAGCACAGTACACATCCCGAAAACACCCCCGGACAAACAAAAAATACAAAGGCCAGAACCCCAGACACAACACACCTGAAAACAACAGACCATGAGGACACACCCACATAGGTGAGTACAAAAGCAGCACTCCCACAGACCACAACCCCTTGCTACATTGCAAACCAGAGAGGAGAGGAGAGGACACAGTGACACAGCAAGGACAGCAGCACACCACAGAAACGCACACATCACAACCACCACCACCACCACCAAACACCGGCACCACAAACCCCCTGCACATTACACAACACACACCGCACCAGCACCACAAACACCATGGCACCACAAAGGATGCCCAAGTTCACGCCCATGGAGCTGACGGTCATGGTCGACGAGATCATCAAGGTGTACCCACAAATCTATGGGAACATGGTCCAGCACACACCACTAGCCACCAGAAACAGAATGTGGACCCGGATCGTAGACCAGGTCAATGCAGTCGGGACCCTGCCCAGGAACAGAACCGAGATAAACAAACGTTGGAATGACGTAAAGAGCCTGGTCAAGAAGAAGGAGGGCAAAAACAGAGAGCTGGCTGCCGTCACTGGCGGAGGGAATCCCGCGCTCTTTAAGACCTTCAAAGCGTGGGAGGAGAAGGTGCGAGTCGTAATCCATCCGGAGATCCTCGCCGGATTAGCAGGGGAGTGGAGGCTGGTAAGTACAAACTAATGTATACCAGCACACCGCTATGTACACACATGCGCAACCACCATGCCACAGCTCCCAGGGACAAACACCCCCATGTCCAGCACACAATACACAACACATCACACGCACATGCAACAGACACTACCACACACAGGCCAAACCGAACAACTGTAAGATGCGTGGGGATATGTGTACACTAAGCCAGCCACGTAACCACCAACAGGTCCCCAAATATGCCAGAAGCGCCACAACGAGCACCCACCACACCCATGTGTCCGCCACAGCTGCACTAACCGACAAGTAACAGGTAAGTGGCAGGAACACGAAGTGCAGTGGGTCGGAGGGGGGACAGCTGAAGTACAACACCCACCAGGCCCCCACTCCCACAGCCCAGCAAGGAGGAGCATCCCCCACACCCACGTGTCAGCCACCGCAGTGCACAACGACAGCCGAAAGGCAGACATCACGGTCCACAGCAATCGGTGTCAGTGGGTGTACAGCCACCCCCACGACCCACTACACCCCCACCCCCACAGACCTGCAACATGGAGCACCCCCGCTAAGAGCCATGTGGCATCCAGTACAGTGCACGCACGAACAACTTGCAGGTGGGAAACTGGACAGGGCTGGATTACTGGAGGCATGAGGACCATAACACCACCAACACATGGGACATGTCACGTAGCACACGAACACGCAGCACCGCCCACCGTCACGAACAAGTGAACAATGTGCACACGGACATGAACAGCAGACTCACACCCCACATGACCCATCACAGACATAGCAACACCCAAGGAGCCACGTCTGCATGCACAAGCCACACTGAATATAGTCCCACACGGCAGCCACTGTGCAACTCATCACACACAACCGAAACACCATTGAAGTCCTGTCCATGTAGCCCCTACTGCCTGTCAACCACACCCCCACAACTACGCCTATGTAAGACAAACAACACTAGACGCAACAGAGCGGAACAACAGAAATGCACACGAACACCACTGAACCCATCAAACACACAGACACACCATGCACATACAACATACCATCCATCCCATCCGTCAGCCCCAGTCTCATGAAAGGCATGTCATCCGCACAGCTGCCACACATACAGCAGTCACGCTAAGACACATGCCCATGCCCAACCATGTGCCAGAAGTCAATTAAGCGCACAACACACTGTGAGCAACAACACACAACATGGGCCACACCCCCCGAGCACTGCAGTGATGCACATGGCACAGGGCAGCACGCACACCAAGGAGATGGGACAACTGCAATACGTTGGCTGGCACACAACTATCACTCACTCATAACGATGCGTCCAATGCCATGTCCAGTAACCACAACAGACAGCAAATATGCAGGGCATGTCAGGCATGCACACACCTCAGACCATGCACTGTCATGCTGCCACAACACATGTCACGTTCGGCACCCATGGCTCACAGCATGTACCCCAAAAGCATATACCCTCCCAAATGCGAATCTGGGGCATGGCCCCCATGTTGCCATATGCGTTCCTAAGCGTTCCATTTGAACTCCAAAAGCAAAGTACAAACCAGACCCAGGATGGGCCAGGAGCCCGCATACACCAGAGTCACAATGAGTAGGGGCAAAGCAACACACCCATCGGCATGGCCAATCCGTCCCATGCCACATGTGCACAGCACACAGTCCCATTGCCTAGCACACACACCTACAGATGCCACAGCCACACACTCGCCTCCGGGAAACCCATGTACGAGATTGCACGAACTGCCAATGTCAGACGACTAATACATACTTCGCCAGGTGCAACACAATAACAAATCTCATTCTCTCCACAGGTGACGAACTGCTGGACGCTGGGGATGGAGACAGCAGCCAGCACAGCCAGCCTACAAGCCCCCAACGAGGACACACGGATCTGGAGGATCTGTCCACCTCTTCGGACACGGACCACCAAGCTGGCCCATCTGGCGTGGCAGGGCCCAGCCGCTCCCCAGGACCCCTCCTACCCACCAACCCATCATCCAGGGATGCTGAACAGTCCCAGTCCCCTGCTGCCACTGTCGTTGCGGCCACACCCACGGTCATTGCGGCCACTACCACTGCCGCAACCGCCACCATCGCCGCACCGACCACCACCGCCTCCACCACCACCACGTCTTCGCTGGCACCAGCCCCAGCGCAGGTGGTGGCCCGGCCGACTGGATCCACCCTGGGAGCCACAGCGAGGACCGTGGTGAGCAATGTGGCTAGTGGGCAGGCCGGTGGCAGCAGGACTGGTAGGAGGAGCAGGGTCAGGGAAACGCCAGCCTCCCCTGGGAGCCATGCCCTGCCTCAAATGGCCAGAGTCCTTGGGGCCTATGAAGAGGCCCAAGGACAATGGGCCAGGTCTGCTACTGACACGCGGGAGGTGCTGGGGGTGCTGAGGTCCATGGACGCCCATATGGGCCAATTCGTGTCCCGTATGGACCAACTCGTGGACCTCATGGGCCAGCTGGTGGTGGCGGTGGGGTCACAGGCAAGGCCAGCAACACCACCTCCGCCACCACCTGCTAGGGCGCAGGCTCGGGCAGCAGTGTCCACTTCCCCTGCGTCCACAGCCAGTGAGCACACCTCACCCACCACCAGCAGGTCGCCACCACACACCCCCTCCCAAACGTGGAAGGGGCCGTCCGAAGAGGAAACAGATCTCCCGGGAGGACTTCGCACGCTCCAGTCGCAAGTGAGGCAGCCAGCCAGCCTTCCGCCAGCCTTCCTTGACCAGCCACTGCATTGACTTGCTCTACGATCCCACTCCACACAGCCATCTGGATGGCATGTGTGTGTTGGACTATGGACATAGAACCAGTGGGTACACCCTGATCATCACGCAGCCATGACCGACAGCTCATTGTCACTGCACGCACCACTTTTGTCATCACCTTACACACAATCACATGTCACAGTTTGTAATAAATGCACCTTTTTCACTAACTGCTGTTTGTGCCCTGTGTCTTTATTGTACGGAATACAACGGCCACCTTGGGCGGAAAGGCACCTGATGCGTGGCATGGAAATGGAATCCGGAGGGCCTGTAGGGACCTAGGGGTGGGAGACAGAACAGGAGCACATTCAATGAGTGTGTCACACACCCATCACACAGTACATGTCAACAACTACAAGCAATGTACACACATCGCACAGAGCAATAGGGCACAATGCCACAGTCACCAACAGTGGCATACTACCCTGGCCATGGAGTGTTGACACACTGCACGCAGTGAACATACGGCCACCCTGACACAGCACACACACACCTGCATAGATACAGACACATCATCCGTCGTACATGGACACTCACCGTCAAGTGAAGTAGCGGGCGATGAGCTGCTGGCGCACATTCCCAGCTTCCTCCTCTCCGCTGTCCACCTCACTCGAGCTGTCCTGGTCTGCGGGCTGGGGCCCTGGTTGATCTCCGTCATCCACAATGAGGGGGATCTGCTTCCGAATGGCCAGATTGTGCAGCATGCAGCACGCCACCACTATCTGGCACACCTTCTGTGGGGAGTACGCCAGTGCACCCCGGTGCGGTCCAGGCACCTGAACCTGGACTTGAGGAGGCCAAAGGTACGGCTCGACCACACGTCTGGTCCTCCCATGTGCCTCATTGTATCGATCGTCTGCTGGGGTGCGAGGATTCCTCAATGGACTGAGCAGCCATGCCCCATTCGGATACGCAGAGTCACCTGGGTGTGAGGGACACAGAGAACCGTTGCTATTCCAACTGGACAGGGGACAGCATCGCACAACCAGCACGCTACACCACTCCACATACTCACCGACAATACAGCCACGATCCTGTTGCAGATTGGCCATCAGTCGTGGCAAGATGCTGTTGCGCATTATGTGTGCGTCATGGGCCGAGCCTGGAAACTTTGCACACACGTGGGTGATCACCATGTCCGCAAGGCACACCACTTGCACATTCAGGGAGTGCGTGTGCTTCCTGTTGCGGTACAGGTGCTCAGTGGCCTGTGGTGGAACAAGGCCAACATGAGTGCAGTCAATGGCTCCCACGACGTGTGGGATTCTGCCAAGGGCATAGAATGCACCCTTCACTGCCGCCAATTCACGAGCCCTGGGGAAGCGGATGTACCTGTTCCGGTACAGCATCATGGCTGCCAGTACATCCCTCAGCACCTTGCTGAACATGGGCTGGGACATCCCTCCTCCAATGCCCACTGTGTGCTGGAATGACCCAGTGGCGAAGAAATGCATGGCGGCCATCACCTTAGCCGTGGGGGTGACAGCAGTCGGATACACCCTGCGGGGACGGAGATGGGGCTCTAACATGGCACACAGTCGATGCAGAGTTGGCCTGTCCAGCCGAAACTTCCTGATTACCTCTGTCTCGTCCATGTCCGCCAGCAATTGGTATGGGCGGTCAATGTTCGGTCTCCGCCTGGGTTAAATGGCAGAGGACACATGTCAAAGCAACACGGCACATAGCAATTTCGCATACACATCACTGACATGACTGAGCAAGCACATGGGCCACAGCCCAGCTGTCAAGCTGGGACGGCACGGCCACAATACACTTACACAGGTCTCCCAACAATGGCAATGGCAAGTGAGACATACCACTGCCATGTGCATGCACATGGGGATCTAGGCCCCAATGACTTGCGGGCGTGCTGATGGGGACTGACTGCATATTCGTCAAGCGGCAACGCCACGGCAACATGAGTGTCTGCTGAGCATGGAACTGCTTCCGAGGCTGGATGAGTATGGCACACGACGACGACGATGTGGGCACGGGCTGAGCGGCCAATACAAGTGGGACCTGTGGCACGAGGGGATATGAGACAGTAGTAGGTGTCAGCACTGCACCCTATGTACAGCACTGTACGGATCACAGCTCCCGAAACATTGACTGGTGTCCACATTGACAGCCCCATGCCAAGACGGCTGTGTGCTTGCAGTCACACGTCACAGGTGAGAGGTTACATTGCACGTGCCAGGTGGCAGTCGTACATAGTGGGAGCTGGCATGTGTGTGCATGTGTCTCCTGTTCAGGATCCACCAGATGGGCGCTGACTCTGTACTGACCATTGGACACAGCATGTTCCGTGGAAGGCTTGTGTGTGTGGGATGGTGGCACTGGATGTGCCTCCGTTGGGTGGGGGGCCATGCACAGGGCGGGTACGTCGATGATTGCGCATTGTTGGTCACGGTGGGTGCACCAGCTAAGATGTGTTGCCCTGTGTTCAATTCCTATGTCCGCATGATGATGGACTGTGGATGTGGGCAGACTACACATTGGTCGATGTGCTGTCCATATGCATGTGCCTTCACACCAGGCACAGCTGCCCCTGCACATGTGACCCCTGCTGGACTCGCTGCTGGGTCTGTGGAGCTGATGCACCTTCTGCGCGTGGGGCGGACAGCTCTCCTCACTTCCCTCATTGCGCATGTCATGTCTTTGCCGCAGGTGACATGGATCATGGAGGAGCCCACATGTACGCGTGGGTAGGCTACACATGATTGTTCACTGGTCGCCACCCCCAGTCAGTGTTTCGAATGGGAAGGTTGTCGTGCTGGTGGTATGTTCGATGTGGCGGATGGGCGGGCCTAGGTGCGGGCTTACATTCCGGACATGGGGGGTAGTTGGATTGGCGACTAGTTGCAGTACACACGGGACACGTCTCTTCCTTTCCACATCTGGGTCATCCCTTGTACTAACTGACAGTGATACAGTCATCTTCGCCCCAGCCCTCATGTCCTCCCCTCGCCCCCCAATATGCATGCTCACCTGCGAGGCTAGCGCTTGCACAGGCAGCCCCAAGCTCGCACCAGAGAGGGCAAGGAGTGCATGTGTGGGTCCAGTTGCACGAGTGGGCTGTCTCAGGGTATGATGTGTGGCGGGACGCCGTCCACCTGCGTGGTGCCCCAAATGGAGACCCGGCCTGCATGGACTATGCATCACAGTCTTCGCCTTCCGGATCCGCCACCTGCGACACCCAGTGACTGTGGCTGCCCTTGCGGCCATGCCGCGTCCGTCTGTGGCTGATGGCCCACACATTCACTCTTTGGCCTCTCTGGGGAGGGCTCAGGGGTGGTGGCGCACGCGCTTGCACTTAGTCGCAATGGCATGTGGCGTGGTTGGTATGATGGGCAATGGATGGGATGGTGCGAGCCACCTCCCGTGACGTCAGTGCTGCTCGTGCTGTGGTGCGTCCCCCTACACTTCCATTTGACTTTTTGCCATGCTGGACGTTGAGGTTCTATTGCCTGCGTGATATGACCAGGAGGAGCGCGAGGAGACCTCTCACACACCATGCTCCACTGCCATCCCGTGCCCTGTATCGCCTGTGTGGATTGACTATGTTGGGGTTACACCTGGTCGACTGGGGCTGTGTGTGCCTTGTCAAGGGGCATGGCGGGCGCACAACAGGATCCAGCTTGTCCACAGAGGGTGGGCATTCGGTGCGCCTGGTACCGCTTTGTACGTGTGCCCGGCTGCTGTGCACACACGTGTTCACTCCCCCCGACAGGTGTCCTCTCACAATGCCCAGGGAAGCGGTGGTGTACTGTTCATGAGCCCTCCCAACACGGCGTGCTCCAACTTGGCATGTGCGCATCTACCCGTCACACCCACCCACCTGAGCACTGCGTCCATACGACTTCACACGACACATGTGTGTCTTCCACAGTAGTGCTACTCATTTGCGTTGACATCCAATACCAGTGGACTACATGGTCATGTCACGACTGCCGTGTACTTCACATACTCTCATCCTCTCTCATTCGTACTTGTGAAATTAGTCAGCGGAGACAGTTCTGGTTTCAAACATTATATTGAGTCTTCTGTCCTCTGTGATGCAGTATAGTGGACACTACTGGCAGCGGGATACATGTTGAGGATATACTGAGCATGATTACAAATGGGATAGGGTGTGGGGTTACATCTGCTTGGCCAAGGCTGTGCTAATGTACATTTACGTATGGCTGCGGAGCTGCGGACTTTGACACAGACGGTATACATGTAGCCTACCAGACCGCTCGGCATCATGGGCACAGTCCATCTCAGTTCCATGTGACAGGTTTGCTGCGGTTGTTCCTCATGCACGCGTGCATGTGAGATGACATCAGGGCATGTGCTTGCGTGCATGCAGCGGCGTGCCACTTGTTGTTGCACTGTGGTGGTTACTGGACATGTCACAGTCACTGGGGTCGTGTTGTTGTTGTATGCACTTGTCGTCCATGCAAAGGTCCTGGTATGGGTTTCCCGGGGCGGGGGTGGGAGGGTGCAGCACCCACAGACTCCAGGCGACCTATTCATGTCCACTGAGCGGTGTGTGTGTCCATGGGCGCTGGATCCATGTCGTGTCCTGGTTGTTCGTGCAGTTCCGTCCATGTGGGTGCGATGCACAGAGCCCATGCCACTGCCTCCCACGATGCATGCGGTGTTCCTGGATGTGATGGGGAACAGTGTGCATGTCCCGGTCATATCCGATGTCATGGCGATGTCGTTGATGGTGTGGTTACAGTTGCCGGTCGTTTGGTATGGCTGTTGTGGTGGTGACTGGCCAGTCCGTGCGGAAGCTGAGCATGGGTGCGGGGTTGGACTTCATAGGTCACTCGGGGAACCTGCGTTGTGGTCCGGCGTATTTACAGGTTGTCAGGTATGCGATGCCGTCCAGCAGGGCTTCCATGTCATTGGTGGTGTACATGTTTGCCAGCCAATGAAGCGGATGGTGGCTGTCAAGGTGTTGTTCGTAGGTTGTCCCTTGGAGGACCATGATGGGGCATGCTGGGTGACATTCGATGTAGCTGTTCTCGATGATCCGTCGTGTGGAGGCACAGTGGTTCCATTTCAGTGCGCGTGCGATGTTGGCCACATACGCCATGCCCCCATAGGCAGAGCAGGCCCTGTCGTGTGCGTCCAGAGGAGGAGTAGTGGTAGCAGGTCCGCCTTCAGACATGCCGGGTTGGAGAGGCATATCTCGACGGGATGCTGGTAGGGACACCTCCGACAGTAGAAGACGGGCATGACGCAGCTGAACAATGTGATGCGGTAAGTCAGTCGGTAACTTACGTTCAGCAGGGACAGGAGATCGCATCCCAATGTATGTATCGTGCTGGTTTGGTACAGCTTGAGCTCTTCGGCGTAGTTGGGTAGGTGTGTTGCGGTTGCCATTTCGCAGCGGTTCGTAGAGGTGGCGTGCTCCGGCTGTGTGTGCAGTCTGCAATGTGCACGCTCCGGGGTTGCTGTGAGCTCTGTGTAGTCGTGGGGAGACAGGACTTGTGTTCTGTTGGCTTGTTTGGAGGACACGGGCCCTCTTCCCACATGCTTCTCAGACAGTTCAAGGTCGGTGATGTGTGACTCCTTCCAATTAACTTGCATGTGGCCGACATGGGGGAGTGTTTTCTTCTTTCTTCCCCGTCCGTTGTGTGCTTCTGTGATATGCGCTATCTGCCGTGTGGTCGGTCTCCTCGGCATGCCTGTGTTGGTCTATTCTTGGACAATGGCTGTATTCACCGGCTTCTGTCGTAGGGCTGTGGTTTCGGTGTTGGAATGGAAGGTCATTCAGTGCTGTCTGCTCTCCCTTGTGTGGGCGGCAGGCTGCCTTTCCGCTCTGCGTTGGGCCTTGTGTGTGGATGTAATTCTTGGGCCACCTGTTGTCGGTCCCGGGCTCTTTGGTGTTCCGTTTCATGTGTCTTGTTCATATGTGCAGGGTGGTATGGGTTTTTCAGTGTGGTACTGGCGTTCCTCTTCCCGAAGGAGCCCTGCTTCTCCTAGTTGGTGTTGCCGCCGCTGTGTGCTTCGCCATGTTTGTTACACTGGGGTGTGTCCTGCTGTTGCGTGACTTCACTGACATGTGTGCGTCGGTTGTGTGGCGTTGGGTGTTGTCCGTGAATTGGGCGTTGGGGACATGTCTGTGGCCGGCCTGTCACGTGTCATGTGCGTTCGGGGTGGGGCTGGTGTGTGTGCTGCTTGGTTGTGTCCCTGTGTCTGTGTGCGACGCATGCATGGCGCTGCGGTTGGCCTCTGCGTTGTGCGCATGTGTGGCGGCGTCATCGGCGCTTTGGGGCCGTGACGGGGTGGTTGGTTCCTAGTCCCAGGTGGTGTGTACACATGTGTTCCGCGATGTTAGGATTTGGCCTGTGTGTCATATGTGGATGCAATGGTGGATGTGTAGTGTGCACGCGCTGGTGGGGGGTTGTCCGCTTTATCCGCCCTTGCACTGTGTGCGCTGTTTGCGTGCACTTGTTGTGTGTGTGCCTACCTGCGTCTCCGCGGTACGTTGCGTCCTTGGTGGTGCATCAGCAGAAGCATGGGAAGGGCCTGCAGTGCTGGATTCATGCCCGGGGTGCCGCTTCTTCGTTGTCCGTGCTCTGCGTCCGTGTTTCCGCCTCTCTTTCACGTGCGGTGTCTCTTTGCCGTGGGAGCCGTTTGTTTGCGGCATCGTAATTTATGCGCCGGGCGGGACGTGTTTCGTCGGACGGTGTGTGTCAGTTGTGCTGCGCCGCTACGTGTGCGGGCGCACTTTGATGGCGGACGGTGTTGCTGGCTTGCCGGCGGTGTTTGGCCTGCTTTTCGCATCGTAATTGGGCGGGCGTGTGGACTGCTGCGTGCCGGCGGTAACTGGTGGTTTTTGCATCCGCCAGCACGGCGGTAGTGCTTCCGCCCGCCATCGTAATGGGCCCCTAAGTGTTCAAAAAGTACTTTGGTTAAATTTTCACTGTGTTGTCGCTTTTTAGCTTCAAATCATGCACTGCTCTTGTGTTGCCATGCGTGCAACTTTAACAATGAAACAAATTGCACTCATCCCTTCATTTCTTTTTTCATGTTTCCTACTGGACCAGATGTCATGACCAATGGGGGCCTCTGGACGACAACAGTCTGAAAGTCGGGTTGCTTGGCAGGTAAGTGTTCTGGATCTCTGCCAGGTGGTTTTCTCTCTCATTGAATACAGATTGCCAATCAGGGTATGACAGGAAAGGCATGCTGTAAATGGCTTGGCTTTCCAAAATTACTGTCAATATTTCATAATCTTGAGCGACCTTGAATAGGAGGTTCTAGAGCTTTCTTGTGCTTATCTCATTCTGAATTATACCTTCTCAAATGTCCTGGCATTCAATGTATTTAAAAACGTTGCACTTCAGATAAGAGGTGCTATCTCTAAGTCCTGGTACATAATACACTTTGAAACTTCTATCAGTCAGTTGTTCCTGGTGGTGCACTTAATATATAAGTAACTGGATCTGTACCACCTCTTAGCAAAGTGTGGCTTCTCCATGACCGAATCTTTGATGCGCAATCTTGAATCGAGCGATTTCATAGATGTTCACCATGTGTTCTTTTTGGCATGCGTGTTCTCTTAGCACTAGAATTATGGGTGGTCATGAGAGACACCTAGCTCTCCATCTCCACCCCAAAGTTGAAGAAGAACTCAAACAGCTCAAGGAAGCTGACATAATTGAAACAGTGGGTGTCTTCCATAGATATGACACACAAACCAAAACAACCTAGTGATAAAGAGAAAGAGGCAAATCATCCAGACTGTGCCAATATTGTACGGGAATTGAGCTGTACCTGATGGTTCTCCAAGATGGATCAACGGTCGGGGCACCATCAAATCTTGCTGGCTCTCAAATTACACAACATCACTACCTACTAACCTGGGGCTGTGCCAATACTAACAACTGCACTTTGGAAGATCAAGTGCTTCTGAGTCAAGGCCAGGGAGGTACTCTCAGGCTTAAGAAGGTTGCTGAACAAAAGGGACGATATACTAGTATATGCCTCCTCATTAGACAAGCAATACTTGAGGCTCCTCAAAGTATTAAAACGATTCCAGGACATTGGCCCCACCCTGCACTGAGAATTTCCTCCTCTCCTCTAGCAGCTTCTTTGGTTACAGGTTTTCCGCCAAAGGTATTGGGCGAGACCCTAACAAAGTTGGGGGCATAAAAACTGCTATCCTACCCTCCTCCGTCAGTGAGATGAGGAGCTTTCTGGGGATGGCAAATTATTGTAGATGTTTCATACGCAATTTAACTGCTGGCACAGCTCCCCTTCATGAACTGACCAAGCCCACTGTATTATGGGCCTAGGATGCCTCCCAGGAGGAGGCATTCCAACAAACCAATGAAGCTCTGTCAGTTGAGACCACATTGAAATACTTTGACCCGACTAACGAAACCAAGCTTTTGGTGGACCCCATTCCATCTAGAATATGTGCTGTGTTGTCTCAATGGCAGGAATGTGGAGAGTGGGCGCCACTAGCATCTGCCAGCCATGCATTTACCCGACTTAACAACTCTATTCCCAGATCAAGTGAGAAGCCATTGCAATCTGCTGAGGGCGCAGGCATTTTCTTCTGTGTGTGTATGACCACCACTTCATGGTCAACACCGATCATAAGTCTCTCTGTCCCTTGTTTAAAGTTTAAAATCTCAGCCTCAAAACTGATGACGAACATTCAAAATATCCTGAAGTGGAAGTGGTCACTACCACAGCTGAGGATGTTGTGATGCTGAGGTTGAAGAATATCATGTTCACTGAAGGGCTACTGCATAACCTGAGAACCGACAATTGACTTACCTTCCAAGGTAATGAGGTGGCTAAACATCTAAGGTCCATGGGCGTCAAACACTCTTGGCCACAGGTGAATGGGGAGGTGGAAAGATTTATAAGGACAATAACCAAAGCTGTCAGGGTTGTCAATGCTCAAATTCACCACTTGGCATGGGCAATCTACTTGATCGTGAGGCCACATCACCCTACTGGGTTTCAAGAGTTCTGAGTGCTGCGTCTGTGCAAGCAAACCAGTGACAGAGAAATGAGGCTGCAAGTTGGAAGAGCAAGATGAGATCCAGCAGGCTGCAAGTATAGTTGGCATACAACGTGCGAATCGCCCCTCCTCCCCTTGCCATGGAGGCTGGTTCCCATTAAACACACGAAGTCTGTAGTTGGTCTTCACAGCGTAGTCTTTATTGATTCAAGATATCGCCACTTTATTCGTTGATTCACTGTCTGTCAACTCTTGAGCAACTTTATTATTTATTGCACACCAAACACACGCATTGTAAAACAGAAGGCTTATGAAATATACATTCTTGAGCCATGGGTTGCATATTTGTATTTACATTTCTGGATGATCTCCAGAGGCACCTTGCTGCGGGTTGTGCCAGCAGGCCACAACCAAAATACCCTGCTCTCTTCTGTGATGACCGCCAACCGGCCACCAGAGCAGCAGGTAGATTCACAAACTGCTTATTACAAGTGCCGGCTTCTCGGGTAGGGCCAGAGAGTCCAGGGCCACCAGCAGGTCAGCCCCCTCTCCCGCCAGCCCGGAGCCCCCAATTGACTGCACGCCCTGTTCTGGGACCAAGCAGCCGCCGCCAAATGGAGTCCCTGCCATTTCTCTTGCCCAGGACCCCGACCCCACCTAACCAAAACTCTATTCTTGGGGATGGGTGGGTGGGTAACTTGCGGCCGCTCCGATCAGCTTCACCTGTGGCGTGAGGACAAAAGAGGGCTTCCCCTTCCTGCTCTTAGTTTTTAAATCCCCCGGAAGTCCGGGGTCTCCCGCGCCCCCTTGGTGACGCGCTTCCGGGAGTCCCTGTTACGCCCCCTTTCCCGGTTGCCCGACCCGGAAGAGACCCTAACCCGGCTCCTGCCCGAGATGCCACTAAAGGCACCCCGCCCCCCTAGGTGGGGGTGGTGCCCATCAGGAGACACAGTGTTGGTTTGAGACCGACAAGTAGGAAGCTCGTTCTACCTTCCTTTTGAGCCGATGCCCTGGAAATTAGAAACCATAAAGGGCACTATAGTGAGAGCATGAGGTGGTTACTCACAGTGCCTCTCAGCTTAAAAGATTTGTGAAGAGCCCTGTCTGGGATGACCCTCCCGTGGAAACAATAAAGGATGAATGTGATGTCATTGGAGAGGAGTATAGTGGTTTGACTTGGGACGGGTCCGGTGGCTGATCCAGCATTGACTCCAAACCAGCCCGAGCCGTATTTAAACTCCCATGCACCAGATGTAGCTCCTCTCCAGAGAACACTGGGGTTGCCCCCGGAAGGGTGTATCTACATAATCACCTATGCTCCTACCCAGTGCCTCAAACAAATTATCAGGACTATGTTCAGTAGGCAACAACGTGAATGTTCATTATGCTGTGGGTGGGTCATATTGCCTTATTTCGCTATGCTTTGTTTGTTACATTTTTGCTAGGAATGTAGAATTGTGCCATTTCTCGTGATTACTGCAGGGGTGTTCAGTTTAAGCCCCATGGGTGATTGCCTCAGTGACTGAATCGAGTGATGTTGAATTCAGTGACGTACTGTAGGTGATATAAGGGCGTGCTTAATAAAAAGTAATTACACTAACTAGACCGTAGTCTGTTAGTGCTAGCTGTGCGGGCCCCGGAGTCCCATGGAACAACTCAACACCATGGTAGTTCTAGTAAAATATGCCATCTTTTGTCCCCGCCCCAAAAAACCGCTTTTTGGAAATAAGCAAGATGCAACAGATTTATCATATTTCATTTTGTGGGATTAGAAGTCCAACTCAGGAATCTTACAGGAGGTATTTCAAACTTGCTCATATATTCACCACTTTGCAGATGATTAATTACTACATTTTCACTGTATAGATGTAGAAAAAAATGGATTTGTGATAAGAATGCAGCAGTTTGCAGGTTGTGGGCATTGTGGAAGGGCGGTTAGCGAATAATTCTATTTTTATCCGCACAGTTAAACAAAGCTCACAAAACGTTGGTGACTCTTTGGTAGGTGTTACTGTAGGAAGATAGTGGTTAAAAAATATCTACTGTTACTCCGAATTAATCTTCATGTGTGTGTCAATGGCGCATATCAAAAAGATTTAAACATTTTAAGTTTTCAAGGTGAGTAAATCTGAAAATTACTCAACTCTTCTGGCTTGGAAGTGAAGATTCAAGCAACTGCTTTTTAAAGTGTTTAATAAATCTTTATAGGATGACCCCAGCCCCTGATTTACAAAAAATAAACTGCAGAGAGCGAAAACTAGAGGTTGTGTCCCTTTTCTATTGGTCGTGGGGCGAGCAAGACCACCAGAACACCTCACAAGGGCATATAAACCTAGGATGAATATGTGCATGGTTTCTTATTCACAAACACATTTAAATACAATTAGTGCCAATGCTGCAGACCAGAATCCAGCTTCTGCAAAAATAAACTACTGCCTTAGTGTAACTATAATAGTGGCAGTCATCTTTCTGCTCCAGTGACCCAATGCAATCAAATTTGTGCCCGTCTCTGAAATGTAAAGACTCAGGTGCTTATTTATGGGATGTTGGTGCAGCGCAGCCAGTCACGCTGCCCTACACAAAAATGAAAGGGCAGGAATGCACAGTATTTAAGCAAAACAGTGCACTCCTGTCCTTTCTACCTGCGCTGGCGCAGTTTTGGCAGCCTAGCGCCAACGTAGGAACCCTTGCACCATGGTGCAAGGGTGCCTCCGTTGCACCGTTGCATGCAATATTGTTTTTGTGCAGGAAGGGGCACCTTCCTTTGCAAAAAACAATGATAAGAGGCGTTTTCCTCTTTCTATGTGTGTTTCAAAATGCAGCATACATGGAAAGAGGAAAAAACGAGGAGAAATAAACATATTTCTCCTCATTACACCTCACCTCGGGAGGCGAACAGATTTGGCGCTTCGCCAGGTTTACATCACTTTGTAAATCTGGGGCAGGTACAAATTCCATGGGTGTTGCATGGAAAAAGCCACCGCAACACCCATGGAATGCCTCTCGGTGCTGAGTAATGTGATGCAGCGATTTGTGCTGTGTCACCTTACTCATGATTTATGAGGCCACTCAAAGCCACGCAGGCTTTCATAAATTGAAATGAGAGCCCTGAGTCACGCATGTATCACTTTACGTGGTGCAAAAGTGATGCAAGGCACTCATAAATAAGTCCCTCAGGGCGCAAGCCCTTAAGTGTGAGTTAATATGGCATGCACAGCCACCTTACCTGGTTGTGCGTGGCATAGTTAATCTGGAGTAACACAAGACAGCGTAAGTCAGTGTCTTGTGTTACGCTGCCATGGGAAAGCATTCCATGGGTGGAGCGTGGGTGTTCCCATGCATCCACCATGCATAATGAGAAGAAATATGTTTATTTCTCCTAGTTTTTTTCCTTTTTCTACATGTGCTGCATTCTGCAGCACACAAGAAATAGGAAAAAACCTCAGAGGATAGTGGGATTTTCTGTTTGAAACTAAAAAGAACAGTGATTCCCTTGCCATGGGAGAATTCTCCCATAGCGTGGGGGTCATTTAAAAGTTTTCACTCCCCCTTCATGCCACGTTTTTTATGGCGGCGATGGAAAGTGAAAAGTAACCCTGTGTTTGCCTAGTTCTAAATAGGGTGGGTGGACACATGGCAAAACCTCCAACAGTGTTTACTCTGTTGGATAGTCAGAGGATTGTGTAGGCGGTGGAGACGGAATAGTCTCTGCCATCTGCACACTGTAAGTCCACCCAACTCCAAATGAGATCAGCGGACTTTCAGGTTGGTGGAAGGGGTACTCCATCTGTCATGAGTTCCCTATAGGGCACACTGTAGTTCTCCCCTATGTTGGCCTGTCAGTTGTAAGCGTCTTTTGCTTTGCAAACGTTATGAGGTTACACGTTCATTTTCGTGCCACATAGTTATTTAAGAAATACGCTCCACATATTTTTTGTAATTGGGCTCTTCGGATGGGATTCAGTCTGAACATTTCGTACAAGGATGAAAAATACTGTGCCCTGATTTTCTCTGTGGTCGGTGAATAACACACCTTACACATAGACATAACAAAATGACCCAGCTGCTGTTTTCTAGAACAGCGGTTCTTTTCATACAAACCGAGACATGTTGTTTTCAAAAGAGAGAGGCAAATTTCTCACAGAGGATGGACCCTGGAACGAGCTTGCAAGCCTTGCGCAATCCGAGATGCAGACCAGCTAACAGCAAATTGCAGGTATGGGGGCCCGGCTATCATGCCAGAGATCTGTGATATATCATTTGTGCTCATATAGTGAGGTTAGGCTTAGGCAAATATATCATTCACCATGGTAGAGCTTTTCATTGTGTACGGTCTACTGATAATGCTAACCACGTTACTAAGTTGCATATGTTTTCGAATTGCAGCACAGTTGCTGCATGATAGAGCGCAATAGTTTCAATAAATATTGTTAATTTATCTCATGTCTTTCAGTTGTTTGTTATGGACATTTATAAGTGGGAGAATAAAAAGTGATGACTTACTACAGTTCCCTGAGGGGACTAGAGTGTTGTGTTCTAGGGTGCCAGCTTACCTGTTACTTTGGGAAGAATAGGAGGACAAGTAAGGCACTATGAGCTAGTCAGGATTCGGACCCATAGGTACTGATGTAGTATGGTGACTCAGTCACTACATACTGATGTTCTGTGATCCCAAGCATCGGTCTGTTTCTGAACAGAATCCCTGCAACACATCAACATTGTGATGAAGTACCATTTCCGCCAACTTTTAAGTCAGCGCCCCTAATTTGTTTTTGGTTAATAAAGACTTGCAGGCTTCAAATTAGTGTGTGTTCAGATCTTTTAACAGACCTGGTGCTTTCGTGCCTGTAAGTTCATGCGCTTGACCAAGACCAAGGGGAGTGGCTTGACTGAACAATACACAATAACAGCAGGCTTTTAAAGTAAACCTGAGCATTTTCCACTGAGGGAACTTGGGTGGAGGACAGCCTGACGCTAAACTCACCAAACAAATCATACAGCAGCAGTGCACTTCCAATTCATGATATCTAAAGTCTGATTATGATTTTCAACTGTTATGCTTTAAAGTGAAGGTGAAAGTGAAGTAAGGTGTTGTCTGTGCAGATGACAAGGGGACAAACTGACTACAGGGTAGGAATGTAAGCTACAGACACCTTACTGTTCTAGTAATTGTGAATGACGGTGCCGTCAGTGAGATGGTAATAGAAACAGCTGAAACAAGAAAAAAGCCCTGTAAAAGGGTGTCCCACCTGTAAGAAATTAGATTATTATTTGGAGTGGGTGAGTGCCCACTTCAAGGAATAAATGTAACCTGCGTTCAACACCATGGTAGCTATGGCACAGAGCAGACAGAAGTAAGTTAGGGCAATGTGTAAAGTATTTAAGCAGGACCAAAGCAGTAATAAAGTCAAACCACCAAGCAATAAAAATACCAAACCAAATTAGAAAAATTGAGTGAACTATAATAAACAAAATGACACCAAACCAAGATAAATCCAATGAGGGGAACGAGAGATATGAATTTTAAATGTTTTAACTAGAATTGCAACAAAAAGTTCTAAGCACTAATGACATTCTATGGTCTGGGTAGACCAGGACCTATGTGTGGTTTCTGGTTGATCTTCATGGCATGGGTCAGATACACTGAGTGGATCAGTCCTGGAGAATGTCTGGAAGACAAAAGTTCATAAAAGTTTCTAAGGCACACTGGTCGGGAGGAAAAGATTCCAAAAATTTCCAAACTTTCTTGGGGTGCTCAAACAAACACAGGAGTACATTTCTGAAGCCCCCAGGACCTCAAGGGAGGCAGATAAAGACTCACAGGTCATCAGGAAGAGGCCAGCAGCAGGGTCCACTTTAGGTCCAGTTTCCACTTGTCAGCTGGGTAATTCCGTTAAAAATGTTTTTGCAGCTTGAGGTGTGCTTTTAGCCATACAGGAGGTCAGTTAACTGACCCTTGCAGTCCACTTCTTTGTCCTGCGTACAAAGAAAATTGGTCCAGTCCTTCAGGGCTCCTCTCAGGTCACAGATAGCAGATCCAGTGTTCTAATCTTTCACAGATCCTGAAAGTGTTCTGTGAAGCTGCCTTTAGGTGCAACATTTATATATGGTACCAGATAGTGGGTGAGGGTGACTTCCGGGCACATCCTAACCAATGGGGCAAAAGTTCCTAGAGGCAACCTCACCCACTTTTTTAGTAGTACCTGTTTATCTTCTGGAAACAGGTCATGTGTCAGGGCAATTTCAAGATAACTAAATTCTTTGACCACATTAAACGTGGGCTCCAAGGGTTATGTGTGTGTAAGGGAGTACACTATTGTAATCACATGTGTTCTCTCCCATCTAGCACTAAAATCATGTTTTGGAGCAGACACTGTATCCACAACAAACCCAGAGACAGAAGTCTGGTGGAGCAAAAGCAGGGTCATTCAGAACGTTCATTACACAACCAGACAGGGGATACACAAGAATGGTCCTGGTATCCTGTTTTCTCCCTTTCAAGTGTGCCATAGTGTTACATGTGGCTCAACAGACCTGTCAGGTGGGATATGACAGCGTGGCGTCACAGGATACCCATGGCCCCTACTCTAAATTTTCTGTGTAGTTCAGGTATGTCATCTGGGCCCATTCCAGTCAGCCTATAGTTTGCTCCTGAGAGGCATTTCAAACCTCATTCACACCTTATTCAGGCCAAGTACAGGCTGGGAGAAGCTGGAAAGCTAATGCAAATTTGCCTCCAGGAAATTCAGGCAGGGAATAGTTGACTTTTAAAAGTTACTTTTCCCTAATATGTATTAAAAATTCAACTTCACTATTAAATTAGATTTTAACCACTATTAAAAATAGTTGTTACATTATTTTTCTACCTAGTCTCATTCATGACATACTATTAGTATTTTAATCTGTACCCTGATTTTCTTCATGGGACAGCTATGGAAATAGATTTTGGATCTTGTCACTGTAGGGACATGATAATATTAATTTTATACCTGTCCAAATTTTAAATTCCATGCGTCCTGTCTTGTGGGCTACAAGGCCTACATGGCGTAACCTAATAAGTTTTAAAAGGGAGGTTTTTACCTTCCACAAAGGGTTATTTTGACAGGCTGTACTGCAGGCTTCACACTATGGAATGCAGACAGTATAGGCTTATAGCCATGTTTGCACTACCACTGCACTAAATGGCACAGTAGGTACTGCAGGCCACAAGTGACATTTGACCTCTAGGCCCTGGGTGCATTTTCTACACCATATATGGGGGACGTACAGTCAAGTTAAATGTGCCAATCAGGAATAAGCCTATTTAAACAGGCACTTCACTCCTGGTTAGCAAGGATGAAGTACAGAGCATTCGAAAACCAGAAAAAATAGTGTCCAGAAAAAGGAAACAAGTCTGGGATAGCCATGTAGAAAGTGTGTATTTCCAATACTGGACCCCCAGCTAAGAGCTAGGGAATCCTAATCCAGTCCCTTGATTGACTTCCCTATTCAGGCGATAGAACAAGGACAATCTGTGCCCTCTGCAGTGGCACTTGTTTGTTCTATGGCTCTATGATACCTACTTGTAACCCTCTATCAACATCTGCCCTAGCTACTAACCCTGTCCGTGGGGAACCTTTCTCCTTTGTGGACCTCATAGGAGAGAGGACTGACACTAGCTTACCAACAGATGTATCCCAGCAGGTGAACAGTAGCACAATGCCCAACCAGGTGATGTGGACCAGCCTGCCTCCTATGTCAGACCTCTGTCCCTTGGTGAGGACCAGCTCTGTCCATAAGGCAAGCAACCAAAAGAGACCTCTGATGGCTGTCAATGTCAGGGACCAGGCCCCTAGCATCCCACTGCCTTGTGGGGGTTCCAATTTGGGGCCTTGTGTAGGTCTAATTTTTAGCCGTGGGGCTTGCAAGGAGCCACCCAACTTGCTCCTGAGAGCCCTTGGGCCTTTTAAGCTTCTCCCTTTTTCCACTCTTACTTTCTCCCTCTCAGGGATAACACTATGAGGCTGCCTCCTTAGCTCAAGATCTGTATCCTAACACTAAACATACGACTAGCACACCAAGGACTTCAAGGGCAGACACACAGTCCCCCTCAAGGGTAACACACTCCATTGGTATCATGTAGGCAGGGCCACTGGAATTGGGCAATTGTGTGGCTGGGGAGATTTTTTACATTAAAATAGATTTACCGCATTTGCCACATAATCCATTATCTGCTGCATAATCTGCAGGTTTAACAAATTTGTTACTATTTCGAGCTCAATTGAGTCAAAAGTTACTAAAAATGCAGCCACACATATTGCTGTGCAGTGGAAGATCTTTTGCAAAGCTGAACTAGTCACCTTTCTGTTGCCTATTGCTATATTTGTGTATTAAACTGGTAATAATGATGTGCAACCAACGCCCAGACATGGTTACCATTTTAAAAAATGACAAAATAATGAAGAAATGCTATCACAAAATGTGCCACATTATGCCGCATAATTTGTCTTTTCTTGTTGCATAATTTACTCAACCCTGCTGCATGATTTGACCCTTTCTTGCCACATAATTCCAGTGGTCCTGCATGTAGATTGCTGCCTGGCACAGGTCTCCTGTCTTCTGTTTCTGAGGCAGTGCAGGCTGCACCAGCTGGTCGAAAATGGTCTTACTAAGGACATTCTTGGGGTGCTCTCCTATCAGAGCAGGTAACATGTGATCCTCCAGTCTTCCCACAGTGGATGACATCCACTTCCTATGCCTTACTTTTTCATCTGGGCCTCTGTACCTTCTGTTTAGGACCAGTACCCCAGAAATCTGTGTTTTTGAGGCACTCCAGACGGCCGACAAACCTGGCTCTTTTCTAGCCATTGAGAGCTCACTGCCAAGAATGCAGTCAATGGGCATCTGAGGACTGACAATGAACCTTCTCAGGGCAGGTACCCCGTCCCAATCTGAAGATACGATGCCCAAACAGTGGTATCCTAAAGCTCTATCCTGGCCGATACTATTTTAAATAAACCAGCCTTGCTACCACCATCGTCTGGCTGGTACAAGTATCCTGCAGAGCAGTGACAGGAACCCCATTTACTGTAACGTTCCGGTAGTGATGTCTACCAGCCTCAGGAATCACCAGCTTACCTTCTTGGTTCACCTCCCAGCTAATCTGCCCTCTCCTACTTGGGCTACACTGGTCACCCCTCTAGAGTGTCCACCTGTGGGGGGCTTCTGGGTGAATACAGAGTCCCCCCTCTTAGGCCTGTCTGTACACAGCTATAGAACCAGACCTGGTGATATAGTCCCATGGAGGTCTTCCTACAGAAACTCAGTAAGTTCTACTTGAAAGTGGCCTCGTCCCTCTTCCCTCAAAACTCTTTTGGGGCCTTACATAGAGCTTTTCTGTATTATCCTGCTGTTCCCCTTTCCTCTGTGGAGGGGAATTTCAACCACGCTTCTTGGAGTCACTCTCTAGTACCATCCTGGTCACTGATGCTTAGTCAGAGGTCAGCTTGTTTCCCAAGCTTTCTGGGCACAGTGAGCTTGGAATCTATCAGGTGCTTGCCCAACTCTGTAAAGCAATTACTTAATATGTGCTTCCACACAATGAGATTATACAGCCCATCATAATGCTTTAATTTACTGCCCTTCACCCACCTCTCCAGTATCTTACTTGACAAGTCTACAAAATCCTCCCTAGTCTGTTTCTGGGCATCCCCGAACTGCCGGTGATACATTCTTAAGCCGGGCAGCTGCATCCTGGGCCAATAGTGTATTCCTCTCAACAATGGCCATGTGCTTCCACAGGCTAACTTCCCCAGTCTTCCTCTGGGACTCTTTGCATCCGTAAGACCACCGAAAAAGTTGCAAACCACTTATCAATGTCACTTGCACCATATAACTAGGCACCAATTCTTTTGGGATGTGGAATCTTTGTTTACCTCTTCTAGGCACTTCTAAATTGCTGGCATAATAATCACTGGACTCAGACACCCTTTGAGACCTCAAGTCCATTTTGTGCTTGCTCCTTTCATGGGCCAGCAGGGCCTTCTAGTCTTCTAAGGCCAAGGTCAACCTTTTTGTTCTCCTGTGCAAGGGTTGAGGCTGCAGGATCCTTTCTCTCTTCTGCAGCTAAAGCAACTTTTTCTCCTCAAGGGCAAGGGTAGCCAGTTGAAATTTCAAGGCCTTCTCTGTCTACCTGTCCTCCAGCTCAGAAGGGGACAAACTGCAAGAGACAACACGGTTCCCTGCTCTGGACAATGCACCTGGTGCTGCTCCTTGGGTGAACACTCCCTTGGCACCGGGCTTTCTCAATGGCACCCTCATTTCCTTCTTCAACTTCAGCCTCATTCTCCTCTGATGTGAACTGTAAATTAATAGACCTGCCTTGCAGACTCTGAGGACAGTGTGGTAATCCTCCTTTTTGGACTGCTTGTTCAGATTTAACCCTTGCTGCTTGCACATATTTCTCAGCTCTGCCATGCTAAGACTTTTCAAGTTAGCCAGATCCATCTCCATGTTCCTAACAACTTAAGGTGCAGAAATTGAATTCGGAAAGGCATTTTCACTTTCAACTTAAGTTACTCCATGGTACTGCAAAACACAAGCCCTGGACCTATCGCTGAACACCAATGTAAGAAATTGGAATAATATTTCAGGTGGGTGACTGCCCACCTCATGGAATATTCACAACTCTTGTTAGGGTGAACCCTCAAAGCTACCAAATTAACCCAAGCTCAACAAAATGGTAGCTCTGGCATAGAGCAGACAAACTTAACTTAGGACACTGTGAAATTTATTTATTCAGAATCAAAGCAGTAATAAAGCCAAAACACCAATTAAAATCCCAAACCATAATAGAAAGGACTAAACTATAATAAACAAAATGACACTAAGACAAAAATAAAATCAGTGGAATCAGAGTTTGTTGGATTTGGCCCATTTTGCAGGGTTATCCCCAAACCTTTTGCCTTCTTCCTCCTATTTTTCCTGATCTGTTTTTGTTGGCTCTAGGACTCTGGACCCTTTATCTCTGCTAATCAATGCTAAAGTGCATATTCTCTATGTGTACATTGTATTGGTAAATGGTTTATCCAAGATTGGCATATTTGAGTCACTGGTAAGTCCCTAGTTAAGTGCACTGTGTGTGCCCAGGGCCTGTAAGTCAACTGCTACTTGTGGGCCTTTTGTACTGATTGTGCCACCCACATAAGTAGTCCTGCAATCATGTCTCAGATCTGCCACTGCAGTGTCTCTGAGCAGTGTTGAACTGGCTTGTCGACCTGGCAAGTGCACCCACTGGCCAGGCCGAAACCTTCCCTTTTACTATATGTAAGGCACCCCTATGGTAGACCCAAGGTAGCCCCCTGGTCAGGGTGCAGTGTAATCAAAAGGTAGGACATGTGCTGGTGTGTTTTACATGTCCTGGTAGTGAAATGCTGCTAATTTAGTTTTTCACTATTGCCAGGGCTATCCCTCCCATAGGTTATCATTGGAGCTGCTTTGTAACCTCTTACAAATGTAACTTCCAATTGGGAGGAGATAGAATTTGGAGTTTGTGGTCCCTAAACTCACAATTTAAAGATAAATACATTTGTTTAGTAAAGTTGGTTTTTAAATTGCCTGTTTATAAATGCTACTTTTAGAAAGTGGGCATTTTCTTGCTTTACCATTCTGTGCCTCTGCCTGCCTGTGGATTCCAAGTCTGATTTAGACTGACAGTTAGGCTGTTTGTGCATTCACTCTAGACAGTCACACAAAGGGAGTTGAGGTGTGCCCTGCATATCCTGATGGCCAATTGCCAGGCTGATGGGTCTTCCTGAGCTATAGTGTTGGTAGGAGTTGTCACTGACACCTGAATAGGGCTGTGCCTGCCCTCGCACAAAGCTGTCTCCTACTCCCTGTAGTGTGTCTGGAGCCAGGTCAGGAAAAGGCAGGGTCTTGTGCACTACAATGACTTTCCTTTGAAGTTTGCGGCTTCAAAGACAGAAACTGGTATAAGTACTGGAGCTGTGACACCATGACTTCAGAACACTTCTGGACTAAGAGGAGATTCCGCCAAGAAGAAAAGCTGGAGAAGCTGTAGGAGGGGAACTGCCAATCTGCTTGTTGCAGTGTTGTGTAGGCCTTCTGCTTGCTGCTTCTGTATTGAGCAGGGAAAGTACAGGACTTTGCTTTCTGTATCCTGCTTACCGAGGTTCTCGAAGGGCTTTTGTGCTTGACTCCGGTTAAGAAGTCTCAGAGCCATCATTGAATTTATCTGCAGCCCCTGAACTCCTCTGCTGGGAGTTCTGTCCTGTCAAGTGGTACCAATTCCAGTTCTGGGCCCTAGGAGATGGCTTTGCTGCAATCAACTGAAGAAAACCCACACATCGACCTTCAGCGCCTGTAGCAATGGCGTGTGGTTGAAAAGCCAACACACCACCAGGGGAAGGGCCAAAGAATCAAGACAGCATCTGTCGTGCGGCTAAAAGATCGCCGAGTCCCAAGCACTGTGTCACCGATGTCTGGGGCACCCGATCCGACTCCGACGCATGCCCTGCTGTGCAGCTGAAGAAATTGATGCATCACCTGCTATGCGGCTGGAAAATCAATGCAGCACCTGTTTTTCCACTGCTGTATCGACCCAGTGCATCTGGCTTTTCAAAGCATCACAATGCAGGGTCCAGTCCAGGTCCAGTCACCACTCATCAGCTGGGTACTTCCAGGAAAAGGTATCTTGCAGTTTGTGGTGCCGATACAGCCACACAGGAGGTCAGTCAACTGAGCCTTGGAGTTCACTTCATTTTTCTGGGCACAAGGGGAACAGGTCCAGTTCTTCAGGACTCCTCTGAGGTCACAGATAGCAGACCCAGTACTCTTCGATTTTTCTGTAGGTCTGGAAAGTGTTCTGTCAAGGTACCTTAAGGTGCCATATTTAAGCCTGGCAGAAACTAGTGGGTCGGGGTGACACCTGGGCATTTCCTATCCAATGGGATAAAAGTTCCTGGGGGCAACCCTACACATTTATTCAGTAGTTTCTGTTTGCGTAACAGTAAACAGCTGAAAATGCCATGTGTCAGTGCATTTTCAAGATGGTGAAAGTCTTTGACTACATTAAAATTGGGCTCTAAGGGTTTTGTGTGTATAGGGGAATCCACTATGGTAATCACTAGTGTCCTTCTACAGCTAACACCAAAATCTAGTTTGAAGTAGATACCGTACCCACAACAATCACGGAGGCAAAAGTCTGGTAGGACAAAAGCAGGGTCATTTAACAACTAGTCAGGGAATACACAAAAATGTTCCTGGCATCCTGTTTTCTCCATTTCAAGTATGCCAAAGTGTTACAAGTTGCTCAACAGATCTGCCAGTCAGGGTCTGACAGTGTGGGGCCACAGGATACACACAACCTTTTGTGGAGTTCAAAGAAGTCAATTGTTTGCTCCTTGGGGGCATTTCACACCTCATTCACACCTTTTTCAGCCCAAGTACAGACTGGAAGAAGCTGCAGGGCTAATGCAAATTCGCCTTCAGGAAATTCAGCCAGGTGAAAGGTAACTTTTCATAGTTACTTTTCCTTTATATTTATTAAAAATCCAACTTCACTACTGAGTTGGATTTTTATCAACAATTATAAAAATAGTTGTTCAAATATTTGTCTAGCTGGTATCATTCCTGAGTACCAGATTCGTATTTTAATCTATACTCCAATTTCTACATAGTACAGCTTGGCCTACCACAATGTAAAATAGCTTTTAAGTCTTGTCACTCTATGGACATGTCCTATGTTGACAACATGCAACTCATTCTCTCCCTCTTGGACAAGCCGCCCAGTACCCAGATTAAGTTCAATCTCTGCATGACTGAAATTGTCTGCTGGAAGAAGACCAACAGTCTAAAGCTGAACACCAAGAAGATCAAAAAGATAAACTTTGAGAAAAGCACTTCACCATGGGACTGTACCTAGTGGCCAACAGAGCTAGGACAGACACCCACCCTTACCCGCCAACCCCCAACACCCGCGCCAACAACCTCAGGATTGTCATTGACTGCAAACTGGACATGACCACCAAATTCATTGCTGTTACCACCTCATGCTTCCATACCTTGAAGATGCTAAGGAAGATTTTCAAATGGCTCCCCATCAGCACCCAGAAAACTGTCACACACGCCCTGGTCACAAGCAAGCTGATCCACAGTACACCCTCAATGCCAGGATCAACAAAAAAACTCATCAGAAGGATGCAAACCATTCAGAAATCAATAGCCAGAATCATTCTGAACCTCCCATGCTGTACTCACATCACACCACACCTGAAGGAACTCCACTGGCTTCCGATACACAAATGAGCACAAATCAATCTCACCCACACTTTCATGGTGCTATGTAACACTGGCCTAGCATACCTAAGCAATGCTTCTGCTATCAAAAAACTTCCAGACACATACACAGTCCAGACTCCTACTTGCACACATCCCATGCAAACGTAAAACCAGACCTGGGGGTTGAGCCTTCTCCTACATCATTTTTAAAGTGTGGAACAACTTGCCACTACATATAAGAGCCTCCTCCTCGCTTCTTAAACTCCACAAGAAGCTGAAGACCTGACTTTTTTGAGTAGTCTCACTATGCCCTAGGTTTGGCTAGGCTCACACCTGCTCAACGCCATAATACCCTCTTGGGTGATAGTGCACTCTACAAATCAACATAACAACATAACATAACATAAAAGAACATTACATAACATAAGTCTGCTGGATGAAATGGGCCTACCGGCTACTTTGCTGTCTATAATTGTCCAGCTTCATTTGCACAACTACACACAATTTAGATGGGGAAAGAATGGCAAACTTACAGAGCACATAACAGTTCAGTTGGGTGTCAGGCAGGCAGCGGTGGAAGGACCCATATGCAGGCTGTTATACCTGTAGGTTTTAGGGTGATATTCCCCCAAACATTTAGCCTGACTCCTCTATTTTTTTGCTCATCTCATTTTTATTGGCCTTATGACTCTGTGCACTTTACCACTGCTGACCAGTGCTAAGGTGCGTGTGCTCACTCTCTTAAACATGGGAACATTGGCTCATACCCAATACCCAATTGGTATATTAAATTTAGTTATAAGCCTCTATTACATGTTCCCAAGGTCTGTAAATAAAACACTACTAGTAGGCCTGCAGCACTAATTGTGTCACACACATGAGTAGGTATTTAAGTGTGCCTCAGGCCTGCCATTGCAACCTGTGTGTGCAGTTTTAAACTGCCATTTTAACCTGGCACAATAAACCTTTTTCCAGACCTAAACGTTTGATTTCAATACATATGGCACACATAGGGTAGGCCCTAAACAGCCATTGTGCAGAGTGCAGTGTATTTAAAAAGTTGGACATGTACTTTTAACTTTTACATGTCCTAGTAAAAAAAAACTTTTAAATTCCTTTTTCACTACTGCAAAGCCAACTCCTCTCATAGGATAACATTGGGTTACCTTATTATCTTTAATAAGTGATAACTTTTAATTGGGAGCAAATGTGAATATCGAGTTTGGTGTCTAATGAATTGTAATTTAAAACCCTCTTAAATGATAAAGCAGGATTTCAAGTCAAAATTCTGAAAACTGCACTTTTAGAAAGTTGGCATCTTCTTGTCCCAAAAATGTGGTTCTTGCAGTCTATATTCTGGGTCACATGACTAGATGTAGCTGGCAGCTGGTCTTTGTGTATTGCTGCCAAACAGTGAGACAAAGGGGGAATAGGTTTTGGCAGGATGGGCTATCTCTGACTTGATAGGGGGCAGAGCTGTCACCTATCACACTTGCACATCGCAAAGTCTCTGCCTGAGCACACTCACAAAGGGGTGGTCACCAATCTTTTTTGTGCCCAGATAAGCTGGTGCCAGGGCAGAGAGGAAGGAAATTCCAAACACCTCTGGGGGTGGAATCCTCCCTACTTCAAAGCTGGCACCAAGTATAAATATTGGACCCTCAGATACAACTCTTCAGTACACCTTTGGACATGTGGAAGACTCAGAAGGACGTCTGTCTGCTCTGCTGCAAGAAGGACTGCTACTCTGCTGCCCTGCTGCCTGCTGCTCTGCTGCATTTGTGAAAAGTACTGGACCTGCATCTTGAACCCAGGACCACTAGAGTGACTCCTTGGGCAAGTTGGCTGACCTCATGATCAGAGACTCTGGGGCAGAAAAGGCTCCAACCACCTTGACCTCTGCACTAGCACTCTGTCTGCTGAGTCTAGTCCTAAAGTGGTGCCCCACCCAGTCCTGGATCCTTGGATGTGGACCTGAAGGTGCTCTGCCAGCCCAGAACTGATGATGCATCTCCTTGCAGCTCCGGATCAGAACTTCCGCTATACAACGCATCCCCGATGCAGGACATTGCATTGCAGCCTGCAGCTCCTCGGAACCGCTGCTGTGTGATGCATCCTCAGTTCAGGACTGTGAATGGCAAACCCTCATCGATGGCAACCTTGACAATGGCTCAGGATCTCACATCGCAACCTGCAGCTCCTAGGAGTCACTGCTGCGTGACGCATCCTCAAAGCAGGACTTCACATCACAAGGACGGCAACCTTGATTACAATGCAGAACCTCGCATCACAGCCCTGCAGCTTTGTCTGATCCACCACTGCACGGCACATCCTCGATGCAGAATTTCGCAATGCTCCGCAACCAGGATTTAAGGCAGTTTGTTTAGCTGGCCTAATTTGGTCCCTGTATCTGCCCCAGGCTCCATCTAGATCAGCCAGAACTTGTGCCTTTGCCCCGGTCCAGCAGAACCAGATAACTATGGTGCCGCTTTGTGCTTCTAAGCACTATTTTCATTTAAATCTTTAAAATTGCATATTTCCAGTTCTACTGAGTTGTTTGTTGTTTTGGTCTCAAATAATCTATTAAATGTTACTCTATTGTTCAAAATTTGTGCAGGATTTTCCTTGTGTTGTTTTCACTTTTTTACTGTTTGAAGTGCTACATAAGTACTTTACTCAATGTCTCTAAGTTAAATCTGACTGCTTTGTGCCAAGCTACCAGAGTGTTGGGCACAGGTTATTTTGGGGTTTGCTTGTGTATCACCCTGACAAGAATTGTGGTTGCTGCTTGACTAGGGTTTGTCCCCCTCAACCCGTAAAACAATTTCCTTCATTGGTGTTCAGCGTTGAGGATTAGGACTTTTGTTTGTGCAGTGCCATACAGTGATTTTATGTTACACTAAAATCCCATATATTTAATTTGATACCATTTTCTTTTTTAAAAATTATCTTTGATTGGCTCTTTTGCTTTTCACAAATGTACTCTCATTTTTGCCTGAATGTCTTTGACCAAACTTACAGAGATGGAATTCAAGCTCATCAACCTGCAGAGTTACCCTGTGGTTGAGCTCAACCAGTTCTGTAGGGAAAGGGACTTCCTACTAACAAAGGCACCAAGAAGTTAGAGTTTCAGAAAGATGTGGGGCCTGGGCAAGGATCACCAGTTGCTGACAGCAATAAAGGATGTGGATGAGGAGGATGATATGGAGCAGGAGGGAGGCCTGGATGCAAGCCCTAAGATACAGCACTCAAGAATGGAGGCTGTCTTGTCTCATAGTCAGAATTAACACACACCAAGGAAGAAAATGTTTTTATCATCATATCCTGTGGGAGTACATTGCAATATGACTGGTCATTAATTCAATTTATGACATTTGTAGAATGCACAGATACCTCCAAGTATGTGTCCTGGCACTAGCGAAAAGCTCATGAAAGTGATGGAGAATCTGTAAGATTACAGAACCATAAGAGAGGTATCGAACAGAAAGGTTTTGAGATTGAGTCTTAAGACAGATTCCGAGGGGCTACAGTGTAGACTGAGCAACAACGAGTTCCACAATTTGGAGGCCAGGTATGTGAAGGAACGACCGCCTCTTCTGGCTTTATGTATGTGGGGAACATAGAGCAACTTGAGGTTGACCTCAGAGCTGTGGACTGGAGGTAAGGCCTAAGGGCCTGGTTACGACTTTGGTGGTCTTACAACGGGGCAGCAAAGCTGTGGTGGGACTGCCTGACAGATTAGGAGTTTAATCCTGGACTGGCGGGTGGTCCTGCGGCGGTCTGATAGTGGCTGTTGTTGGGCCAGTAGAAGAGCCTAACATGCAGACCGCCACCATCAGAGCACAGACTGCACCTTCCTGCACGTCATACTGGTCACACCTTGCAGGAACTGGAGGTGCAAATTCAGAGGGGCACTACATGTACTCCCCTACATGCACCCCCAGGCCAGGAGCTGCAGGAGCCCTGTTAGGGCCCCCTTAGTTGCTTCTGGGCCACCCTTTTCATGGCGGGCAACTTAAAATTATGCATGGGAGTAGTTCGTGAAGTTCTGCATAGTGAAAAAAAAACTCTGCGGAGTTCTGCAAGCGCTGGAGTGTGGCGCGAACTGCCATTCACGCTTTACTTCCTGCCACTTGGGTAGAAATTCTACTCGACGGTAAGTTGGCGAGTGGGCAAAACACTTAGCTGTGCAACACGTAGTGGAGTTTTCTGCACTCTGCGAGGTCCACGGAGCACATAAAACTCAGCAAAATCCGCGAATGGAGAAGAGTTCACCACCCAGGCCTACTTAAAATATGCTTGGCGGTGCCACAGAATCACAACCTGCGTATTGCTGCTCCTATCTGCGCCGCCTCTGCCGCATGGGATCCTTGATCCTGGCAGAGCCGGCGGTCTCATGGCTGTCAGATTGCCGAACTCAAAATACTGTGGGTGGACCTGCAGTGTGGAGTTGGTGATTTGGTCGGACTGCCACCCAAGTATGGAGGTCCACAGGATCACCGTACTCATAATCAAGCCCCAAGTCTTCTCCTCGGGTAAAGAGGGCCTTTATGAGTGAAGGCTCTGAAGACAAAAAGAAGTACCTTAAACTGGATCCTCTTGATGACAGACAGCCAGTGAAGATGCTGCAAGTGTGAAGATACTGTAGATCGTGGGGGGATCTTCAAGATGAGGCATGCTGCAGAGTTCTGGATGAATTAGAGCCTTTCGATAATAAAAGCTGGTAGGCCCGAATATAAAGTGTAGGCTTAATCCAGTTTTGCCGTAATTAGAGCATGGATGAAGGTTTTACGGGAGTCCATTGAAATGAAGTGGAACATCCTTCTGAGAGATCTGAGAGTGGCAAAGCAAGTAGCGGATAGGGACTTAATTTGGGGCTCAATGTTAAGATTTGTGTTGAATTTTACCCCAAGGTTTCTGGCCAGCAGAGTTGGGGGAGAGGCAGCATCCAGCTCAGGAGGCCACCAGAGACTAGCCTCGGGGAAAGACTTACTGCCAAAGAAAAGGATGTCAGTTTTATCTGAGTTCAGCTTGAAATGGCTACCTCCCATCTAAACCACCACAGCCTTCAGACACAGCTTAAAGGAGCTCACAATTGCAGGCGTGTTTTCATGGATGGCCAAAAGGAGCTGGGTGTCATCCATGTAGGAGACCACCCGCACCCCCCAGAACTCCACCATTTTAGCCAAAGGCTCAAGGTAGATATTAAAAAGAGTGTGGCTAAGCGTCAAACACTGGGGGATGCTGCAAACCAGAGGTTTGGAAGAAGAGGTGAAAGGTGGAAAGAAAACTGCTTGGGAGCGACCAGACAAGAAACATTTCAGCCAGCGCAAAGCCTGGCCTCTAACACCAATTCTCTCAATTCTGTCAAGTAAGATGACATTGGAAACAGTATCAAAGGCCGACGACAGATCCAGAGCATGACCATCACAGGTGAGCTCTGATTGAGCTTTTTCTTAATAAATTAGAGTGGTCTTCCTTACTAGATTGGAATGTGGAGTGCTCGGCTCATGGGGTAGAAGTAGGGAAGGCTGTCTCCATTTCAGCTCTGAGGGCATAGAGAAAGAAAACTAAATGAGAAAGGGAGAAGAGTTAATGGAAAAGGGGCAAATGGCCTCCTTTTTTCAGGTTGGAAGTGTGGGAAGATGATAAGTTCTCTACTGCGGTCCAGCCTCTGCCATCAGCCATAAGAACCATGATAATGATTAAGGGTATTGAGTGGTGAACCAGCCTTATCTCTGAGAGCTGCTTGTCGTTTAATCCTTGATCAGCTACTATATGTCTATTTGCACGTGACCTCTTCAATATGTTCTCTGTCTTCTGCTGTTGCCCTGTGAGGCTGAGGCACTGTGTTTGGGTACGGGTCATGGGTGGATGGTCTTAATTTGACAGATCCATTGCTGGTGGGATCAGTCAATCCAGAAAATACTCCAATACCTCAAAGTCATATTATTCCTTTGTTTTTATTTCCACTGCTATTATTATTATTGCTATTGAATCATGGCCTGAATGGAAGGAATCAATGCCTCTGCAGATTTGTTTCTGTAGAAAAGCCCTGGGATACATACATTTTGACTTCCTTGTACAGGAACACATTGTGCTTCTTTGCTACTTGAATTACCTGATGTGCCTAATGATGCTTAAGGAAACATGCTATTATTTGGCCCAGTCTGGCCCTCTTGTTAGTGCTGCAGGGTCTCCTATGAGCTCTTTGTAGTTATAGCAGAAAGTCAATCGTCACATTTTTTAATACTGGGATAAAGCTGGTAAGGAAGGTTTTCTAGTTTTTCCAGAATGCCCAACAAGCATAGATTGTGCTCAAATTAATTGATTATTATTTGTTCAATGGTTACAAGTCTATCGTCAGAATAGTCGGCAATTAAAATATTGATGTCTTCCCGGATAGTGATATCATCCATTGATGCCCTCGTAGGGCTGTCTTTTACAGTGGCCCTGAAAACCTTGACTGTGGCAGTTGTTTAAGACTGATGTCCAGTCAACTTTCCTGCAACATTTTGTCTTGATCTTTGGAAGGTTACTGGATATTGCCTTGACAGACTCTAAGAATAGGAGTTGCCTTGCCAGTGTCAAAATTTGGAGTCCGTTCCCAGTTGTCTCCGACAAATCAATAAAGTCTGGCTTGCATGGTATATCCAAGGTTAGTGACGTTTCTGGTGGTGCAAATATATAGGTGCTCTTCTGTGTCAAGCAGTTATTTCTCTATTGGGCACCTAATGACTGTTGCTTCGACACACTGTGCCCTCTACTGTAATACTCCACTGAATTCAGGTATTATATTTTGTTTGATTACAGCCCTTAATGTTATGGTGGTTCAGGCCAGGTGTGTGGTGAAATTAGTGCCCCAACTGTTTAGCAGAGCTATCCTGATGACCTTCTGAGCTGTCTAACTAAGTACCACTCACAAATTCAAGGCACAGTGCAGATTATGCAAAGTCACTTATCCAGTAGAATTCGAAGATATCTGCCTTTTTTGTCTTTGTATGTTTCCTTTCTATGCTTGATGTGTTTGTGGGAAACTGGGGCCTTTCCCCTGAACACAGTTAAAGGAGAGCAGGGTCAGCCCGCCATCCTCTCTATCTGTGTCTTGACTGCTGTTCTCACCTCTGTTTACCATTAGTGTTGGGCATGTAGCTCCCTCCTTGACTCACCTCTGCCCCTCAGCACATCAAAGCAATCTGGCTTCTCTGCATCTTTGGAGGTCAGAGTTGCTCCTGTGTCTTCCTTTCTGCACCACCCAGCACTGCAAGGTCATGTCACTGCCAATTGCTAGTCTTAGGGGCACTATGAGAAAATGGGTTGTTGGATAACTGGGAAGAGAGCCCTGGTCACGCAACTGCTGCATTCCCTGGCAGTGGTGAACCACAAAACTAAACTCAATTACCCTGTGCTTAGCCCTAGGTAGAATGGCACAAAATGCAGTCATGCTTAACTCAGAGGCAAAGTATTTATGCAGCACACAAACAGTAACAAAGTAAAAACACAACACAAGAAAAATCCCATATCAATTTACAAAAATAGAGTACATGTTAATAAATTATTTGACACCATAAAGATAGAATTCCAATCAGTAGAACAGGAGTTATGAATTTGTAAAGTTTTTAGTAAAAACTAGTGCTTAATAGATCAAAGCGCCAACTGCTGACATTTAGTTGCACGAGACCGGGTCAAAGTATAAACATATGGCCAACTGCGATGGAGCACTGGTCGGATACAAAAAGTGGATTCACCTGGTCACTGCTTACCTTTGGACTTTGAAGAATTTTCAACAATAATGTTCAGAGAAGGTGAAATTCAGTTGGGCTAGGCTGCAGGCTGTGTCTGAGAAGAGAGTGTCATCATAGGGGCGCTGCTGGCCGAAGTTGGGGTGAAGATTTCTATGTTCCGACTAAGATACGTTTATGGAAGTTGAAAATCTCCAATGGGACGAGACAGGAGGCTGTAGCCCAAGGCAGTTCCAGGAGGACTGCTGAACAGGATTTGCTGCTGTGGAGAAGAATGTAGCAGGGTAGCAGGAGCAGCTGTGAAATCAGGCCGACCGGTGATGCACGTTGGGCGGATCAACAAGCAGGTTGATGCCAGTCTTGCCTCGGTTATGGAGCAGTTTTTAGCCAAAAATGTTCTCAGCCCCAAGTTTTGGATTTTGGCTATGTATGCACCTTTAGCACCACAACCAATGGTCCAGGACCGGTGGGACACTACTGGGGAGTTCAGGTCTCACTCAGGCTTGGTCCAGGTGCGGTTTCAAGATGATGGGAGCCTTTTATGTCCCTGTGGCTCTGAACAGGAGGCCAGCAAATTAGAACTAGGAGTCATTCTGGAAGTCCAGGGTTCAGGTGATGATGCAGGGCTCATACAGCTGGTCTGGACACTGAGGGTTCAAGGCAGTTTCCAGGCAGCAAAGCAGTCATTCCAGGTACAGCAAAGCAGTCTTGCAGAGTGCACAGGTCACAGCAGTAGGCAGTCTTCTGAAAGTCCTTTCGGAGACCTAGGAGTGAATTGAGGTGTTGGCCTGAGGGTCCTATTTTTATACCTATTGCTTCTTTTGAAGTTGGGATATGCATCTAGAGGTTTCTCTTTGAAGTGCGAGAAATATTCTCACTCCCTGCCCTGGTTCCAAGATGGCTGCACTGACAATATGGAGGTGATAAACCCTTTCTGTGAAGGCAGAGCATAGCCTTATCATTTGCAAGTGAGGATGTGCTAAGCTTCACCCCCCCACCCCCCCAAATCCTGTCTGCAGATGGCCCATTCAGACACACCTAATCCCTCTATTGTGTGATTGTCTGGGAGGAATTCACAAAGTCTAACTGTCAGTTACACCCAGTCATGTGATCTAGGGCAGGCTGCAGTAGCCAAAAGGCTAAGGCAGGAAAAAAGCAAACTTTCTGACAGTAGCATTTTCAAAACTGTAATTTAAAATCCGACTTTACCATTAAAGAGGATTTTTCATTACAATTTCATAGATACTAAACATGAAATGCTTACCTGGTCCCAACCAAAATTTAGCACTTATTACATATAATAAGGCAATTCAATGCTATCCTATGTGACAGTTAGGCCTCATAGTAGTGAAACATGAATTTCGAAGTTTTTCACTACCAGGACATGTAAAACTTAAAAGTACATTTCCAACCTTTTCATTAAAATGCACCCTGCTCTATGGGCTGCCTAGGACCTACCCTAGGGGTGACTTATATGCAATATAAGGTGAATTTGAGGCTTGGCAAGGGGGTTATATTACCAAGTCAAATTAGCAGCTTAAAGCTGCATTCTGGCCACAATAGCAGGCCTGGGGCATGTTTTAAGGGACTACTTAAGCAGTTTCTACAATAGGTGCTGCAGGCCCACTAGTAGCATCTATTTACAGGCCCTGCATATATGTTATACTACTCTACAAGGGACTTAGAAGTAAATTAAATATGCAAATCAGTGTAAGCCAATTTAACAATGTTTAGGGGAGTAAGCACAACCACTTTTGCACTGGTCAGCAGTAGTGAAGAGCACAGAATCCTAAGGCCAACAGAAACAAATTTCAGCAGAACAAATGGAGGTGAATAGGCAAAATGTTTGGGGGAAGAACCCTTAAGGCTGACAGGTCTAACAGGCATCCTCAGCCTTCAGCCATGCACAGTGTGCATAGCCTCTATGCCAATTCCACCTCAGCCAATGAGTTCCTGGAAAGGTCAGTTCTGGAGGCCAAGCTTCCTTATAGCCATGTCCCCCTTCTTCGATGTCCATCTCAGCACAGGGCCGCTACAGTGACTCCCTGCAGCTTTTCCACAGCAGATTACAGCATATGGACTGTGGCAGAGGTCTACAAGAGTGCTGCCATCTTTCTCAGCACCTGACTTTGCCCCTAGAGTAGTTTTCTGTTACACCGAGTTGTCTGAAATGATGGCCAATAGGATTGAGGGATGCAGATACAGTTACTCTTGAAGTCCTTTAGCTAAGTCATCAATAGACTTGCCCTACAGTGGTGGAAATTTACATTTAGCTGGTCCTGGTGTGCTGCAGTGTATTTTGGGGGTTGTCATTTCTTAGCAAATATTTTCAAAAGATATGTAGAGAGACATTTCAACAATGTCTTAAGACAGTGCTTACAACAGATGCTTCGGATGCCCCTAGTCAGGTGGATTGTTGAGTGAAGCACAGCTGCTACCTCAGGGACAAACCGTAGGAAGCAGAAGAGAGCAGTGAAGCAGTGAAGCAGGTTAATGATAATAATGAAGTCTTGGACAAGTATTAGTTGCAAGGCAAAAGGCTGATCCTGTTGGTTAAGTGTGGGAGAGTTACACTCTGATGAGCAGACTACCAAAGAGTGAAGGGATCCCTCTATAGAAGCAATAATGGATTACTAGACTTTGGGGATCATTTGAAGAAGGGTTGCTGGCCTGACAGTGTCAGATTCCTGTTTAGCAGCCCTAATGAAAGCCACTGCCATCAGTGAACACTTATTTATGTGGAACGATAAATAACACACTGGTGGAAAGAATCAGAAAAAACAGGGAAAGTGTGTGCGAGAGAAACACCAAATACATAATAGAATATATAAAGTGGAGGAAAACCTGATGTGAGGGAACAGAGACAGGGAAAAATAACAAACATTTGGGGGGAGAGGTTAACAGGTGTGAACTGGTATGAAGTGGACTGCCACAAGAAGTAATAACATGTTATCAGGCACGACTGGCCTTAAACATTGCCACTACCCCAAGTGCCTCAGAAGTATATCAGTAACCAGGTAGTGAGAATCAAGGAGTGTCATTCAATTAGCAGTCTAGTGTTTAGAGTCTCCTTAGTTTCCACTGTTCTGTTCTCCATATTCTCCAGCCTCAGGTACACCTAAGTCTCATGTCCTGTCTCTCCTGAGACTAAATCCTAACACCTGGCACAGCAGATCAGTAGAGGCTATAGCTTCTGCTCTCCTGGTAGAGGACCATTCACCTGATTCAGAGATCCATCTCTGTCTGGTTGGGGTCTATGTAGATTTGAATACAACTTGTGGGGATCTCTATTGCATTTAGTATAGCTTAAAAACAATACCTGAAAAATCAGAAAAGCATATCATAGTAATATCAGAGATTTGTCCCATGTTAAAGAAATTGCCTGCCATCTGACTAAGGTAATTATGCATATAAAGCAAGACAATCTTCAAAGCTGCTCTAAACTTTAGAACAAGTGTGATATATCTGTCTGAAAGTGTACATCTCGCTCTGGAATCCAGCAGGTACAATCAACTGTCTGTATTTTGAGATTTATGCTAAGCAGCAAGACCAAGAAGTTCTTTAATAAACTACAGAAAACCCAACACACGACTTAGACCAATACATGCCTCTGAATAGTTAACACAACAGTCACACTCAGACTCATCTGTAATTCACATTTGGGCACTTCCTACTCCTTCTCAGCGCTCAACATCTGGTACCTCAGTCGCATTACAAATTCAGAAACCTCTTATCCCATTTCTCCTCAGAACATCTGGTACCCCATCCTCATTGAAGCACTTCTTGTACCTATTCTACAAGGCACACTTAGGCCCCTGCTCTCCATTCGCTCCCCAGGTGCATGTAAATGTCAACAAATAAGTAAGTTTGCAATTACCCACACCCACAATTTCATCACAAATAAACACAAGTACCAAATAAATGACTTATAATAATATAAATTGTTTTTATATAGCAATTAATTTCCTCTTCAGGAGCAAATAAGTACTACCAAATATAGGCCCTCATTCTGAATTGCACAGTACTGGGGCATGGAAAATTCAAATGTAGTTTTACCATTGCCATGCAATTACAATTTAAACCCAATCGAATTGGGAATTACCATGTGGTACCAATTTCCAGTCTGCCTCTGAGCCCGCCTTAAATAGGGCAAAGGCGCAGAGGCAAAGTGGGGCCATGCTCCAAGCAAATGAGGCAACACCCTTTGAAGATAGCACTGGAGCGCTAAGTGCACCAGTGCTATCAGTATTACAGAAGGGGCTGCGCAAGCGTTTGGGCCCTCCTAGGTAATACCATGGTGCCCTGAGACAGCAAATAGTAAGCAAATGCGCACATTGCAACCCTGGATCACTATGTGTAATATGACCGCATATCTCAATCCACCCTCCAAGAGCGAGCATAGATACAACCGAGCTGACAATTGCAGACGCTCTGTAATAGTGCGCACATTTGGACTTTTGAAAGGAACATTGCAGTGTCTTGATAAAAGTGGCGGAGGATTGCAATATAGCTGTGAGAAAGTCATCCTTCTTGCCCTGATCACCCCCATTTTGAGACTGTCACTGGTGGTAACTAACTCTGACTGTGCCCTAGGCTCTGCTGACCGGGCCCAGTGCTCTGATTAAAAAGGTATATGTTAATCAAGCAGAATTACAATTGACAATGACAGACCTTTGTAAGTCCCTAGTATATAATAAGGCATGGGGGATGCAAACTACCTGTAAGTTACTGGTATATAATAAGGCAAGGGGGATGCAAACTACCTATAAGTCCCAAGTAAATAATATGGCAGAGAGGTTTAGAGGCCCAGTAGATTTCCTGCACTGGAGTGTACACTGCTGCGTTGCCTGCTGCCGTTTTTAAAGATAGCCCTGATTTGCAGACAGTCTTTAAAATTATATGCAAATTCGACTTCAGGTACTTCCAAAGTGGTAATCTACCTTATTTTTACATGTCACCCCTAAGGTCTCCCGTAGGTGCCCCAGGGGTGGAGTGCCATGTAAATATAAGCAGGGACATTATAAAAGATCTTTGATGTGCCCTGGTGAAGGAAAAACAGCCAATTTCGTTTTCCCCCATTGTAGATAATTTGCACCATAGGCTAACATTGGAATATGTTATTTAAGTATAAATATTGCTAGGAGGTAGCAAAAATGTAATTCAAGTACTTAAAAGATTTGTAATGATAAATCCAACATCTTGCCACTGTTGAATGTATCATAACGAGTACAGAAAAGACGTTATAGATTTTTCTTCTCTGTGAGCCAAAATCCAGCCTTCAAGCATCCTCTCCTGATTGGTCAGCCTTAACAGGCTTAGCCAAGCTGCTTTGATGAGGTGATAAGCAGCCTGCATAGAGCATACATTATCTGGTGGGGGAACTCTGCAGCTGCAAAGAACAGGTCAGAACGGCGGCTCGATAAATCAAACTGGGCTTCAAAGAGAGCAGGAAAGGAACGAATGTCAGGCCTACTCCATCTTCCTGTATCCCCCAGCGAGATGGCAGGCTGTTAGAAATGGGGGTCTCTAGTTGGCAATGGTTTGCACCTTTGTCCAAGTAGGGACCCTTCTTCCTAGTAAGGGTAAGGGGTATACACTTCTAAAATAGCTCCTGCTCACCCCCTTGGTAGCTTGGCACGAGCAGACAGGCTTATCTCAGAGGCAGTGTGTTAACCATTTGTGCACACATACAGTAATACAGTGAAAACACTACAAATGGACACCACAACAGTTCAGAAAAATAAGTAATCTTTATCCAAACCAAACAAGAGGAAAACAACAAAAATCCAACATACAATAATCATAATGTGATTCTTAGGAGGTAAAAACAGTTCTGTCCATAGCAAACTATAGATGCGACACTTTCAACACAAAGTACCTTGGATGCGTCAACATCGTAAACAAAAACAGCTGCAGGGAAGGTGATGCGTCGGTTCTCTATGCCTAGGGAAGGTGAGGCATCGGTTCCTTACTTCAGGGGAGGTGATACGTCGGTTCCTTACTACCACGCAGGGGAGGTGATGCGTCGGTTTCTTACTGTGCGTGGAGGTGATGCATCAGTTTCTTACTGCAGCCCTGACGTTTTTGTAGAGTTGCTGTGCCGGTGCGATGCGTGGGGATCGGGGATGCGTTGGCTCTCGATGTGGTGCCAACAGCGCTGCATTGGCCTCTCCAGTCACGGTCCCAAGATGCGTTTGTTCTTGCAGCCGCACAGCAGGGCCTGCGTCGGAATCGGTGCAGTGAACTCGGACTTTGGAGATCGGTGCACAGGATTCAGCATGTAGCGATTTCTCCAGCCGCGGACAGGCGCTGCGTTGGTTTCTTCAGCGACACAATGGTGTTGCGTCGGAAACGGGTGCGCTTCCCTTAGTTGCGTCTCTTTTCCAGCTCCCAGCAGCAGGAACAACCTCCAGAGGCCCAACAGAGCAACAGGTACCTCTTGATAGGTCAGAATTCCCAACAAGGAAGTAAAGGGGACTGGTAGTGAAGTCTTTGTGTCCCTGAGACTTCAGAACAGGAGGGAAGCTTCAAGCCCTTGGTGATCTTCTTCAAGCAGGATACACAACACACAGCATAGTCTTTGTCCTCTCCTTGGCAGAAACAGCCACTGCAGGCCAACCCCAGATAGCACACATCAAAAGGGGAACATTTCTCCTTCAGCTCTCCCAGCTCTTTTCCTTGGCAGAGGTTCCTCTTGAGTCCAGACGTAATCTAAAATTCTGGGGTCCGGGCCCCAATATTTATACAGCATTTCTATATGTTCTCTTATGGCAGAGAGGCTCTGTGCTCAGTCAAGACCAGTTCTGTCTTCTCTGGTCCAGCTTCCTGGCAGGAGGTGGAGACAGCATTGTGTAAGGAAGTCCAGGCCCATTCAGGTACAAGGTAATTTCCTCCCGCTACTCTAAATGCAGCCCAGGTCTATTCATCTCAGCCCTGACTCATTCAGGAAAGGCAGGACACACATCAACGCCCCCTGTGGCTGTCTGAGAGAATGCACGTTCCCAGCCCCTGTCACTCAAAATCCAGTCAATTCACAATCCAGCAGAGGCACAAAGGCCGGCTAAGCAAGAAAATACCCACTTTCTAAAAGTGGTATTTTCAAACACACAATATAAAAATCATCTTTACTAAATGAAGAATTTTTATATTCTGAGTTCAGGCATACTAAACTCTATTTCTCTATCTTGTCCAAATGAGAAGTTATACTTGCAAGATGTGAACAATGTATTCCCCATTCTATCCTATGAGGCAGATAGCCTCTCAATAGTGAAAAACAAAATACGCTGTAGTTCACTATCAGGACATGTTACACACATCAGGACACGTCCTACATTTCACATACACTGCACCCTGACCACAGGGGTACTTTGGGCCTACCTTAGCTTGACTCACATGTAAGAAAAGGAGAGGTAAGGGCCTAGCAAGTGTGTGCATTTCTCGTTCAGCTTTCCCAGCTCTTTTCCTTGGCAGAGGTTCCTCTTGAGTCCAGACGTAATCTAAAATTCTGGGGTCTGGGCCCCAATATTTATACAGCATTTCTATTTGTTCTCTTGTGGCAGAGAGGCTCTGTGCTCAGTCAAAACCAGTTCTGTCCTCTTTGGTCCAGCTTCCCGGCAGGAGGTCATGACAGCATTGTGTAAGGCAGACCAGGCCCATTCAGGTGCAAGGAAATCTCCTCCCACTACTCTAAATGCAGCCCAGGTCTATTCATCCCAGCCCTGACTCATTCAGGAAAGGCAGGACACACATCAACCCCCCCTGTGGCTGTCTGAGAGAATGCACATCCCCAGCCCCTGTCACTCAAAAGCCAGACAGTCAATCCACAAACCAACAGAGGCACACAAAGTGGCTGAGCAAGAAAATACCCACTTCCGAAAAGTGGTATTTTCAAACACACAGTATAAAAATCATCTTTACTAAATGATTAATTTTTATATTCTGAGTTCAGGCATACTAAACTCTATTTCTCTATCTTGTCCAAATGGGAAGTTATACTTGCAAGATGTGAACAAAGTATTCCCCATTCTATCCTATGGGACAGATAGCCTTTCAATAGTGAAAAACAAAATACGCTGTAGTTCACTATCAGGACATGTTACACACATCAGGACACGTCCTACCTTTCACATACACTGCACCCTGACCACAGGGGTACCTTGGGCCTACCTTAGGGGTGACTCAAATGTAAGAAAAGGAGAGGTAAGGGCCTGGCAAGTGTGTGCACTTGCCAGGTGGACATGGCAGTAGGGACTGAACGCAGACACTGCAGTGGCAGGTCTGACAACTCTTTGAAAGGCTGCTTGTGTGGGAGGCACAATCAGTGCTGCAGGCCCACTAGCAGCATTTGACTTACAGGCCCTGGGCACACACAGTGCACTGTACTAGGGACTTAGTAGTACATCAAAAAAGCCAATCATGGAAACACCAATCCATATTAACAATTTATACACAGAGCATATGCAGGTTAGCACTGATTAGCAGTGGAAAAGAGCCCAGAGTCATAAAACCAACAAAAACAGGGTCAGAAACAGGAGGCCCAAAACCAAAAAGTCTGGGGATAAACCTGCTGAAAAAGCCAGGTCTAACCCAGGCCCAGGAATGGAATTATCAGAAAGTCTGGAGAGGGAGTGTTAATGGAAATGAGCCACACCAGTAGGTTGGTTTAGCCAGGTCATTTTTCCTGGAGAGGAATTCTTCATGTTCAATTTTAAAGTGCAGTGCTTTGTGGGACAAAAATATGCAGCACTTTGGAGGAAGCTGCCATGCTTTTGAGTAGCATGCTGATTCACCTCATTGGACAAGTGTGCCCCTCTGCTTGTCACCCCAAATCATTGAATAAATATGTGAGAGCTGCATAGCAACTCGGATGTGCTGCCTGAAACTACAAAAAGAAGGTCTGCCCTGCTGGAACCCTGGTCTGCACCCCAAAGGATTGCAATCAGAATGACTGCTCCCTGAATGAAGCGCCTTGCTTCAAAAAGGATTAAGGAGTGGACTTCCTGAAAGCAACAGGTTAACAGAGCTTCCCTGCACCATCTCCCTCAAGAAGTACCCTGCCTGGAGTGCATCCAGTTAACTTTTAAGGATTTGGCCAGGTGCATTGTGAGAATTGTAGTCCCAAACTTCCAAAGACCATCTCAGAGCTTCTAGACCTTTGGATTTGTGTTTTGGACACTTTGAACCCTCAAGGGGAACTTCAAGAAGAAGTTCCAGAAGTTTGGAGGAGTTTGGAGCAATTTTTGGAAAAAGGCTCTATACGGGGATACACTCGACATCAAGAGTCAAGCCGGCTATCTTCAATCGCGACCTGGCCTGGATTTCAGGTTCTTTCGACTGAAAGCTCCGGAGCTCCAGACTTCCAGGATTTGACCAGGGCCTCATGCAGAAGCAATCTGATGACATTGCATCAAAATAGGCCTGTTGGAGGGGACCGCAAGACGTCAAAAGAAAATTAGACCCAGGCAAAAAACTTCGCTCTGCTTGCGGAGTTTGTAGAATTCAGGCATTTAGGAGTAGTAAAATTAGGAATCCTAACTTTGCTACTCCTAAATGCCTTTTGTGAATACCGAAAGTCGTACAGTTAGGATTTTGTCTCAGTTTAGGAGTAGTAAAGTTAGGAATCCTAACTTTACTACTCCTAGATGCCTTTTGTGATTACCGAAAGTTGAAAAGTTAGGATTTTTCTCAGTTTAGGAGTAGTAAAGTTAGGAATCCTAACCTTACTACTCCTAAATGCGTTTTGTGAATACCGAAAGTCGTAAAGTTAGGATTTTGTCTCAGATTACTTTTGTGAATCGGAGTCATAGTCAGCAACATTCTGACCACCTGCAGAAGAATCTGCACTCATTTCAGCCATTGTTTTAAAGCCCGGAAGCACCTGCGGATTTTTCAGAGTGCAAATAGAGCACCAGTTAAAGACCTGATACAGGGGTGCCAACACGTTGGAACTCAACTTTTTACATGTTGCAACGTCGGTTTGAGCAGTACAAACAGATCAAAGACTATGTCATTCTAAGAGGAGGGGATGCAGTTGGGAAAGCTATGACCATGGATGCGGGCAAATGGGGCCTAGTCAAATGCCTGACACAGATGCTACTCCCTTTTGAGGTTTTCACACAGGAAGTTAGCAAGGAGAACAGTATGATGGGCCAAGCTATCCTGTTGTTGCATCTCCTAAAGGACCAGGTAAAGAAGGTGACTGAAAGGTTCGCCCCGCAGGTGTGAATGAAAACACAGATCTGCATGCCTTAGTTGAGACCTTAATCCTTCACTTGGCTTGTAATACAAGGCTTCAACATGACATCATCGTGTCCAAAGAGTACACCTGTGCCACACTACTTGATCCACAGTACATAAAAGTTCTGCCCACTTTCATTCCTTTTTCTGAAGGGGATGTTTTAAAATACAGGAAGTGGATTTTAGAGCAAGTCGGAGACTTGGAAGAAGAACGGCTGGAACTTTGAGTCGCACCCGCAGTTCTGGGGTGCCGCCTTGAACATCTAGAGAGGGCAGTCTTGTCTCACAGCAGCCAACAACACCATCAACCAGAACACCAGCAACAACAGCAGCAGAAGGACCAGACCCAGCCTCTGCATTGTATTGGTTTCAATTGGCAGGGCTCAAGTCCAGTGCAGAGGCAATGGCAAAACAGGTTGAGCAAGTGGCAGCACCAATAACATCCACAAGATCTTCCAGGAGTATCTGGATGATCCATTGATCTATTGGTATGTGAAGATGTGCCAATGGCCAGAGCTCAGCAGGCTGGCAATAAAGTATCTGGCTTGTCCTGTCGCCAGTGTGTCTGCTGAGGGTGTGCAGTGCAGCTGGTGCAGTTGTTACAGTGAGAAGGACTAGTCTCTTGCCTCAAAATGTAAAGAGATTGACTATGATCACAATGAACCAATATTTTATGCCACACAATTACACCGTTCCTGAAACAGCAGCACAGGAGGAGGAGGACGACGAATTCTACTTCCTGGATTAAGTATGCCAGTGCCCATATATAATAATTATTTCTCGTTGAACTTCTATCTTCGAAAAATAAACAAATAGCTAGTGGAACATTAATATTTTTGTGTCAGATTTATGCTGCCCCACCAATTTTTTATTCACATATATTGCCGGATTGCAGTTGGACCAGTGTGCATTGAAATAACCTCCACAATTCCTTCATGACATCGGGGACAATGCCTGCCCCCCTTGCATGCCTATTGCCTATCCCTTTTTGCATAATTTAGAAGAAGGTCTGCCCAAGAAGATCGTTGATTTGCAAGACTTCATACCAATACCAAATTCCAATATGTTGCCTGCATAAAAGATGAATACGTAATACCTAAACTACCCATGCTTGGATTGGAAGAGGTATCTACAACTATTTCAAATGTGAGTGACTGATTGTGTGAGTGATGATGATGATTGATGATGTTGTGGTAGACAGTGAGGAAGGGTGTTGAACTGTAATGTAGGAACTTTCCTGAGATGATTGATTTGCAATGTTTGGGGCATTGCAATACAGTATCATTTTTCTTTCAACAAACATAGTTGGAGAACTGGGTGGGTGGGTTCACGGCCCAACCTAGAAGACAGAACATTTAGATATCTGATCACTTGGGTCTCGGGGGAAGAAGGACTGTTTGCAATGCATTTATCTATACTCTTTTATACTTATTCCTTTGTTTCCTTCCACAACAGTTCATGATGAATGATGTGCTGCTCATTGCCCAGATGAATGTTCTTCTTGTGTAGTGTTTGCCTTTGTCAAACCTTTCCCCAAATCCCCCTTCCCATCCATTCATCAAACCCCTAACCCTCTCCCCTGGGCTGTGTGATTTTTTGAAGTGTGGCTTAATTTACAGAATCAATGGATAACACACTTGGTGAGGTGGATGTGGTGAAAGCAACACAAACTTACTGCAGGATCTTATATGCAATAGCCCACACTGGCCCCATTTACCCACCCACGCTTCAAAAGTTATCCATATTTTAGATATAGTATGAAGAACATCAGTCAGCATCATCATTCAGGTCTTGTATTGCGTAACCGTAAACGCCTAACCTAAGCTTGTCCACTCCAAACTGTGAGTCCATTTTTTATAACTCGAGTATTTTGTAAATAATACTACTAGCTCACCATTAGCCAAAACTTACTAATATTGCTATTTTTTTGTATTTTAGCAATATCAGGCATTCTCGTTGTGTCATCATGTAGTACTCAGGTGTCAATTCTTTAAAAAGCATTGATAAAATATAACCCACTAATGCAGTCTTTTTATTTCCATTCAGTTGCCTAGGATAGATAATCAATCATTCATATTAATCCTACAGTTGGAGCTCACATGGGTGGAATTGGAGGGGGACTTTGTTTGTGAAGTTGTGATGCCTTCCCTGTTATTGCTTCATCTATATTAAGGTAAAACAGCCCTAGTGGCAGATTTAAAAGCCCCTTGCAACACTTTTGCGCCGCCGTTGCGTCACTTTTGTGATGCAGCGGCGGTGTAAAAAATGCGGCCATTTTACAACGTGACGCATCTAGGGAGATGTGTCACGTTGTAAAGCCCTGTGTCACATTATACCTGCGCCAGGTATAATGTATGCAGGGTAGGCGTTCCCATACAAAAAGCCACATAGAACTGGCGCAGTGAAATTTACAAGATTTCACTGCATCATTCTACGCCTTCCCTGCGTCAAAATCCCTATGCCTGCTCAGACCAGGCGTAAGGATTGATGCAGGGCTTTTTACATGGGACCTACCTATGTTTTCTGGTGCATTGCTGGAGTTGCGTCACTTTTGTGACCAACTCCAACAATGCGTCACTTTTGCTCCAACAGATGCATCAGAATTTCTGACGCATCTGTAATTCCTTGCGCCATGGTGCACTGTATTGTAAATACAGCGCATCCATGGTGGCGCAAGGACATTTGGAGCTGATGCAAGGAAACTGACGCATCTATGCAGATGCGTCAGTTCCTTGTAAATCTGCCCCCTAGTATGGAGTGAACTGAACTAGTTAACTTAGTAAGTAACTAACTAACTGCTACAATTGTTTATCTAGATTGTTGTAGACAATATAGGTCATGCCAGCATTCCCACTAATGGTCAAGATAGTCAGAGAAGTATAACTCTAGAACTAAGCACTACACTCTCGCCTACAAGCACATAAACAGGCTATGTAAAAGCTGAAGGCAGCAGTGCAAATTAAAAGTAAAACAAACAACTTCAGGCATAAATTTTGATGAAATAAAATAGTTTCCTGGAGCACACCGAGGTTTAATGAGAATTAGTTTCTCGTGCGCACATTTGAGATTTTGAGTTGAAGGAGTCACAGAGTTGGTCACAGCACTGAGATTTTGGAGAAGTGGATTGTAAGTGTATTTTTCAACACATTTTGGGTTTTCACGTACACAGTCTAGTATGGGAGATATCGCATGACAGTCACATTTTATTATATTTTAGATTATTTTTTGTTCAGTTTTGGTTAATTTGTAGTCAATAACGGGGCACAGATGTTATTATTCAGTGATGTGCTTTCAGATAAGTTTTGTATATTTATTCCATGGATGCTATGTTAGTTTAAGACATGCACAGTAACATATTGTCAAATGCTATGAGATTATTCAAAAGTGCTGATGGATTGTTCTCACATTACAGCTACCCCTGACGAAGGGCACATTGCCCGAAATGCATTGGGTGAACACTCGTATGGTTACCAAGGATGAAAAGTGGATTTTAACGTGCTGTAATAAAAGGCCTGGATGGGCATTTATTCTGCATTTAAAGTTTGGAATCACATTGCCTCCTTTATTTTTGTATTTATTTTTTTTTAAACTTATTTAATTTGAATTTCAAGCAAGGGAGGCAAAACAAAATGCATATACCTTAGCATTAGCATGTACTGGTTCCGATACAAATGCAAAAGTTTATATCACAGAATAAATAAAGGAAATAAATGTAAATCATACAAGCATAACATTATTATGGGGAATCACAATGTATTCTATCAGTCTTTTATCATTCTATGCCCTACTGCATTAAATCTCAGCATTGAGCTTAAGCCTCTAATTTTAGCCAAGGCCTTTTCCCTCTAAAAAACCTCCACAACAATAACCCACCACTCCGCGGTGTTACTGGGCCTAGAAGAAATCCAGGCCCGAGAAATGGCTAGTCTAGCAGCAACAAAAATAATAGAAAACAGCGCACATCGTGCATAGATAGAGTCGCCCTTATATCCCAACATAATCTCCTGTGTAGTGAAAACCAGATCTAAACCAAGGTGATTTTTACAGACCTGTATAACTCCCTGCTAGAATGTCAGTAGCTGTGGGCAGGTAGCAAACATATGTACAATATTTGCAGCGTATAATCCGCATTTAGGCCAAATGCAACTTATTGCTCGGATATTGACCACCTTGTCGCCCCCAACTAGCAATCTTTTCAGGAGTATAATACAACATACATACTGTCCTAAATTGCTGTAACCTTAGATTAGTTGACCACACAGCGTCTTTTAATGTTGTAAGTGCATGATCTACCATTGTAGGAGTGACTTCAGTCTCCGGGATGGTGTTCCATTTTAAAGCTAGCTGTAAACATGGGTCAACTCTATCCTGGCAGAGATATTTATATGCCATACGAATTGCATGCGTCCGAGGAGCATCATGTAGTAGTGTCAATAAATCATATGTCTCTACCGATTTAAGACCATGTGTTCTCCAAAAAGTCTCTAAATTGTAAATATTTATAGTAGTGTTGACGTGGCATTGAGAAGGTGTCTTGCAAATTTTGAAATGTTCGAAAACCATTGCAATCATAGAGGTCTCCAAGTTTATCAATCCCAAGTTTAGCCCACTGCTTTGAGACACTATCATAAAAAATATCCGGGAGTGATGGATAATCCCAGAGAGGAAATTTATCGTGGTATATCGGAAGAGAGTAGAGAGTATCTAGCTAGAATTTCCCACCAAATAAAGACTAAGCACCTGTGAGTCTTAAAGCGTACTCTCTTGAAATAATTCGGATAGTGGATTCGATAAAGAAATCTACAGCAATCTTGGACTAGTAGAAGTGTATGAATAAAATCTTGGCCACTATTTGAGAGGAGGCTACGTTTATACCCCCATATTATACTGCTTATTGCGCCATCTAATTTTTTTTAGTAACTCTCAAAGGGATTGAACGAAAATTTTTGGAAGGATCGTCATCTTTATGATGTTACACCTGCCAATTATACTTACGAGTAATTTATGCCAGTTTTTTAGCTTTTTAATAACATTATGAAGCTGAACATCACAGTTTAGTTTAACCCCTTCGCTGCTAGGCCTTTACCCCCCCTGTGCTAAGCCTTTTTTTGGCTATTTGGGGTAGTGCGCACTAAGGCCCCTGTAATTTTTTGACCACATAAGGTATCCACCCCAAATTTGCGTCCTTTTCTTCCAACATCATGGGCATTGTAAAGGTACCCAGAGTTTGTGGATTCCCCTGGAGGGGTCCCAGAAATTAGCTAAAATACAGCAAATGTTGGTTTTTTTTGGAAAAATTGGAAAAAAGGGCTGCAAATGAAAGCATCTGGGTTTTTCCCTGCAAATGGTATCAAAAAAGGGTTTGTGGGGCTGAAATCACCATTTTCCCAGCTTTTAGGGAATGACAGACTTTTGTCAGAAAACCAACATTTTTTACACAGTTTTGGCATTTTTCTGGGACATAGCCTATTTTTGCTATTTTTTGTGCTTTCAACCTCCTTCCAGTTAATGGTAGAAATGGGTATGAAAGCAATAATGGATCCTGGAAAGCTATACATTTTAGAAAAGTAGACAAAATTCTGAATTCAGCAAGGGGTCATTTGTGTAGATCCATCAAGGTTTCTTTATAGAAACTTACAGTTAAATATAGGAAAAATTGAAAATTAGTTGAAAAAAACAGCCTTTTGTGTCAACGTTTTCACCTGTAACTTCTTCTAATTATGACAGCTCTTTGAAAGCAATATACCGTTACATCCGCTGGACCTTACTGGTTGTGGGGATATATAGGACTTGTAGGTTCACGAAGAACCCGACGAACCAAGAGTCAAAAACCGAGCAGCAATTTGCAATGGCTTTTTATTATGTACCGGGTATATAGCAATTATTGTGGGAAAATGTATACATGGAAAAATCGGTATGAAAGACACCTATGTATTTCTGAAATGGGAACAAATTATAGAGTTTAGAAACAGTAGATATTTGCACATTTTCGAAATTGGGAATACTCATACTAGCATGAGAATTATCGGTCATTTTTCAAATGACTTCTTTTTTACACAATGTCTTTCATTTGGAAGGCAGAAATGCATCGAAAGTCAATAAGTAATAACAGTTGCTTTACAAATCTGAATTACCCTAAGTCTCCCGATAAAAATGGTACCTCACTTGTGTGGGTAGGCATAGTGCCCACGACAGGAAATGGCTCAAAACCCAAAGTGAACACACCACATTTTCTCAATGAAAAATTACCCTTTTTTTGCAAAGTGCCTAGCTGTAGTTTTTTAACCCTAGCTCTCCCGGCACCTAGGGAAACCTAGCAAACCTATACATTTTTGAAAACTAGACACCCAGGGGAATCCAGGATGGGGTGACTTGACTGCCTCCCAACAGGTTCTGTTACCCAGAATCCCTTGCAAACCTAAAAAATTGTTTAAAAAAAACACATTTTCCCCACATTTCTGTGGTGGAAAGTTCTAGAATCTGCGTGGATCCACAAATTTCCACGCACCTCGCGCTCCTCAAAGTCTTCCGAGAAAAATGGTACCTCACTTGTGTGGGTAGGCCTAGTGCCCGCGACAGGAAACGGCACAAAACGCAACGTGGACACACCTCAATTTCGCAGTGAAAAATGACCCTTTTTTGGCAAAGTGCCTAGCTGTAGTTTTGGAACCATAGCTCTGCCGGAACCTAGGGAAACCTAGCAAACCTATACATTTTTGAAAACTAGACACCCAGGGGAATCCAGTATGGGGTGACTTGACTGCCTCCCACCAGGTTCTATTACCCAGAATCCCTTGCAAACCTAAACAATTGACAAAAAAAACACATTTTCCTCACATTTCTGTGGTGGAAAGTTCTGGAATCTGTGTGGATCCACAAATTTACACCCGCCCCACGTTCCCCAAAGTCTTACGAGAAAAATGGTACCTCACTTGTGTGGGTCGGCCTAGTGCCCGCGACAAGAATCGGCGCAAAACGCAATGTGGACACACCTCAATTTTGCAGTGAAAAATGACCCTTTTTTGGCAAAGTGCCTAGCTATAGTTTTTGAACCATAGCCCTGCCGGCACCTAGGGAAACCTAGCCAACCTATACATTTTTGAAAACTAGACACCCAGGGGAATCCAGGATGGGGTGACTTGACTGCCTCCCACCAGGTTCTGTTACCCAGAATCCCTTGCAAACCTAAACAATTGGCAAAAAAAACACATTTTCCCCGCATTTCTGTGGTGGAAAGTTCTGGAACCTGCGTGGATCCACAAATTTACACCCTCCCCGCGTTCCCCAAAGTCTTACGAGAAAAATGGTACCTCACTTGTGTGGGTCGGCCTAGGGCCCGCGACAGGAAACGGCGCAAAACGCAACGTAGACGCACCTCAATTTCGCAGTGAAAAATGATCCTTTTTTGGCAAAGTGCCTAGCTGTAGTTTTTGAACCATAGCTCTGCCGGCACCTAGAGAAACCTAGCAAACCTATACATTTTTGAAAAGTAGACACCAAGGGGAATCCAGGATGGAGTGACTTGACTGCCTCCCACCAGGTTCTGTTACCCAAAATCCCTTGCAAACCTAAAAAATTGGCAAAAAACCCACATTTTTCCCACATTTCTGTGGTGGAAAGTTCTGGAATCTGCGTGGATCCACAAATTTACACCCGCCCCGCGTTACCCAAAGTCTTCAGAGAAAAATGGTACCTCACTTGTGTGGGTCGGCCTAGTGCCCGCGACAGGAAACGGTGCAAAACGCAACGTGGACACACCTCAATTTTGCAGTGAAAAATGACCCTTTTTTGGCAAACTGCCTAGCTGTAGTTTTTGAACCATAGCTCTCCCGGCACCTAGGGAAACCTAGCAAACCTATACATTTTTAAAAACTAGACACCCAGGGGAATCCAGGATGGGGTGACTTGACTGCCTCCCACCAGGTTCTGTTACCCAGAATCCCTTGCAAACCTAAAAAATGTAAAAAAACCACATTTTTCCCACATTTCTGTGGTGGAAAGTTCTGGAATCTGCGTGGATCCACAAATTTACACCCACCCCGCGTTCCCCAAAGTCTTCCGAGAAAAATGGTACCTCACTTGTGTGGGTCGGCCTAGTGCCCGGGACAGGAAACGGCGCAAAACGCAACGTGGACACACCTCAATTTCGCAGTGAAAAATGACCCTTTTTTGGCAAAGTGCCTAGCTGTAGTTTTTGAACCATAGCTCTGCCGGCACCGAGGGAAACCTAGCAAACCCACACATTTCTGAAAACTAGACACCCAGGGGATTCCAGGGAGGTATGGCTTGCGTGGATCCCTCAACGTTTCCTTACCCAGAATACCCTGCAAACCTCAAATTTACCTGAAAAAATCACTTTTTCACACATTTTTGTGTGGGAAAGTTGTGGCATCACCGGGCTGACACAAATTTCCTACCACCCAGCGTTCTCCGGGTCTCCCGATAAAAACAGTGCTCACACGTGTGGGAGGCCCACTACCCGCGACAGGCAAGGGCACAAAGCGTAGTGAGCGACATCAAAATTGCCTTCACAAAACAACCTGGTTTTGCAGGGGGTCACCTGGGTTTTGGCCCGGTGCTCGGCGGCCACCTAGGAAACCTACCAAACCCACACATTTCTGAAAACTAGACACCCGGGGATTCCAGGGAGGTATGGCTTGCGTGGATCCCCAACGTTTCCTTACCCAGAATCCCTGCAAACCTCAATTTTAGCTGAAAAATTCACTTTTTCACACATTTTTGTGTGGGAAGTTGTGGCATCACCGGGCTGACACAAATTTCCTACCACCCAGCGTTCCCCTGGGTCTCCCGATAAAACGGTGCCTCACTCGTGTGAGAGGCCCAACTACCCACGACAGGCAAGGGCCCAAAACGTAGTGAGGCGACATCAAAATCTGCCTATCACAAAGGACCTTGTTTTGCAAGGGGGTCGCCTGTGTTTTGGCCCGTGCACGGCGGCCATCTAGGGAAACCTACCAAACCCACACATTTCTAAAAACTAGACACCCAGGGGCTTCCAGGAGGTATGGCTTGCGTGGATCCCCCAACGTTTCTTACCCAGAATCCCTGCAAACCTCAATTTTAGCTGAAAAATTACTTTTTCACAGATTTTTGTGTGGGAAAGTTGTGGCATCCTCGGGCTCACACAAATTTCCTACCACCAGCGTTCCCAGGTCTCCCGATAAAAATGGTGCCTCACTTGTGTGGGAGGCCCAAGTACCGCGACAGGCAAGGGCCCAAAACATTTTTGATAGGCAATTTTCATGTTGCCTCAAAACGCTTTGGGCCCTTGCCTGTCGCGGGTACTTGGGCCTCCCACACAAGTTAGGCACCATTTTTATCGGGAGACCTGGGGAACGCTGGGTGGTAGGAAATTTGTGTGAGCCCGGGATGCCACAACTTTCCCACACAAAAATGTGTGAAAAAGTGATTTTTTCAGCTAAAATTGAGGTTTGCAGGGGATTCTGGGTAAGGAAACGTTGGGGGATCCATGAAAGCCATACCACCCTGGAATCCCCCGGGTGTCTAGTTTTCAGAAATGTGTGGGTTTGATAGGATTCCCTAGATGGCCGCCGAGCACGGGGCCAAAAACCCAGGTGACCCCCCTTGCAAAACCAGGTGGTTTTGAGATAGGCAATTTTGATGTCTCCTCACTACGTTTTGGGCCCTTGCCTGTCGCGGGTACTTGGGCCTCCCATACCAGTGAGGCACCATTTTTATCGGGAGACCTGGGGGAACGCTGGGTGGTAGGAAATTTGTGTGAGCCCGAGGATGCCACAACTTTCCCACACAAAAATGTGTGAAAAAAGTGATTTTTTCAGCTAAAAGTGAGGTTTGCAGGGGATTCTGGGTAAGGAAACTTTGGGGGATCCATGCAAGCCATACCTCCCTGGAAGCCCCCGGGTGTCTAGTTTTCAGAAATCTGTGGGTTTGGTAGGTTTCCCTAGATGGCCGCTGAGCACGGGGCCAAAAACCCAGGTGACCCCCCTTGCAAAACCAGGTGGTTTTGAGATAGGCAATTTTGATGTCGCCTCACTACGTTTTGGGCCCTTGCCTGTCGCGGGTACTTGGGCCTCCCACACAAGTGAGGCACCATTTTTATTGGGAGACCTGAGGGAACTCTGGGTGGTAAGAAATTTGTGTGAGCCCAAGGATGCCACAACTTTCCCACACAAAAATGTGTGAAAAAAGTGATTTTTTCAGCTAAAATTGAGGTTTGCAGGGGATTCTGGGTAAGGAAACGTTAGGGGATCCACACAAGCCATACCTCCCTGGAAGCCCCCAGGTGTCTGGTTTTCATAAATGTGTGGGTTTGGTAGGTTTCCCTAGATGGCCGCCGAGCACGGGGCCAAAAACCCAGGTGACCCCCCTTGCAGAACCAGGTGGTTTTGAGATAGGCAATTTTGATGTCGCCTCACTACGTTTTGGGCCCTTGCCTGTCGCGGGTACTTGGGCCTCCCACACCAGTGAGGCACCATTTTTATCGGGGGACCTGGGGGAACGCTGGGTGGTAGGAAATTTGTGTGAGCCCGGGGATGCCACAACTTTCCCACACAAAAATGTGTGAAAAAAGTGATCTTTTCAGCTAAAATTGAGGTTTGCAGGGGATTCTGGGTAAGGAAACGTTAGGGGATCCACGCAAGCTATACCTCCCTGGAAGCCCCCGGGTGTCTAGTTTTCAGACATGTGTGGGTTTGTTAGGTTTCCCTAGATGGCCGCCAAGCACGGGGCCAAAAACCCAGGTGACCCCCCTTGCAAAACCAGGTGGTTTTGAGATAGGCAATTTTGATGTCGCCTCACTACATTTTGAGCCCTTGCCTGTCGCGGGTACTTGGGCCTCCCACACAAGTGAGGCACCATTTTTATCGGGAGACCTGGGGGAATGCTGGGTGGTAGGAAATTTGTGTGAGCCAGGGGATGCCACAACTTTCCCACACAAAAATGTGTGAAAAAAGTGATTTTTTCAGCTAAAATTGAGATTTGCAGGGGATTCTGGGTAAGGAAACTTTGGGGGATCCACACAAGCCATACCTCCCTGGAAGCCCCCGGGTGTCTAGTTTTCAGAAATGTGTGGGTTTGGTAGGTTTCCCTAGATGGCCGCCGAGCACGGGGCCAAAAACCCAGGTGACCCCCCTTGCAAAACCAGATGGTTTTGAGATAGGCAATTTTGATGTCGCCTCACTACGTTTTGGGCCCTTGCCTGTCGCGGGTACTTGGGCCTCCCACACCAGTGAGGGACCATTTTTATCGGGAGACATGGGGGAACGCTGGGTGGTCGGAAATTTGTGTGAGCCCGGGGATGCTACAACTTTCCCACACAAAAATGTGTGAAAAAAGTGATTTTTTCAGCTAAAATTTAGGTTTGCAGGGGATTCTGGGTAAGGAAACGTTGGGGGATCCACGCAAGCCATACCTCCCTGGAAGCCCACGGGTGTCTAGTTTTCAGAAATGTGTGGGTTTGGTAGGTTTCCCTAGATGGCCGCCGAGCACGGGGCCAAAAACCCAGGTGACCCCCCTTGCAATACCAGGTGGCTTTGAGATAGGCAATTTTGATGTCCCCTCACTACGTTTTGGGCCCTTTCCTGTCGCGGGTACTTGGGCCTCCCACACAAGTGAGGCACCATTTTTATCGGGAGACCTGGGGGAACGCTGGGTGGTAGGAAATTTGTGTGAGCCCGGGGATGCCACAACTTTCCCACACAAAAATGTGTGAAAAAGTGATTTTTTTCAGCCAAAATTGAGGTTTGCAGGGGATTCTGGGTAAGGAAACGTTGGGGGATCCACGCAAGCCATACCTCCCTGGAAGCCCCCGGGAGTTTAGTTTTCAGAAATGGGTGGGTTTGGTAGGTTTCCCTAGATGGCCGCCGAGCACAGGGCCAAAAACCCAGGTGGCCCCCCTTGCAAAACCAGGTCGTTTTTGAGATAATTAGTTGTTTATTTCTGCAGCGTGAAAATTTTGGCACAATATTGCAAGGAAAATGTGACAGACATTTTGAGGTTTGCAGGACATTGTGGATAAAATAACTTGTTGGGATTCACAAGAGAGACATCACCATGTACTCCCATGGGTTTACGACAATATCTACAGTTGGTAGGTTATTCTTAGATGGAATGTACACCTTGGCAGAGAGATTAAAAAGACAAAGAATCCTGCACAGCCATCTATTCCTCAAACACACACACATACTGGTTGGATTTGGCACGAGGGCGAGTGATGGTTCAGTATATAAAATTTTATTAACAAGAGATTTCACAAAAATGAAATGCACTGTCAATAATTAAATGGACAAAAAACTGAACCAGTGACTCACAGCTCGTGAGCTGTAAAGCCACGGCAAGGCACCAACCGCTTTACAGGCCATTCACGCACCTTTCATACGTGATACACACAAGACCATTCACACCACCAGGCACGACACCAACACATTACAACATTCACAAAAAGGGACAAGGTACACCCTGCTTCAGAAAGACAAAAAAGACAAATATTACTGCACAGCCATCTAATCCTCAAGCACACACACATACTGGTTGGATTTGGCACGAGGGTGAGTGATGGTTCAGTATATACAATTGTATTAGCAAGTGATTTCACAAAAATGAAATTCACTGTTAATAATTGAAGGAACGAGAAACTGAACCATTGACTCACAGCTCGTGAGCTGTAAAGCCACGACAAGGCACCAACCTCTTTACAGGCCATTCATACACCTTTCATACGTGTGACACATACAAAACCATTCACACCGCCAGCCGCGGGACCATCACATTACAACACTCACACCAGCAGACAGCGCCACTCAAGGGCCCATCACTTTCACAAGCCCACATTCCTGACACAGCAACCACACAAGCTGATGGATTGCGTGGAGTGGCGCTCAGCTAGCAGTGTGTGTAGTGACCAGCAGCAAGTCACTAATCACACACCGCCAGCCGAGCGCCAGTCCACGCACACCGCCAGCCAAGCACCAGTCCAGTCCACGCACACCGCCAGCCAAGCACCAGTCCACGCACACCGCCAGCCAAGCGCCAGTCCGCGCACACCGCCAGCCAAGCGCCAGTCCACGCACACCGCCAGCCAAGCACCAGTTCACGCACACAGCCAGCCAAGAGCCAGTCCATGCACACCGCCAGCCAAGCACCAATCCACGCACACCGCCAGCCAAGCGCCAATCCACGCACACCGCCAGCCAAGCGCCAATTCACGCACACCGCCAGCCAAGCGCCAATCCACGCACACCGCCAGCCAAGCGCCAGTCCACGCACACCGCCAGCCAAGCGCCAGCCTACACACACCGCCATCACATTTAGGTTTTTTTATACGAAAAAGAAAACACAAACAAATTCCAAATAGATACAAATCTACTAACACAAAATCTGAAACTAAATACATTGCACTAATGCCAACCTTGAAACAGAATACATTTTTTTAAACAATACAGACCAGGCAGTTCACTTTACCACTCATGGATGCTCCCAAAAATTCTTTTGCGTGTGGTACGCTCTAAAACAAGCAGGCACACACAGCCCAGGGTTAGAAGGACACTCGGGGCAGTACATACAAGTCTCCTTCCGCGTACCTCTTCGCCAACAGACTCTACATCTCCTAGTGGGAAAGTCTTTCGAGGGTGTGGGAGAAATGTAATCAGGAAAGTGGCGATCTTTCAATCGAGCCACATCCTCCACCACTCCAACTCTAGGAACACTTGCCTGTTCCACAACAACAAGGCTGCCTATCACAGACTGCTGAAACTGAACAAAAGTCAACTTTGACGCAGGAGAATACTCCTTGAACACAACAAAAGCATTGAAAGTTGCTAAATTGAAGAGATGGATGGCCAACTTCTTATACCAAACGTAAGCCTTACGAATAGCAGTGTAAGGTTCCAACCTCTGATCTACTCTGTCAACACCACCCATGTGCTTATTGTAGTCTAAAATGCACACAGGTTTGCGCACTTCAGCAATCTGACCCCAAACAGCCACAGGTGAAGTACTCTCATCATGGATGGTAGTCAGCATGTACACATCCCTCCTGTCCACAAATTTCACAGCTAGTAGTTCATCACTAAGCAAGGAACTGCACTGTCCCCTCTGAATTTTTTTGCAAACAAGCTCTTTTGGATAACCTGTACGGTTAGAGCGGATTGTGCCACAAGCAAAAGTGTCCACTTTGAACAATTCCTTAAACAATTGCACAGCAGTGTAGAAGTTATCAATGTACAAATGGTGGCTTCTGTTAAACAGTCCTCTAGCAAGATCCCACACAATTTTCTCTGAAACTCCAAAAGTGGACGGACAACCAGGGGGGTCAATAGTGGAATCCCTACCAGTGTACACACGGAAATTAAAAACATATCCTGTCCTACTCTCAGACAACATATACAGCTTAATTCCATAGTGTGCCCTCTTGCTAGGGATGTACTGCCTAAAAACCAAACGGCCCTTGAACAAGACCAAAAACTCATCAATAGATATTTCTTTCCCTGGAGTATAGATCTCTGAAAATCGATCTACAAAGTGATCAAGAACAGGCCGAATCTTAAAAAGACGGTCACAGTCAGGGTGATCTCGTGACAACGCCAAAGATTTATCAACAAAATGCAGCATCCATAGCAAAAGTAAATACCGATCACGAGTCATAACTGCAGGAAATATGGCCGTTGCCATCAAGGGACTGGTAGACCAATATGAAGCCATGGACGGCTTCCTTATCAAACCCATCAATAAAGTCAAACCCAAAAACTTCTTCATCTCTTCCAGATTTGTGGGAGTCCACCGGGTAGCTCTAGAGTGGGGCCTAAGTTTGTCACTGTTGTCCCTCAAAAACTGTTCAGCATACAAATTAGTCTGCTCAACAATCTCACCCAAAAATACATCTCCAGTATAGGCAAAAAATGTTCACAATCCACTCTACACCCTGCATCACCACTAAAGGCAGGCAACACCGGCTGCACCATGTTTGGATCAACCCAGAGTCCAGCACTTCCAGTAGGAAGCCTAGCAGCCTCAGGCTGCAATCCAGATGCCTCTTGCACCATCGGCACAGCAGTATCCTCCTCTAAAACAGGCACTTCATCCGCACTGAGAGTACCTTCATCATCCGATGATTCCATCTGGAGAGAAAACTCACTTCCTGAATCTTCCCCTCCCTCCTCTCCCTCAGATGCACTGTCAGTCTCATAATCCTGCTCAGAGGAAGATTCAAGAAGCATACCAACCACCTGCTGAGCAGTCATTCTACGGCTAGCCATAATGCTTACTAATAAGGGTAACTTGTCAAACAAGTCAACAACAACAAACACTTTGTAAAATAAGTAATAAACAAAATGCACCTTTATCAGAAATACCTATATACTACAAAACTATACCACTCACTTGCCAGAAGCAGCTAAAGTCACCAACACCTACTCTGCACAGACACAGTATGGATCAACAATATCCCACTAAAAAAGAAAGAGAAAAGAAAATTACACATAAGACAATGCAAAACACATCGCAAAGATTTTCATGCTCAAAACACTAAGTAAATATGCTGCCATTATGACACCACTTACAAAATAATTCATTCATACATGACAATAATACTCATTTGGAGTAAATACAACAAAAAAAATATTCTTACCAAAAAAAATGCAACTACGCAAAACTGCAGAACAACCACTGTCGAAACTGCAAACAGGAATCAAAAACTTTACACTAGAATAAAAAGGAGAAAAAAACATTACAATCACATATGCAAATAATGCACCAGTTCACACACAATCCACCAGCCAAGCTAAGGGATAGGTGGGCCTAAGAGTATAAATAAAATATTCACCCCGTAAAAGGGGAGCAACCCTTGCCCTTGAGGCCACTCCCCAACACAAAAATTAAAAAAAACTGGTGTCTAGTGGCTTCTGCCCCCCTTGGGGGCAGATGGGCCTAAAAACATACTGCTATTCTGCCACCCAAAGAGGGCAGAAATGGCCACAATCATCCTCCCATAAAGGGGAGCGACCCTTGTCCAAGGGGCCGCTCCCCAACATAAAAAAAAAACCCTGGTGGCCTAGTGGCCATACAAAAAAAATCAGCCGATCTGCCCACCCAGGGGGGCAGAAACGGCCAAATTAATGCTCCCCAAAGTGGAGCGACCCTTGCCCAAGGGGCCACTCCCCACAAACAAATCCCTGGTGGTCTAGTGGGCCAGTAATTCTTGTTGTCGGCTGACAACACTAGAACTCTCCTTCAACACGTGCTCTGAGTCGGGGAGAGGCTGAGCAGGTGGTGTTTAGGGCAGGCCCACCTCTCACATTAGCCGAGCAGTGCCACTATGACCCGTTCTGCATCATCGAGAGCTCCTCACCACAAGCACCATGACTGGGGACAGACTGACTGACTTGGCTACTGTACAGCAGCTGAGTGTATGCAGTTGACTGAGCCAGTGAGTGTAACAGACACAGAGACACTTCTCAAGGACATCGGCAGCTGCATTACTTTTTCTTCCCCACCTAGGAGCAGCAGTGTAGTGTTGTGACTTTACTAGACACAAGGCCTTCTAGGATGGTGGTTCTCTGACTGTTGTTAAACAATTATGGACGAACCCAATCTATGTGTGGCACAATCACTAGTAGGCAGTGTTTGGAACCCACTGGGTTTGTTAAAAGACCCCTCACACACCAACCTGGTTGGTGTCATGCTTCATCATTGGGGTCCCAACCGGGTGGCCGAATGCCCCCCGGATGTGCTGCGACGCCTGATTACAGCGGAGCTGGTGTGGTGCAAAAATGTGATGTGAAGTGAATTAAAAATATCTCTGAGAATCCTTGCCTCTCTATTTTTATTACTGACGGCTCAGGATATGATTAAAAATTATGTGTGATGCAACTAAAAAAGAAGTAATTATCTTGTAGTTGACTATGTGATGGGTCTACATGTTTCAGCCTGCAGGAGAATGTAGGAGGGGCTTTCTTCAGGACCATGAGAAGTGGTGAGTGGCAAAAATGTAGTGCCACGTGAGAAGTGAAAACAATAAAAATTAGTACCTACACACGTGCCAAGGTGTGTGGACTGCGTGTCTACGTGCTTGCGGACACGTATGATAAAGGACACTGTGGTCGAGTTTAAATAGCTGATCGGGGCTCTGGAGGAGTCGCTCCTCTGTCAGACTTTGGTATGAGAGCGTAACCCGCCAAGAACCTGTTGTGGTCTCCCGTCGTCCCGGATGACTGTGTCAGCCACCTGAGTCCTTGTCCCCTCTCTGGATACATAAGTTCTTTGCTTTTGTTTTTATGCATCCTCATGTACAGCGATGTTTTGTAATTCCTTTTCTTCTCCTTTGTGTATGTAAAGCGCTCTGATACCCACGGGTCTAGCTAGCGCTATATAAAACTTTATAAAAAGGTATTATTAAATTAAGGCTACCACAATAATGTCACACTGAGGAGGGGTTAAATATCCCTGTTGAAAGCACTCGACTGTACCAATGATGCAACGCATATTCCCAAAACTACAATTCATTTACAAGGGCACTAGATTTCTGGTGATATGCAGCAGGTTTAAGATTTTCTTAGAGTTTCTTGTTGCTCAAATGGGTTTCATTTCTGATATTTATTTAGGTTTTCCTCGTCTTTACTGCTTGATTTTGCTCGCGAAAAAGTGTCACTCATAGTGGTTGAAATGTCACTCATAATTACACTGATTTTATGAAAGTAACACACATAGCAACCTGAAACCTTAGCAGTTGTGTCCAGTAGGCAATTTATTACAAAATAACATTGCCCCAAAGGGGAGCGACCCTTGCCTAAGGGGCCGCTCCCCCAAACAGTTGTCCATTTAAAAAAAAAAAAATCCCTGGCGTCTAGTGGGCATTCCTGCTGCATGATCGCACGATCGTGCAGCAGGAATGCACAAAGAGGCATCGGGGAAAGGAAAACCCTTTCCTTTCCCCCGATGCCTCTTTGTTTGAATGCCCCCTCCCCAGAGCCAAAACTCACCTCTTTCTTCCGCGACGCGCTGAAAGCAAATGGCTTCTAGCGCGTCGTGGAAGAAAGGGAAACCTCCAATGACGTCAGCACGCCTCGCGCGCTGACGTCATTGATAATGTGTGCGGGGGGCGGGGGGAGGCAGGGGAAGGGCTTCCCCGGTAAAAACACCCAGATCGGCGTCCCACGGGGGAGCGCCAGCGCTTCCCCCGTGGGTGGGAGCCATGACGAGCTGGACTCGTCATGAGCACACGCCCACTGTGTGCCATGACGAGTCCAGCTCGTCATGAGCACCGAAGGGGTTAATTATGCATTCGATCTGAGATTAAATACAAATGCCTAAATGAATAACTTCGGTGCATGCCCCCATCATAGGCTATCTGGTGTAAAATTCAATAGCACCTGAGTTTTATTAGGGTTCAATTTATATCCAGAAAAAGATCCAAATATTCCTGCCTCATGCATAATTAATTCCAAGGAGTTACCCGTGTCCGTAGTGAAGATAGCAATAACATCTGCATAAGCATTGATTTTCAATTCATTAGGACCTGGACATAGTGACAGAATGTTTTTATTAACGAGTATAGCCCGAATAAAAGGTTCAAGATACAGGGTAAACAGTAATGGGGAGAGAGGGCACCCCTGACGAGTACCTCTATTAATACAAAAGAGCGCAGAATGAGAGCCAGCATAATTCGATTTGGCCTGTGGTGCACGATAAAGAGCCCTTACCCAGGTGAGAAATCGGCCCGTCATTCCAAATTAAGTAAGGGTAGGCCATAGACAATCCCATGCCACACGGTCGAAAGCTTTTTCCGCATCTAGTAGTATCATTCCCAAATTGGTACCAGATTGTTTGGCATAATCGAATGCCATTATAGCGGTATTGATAAGTGCCGAAGTATCTCGGCCAGCTATTAAGCCATGCTGTTGACTAGAAACAAGTCTTGACATCAAGGGAGCTAGACGGTTAGCCAAACTTTTGGCATATATTTTGGCGTCTGCATTAATGAGGGATATTGGGCGATAAGAGCCGCACTCTCCTGGTGGTTTCCCCTTTTTCAGAAAAAAACACTATATTAGTAACATCCCAAGTTGGTGGTATGGTGCCAGTATCGCCTATCTCTTGAGTAACCTTGGCAAAGAGTGGAGCTATAATATTCCTAAATATTTTATAAAACTCGATAGGTATCGAGTCTTCAACAGTAGCCTTTCCAGCAGGCAGTGAAGACAAAGCGACCATAATATGTTCTGGTAAAATCTCTGCGCATAGTTGGGCAGCATCTTCTGCTGGTAAGGATGGAAGCGCTGATCTCATTAAATAATTAGAAACCTCCTCTACTACTATTGGGTCCGATGGAGCATAGAGACTTTCATAAAAAGATATGAATTGTGTAAGTATCGTGTGAGTTTCTGTATGAAGTATGTTACGCGCTCCTTTAATGGCATTTATTAGGATTTTAGCCTTATTATCGGCTAGTTGGTATGCTAATATCCTGCCCACCTGTTCGCCATATTCGTATTGGATAGATTGATGTTTATTATAAGCGGCAGCCACTCTTTCCTTGAGTATGCCAGCTACTGTGTGTCGTGCTTCTACAAGATTAATATAAATCTGCATCTGATTACAATCATTCTGCCTAATGGCTGTTGCATGGCATGTTTCTAAGTTAGCTAGTACTAAACGAGCTGCCTTAATAGAAGCCTCTCTGCTTTTGTTCCTTTGTAATATAAATTGTTGTGTAACACCCCTTATAAATGCCTTCATTGAATCCCAAACAATACATAATGAAGCAGTGTTAATATTAAAGTGAATACATTCTGATAATAGTTTCCCCATATGTGAGATGTAATCGCCATCAGTCAATAAATAGCGTGGGAAAGAAAAAGGGCGCCTTGATTTGCTTTTCGGTTGTGATTGAAAAGAGAACAAAATAGGGTTATGATCTGATGTAATTATAAGGCAGACCTCAATCTTGGCTGTTCGAAGTACAGTATCATTAGCCCAAACCAAATCTATCCTTGAATACTGCTTGTTTGGGTGTGAATAGTATGTATACCCCGAGAGATTTGGGTGTAAGGTTCTCCATATATCTTTAAGATTATGTAAGCGTGCTAATTCAAGAATAGATGCCCGTACTTTCGGCATTCTTGTAGTTGTTCGCCGAGAAGTAGAATCCATAGATTGATTCATGATACAGTTAAAATCACCCATAATTATTAATACTCCTTGCCATTCCAATATAGTTAGCATTAAAGAGTAAAACATCTCAGGGTCGTCAATATTAGGCCCATAAACAGCCACCAAAACATATTTGATACCAGAGATTTCAAGTTGAGCTATAGCCCATCTCCCTTATGATCTGCTAAGACTTGATGAGTTTTATATGTGAGTGTTTTAATAGCTAAGATGGCAACGCCCCTAATCGATACCCCCTGAGATGTGCACACAACTGTTTGATATCCGAGTTGGTTAAGCAGTGCCCGATCCTTATAGCCAAGTGAGTTTCTGATAAAATATCAGATGAGGCGGGTACCTTTTTAGCTCCTCGCGTACCAATTGGCGTTTACGTCCAGCATTTAACCCAGACACATTCCAACATAAACATTTAATTAGCCCCATGTTATTATGAAGAATACATCATACACCATTAGCTCGCCTGCGGTACAAATAGCTGCCTTTAAATAACCTTTAATAGTACTGTCTATAGTTAATGTAGAAACTCCTACAAACTGACTCACCCCCCAGCACTTTGCCCTACAAATTTAGTGCCCCCCTCGCTTTTACCCAACACCCTTACCCTCCCACCCTGAAATTCCCTCCCAACACTCTCCCTGTGTCTGTGGAAAGGAATCACCCCCTCATTGCTGTCATTAAGGACAGCCTTGGAGAGACATCACACACAGAGAGCAACCCAGCCATTTATCTGGTCGAATGAAATGAAAAGTAAGCAAAGCCAGAAATGCCCTCAAAGAGATAATAACCATTATGAAAGAGAGAAAGGAGACAAGCCCACAAAGGGATAGGTATTTAGTTATTTGGAGGCCCCCTGTTGCCATCTAGCCAAGACCTCCCGAGCATCCTGCTCCGTATATGCCAATTGTATTTGCCCATCCTTAATAATTTTTAGGCGGTCGGGTTCCTGCAGAAAAACCTGTGCTCCTTCAGCCTTTAATGGGTCAAAAAGCTGGCGCAGTTTCCATCGCCTGTCCATGGTATTTTTACAGAAGTCCGATCTGACGAAAACTGAGAAGAAATCCACACGAATAGGAGAGGTGGGTCGAGCCTTAATTGAGACAGGCTGACTTAATAGAAAATTGCCAAAATAAATAAGGAAAGGCCCAGGAAAGCGTCCTGCGGGTTTGTTAGAAACTAATGGCAGCCTATGCGCCCATTGAATTTGACTGCCCCAGTCCCAGTCAGCCAGATCTGGAAAAAATCTTTGGAACAGTTGAACAATGTATGCCCGGGGATCAGTACCCTCCTCGCCTTCTGGCACGCCAAAGAGCCGGAGGTTATTTTGGCGTTGCCGATTCTTAAGATCTTCGATTTTTCCCTGCAAAAACCTGAGCTGGTTATCTTGTGCTTCTGAGGTTTTAGCTGATTTAGTAACATAATCCTCTGTGTCCGCTACTCGCTGGTGTAACTCTGAAATGTCCGACGCAAGTGAAGCCTCTTTGCCTTTCACCTCTGTAAGAGACTGTTTGATCAATAGACTGTCAGCCCTGGCTTGAGTGTAGTATTCTTGTGCTTCTTCTCTTTGGACCTGCAATGCTTGGAGAATCACCGTAAGGGAAGCTTCATCTGGCCTAGTGTGCAAGCCAGCTGGATAGCTATTTTCTGAATCCGTTAGGGAAGTTGGAGAGGCAGAAGGGGAGTGACCAGACCCATGCTCTAAGTCCCTATTTATAGTTGAGTCCATCGTATCTGTAACAGCCATCCCCTGTTTAGCGCCTTGAGGCCCTCGCTTTGGTTCAGATCCCATTGCTGGGCCAGAGGCAGAGAGTCGTGATAACAGATTTTTAACTTCTCCTTTTGCCGTAACCCACTTATGGAGAGGGCTGCTGACCGAGGCCAGTTTGCCAACACTGATCCTGCTATCCGGTATATCACCTTGCTTATCAGCTCCCTTTTTATACGATCTAGTAGTTTTAAGTTTGGCATTGCCTTTTTTGTGGCTGAGTGGTAAGCTGACTGATTCAGCATGCGATGCCCCATTACTTGCAGCAAGATTATCCCAGCTAGCATTAGCTATATGCGGGCTAGCAGTACAACTAGGGCTGTTACCAAGAGAATCAGCGGTATTAGAAGATAAAGGGCTGATTGAATGTTCCGACCGCAACATTTAAGTAACTTTCCCAGCCTGGCCACCTCCAGTATCAGTGTTCAAGCCTAGCGAATCTCCCAGAGTTATGCTGGGTTGAGGCATTGTCTCTCCTTGCTGATTATATAGATTTTGATCGGTAACTGGCTGCTCAATTGCTGGTCTAATGGGCTGTTCTATTAGCCCCCCTTTCAATTTGTTATCCCCAATAGCCAGGTTCACAGGTAGATTTATTGGATTTAGTAACAGCCCTTCCATATGCTCAGAGTTGTCATTCCCGTGCCCGAGAGATGGCTGTGTTATTCCCAAATTAGCATCAGTTTCAACATTTAATGTCATATTATCCCTGGTGCCTGAGAGTACAGCCTCTAGAAGAGCATCCACCGGTGGAAAAGCCGCTGTGCCCCCAGGATTAATAACCTCTGTAACTTTAGCAGATTGTAGTACCTTCATGATTGGGCGGCCGACTCTGGAAGTGACAGACCGTGCTGTATTACCCTTCACTGTGGAAGGGTGTGTGTCCCCCTCCACACCAGAAGAGCCAACAGTCTCCGCCATCGGCACCGCAGAGCGTGATCCAGCGCGTCCACCCCTCTGAGCAGTTGTCTTCGGTGGACCCATCCCGTAGAGTGGAGCCAAAGCAGATACGCAGCCCCAGGAAAACCAGCCGAGAGAGGAGCGTAGGGAGTCAGCCAGACTTCGCCAGACCTCGCCGGGCGGAGATCCAGACTTGCCGCAGCATCTGAGTAATCACGAGGATCATGCAGGTGAATAGGTAACACTGGCTCCTTCCCCCTTAGTAGCAGCAGAGCGAGAGGGGACATCCACATATATCATATATATCGTCCTCTCTGGTTCTTTAAAGCCCTTTGGAGATTCCAAGTAAGTCTTTACTACTGCAGCTTCTTTTTCACGTTTCACCGGCTTTTTCCTTTTTCCTCTTTTTCCACCTAAAGAAAGTTCATGGCGTGGGAGCAGCTCGTGTGCGAGCTCTCAGTGGCAGCATCAATCCGCCATCTTCCGTCAGCGCATGTTTGTGTGACTCTGCAACTTGAAACTGAGCGCGATGGCACAGCAGTTTACTTTTGGAAATAAAATAGTTTCCCCCATATTTTTTTACAATGAAACCCACCCTCTCTACCCACACAACAATCCACCCCTCTCCCCAAACAAAACTGACCCAAGCCCTAAAGTCCTAGAAGTCAAAATGTCCAAAGAAAGTCACTCCCAACTCCCTTCCCACCCTCTCCATCCATCCACAACAAACAAGTCCCTCCCACCAAAACAAACATTTTTTAAAAGTGCTAGAAGAGGGCAATGTGGATGTCGGTCCAGAGCTGATCCAGGCTCTGCTCCATTGTGGTGAGCCGGCTCTCAATGGAGTCGATTGATGCAGGATGCAGTGCAGCAATTGCCTAGTGAGGGGGCGGCAGCAGTTGATGGAAGCTGGTGGTGGCGCCGGTGATGGGATGTCAGGGAGGCTGGAGGCTGAGGGGGACCAACTGAACTGTGGCCTGGCTGAGAGGTGTTTCTTTCCTCCTCCTACTCCTCCTCTTCCAGGACCAGCAGTCGCCAGTACTCTTACTGGATGTGCTCCAGTCTCTGCAGCCGCAAATGGGCCACGGTCTCCAGCCTGTTGGGTGGTCCGGCTGGACCAGCAGTAGCAGCTATATTGAGAAAAACAAAATAGACAAATTGTACATAATGCTCTGTGCAAACAATTACTTTAAACTCCTGGGTGGCACAGTAGTAGTTCATTGCTGCTCCCCTAGGGCCATTGGAATTTGATGTGATTATGATTAGGAGAGTCAAAAGGCCAATTTTATGTTTTACCCACACATGCCTTGCATAAAAAGCAGAACAGTATTAAAAGGCCGAATAACACCAGAATAAAAAAAATGTGATTAGATTTTTTTTTTGCTAAAGGCTTTTCAAGTAACTATAAACAGACACTTTCAGTTGAAAAGTAAATTACCTCTCATTAATGAATATGGCATTATGCACAATGGAGAACAAGTTGTGTGTTGTGCTAAAATAATGAAGCCATGCTCATTGCTAGCCAGCACGTCAGGTAGTTTGCTACTGTCTGCACCTGGGGCAGCTGTAGTTGACAATTACCTGTTTTTAATTCCAATGGGCTTGGTCTTCTCCAAATGCATTTCTCTTTCTACTCTGATTCCAAAGAGGCAGATGAATGATAAATAAGATACTATGTCACACACCTCACGCACGAAATGCGGATATTAATATTATCATGTCTGCTGAAAGTAAACGGGGAAATGAATCTGATGGACTGCACTACAGAGAAAGGAACGGGCTATATAGATTGTATTTGGCAAATTTGTCACTGTGTATCCCATACACCAAACTTGACATCAAATCATGTACTTACTCTCACTTTACTCTGTGGCTTTGCCTACCACCACATATTTCCAACAAATTAATTTGGTGGGCAGTAAGCAAGGAAAGGAAACTTTATTTCCTCTACTGCAGGGGGAAGGGTAAAGGGATTAGTTGGGTAGGGTAGAGCTTTTGTGATATAGAATAGAGGGGCCACTACACTGATCATCGATTCTTCATCTTTGGTTTATTCAGTCACTGTACAAGTCGAAAGGGAAAAATGAAATCTAAACTGGTTTAAAATAAATCTGTTGTGGGAAACCATAGAATATATTCTGGAATCACTTCACTCTACATGGTTATTAAATGAAATGTGGCACATGCCAAGAATGGATTTTCCAATTTGGTAGGCTGGGATGGAAGAACTTAGGGAAAAATAAGGGAAACATCCTTTACCCCGCATGTCTTTACCCTGCATTTTTTACTCCGCAAAAACTTTTACAACGCAGGGCTTTACACCGCAAACTGTTACAACGCATTCCCCAAAGTAACGTCCCCCTAGAGTTAGAATAGTAATTGCGTTGTAATGGGGAATGCGTTGTAACGGAGTGCATTGTAAAGCCCTGCGTTGTGAAAGATTTTGTGGAGTAAAAACTGCGGGGTAAAAGCATGATGGGTAAATGCATGCGAGGTAACGTCATATAACCAAAAATAAAGGAGTGAAGTACTAAAAGGTGACTGAGTGGGCGAAGGGAAACAATACACCTTGTGTGTTTGTTTTGCAATGCATTAAAAACATTGTAAATGCTGCATTAACTGAAGCAAAGCAGACTCACATTGCACAGACAACACTGCAGTCATGAATCGACCCATACTACACTTCAGTCATAGGTGGCAAAAAAATGCCATGGAGGGGGTGATGATGAATGATGGGTGGGATACATCTGGCTCACTTAACAAATACAGCGAGTCAAGGAAGTAGAACAAAAAATAAAAAATGCCCTCCACTTTGAACCATAGCTTTGAGAACCCTACATAAACAAAGTAAGCAAAGTAGGTGAGCAGCATGCTCCTCATGAGAAGAGCTGCCTCGCTTAATCATCCAAACAATCCAAATATTCATTCGTACGTTCATTCTTCTAATTCGCCCATAGCCACCATGATTAAGCTTTACTTTCTCTCATTCAGTCTTTCACCAACATTTCCAATCAGTTATCCATTCACTCAATTATCCACCCTTTCTTCTAACTATCCTTTCGCCCATCCATCCCTTTTAGTTTTTAATGCATAGAAGCATACTACACATCGCTGTGAAATAAATAACTTGGAACTGTACAAGCTACATAAACAAAGTCACAGAGAGAACGCGCTACTCTCTGATATCACTGATTCACTATAGCGACAGGAGAACAATCTGCAGTGGCTTCTTAATTAATCAGCCAAAGCGAGCACCAATGATGAGTACGATTAGGTAGTGCTGAACGACTGCCTAGCAGAAACTAGAACCTGGATCACACAATAATATTCCAATGAAAACTAAAAGTAACTTACCTCTGAGTGTGAGCAGTATGCTATTCGGAAACAAAATGTTAGCATTGTAGAACACAAAATCAACAAATAAATTATTAATACTTACCGAGTGCCAGAATCTCGATGCCTAGTAGGTCGAGCAGGTCCCGTTCCCGGTCCAGGATGTCTGCCCAGAGGTGCGTCCGCTGCTGGATGGTGCGCCGAACATGGCTGGTGCACTGCACGCACCGGTGCACCTTCCTCTAGCGCAGTCGTCGTTCCTGCAGGGGGTATCCGCCACTGGGCCTGCCGCCTGCTCCCAGCATGGAAGGGAGATGGTGCTACACAAAAAAAACAGTGCTGCCACCTCCTCCTCACCAAAGCTCGCTCCTGGGGGTGCACACCCGGGCGCCGCCGCCGCCCGCAAGGTAGCCGCCCTGTCTCTGCCATGGCGCTTGTTGGGCTCGGATAAAAAAAGGTGAAAGAAAAAAAGAAAGATAAGGAAGTAAGGCGAAATAAATAAAAAGTCACAAAAAACACAAAAAGAATTCCCAAAATTGTAAAATACACAAATACACACGCTAATATAAAAAATAAAAATGAGGGGTAGATTAGTTTTAAAGGTGGAGGATTACACAGATAAAAGAGAGATTCCATTTTAGGCCCAGCACCATACAAAGAGCAGAAAAACAAGATGGCTGCTGCGGCTGCCGAGGCTGTGGTATCAGCCGCTTTGGAGAGGCCAGATGGTGGTGTGGAGTTGGGCGGAGGGCTGCCCACAGAGAGCAGCGGGTTGATTTCAACTACACGGAGCCCAACGCTGGATCTGTGTGAGGTATTGGGAAGCCAGGAGGAGGGGGGCACAAATGAATCAACCAAGTGCGGCGAGTTTTGTTTATCCCTCCCCCTCAGACCTCAGAGTTGTTTAGGTCAGACCGTGAAAGGTCAGGAGGGTCAGAAGGGGGAATCCTTGAGGTCAGTACAATACAGCCTAGTGGAGGCTTAGGGGGCACTAAATTAAAGGCAGAAAAAGCCCCAGAAAAAGCCCCGACGACGACACAAGGTGCGAAGATAGGTAAAAACGAGGAGTAGCTGCGTGTGGGTCTATAAAAAGGAAAACTGTCGAAAAATCTGCCTCACTTGTGTATAAGAAGGGGGATACTCCTGGAGAAACAGTATCTGAAGATAGTCCTGATAGCTCGTTCTCTCGGCGCAGTGAGATCAAGAGTGCGGGCACTAAAATCAGCAGAAAGAAGGGTCGCCCCTAGATCCTAAAATAAAGATCACCCCCTCATTAAGGTCATACTTTAAAGTCCTCCCACAGGTATTAGACGTGGCACAGCAGGGAGAGACTCTCAGGAACAACTTTGGGAAAGATCTCGGGACAGTGAGACAGCCCCTCTAGGATACATGGAAGAGCTTGACTTAAGAAATACCTCCACTCCCTCTCTAGTATCTATAACGGCAATACCTATTGTACCTGCCAAACAACCTGATGTATCAAACAATTCAGAAATCGCAGGTGTAAGCATGACTTCATCTGAAGGTAACAGGCTTGCCAGATGCGGAAGCCTTGTCGCGGAAAATGCGGAAAATGCAGAGGCCAGTGGTAATGAGAATAGTTGTGGCATTAGTAATCGAAGCAGAGAAGGGGGGAAAGTTGCAGAAAAAGAGAAAGAGAGTCCCTCGGTGGCATCTTTGGAGGCCCTTTTCTCTACCCTATCTTCGGATATTAGAAAGGGGTTTGCTATCTCGGAGACAAATCAGGGGGAGATTAGGCTTTTTGTGAATCTCTCGAGAAGAAATTTGACCTCCTAAATTCCAGGACAGTGGCTCTAGAAAACACAGTGGAGGAGCTTAAAGACAATCTGGGAGCAGCCAAAGTTGATATCTCAACACTAAAAAAGGAAGAGGTCGTGCTCCGAGATAGATTAGAATCATTGGAAAACAACTCCCGACGCAACAATCTACGCCTTCTGAACATCCCTGAAGGGAAAGAGGGAGAAAATCTTAAAGGTTTCATCGTAACTCTCATTAAAGAAGTGGTTCAGATTGAAGAGTCTGAGGAGGATTTGATGAGAGATAAACAGAGGATTCACAGGGACCCCTTTAGGAGACACCCCAATCGCACTAAACCAAGAAAGATTTTAATAAACTTTCTGACTTTTTCCCTGAAAGAGAAGATACTAAATGCTGCCCTTAAGCAGAAATCATTGAAACCTAGAGATTTCACTTTTGAAATTCGTTCGGACCTAGCTCGAGTCACATTAGATCGACAATGGGAGTTGGGGAAAAAAATTGATAATTTTAGGAAATTGGGGGCTGTCGTCCATTTAAAGTTTCCAGCACACTTAAAAATTATGCATAATAATAAAATGTATGATTTGAAAACAGTGCAGGAGGCGGAGGAGCTTTTGGGAAACTTAAGTAAAAATCCCTAACAAGTTCTTGAACTGGAAAATTACATTATAGACCTATTAGGGTAGGTGAATAGTGGAGGTGAAAAGTATAGTATACTATGATAAATATCTATAAACCTACACTTACACATAGGGGCCGATTCCGATCTCGGCCGGTAGTGCTCCGAATCGGATTCGGATTTACCGGATCCGATTCGGAGCCCTGTTTCCCGACCGAATCGTACGCGGGTCCGGCTGAGCGAGTACGATGCAGGCACCCGCGAAATCTCCGACCGACTCGAACGCGGCTTCAACACGCTCCGACCGACTCGCATGGACACGACTCGCACCGCGCTATGGAGACGTTTCCCGGCCGGGTAAGTACGATGCGCGCCGCGACCACTCCGATCGACTCGCGCCGTCCGGCTCGAAAAAGCTGTCGGAGCCAGACTTTGGGGGTCCGCGTCGGACCCCCCTGTACGCGTAGGCGCGTGAGTCGCACACAGGGGGGACCCATGGGTCCCCCCTACCTGTGCATGTACGCCGCGATGCGCATGGACGCGTACACGCTGTAGGGGGCGCCCTTGACCGCCTCGCACCCATTGAGTCAATGGGAGCCCGCGTACGCGTCGTACGACCGGCTCCCATTGACTTCAATGGGAGTCCAACCAAATCGAGTCCGATGGCACGCGAACGCATCGTACTCATTCGGTCGGACTGCTAGGGTCCGATTCGGTCGGAATTCTCTCCGGGTCCGGCTCGGTCGGAGAGAATTCCGTCCCGAATCGGAATCGGCCCCTAAGTGTTAAGATATACATGAGAGAAATAGGGTTGGGAACTGGGTCAATTTAGAATACACAGGGTTCAGGGGGGTCACAAGGGTCACAGTATAATATTATAAATCACAACATAACACTACCATAAGATTAGAAACAATATTATTAATGGCGAGAGTTTTTTTTTTAGCTGTTTGCTGTTTTGACTGTTTGCTTACTTTAGTAATTTGTTACAGTCAGGGACAGAGTAGGGTACCCCGGCAGGCAGAATATGGACTCATAGTCCAGGTAAATGGGGGTAGGGTTCTCCGGGGAGGGTTTCAAGGGTAGAGTAGGGGGAGCACGGGAGGGGGAGCATTGGGGTAAAAAATATAAAAAAAAAAAAATCCTCATTCACCTCTTGGCCTGATTATTTTTTTATGGTGGTGAATGCCTCGGATACACACATGTTTTGGGATTGCCCAGCCATCCAAGTTTTCTGGGAGAGAGTAAGGAACACCTTAACAGATATCTTGGGGCTCCCAGTACAAGTTTCTCTTGGTCTTATTATTTTTGGTGGAGGTTTAGAATGGAGGTTTTTGTGTTTAGTCAGGAAATGGCGCTCTAGCAATTGCGTGTGCTATTAGTGAAACTTTGGTAGTGCGGTGCTGCCAGATCAGGGGAATAACCCGTTAACCCCTGGGGAATCTGTGGATCATGAGATCCACAATTTATAACATGAGCATAGTCATGGGCACACGCGGTGCGGGTGTTGATAATGTGATATGCAAAATAGAAGCGTTATTCAAAAGCAACGGTCAACATCAGTATGTTGACCGTTGCTTTTGAATAACGCTTCTATTTTGCATATCACATTATCAACACCCGCACCGCGTGTGCCCAGGACTATGCTCATGTTATTATTTTTGGTATATCAAATGAAATTAGAGCCCTGAGCAGGAGTTTCCTGTTTTATTCTATCTTGTTGGCAAGACGAGAAATATGTAAGAAATGGGTTGAGGTCACACCCCCCACATACTCAGACTGGTTGTCCTCCTTGTATAAAACCTCCAAGACTGATCTGGCCAGACTGAAAAATAGTAGTAAGAAAGCCGTATGGGATTGTCTCATAAATTGGTCTCTCGGTTAATGAATGTTGATAAATACTCCTTTATCCTATGATTAAGCCTCATGGGAAGCTCTCAGACTATGCTGGGCCTCGTCCTCTGGTTCTTCCCACTGTCGATTTCGGGTGAGCCTTAAGCAACAGTCACCGGTTGTGAGTAATCGGCAGAGAGTGAGATCACCCTCTCCTCGATAATGAGAGGTCAGCAACATGAAGGGGGATTATTTGCTATTGGTAGGCGGGTGACACCTCGAGGGCCTACGTCTCAAAATTGAGTAACAGTGGCGACTTCCCTAACCTTCTAGTTGTCTAGGGTTGGAGGCGAATGAGGAAGAAAGAAAAAAAAAAAAAAAAAAGGCTGCGCCTATGCAGACCGCATGATGCCATTCACACGAGATTTAGAATGCGACTACCGCACTTGAGAACTGTGTTGTGCCGTTCGTGCGCTATTTGGAATGCGAGGTCGCACTCTGCATTCCCATTGCAACGCAAACAGGCGTGCTGGCAAATTCCGCCCTCTAGGAGAACTCTTCGTAGCACAGCAGAGTTTTTTGCGACTTCGCGGAGTTCAACGTGGCGCAACTCTGCAAAGTTCGCCCAGGCCTAGAGAAAATCCTCCAGAAATGTTTCTAAGTCCGAAGGTAAAATTTTGACCAGGGCCTCCCGCTTAGTGTATTCGACCAGGGCTCCATCGTGGTCGGCCTCAAACTCTGACTTTGTCCCGGTCAAGCGTGACCAGATGTCCATAGTTGGCACTGTATGTTTTTAAGCACTATGAAGTGTTTAATATTAAACAATTCATATCTCTGGGTCCCTATATTGGATTTGTGTCGTTTTGGGGGTCATTTTAAAGATAAAATATTTCCAATTTTTATAAATTGGTGTGAGATTTTTATTGTGTGTGTGTGTCTTACTTATTTAATGTATGTTTTTGAATGCTTTACACACCTGTCTCTTGAGTCTCCCAGCCAGCTACCAAGGGTTAAGCCAGGAGCTAATGAATTGAGACCTTGACTGAACCTTAAATTGTGTTGGTGGCCTTATTGATAGTGGTAGGTGCATACTTTCCCCTATTAGTGCTCCACCTTCCAACAATAGCTGAGACATTTACTGTAAATTAATCATCACATGCACAATGCTACATCATGTTGATCCAGATTCAGAATTTGATAATGAGGATTCCAATCTACCACCACAGCTACTTCAAGATGCCTCTCAAGCTGGCAAATGCAGAGCACTTTGTGCAGACATAAAAACTCATTAATTTTAAGCTAAGTTTATAAACAAAAAAAAAAAGTTGTGATGAAACAAAAAACATGTTTTGCTATGCAATGAAGGCAAATGTACAATTTAAATCTGGCTTCTTAATAATGAAATACGTTTTTGGATTATAACAACTAAATGAAATAATCTTTTGCAAAATGTAACACTCTTGATTACAATGTTAAGTGACGATGAAAAAACAAACCAATGTTGAGGTGAAAATGTTTTCTCATTGCTTCCTTCTGCCTCTAGCAGCACTTCCCTTTTCAGTGCATAGAGCTGTAGCTGTTGCAGACACATCAGTACCTGATATGTGTCTGCGAGCATGCCCTCAAAGCCGAGAGGCTACTAAGGCTTGAAACCTCTTTACTGCCCCCACCTAAATCATCAGTAGCAGAGATTTTACTTATTTGGATAGTTTCCAAAGCTCTGGTAACTTGCACAAGGACATGTGCAACATCCCTGCAATAGTGCACCGAGATAGCATGGCAATAGCCTGTGCCAAATAGTTTAGGCATGGTGAAGCCATCTAAGCGAGAAATGTGTTGATGATGCCTCCACCTCTGATTTATATTGCCTTGCTGCATAACTGTGCATAAAGTGGTTTTTCCTTACATGTTGTTATATGTTGATTGTTTTCAGCCCTGATGAAGTTCTTGTTGAACGAAACGCGTTGGCTGATGTCCGTTTTCTGATTTTTTTGAGGCTGATGTCCGTTTTCTGATTTTTTTGAAGAATAAAAAGAAACATCGTTTTGGACTTACCTTGATGGTTTTTGATTCTGACTCTGGTGCACCCTCTACAATATAAATAACTTTTGCTCTGGATTACAGTGGAGTCTATTTGTGGCAGGCTCCGGAGGCGCAATGCACAGAAAGCTTATTGTATATTGAATAGAGATTGTAGTGCATAACATATGGTCTGCCACTTTTTGTCTTTTGGTTTCAACTGTGCATAAAGTGGTTAGAGCTTCCATGAGTTTTTGCAAAGTTTTCACCAATGAATCTTTGTCTCTCCTCTACATTGTCTCTCAGTTTTTTTCTTGCCCTCTGTCATATATGCCATGTTTTGATTCATGTCCACTAACTGTCCAATGACAGCTTTTATGCTTTTATTCTGTAGGCGCTGCACCAGCAACACTAAGGCCTCTAAGTCACTGAACAATTCTGAGGTTTCACCACCCTCCTCAGGTGTTGGAAGCCCTACTTTTCTTTGCCTTGAAGTACTACATAAGCACTGTTGAAGCCTCCTGCGCATCTGTCTTTCTCTCACAGTAGGTTGAGGTGTGTCCCGGGCTGTTTGTGACTCCTATGAGTCACTGGGAAATATGGCAGTGGAGAAACTGCCAGTCTCCGTCAGGATGGCACAGGTTCAGTTGGTGTGGCTGTTACATCAGTGGCTTCATCCATGCCTGAGGGACTATACTAAGGTGCCTCATGGTCAGAGTCTTGTCCTCTCAGAGATGGTACATCTGTGATGTATACATATCTATGTTACTTTTCTGAAGTTACATCTTTTTTTTGATTTTTCACTTTTAAAATGTATATTTTAACGCTGCCTTGTAAATAAGGCCCCCTTTCATGCTATGCTTAGCATGAAAGGGGTGGGCAGTGGGTGTTGTGGTGGGCGTTCCACAGAAACACCCATTGATTTTGACGCTACCCCCTATTTACAAGGGCAGCGTAAATAGGAGGTAGCACCAAAATTAAGACCAGGGAAAACCTGGTCTTAACTTGGCGAAACGAGGAGAAATGCTTTATTTCTCCTCGTTTTTGCTTTTTTCATGTGTGCTGCCTTGTGCAGTACACATGGAAAAAGCTAAATCCTTGGATTGTTTATGTGCAGGAAGGTGATCCTTCCTGCACATAAACAATCCATTAACATAAAATAAAATTTTGTAACTTCCATGTGTGTTGCATTAAGCAGCACACATAGAAGTAACAAAATGGCATTTCAGGATTGTTTATGTGCAGGAAGGGACACCTTCCTACACATAAACAATGCTCCCCTGCACGCAGACACGCTTGCACTATGGTGCAAGGGTGCCTGTGTTGGCACCACACTGCTAAGTGTAGCGCCAGCGCAGGGGGAAACGCAAGGCTGCACCATATCCTTGTAAATATGGTGCAGCCTTGCGTTTCTGAAGTGGCGGAGTGAGGCGTAAAGCCATGACGGCTAACGCCTCTCTCCGCCACTTCTTTGTAAATATCCCCCATAGATTGGAAAATTGCAACCCGGAAAGGATTGCAATTTGCGATTTAGTATTAAGGACCATTGTACATCTAGCCCTAAGTTTATTATTGCACATATTGGGTAAATATGCAGCCAAAGTCTCGGGTGAAAAGCACTGGGTCTGTGGATTTATAGCTCACTTTGTAATTTCGATTGGCCGGTAAATATGTTTCAGGCTCGATCAGAATGAATGGAGAACTTGTATTTGAAGTCTAGATTACAACATTAATAAAAAACTTTAAAAAACGACTGGGAGATGAACTGATACCTAACCACCTACCCAACTGCTTCAGCATCTTTTCTCAATAAGAGTCCTTTAATACTTCACTGACACAGTCATAGTATATTACTCTGTGTACTAAGTGATAATCCAGCCAATGGAGGCTGAGCTAAGCAGTCAGTTTTATTTATCTTTTTATCTTCTTCCAAACATCTCTGTAAAAGTAAGTCCTGTAAATACGTGTCCTTCACTATGCCACACCAGCAAAACTTCAAGATAAAACTGAGGCTCCTGTTATGGCTGGCAGAGCGCAGTGCACACGCCACGTTGCACTGACCAAAAAAGTAGAAGCATTTAGCTAGAGCTGGTAGTGTGATAACAATGTTTTCCAAAAGTCTACTTCCTACCTTAGAAACTAGCACTGACATATATGCAGTATCCAGAACTGAACAATACCACAGATTTCCTTTTCTTCGATGACCCAAATCATCATGATCCTTGGTGCATAACTAAAGGGGGTCTGTTGGGGTGAGTGAAACTCGCAGAGTTTCACTCCATGGGATTCCACTTAGTTACATAAAACTCAGCAAGAATCTGCAGAGTTCTGCCAATGGGTGTGTTAGAAATTGGTTTACTGATTGGCAGAGGTATGCACCCTGTCCAAGCAGGGGCCACAATCCTAGTCAGGGTAAGTCAGATACACACCCTAAATTAACCTGTGCTCACCCTCTTGGGCTTGGCACGGAGCAGTCAGTCTTTAGTTAAAAGGCAATCTGTAAAGTATTTGTGCAACACTTCACACAGTAAAACAGTGAAAACACCACAAAAGACTCCACACCAGTTTAGCAAAATAGTCAAGATATTAGGAATAAAAGTGAAAATAGTGCTTAGAAGCAATAGACACCAATGGGGTTATCTGGTCACACTGGACCCGAGCAAAATCAAGAGTTCAGGTCGACCGTGATGGAGCGTGGGCTGGATACAGGAGCCACACAAGGTCAGCTGAACAAAAGTACCTTGATCCTGGTCCCGACAACGAGATGTGGGTTACAGCCATGCGATGCGTCGGTGTCAAGCCTGCAGTCGAGGTGATGCAGCGATGATTTTCTCCATGCAACAATGGCACTTCGCTGGTCCAGAAGATGAAGCACCTGACCCGAGATGCATTGGTTCTGCAGCCGATGCGCCGGATTTCTCTACACAGGTGAGGAGATGCGCCGATTGTCTCACTGCAGCGGCAGTGATGCAGCGGTTCCCTTGAGTCTGTCTCATGGTGATGCGCTGGTTCCAAGTGTGATTTGTCAATCTGCCCACACAGCAGTGCATGCATTGGTTCCACTGGCGCAAGCACGTGGATTCACTTCCAATGGACCAGGAACAGGAGCAGGGGGTAAGACTTTGATATCCCTGAGTCTTAGAACCAGAGGCAAGCCTGCATGCCCTTGGAGATCACTCTGGGTTCAACTCAGTTAGTCCAGTTCTTCCTCAGCAGGGTAGAGGGTAGCAGGCAGCAGCACAGCAGAAAAGCAGTTCTTCCAGAGCAGCAGTCCAGCAAAGTGGCAGTCTTTGTAGCAGCACAGCAGTCCTTCCTCCTGGCAGAGTTCTTCACAAGTCCACTAGTGTCTGATTTGGTGTAGGGGGCTTGAAAGGGACCTGGTCCTCCCTACCAGCTCTGACTTCAGACTCACCACTAGAGGGTATTTTTATTTATTTATTAATTTTATTTAGGAGTTGTATATAGTGCTTTACAGCATTGCATGTTCCTTACAAATAGCGAGTGTAATCACACTTCTGAGATAAAAATCTAAATTCAATGGTTGCGCATGAGGGAGGAAGTATGGGAGGGATACAGGGAGAACTAAAGGTTAAGTTCATGTCTTGACGGTTGATTGATCTTCAGTTTAGCTGAGATGGTGATTGAGGAGCAGGTCCTTCATCTGTCTCTTGAAGCTCAAGAAGGAGGGGTTTGTCCTAATATGTGTTGGGATTGAAGTTCCAGATTTCAGGTGCATTTCTAAAGAAGGAGCGTGCCAGGATTTTTTGTTTGTGGGCTCTAGGGGGAATGAGGAGTAGGGTATTTGAGCTTCTAGGTTTCTTGACTGTCCTGCCTTCTTGAGCTTTGAGGTGAGGTAAGCTTTTTTCCCAGTATGAAGGGCTTTATGAGTGAGACATGCGGTTCTGAATCTGTAATTGGGAGCCATTTCAGTTTTTTCAGGGCAGGGGAGATGTGGTCATATTTTTTTGTTCCAGTGACCACTCTGGCTGCTGCTTTGCGGATTCGAAGGGGTGCAATGTGGGATTTTGCAGTGCTTGTGAGGGTGGCGTTCCCTTAGTCTAACCTAGACAACACTAGCGTTTGAGTGGCAGATTTAAGATCATTCAGTGGTAGGCAGGGTTTGATTTTGTTCAGAAGTTTCAAGTTGTAGATGGCACTCTTTGGACTGTTCTTTCTATGATGCTTCATACTCAGTTTGGGGTCCAGTGTGATTCCAAGAGATTTAGCGGTGTCGGATAGGGTTAGATTGCAGTTAAGAGCGTCTATGGAGTTATCCATTCTTTTATCTGGGGGGACTGCTCTGTGTTTGATATGAGCAGAATTTCTGTCTTGTCTTCGTTGAAATTTAGGTGGTTGTGAGATAGCCAGTGTTGTACTTCTTTGAGGGTGCCATTTAGTCAGTGTACATTGTTTAGTGAGGAGATTTCCATGTAGAGCTGGGTGTCATATGCATATAGATGGAATGGGATGTTTGCATGGTTGAGAATGACAGTGAGGGGCTTCATGTATATATTGAATAGTGTAGGCAAGCGGACAGAGCCTTGGGGAACAACTCGAGTAATGTCATGTGGCGGGCGGAAATCTTTACTGCGATGGTGGTGGTCCCACCGTCATCATAATCAGGCCCTTAGTTATTTTACAAGTTTTGTACTTACTTTGAATGAGAGTTTTCAGGTGTAGTAGTCGTAGTTTTCATTGGGTCATCGATCTGGCAGAGTTTCATCCTTCTCCAATGTTTGTCGAATTTCAGGTAATTTTATGTTAATTAATTGTTTTCTTTTATAGTGTTAGTTTAATTAGTTGCAGCTCTCTATTGGTGTTTGTTGTTTTCATGTTGAATTAAAGTGTATTTTAACGAGGTTTATGTTGTCAATATTGTGTATGTTGACATTTTTGTTGGATTATATGATATTTTAAATTTTACGATATTCCTGTGTACAATAATTTTGTAGTTCATATTTTTGTAGTCGATATTATTTTAGATTATTTTTTTTCTTCGCTATTTGTGCAATTTTAATTTTGGAGATAGGTAATCGATATTTTTGTATGCGATATTAGTGCATCGATAATTGTGCAGGTCGATATTATGGGGGGCAATATTGTGTCAGTGTTGGAAAGTGGATTATTGGTAGGGGCAAATGTAGGTCTGCCACTGGCAATAAGGCCACTAATCATTGGTAGGACTCAGCATAGGTCTTAGAAAATTATTCCTATGCTCAACCCTTCGTAACGTGGCTGCGAGCAGACAGGCTTAACTTCAAAGACAGGTATGTAAAGCATTTAAAAACACCACTTCAGTAAATAATTAAGACACAACACATAATAAAAATCCAACACCAATTTATAAAAATAGGGAATATTTTTATCTTTAAAATGACACCAAAACGACAAAAATCCAATGTAGAGAACCGGAGATATGAATTTTCAAAGATTTAATAAAATATAGCACTTAGAAGATTATAGCACCATATTGGGATACCTGCTCGCGATAGACCGGGGCAAAGTCAAAGTTTCAGGCCGACCGCGATGGAGCCCTGGGCGGCTACAGCTTACGGCAGGTCCCGATCTCAGTTTCTACCTTCACACTTTAAAACTTTTCTGGAGCTTTTCTTCCCGAGGGACCTCAAAGCTCCCAGCCAGTCCGGATCCGGTGAGGGTTCGCCGGATTGACTTGTGACGAGGTCCCGGTCAACTTCCCTGGAGCGGACTTAGAAAATTTTCCTTTAACGCTTCAACGGGGCAACCTAGGAATCCAGGCCGACACGCGATGGAAGGCAGGCGGCTTGGCTCTCGATGTTGCTCCCGGTTGCCTTTTCTACGAGCACACTTAGAAACTTTTCTGGAGCTTTTTCTCGCGGGGTTTCTCGATGCTCTTCATGTAGCCGGATCCGGTGAGGGTTCGCCGGCTTCAGATTTCTTCTAGTCCCGGTCAAACTCTGGAAGTTGGACCGATGGAGCTTTTAGCGGGATGAACCTGGGTGGCTTGGCCGGCTCGCGGTTGAAGGCAGGCGGCTTGGCTGACCAGGTTGTGTCGGTCCCTCTATGGAGCTTTTTTTCAAAGTTCCTCCAAAGTTCTCCAAACTTCTTGAACTTCTTCCTGAAGTTCCTCAAAGAGTCCCAAAGTGTCTCAAACTCACTCCAAGGGTCTGGAAGCTCCAAGATGGTCCTTGACAGTTGAGGACTTCAGTTCCCACAATCCACTAGGACGTCACCCTTACAAATCCACTGGTAGTTCTCCAAGGTGCAGATTTAGTTGGTGATGTTCCAGATGAGCTCTTTTAACCTGTAGCTTTCAGGGAGTCCACTCTTTAGTTCTTTTTCAGCAAAATAATCCACAGGGCTGTAGTTTCAGATGGTGCAGTTTTCAGAGGTCAGGCCTTAGAAATCTTTGCACAGCAAAACTTCTCAGCTTGGCAATGTCTTGCTTCAGTAAGTTTCAAGCAGCAGATCTGGAGGGCTCTGCCCCTCTCAAATACTTATTCCATGTTCTCTGGGTCAGACAGGAGGTCACTCCTGACCAATGGGAGCAGGGTAACTCCTCAAAGATATGACCACTTCCTGTAGAGTGTGGCATTATTTTGTCCCAGAGTGCATCAAATCCTCCAAATCCATAATGTCAGATTTTCCAGCAAGGAGGCAAGAGCTGGCTAAACACACCCCTAGGATGGCTAATTTACTTAGACTCTCCCCCTAGCATCTGCTCATACCTTCCTTAATCCCCCCATCTGCCTGAGGTAGAAAGTTCAGAGTTGTAAATGACACTGGGTTCTGCTTTTCTCTTTGAAGCCCATGGTTTACAACCCCTCCCCCTGGCCTGGCATTCCTATGGACCAGCACACTGCCCTCCCAGCCCAGCTGCATAACCCCAGGGGCTCTTTATCACCTCTCCAGGCAGGCTGGCTAATCCACTTATCTCTGACCAATCAGGGCAGACCACTGGAAGGCTGAATCTGGACTTACAAACAAGAAAGTCTTATAACTTCTTGTATGTACACTTTAGGAGAAATTCAACAATATCATATTGTTGGATTTATTAATACCATTCGGGAAATCTTTGAATGGCACTTCTAGCCCTCTCCTATCAAGAGTTATTAATTAATAACTTCCTACCATGTTAACCTATGTAACAGGGGATTTGCAATGGTAAAAATGACTTGGGCCATTTTTCCAGCACCAGGACTTACAAAAACATATTTTATAAGTACTTTGCTTATATCTACAGGACCCCCACCCCATAGGACAACTAGGGGAGCATTTAGGGGTTCTGAATCTGTAAAAATATTGCAGATCCTCACTTCACAGTGCTCCTAGCAGCAAAGTCGAATTTGGGCAGCACTTTACCATTAATAGGGGAGTGAAATATGAAATTTCACTTTACCCAGGCATATAAAAACTCATTTTATAAGGGTGTACCTTATAAATACCTGACCCCCACCCCTGGGATACCTAGGGAGACCCTGGGGTTCCTAATATGCCAAAACATTGTAGGTTATCCATTTTTAAGTGCCCCAAACCCCAAAGTCGAGTTTGGGCACAATTTACTTTTTAAAAGCAGTCATGGCACCCAGGGCTGCTTTTAAAACTGACCTCAGGCCTCAGCAGTGCACACATGCAAGTGCAGAAAGGCTGCTGGCCTTTTAAACTGCCATGCCCTACTACATACTAGGGACTGATAGGTAGTTTCAATTCCCCTGCCATATTATATACTAGGGGCTTATAGGGTAGGTCATGCCAATCACAGGGGTACCCCAACCCATAGTGTACCCTAGTGTATGTAGGTGTTTTAACTGTATCTAAGTGTTTTCAGCATAGCACAGACTGGCCCTGGGCCTGGTTAGGTAAATCCCAGGGTCAGTCAGAGTCAGTTACCACCAGTACCATTCAGCAAAAAGTTGGGGGGTGCCCAGGGCACAGGATGACTTTGCAACAGTCAGTGAACCTCTTTTGAAGCCTACAGAATCTGTACAGTTGAAGCTGTTAATCTTCAAAGATTTACTTTCTAGTATCAGTGAATCCAGCTACAAGATGAGGGGAGTTAGGATCTTCCATGAAGACTTCTTTAACTTAGAATTTTCTCTGTCGGATTGATGCTAACAATTGGCTAAGCCTTAGATTTGGATGGCGAGGTAATGATTACATTTCCTTTGGGTAATTCCATTATTTCTAAATCAAGCCATAATTCCTCCTCTCCCCCTCCCCCAAGTCTTAGCTTAGGGACTTTAGAGGTAAGGGAGGTTAGTAGCTTTGAGACAATACAGAATATCTTCTGGGTAGTTGATGCAGACATATTTCTCTGGAACATCCCAAATGTTTGCCAATGAAATCGACTGGGTGCATGAAACTCGATGTCAATGTACTGATGTCTGCCCGAGTTGGGCTAATCTACATAGTGTAAAGACTGGAACAAGAAATACTGGACTCAGAGGAATGGAATTACCAGTTTTCTGTACCCTCATTTTGGAGTCAAGTAAAATCTTTGAAGTCTTTAGCACCTCCTTAATCCTCACATGGTTTAAAATCATAAATATTTTCTTCTTTGGCCGTGCACTCTCTAAACAATAATGATGACCAATAGGTTAACCCCACTTATTTGAACATCAGGAGCATCAATTTGGGGATTTTTTGTTATTTTTGACATAAGAACAGACAATTACAGCATGTAATACCTCAGTTCTTGTAGAGTGATTACATTTCATGAGGAAGTGTGAACTCCTTCTGTTTCTTTGGGAGTAGGCCATGTATGGGATCCCGTACCGATATTCTGTACCTTGCCAATAAATCCTTTACTATGCTACAGATCTAAGGGCAGAGAGTGGAAGAGTTGGATTGACCAGTAGACGTTCATGTCTTGAAATCCTAAAAGTGAATTAGTTGCAGAGAGAAACAAAAGTTTCTTTCTGCAACTGATAAAAACGGATAAAAACTTGAACACGCAAGCGATCATCAGTGCTTCTACCAAAGGAGCGTACTTTCAATTGAGCATCCTTAGGAAACTAAAACCCTTCCTGCCCCCTGAGGACTTCAAATCTGCTGTGCAAGCATTTTAGTTATCTCCCAAATAGATTATGGCAGTGCAACCCTCTGTGGGCTACCAATGTACAGACTGGCCCCTCTCAGGGCCTCACTGAATGCTGCTGCAAGGGCCATCACGGGCTCAAAGAAATTCAACCACATTTCCCCAATTTTGAAAGCTCTAAATTGGCTACCATACAACTAAAATGTGCCTGTAAGACCCACAAAGCACTTCACTTCAACACTCCTCTGTACCTTGCTAATAAGCTAGTCCTTTCGGGAGGTACCCGCTCCTCTAGGAGTTCCAGCACCTTGCTTTTGAAACCAAACAAATTTAAAAAAATGAAAACGTACAATCAAGCCTTCTCAGGTGTCGCCCTGAGAATCTGGAACTCCCTTTCTATGGAAATTAGACTGATTCCATCAACAGAGTCCTTCAAAAGAGAAGTGAAAGCTCTACTTATGAGCAATTCTCTGGGCTAAAGTTCAGTCTCGGCCGCCAAGTTTGGACCGTTGCCTACCTATGGCATTTTGGTATGTCTTGGCTCCGATATCCTTCATTATTTTGTCTTTACGTTCCTGTTACTATTGTTGAATATTACTGTTACTGTATATTACTCTTGCTTTGCCCCTACTGTCGTCCCGTTTGTCTGTCGACCTGCTTCTGTAAAGCGCTCTGATACCCACTGGGGTCTTGTTCGTGCTATACAAAACTTTTTAAATAAAATAAAAATAAAAAAAAGAGAGCCCAATGGCATTCAGCTAGACACATTGACCCGGATTTACAAAGCCCTTGCATTACTATTGTGTCATGCAAGGGGGTGCAGGGCAATGCAAGGCAATGCAAGGGCTTCAGTGAGATTACTAAGCCACCCAAAGCCACCTTGTGTGGTTCTGCGTGGCTTTGTAAATGCAGAGTAAAGCAAGCAGCACAAGTCGCTGCCTTCCATTACTCAGTGTTGGGAAGACATTCCATGCATGGAGCATGGGTATTTCCATGCATCCACCCGTGGTTTTTGGGGCATTCCCAGATTTGCTAAGATTAGTAAACCTGGGTATACGTCAAAATACATCACCTTCCCAGGTGAGGCGTAAAAAGGACAAATTTCTCCATGTTATTTACTTTCTACGTGTCAAACCTGCCTTGAAACACAGGAACCCTTGCACCGAGCAGTGCAGCAAGTTATCTTGCTACATTGCAATGTGTGACTTTTTGGTAAATCTGGGCCTTTGTACTTGAATCGGTATTTGTTTAAAACTGTGTAGGGAAAGTGTGTCTTTGTATCCTTGTTGAACCTGACCCTTTTTTTAGTATCACCTCCAGATTTTTTACCTCTGTTACTGAACCCATTTTTGTTGGCATTAGGGCTTTTTCCCTGCTAACCAGTAGTAAAGTGCTTGTGGTCACTACCTAAAAATGTGGTACAATTGGCATCTATCTGATTGATCATTTAATAGTCTGTAGTAAATGGTACTACATGTACCCAGGCCCTGTAAATTAAATGCCTCCAGTGGGCCTGCAACACTCATTGTGCAAACCACTAAAGTGGACTTGTAAAACATGTCCACAAGTATGCCACTGAAGCCTGTGTGTGCAGTTTTAAACTGCCATTTCGACCTGGCAAAATAGACCCTTTGGCACGCCAAAAACCTCGATTTTATTACTTGTAAGTCAGCACTAAGGTAGGCCATAAAGGCTCATAGGCTAGGTGAAGAGTATTTAAAAAGTAGGACATGTGTACTTAAGTTTTACATGTCCTGGTTGTTGAAAACTCCAAAAGTTATTTTTCACTGTTGTAATGCCTATCTCTACCAATGACTAGCACTTCGTTACTGTTAGACCTGACAGCCTTAGGGTGGTCTTCCGAGCCCTGCCAAGTACCACGCATCAGGCATTAAGCTAGCTCATTTTAGTGCAGGTGGCCGCATCACCACACTAATATGCAATTGTCATGCATATAGGGCTCCCTGACACACTGCAGGGTTCATGAGGTGCTCCAAAAGCAGCCCTGTGCACAAAGCTGTATCTGTGCAATGCTGTGTGCCTCAGCTCTGCATGGCAATTTCAGGATGCCAACGCGCCAGGGAAACTGGTTGCTATGGTAGCCAGGGACTGTGAGCTACATTGTTTCATTTACCATGCTGCGTGGCACAAACAAATTCTACTCTCTCTGGCAGCCCCGCCCGACCTATCTAAAACACACATAGCAGGCTGCTGGATCATCCATGCGGGCAGGAAAGTTGCAAGTCTGACTCCATTCTTTCACAGGCAGCAGGCAAAACCAGATCATTTTTCCTTCCTGACCTGTACTGCCACTGCACCCTCCCAGACAGCTTGTGGTGATGCCATGAAACGGGTCTGACCCCTGATAGCATTCAGGTGCTTAATGCATGCACGCCGGAGTTAATTGCCCCCAGTCACGGGCCATCACATGATGACACTCCCAGCTCTCTAACCCCGGCCCCTTGCCAGCCCGTGCAACCAGGCAAAGTGCACTACAGCACCATCCAGCCAGACACAGCTGACCGAGGAGAACTGTGCACCTGCAGTAGACGAGGCGGTGTCCAGAAGACCCCCAATGGAGGAGAGAGACTCCTGGATGCAGGTGGAAAGGCGGGCGTGTTGCCAAGAGCTGCTGCACTGAGTATGATGTGCTTTCTTCCCATTGGGAGGATTGGGGGGTCTGTTGTGGTGAGAGGTGGCAACGGAGATTAGAGTATAAGATTTTCGAGGGTTCATGAGGGAAGGGTTGTAGACTGGTGAGGAACCTTGATGAACACTGCAGTGACTGTTTTGGGTTTTCTCCCAGCCTTACAATATGCCTGTTGTCAGGGTGAATCTGCTGATTTTCTAGGCCCAAAATACAGTAGAGACAGCTGTGCAATTACTATTCACTGTGTGTCTGCCTTCGTTCACAATTGCTGCCTGCTGCAGCAGCCCACTCCTGCTCCCCCACCCCACCGAAGACAGAGGTTCAAGAGGACATTCAATAGACGGTTCCCAAGTCAATAGGTCAGAAGGTCAGCCGAAAGTCACAGACACACTCCCCAGTCGAAAGACTGTTATGTTTTACACAAGGAGTGAATTTACAGTGATAGGCAAGCCTATAATTAGAAATAGGTGCCTCTCAAAGATTGACGGAGCTGGGCGGTGTCAGTGTGTGTGTCAGTCTACGGAGCCTGACTCTACTCCTATTCTGCCTCCATTTTAAAGGCCGAGCCAAAAAGAAGCTTAGCATGTGTCTAACTAACACAGCACACCAAATTTAACAGACAGACACAGTCTGTTGTGAGTCATGTTTGGTTGTGTCATGAAATCTGTTTTCTGAGCCTTTCCCTTACTTGTGTGTTTTGTGTCTGAAGCCAAAGGATATGTTGTGGAGTTCATCACATGGTATACAGGTGATCCAGCGCGGCTAAAATAAATTTTTCCTTATGACATTAACCCAGAAAAAAACCTACTCAACCTTAATCACATAAAACTTATGTCGGTGGGGCCCATAACACCGCATACATACATTCACTCAATTTTCTGGATCAAACGCTAAGGAAAATGAGCTGCTGGACAAACATACCTTATTAAAACGACAGAATTATAACCTATACATTATATACATTAACTTCAGATCCTGTCGGTTCTAAACATCAAGGTACTCCGCTATTCGGTCGATGGACCAACTAGTAGAATCAGTTGATGGCGATTAAGTCCAGCTCAATCACAATTAAAACCTTTAACATTTATTAATCACAATATTATTTAAAAGAACCACAGACTCATTTTAGAGTTAGCATATAATTTTATCTAAATTCTTTGAGCAAATAAGTACAGTTCTTTATTAGGCAAATACATTTAAAATATCAGTAAGCATTTAAGTAAAGTTTTGAGAATAGAAACGGAAAATACTCATTACCCTTGGCCTTAGGGCGATGACAAGAATGGTTCACCAGGAAAGAAAGATGAACCGCAGGTCACAGGATAGGACTCCCAAAACTGACTGACTGTCCCGCTAACCTCCTCGGACGCAATCTCCTCCCGGGCAACTCCCGCAATGGTCTCGTTCCTTCCCCAGTCAAAGTTCGAAGTCCAAAATGACAGAGTCTCTCGCAGCATCAGGATAGAAGAAGCAAACCTTTTCACAACGTAAGAGCAGACTCTCTTATACCCTATTCTTCGACTCGCTACACTTAAAGTTGCAATCTTTTAGGGGCAGAAATCACGCTAATTGGTCCATTGGAGGGGTGGTGATGGTCACCTCATCGCCTTCCTTGTCCGAACCGGTTTGGGGACAATAATGCATACAGTAAGTCTCATGATCAACAATGTCCAAAGGTAATTCAATTTGTTAATGTATTTTTGTAACAAACTCCGATGGTCACACATTAGTTCATTCTCTGTCGCTCGATATCTCTCATCCGTTCCCATGCATCTATGCTGAACTCTTGGCACGATCCGTGTTGCAGGTCAGACTGGCCTTGACATCCCTCACTCCGGGCACAGGCCGCATACACGTGACTAAAGCATTCACTCTGCTCATGCGCGGGGGCCATTTTATTCAGCGCACGCCATCTCGTCCTTTTCCTGCGGCCATTTTCGAAGCACGGCCTAGAAGGCCCGAACGAAACTAATATAAGAACAAACACAACAAAAATTAAACATGGAAAATAAGCCTTTCTGTTTACCACCCGCCATTCTAAAGACCCGTGTTAGGTATTACCTAGCAGAAGCGACATTTAAAGCCATTTTACTTACCATCTGCATTCTTTGCCACAGTGCAATTTTACTACGCAACACAAATCATGCAATTTACTCTATTTACTACGCAAATCACAGTACTAATGTTATTTTGCTTCACATTTGTAAATAAATTAGATTTTACAATGCCAGCAAGTTGCCCACGTGTAATGTTTAATAAAAAGGTGCATTTGTTGATTAATTCATGCGTTTTTCAAACGGTTAGTATCATTAATCGTTATGAGGTCATTAACTTCAAAGGGGTACAAAAAATATTTTGTTTCCCCTGCTCCATCACAGGGAATTATCTGTGAAGCTGACAAAAGTGCAGAAAAGTGAGATTTCTCAGAATTTGGTGCTGGCAAACAAACTCTGATATTTCTGTTTGATGGAAAGATGCAGATCTGCTGTTCTTACGGTTTTACTCAGCATAATGTAATTTCTTCTCTTTTGAAATCTTATTGATTCCTCCTTTCAGATCCTTCTTTATGGTTCTGCTCTACTATAACTATTATTAGGTGTGGCTCTCAGGAACAGACAGTTTAGACTGGCAGCCAGGCGAGGTGAGTCACACCTTCTTACTGTTTCTTAGACTGTGCATAGTTCACTCATCTGAAGATCTCTCAAGCATGTGCTTCAACCATCCTAGGCCACCACAATTCCTTTTTGCTTAGACGCATGTTTTTCATAATTAATATTTTCAACTGACACAGCGCACAACCTAGTCACCCCCATGCTCCTCATGGCCCCATGAAGACACCCTAATTATGAATGGGGTTAAAATGGACTGGGATAAGCCAGTACGGTCACCAAGACTCATGTTTTAAGATTCTGCAAAGGCCCAGAAAAATAACATGGGCTTAAAATCAACTGACAGTGGGGCTGAATTCCTTGTGTGTCCAGGTGTTTTCATGCAACAATAAAAATGTCAAGATAACTCTGATGAATAATGGAGTGCTGGAGCAAGATCAGCATTTTGTCTAGTGACAGTTTTCACAAAAGAACATGAGTCACGTATATTTGCAAAACTGAATTTAATGAGGATTAGCTGTGAGTTTCTGCTTTTTACGTGGTTAGTGCCCTTCCCTTTCCGGTGCTTTGCAGCAGTTTTAAGAACTTAGAGTTTCTTGTTGCTCCCATGGGTGTAATCTCTGATATGTATATGTTTCCCTCATCTTCATTGCTTGATGTTGCTCTCAAGAAATTGTCACTCATTGTCATTGAATGTCACTCATAATTACATTGATATATTGAAAATGTCACACATAAGCAATCTGAAACCTTAGCAGCTATGTCTTACCCCAACTTTCTGCCTGCCTCCCTCCATTTTCTGACCTCATTTTTGCTGGTTTTAGTACTCTGCACACTTTACCACTGCTGGCCAGTGCTAAAGGGCTTGTGCTTTCTTCCCTAAACATGGTAACATTGGCTTAACAATTGGCATATTTAATTTACTTATAAATCCTTAGTAAAGTGCACTATATATGCCCAAGGCCTGTAAATTAAATGTTACTAGTCGGCCTGCAGCAGTCATTGTGCTATCCTCTTAAGTAGCCCTTTAACCATGGCTCAGGCCTGCCACTGAAGAGCCTGTATGCCCAGTTTTACACTGTCACTACAACATGCAAGATACATCTCTTGCCAGGACTAGACCTTCCCTTTTTCCACATGTAATTTACCCCTAAGGTAGGCCCTGTAAGACCCACAGGGCAGGGTGTAATGTATTTAAAAGGGAGGCCATGTACTTTTAGGTTTTATGTCTTGGTAGTGAAAAACTCTCAACTTGAGTTTTCACTACTCCAAGGCCTATCCCTCCCACAGGATAACATTGTGATTACCTTATTACATCTTTTAAGTGTAATTCCCAATTGTGAAGAGATAGGGTTTTCAAGTTTGGTGTCACTGGACTCAGAATTTAAAATCACAACTTATGGTGAAGTTGGATTTTAAATTACAGTTTAGCAAATGCCATGTTTAGAAAGTTGGCATTTACTTACTTTAGCCATTCTGTGCCTACTGCCTGTCTCTGAATACACGTCTGGGGTGGGTGACAGTTGAGCTTTGTCCAGTCCCTCTAGACAACCACACACAAAAGTACCTTAGGTGTGACTGATGGGCCATCTACATACTGATGGGCCATTCTGGGCAGGATGGGAGGAAGGGGATGACACTTACACCTGAATACGATGGGTTCGATCCCCACACAAAGTACTGCATACCCTCATGTAGTGATTCTGGAGTCAGGGCAGGAAGGGAGGACCTCTGGGCACTTCCTCACTTCAAAGGCACAACTGGGTATAAGTACGGGACCTCTGACACCAAGACTTCAGTAAACCTTTGGACCTGTGACCACTCTGCCAGGAAGAAGAACTGCTGTAATAATGGAGAGACTGCCACTCTGCTGAAGTGATGCTTTGCTGGACTCTTGCCTTGCTGTGCCCTTGCCTTGCTGAGCTGCCTTGCTGCAGCACCTCGACTTTGCTTGCTACAAGTCTTGCCCTGCCAAGTGGTCCCAATCCAGTCCTGGGCCCTTAGAAGTATGTATAAAGTGCTGCTTCAACCAGAACCCATGCATCCTCATTGGAACTGGTGCATCTTCATCTTTGTGTGAGTCTGAACCAGCACATCATCATTGTTGCGTGGAGCGGATCTGGCACATTCCCTTCGGAACCAGCTCATTGCCTTCGGAATCAATGCATTGCCTACTGCGGGGTGCGACACCCATGCATTGCATTCGGAACCAGCACCATGCACGGGGAAGCAACACATCGCAGAAATATCATGGAGAAAATAGATGCATCTCGTACACTGCATAGCTCAACACCAATGCATCGCTTTGGCTGCACCTTGCAGCTTCGTAGATGATGACACATCCCAGATCCAAATACTTTGGTTCAGCGGGCCAAGTGTGTCCCTGTATCCAGCCTGCGCTCCATAGTGGTTGGCCTGAACTTTTGACTTTGCACCGGTCTATCAAGACCAGATATCTCATTTAGGTGCTTATTTCTTCTAAGCGCTATTCTGCATTTATTCTTTAGAAATTCATATGTCGACTTCCACTCGTTGGATTTTTGTAGTTTTGGTCTTGTTTTATGTATAAAATAATATTCTTTTTCTTACCTGGTGTGGAGTTCTTTTGTGGTGTTTTTTATGTGTTGCTGTTTAAAGTGCTGCACAAAAACTTTACACATCGCCTCTTAAGTTAAACCTGACTTCTCTGTGAGAAGCACAAGATAATTTAGGGTGTGTTGTGACTTACCCTGGCTAGGATTGTGGTTCCTGCTTGGACAGGGTGCGTACCTCAGTCATCCCAAAATTCAATTCTAACAGTTACCATAATACATTTAATAAGTGCTATCTTTGGATTGAGGAGAAGAAAGGGATATGCTGTTTACACTCAAAGCAATTGTAAATTAAAATCTTCTTAAATGGTAAAGTCAGATTTTAAGTCACAATTCTGAAAATGCAATTTTTAGAAAGTTGGCATTTTCTTATTCTAACCAACTGTGCCTTCTGCCAGTGTCCTGGGTCACATGACTGTGAATTGCTCTGCTGTTCTGGATTTGTGTATTGCTTCCAGACAGTAACACCAAGGATGCCTAGGTCTGGACAGAATGGACCATCCTGACAGGATCCTTGGGAGGGGCTGTACCCGGCTCCAACTGCAATTCAAAGGGCTTTGTCTCCGACACACAAAAAGGAATGTGACACTAGGTCTGCCCTGCCTTTTGTTGACCCCAGACAACGTGGAGCCTTGACAGCAGAAGGAGAATAACTTTCCAGAACCAAATGTGAGGGTAGGACAGGGAGCCCCCACTTTCCTATCGACTAACACTTGGTTACCTTATCACATTTAATAAGTGCTAACTTTGGATTGGGAGCAGATAGAGATATGCAATTTTCACTCAAATTGATTGTGATTTAAAATCCTCTTTAATGGTAAAATCAGATTTTAAGTCACAGTTCTGAAAATGAACTTTTAGAAAGTTAAAAGAACAGATGATGGATGGAATGCTGAACAATGCAAACATTCACCCCCAGTCAACAGATCTGGGTTTAACCCATCGTTTTTTTTGGTCACCAGGTCACCCCAGTTTGCATGCAGCCACATGCAAATCAGTCTTGACCCTGCTCCTCATGGGAACAGTCTAGCCAGAACTGCCAAGCCAGGTCCTCCCTGGACTGGAAACAAGCATCCTGGGACCGGTTTCGGGGTATCAGCCCTCATCAGCCAGACTAGCTTCAATCTTTTAGAAAGTTGACATTTTCTTGTCCCAACCAACTGTGCCTTCTACTAGTGACCTGGGGCACATGAATGTGAATGCCTCTGCTGTTGGGGAGTTATATATTGCTTCCAGATAGTAAAACAAAGGGAGCTTAGGTCTGGACAGGATGGGTCATCCTGACAGGATGAGTGGGGAGTGGCTGTACCCAGCCACACTCTCATGTTGAAGGAATTTGCCTCCTGCATGCACAAAGCCACCTGATACTAGGCCTACCTTGCCTTTTGTCACCATCATGCAGTTTGGAACTTTGACAAGAGAAGAAGAAGAACTTTCCAGAACAAGATGTGGGGGTAGGACATAGAGTCCCCATCCTCTGCCATTGACTAAGCCTTGATTACCATATTACATTTATTAAGTGCTAACTTTGGATTGGGAACAGATAGAGATATGTTGTTTATATGCAAATTAATTTTAAGTTAAAATCCTCTTTGCCTCCTGCCCGCATAGAGGAACCTGACACCAGGCCTGCCCTGCCTTTTGTCACCCCTGCCAGCTTGGAACCTTGCTGGAGCAAGTGAAAGAACTTTCCAGAACCAGATGTGGGCATAGGACAGGGAGTCCCCCCACATAAAGGCTGCACCAGGTATTAACAGTGGACCTCCAGAACCACTCATCGGAACACTTCTGGGCCTGTGGAAGTTGCAGAAGAAGGATTACCCTGCTGCCAGACACTGCCCAGCTGCTTGAAGGACTACCTTGCTGTCTGAGAAGGAAGACTTGACGTTCTTGCCTTCATTCCAGCCTAACCAGAGTGACTTGAAGGGTCAGTTTGCTGACCTCCTCAGTCAGATACAGTGACACCACAAGCTTCAGAGGTCAGATTTATCAGCGAAGCAGGGTCATCCAACACACACAAGCGATATTCTTCAGCTTGGAAACGATGGTGTAGTTGGTGCTCTCAACGGGAAGTGGATCCCGCTACAGCGTATGCCTCGTTTATTGTAAACTTTCTTGCTTCCAACGTGGCTTCCGGCCTCGCCTATAGAACAGTGAATAACTTCCGGTCCGCCACCTCAGCAGGTCACGTGTCAGTGGATGGCAAAACCGGCAGGTGAGCATCCTTTGATATGTAAGCTGCTCAGTGGTATCCGGATGGTCAAACCACCTTGTCCCAAATATTCAGAGTTATGGGATGTGTCCTCCGTTTTGAGATTCTTGGAGGCCGGGCCCTCCAATAAGTATTTGTCAAGAAAACAGCTTTCTGCAAAACTGACTATGCTGCTCTGGCCAGTGTCCTGCAAACGGGTTTCAGATATCCGTGCATTGGATATAGCGGGTCGTAGTTTTTCCCCAGAAGGTGTTACTTTTGTAATTACTAAACGTACTAAGTGTAATACCTCTTCCATAGCCTACCCGGCTTTGCTCACAGTTGTGTATTTTGTCGATATTAAATTATACAGTCCATCCAATTGCGTTTGGAAAAAACATTGAGAGTTTGGGGTGTCTTACCAAGTCCATCCGTAGCTACATCCCCGCTATCTGTGAGACTCTGAGCATGTGCATAAATACATACCTCAAAAAGGGTTGCCACTTCGTTTTCTTCTACACAAACTGCACATCCCTGCCCTTGTGGGACTGATTAGAGACAAATCATTACCGAAGGGATCGCTGGCTGCAATCCGTGAGCCATAGATGTAAACTTGACTAATGTTTCCTAGCTCTCATTTTGCAGACCAATGCAGCAGTTCAAAAGTCTGCAGCTACTGAATCAAGAGTGTGAAATAGGTTTCATGTCACTTCTGCACTCAATATATCCTAGTTTAATTAAAGGCTGCTTTGCACACCCAGTAAAAAGCTTCTTTCTGATAATTATCTTAGATTTACCTTGGAGCAAAACACGAGATGCCCGGTAGCATCCCAGATTTCCGAAAGCCGCTATATTTCATCTTCACAAAGATTCGTATTTTGCAATCTGGAGCTGCCTGTGGCTCTTTGAGGTGCTCAGGTGTAAATTGAATTCTCAAAGGTTTACTCAAGCGTAACTTGAGGATGCTCCAGGCGCCTCCAGGTTTGCTCCAGAGGAAACCTATGCGGCTCAGCCCATTATGTTTACTCTGAAGCACATTAGACTAATTTCTTCCACGTTTCATGTACAGTGCGGGGCAGAACCGTAAGTCTGCAAGTGTCAGGTGTCAGGTGTAATAAGCAACAACTGTTGTTCGTCTAATTGCCTGCTTTGTGCGAATGGAGGGAACGGTCTGAGAAGTCTGTGGTTTGACGCTAAACCCACCTCTTCATACATATTCCCACATACAAGAGTTCATTAAATGTCTCGCCTTGCAGTAAACTATTAAAATAACGCAGGAATGTCTGTGGGTAAAAGGAAACTTTTTCTGCATTGAGAAGGATAGAACTGAAAACTTTCCAGTGCTTTTTAGCAAACAGAGAATAATCGACTGAATTGCCCTATTACATGAGTGTAATTGTTCTTTAACCCCCACCAAGCCTACAGAAACATACGTTTTCTTGGATAATATCTCTGTTTGTTTGACACGTGTTCATCATTACCTCCAGTGGAACCTCTGTACATTACTATTTAAGACGTAAACACGTAAGGACATTGAGTCCAAATTTTATTTTACTGCTCCATTAACAGAACACAAGAATTAACATTCCGCGTGAAGATAAATATTTATAAAGCCAGGCTACAGCAGAGAGACACAAAAAATGAAGACTTTGAATTATATGTCAATATTAAGTGATGGCCCAGAAATAAGGACATGCAGGTGCCCTATATCAAGGCGGCAGCTTTGCATATACAGCGGCCTCCACAAAATGGAGCCAGAATAATGGGTGCTTCAAGGGCGTAAACATTGTCTATGTCTGATGCAAGAAGGTAAACCATGTCCTCCGTAGTCTCTGCCAACTACGAAGTCGCTGCTTGCCCGTGGAAGACATTTGACTGCACTCCTCGCTGTAAGCACTGGCACAGCAAGTACAGTAAATCCGCACATGCCTATTTTTGGTAGGAAAGAGAAAACAACGAAGAAAAAAACCTGGGAGAGTTCCAGAGCCCTGACTTACACTTTCCAAGCGATACTGGTTGCATCAGTGGAAGCATGTCTGAGTCACGGTATGGTGCAGAATCCAGTCATTTTTAATTAAGTCCGAGAGCCCTGTTTGTGTGCAGGGGGCGAGCTGTCTCTTGTTCACCCCATCATAGCATGGAGATTTTAGAACGATTTGAAAAAAAGCTACATCAAGCGCTACTATGCTCATTTTCTGTACGATACACCATGTTGTAGCAGCTGAGTGTCTTCTACTTGGAAACCGATTTTTCAGCTCCTCTGTGAAGTAGAAGTGTGAAGGAGTGGGCCGGATCTACGGACCAAGGGGCATATTAGCAACGAGGCGATGAACAATTATCGCCGCTTTTGCGTCCGTTTTCGGACGAAAAGCGGCGATAATTTTATCGCCTAATCAGCAAGGTCACGCTATCGCGTGAATCCTTTTCATTATCGCCCTTTCCCCCAACGCCCATCTTTGCATCTCTAATGAGATGCAAAGTGGGCGTACCCGGATGGACTACGTTGCAAATATCGCTGATGTTCACATCGCGATATTTACAAGGCAGCTCACATGATTTCAGCAGAGGTTAGATTTTGGCGAAAACGGCCGTTTCGCCAAAATCTAACGCCTGCTAAAATCCTGACTTAGCCATCCCTAACATAGGGGTGGATTCTGCTGATACGACCACAGGGTCGTATCAGCAGAGTGATCGCCGTTTGCAGGGAACATCGCTGGAAAACCAGCGATGTTCCCTGCAAACGGCGATAACCTCGCTATCTCTGGAATTTTTATCGCCCTGGAGAAGCGCGTTGTTAATAACGCGCTACCAGGGCGATAAATTCCAGAGATAGCCTGCGATAGGGAATCTGTCGCTAAGCACGGCCAGCGATAATTATCGCTGGCCGTTGATAATATGCCCCCAATTTCTTTCCAGAATTTGGATGCTTAGGTCCTGATCAAGACTGGGTCGTTAAATTCCAATATGTGTTTTAACACATATCAGAATTCCAAGTTTTGGGCTCATTAGCACTACCCGTAATTTTTCCCAGCTTATTTTGATAGGGAAAACCAGCTGAAATGGTGATGGAGGAGGGTTTTGCGAAATAAAACCTGCTCGGATCAAACTTCTCATTGTGTGGATTATTAACAAAATTGTGTGAAAATGAACAGTGTAAAACTAAAAACGGGGAGATGAAATTGCGCAAATGCGTGTGGGAAAGAAATCAGTATTTCCAGTACCTTTTCTAGTAGGCGGTAAATGCAAAATGAATAATGCAGAAATAACAGCCAAAGAAAATAATGATAGAAGCCCTAAGTTTAAAAGAGACATGATATTTTTTTCTTTTTCACTAACTGTTTCAAAATGTACATAAGTGAAGAGAAATGCAAAGCATTTTTAGAAGCATTAATAGTGAAGCTTTGTAGTGACAATGATAATCACATGTGTATTTGTTTTTCCTAGAGCACATTTTACTGTTCTGCAGAGAAGGCCTCAAGAGTCTTTTAAGTTTAATTTGCTTTCTAAAATGTAGGCTGCGAAGAAATGTATTTTGTCCTTCGTGAGTTCCTGATGATGGCCAAGGCTGTGTGGAGGAAGTAATGAATGTTATTATTGGAATTTCCTTGCCAACCGGAGTATGTGGACACTTATGCTGGGAGTCTGATACATTAGCGAGTTGGAGAAATGTGCAAGCCGCGGAAGAGATTATCGGAGTTTTCTCTGCAGAAGGACAATGACAAAAGTTCTCTAAAGACAAAGGAACTGTTGAAAGTTAGGTACACTGGAAGTGGAGTGATCAGACACCCCCTGGACTAGTCTAATGGGATTCGAGGATTTTTTGGGTTTTGATACATGGGGGTTGGATCTTTAGTGAATTAGGGTATAATTACTAGTGTTAGAATTTTTAGTTAGGCAGGCTTGGGAGAAAGATTTTGACTTTTGCGAGAGGAGAAAGCTGTGTTGCTGTTTGTATTCCTAATTGGCTGGCTGTTGTTCTGCTGATACTGACTCTTTGACTTTGCTCCTCATACCTTCTTGAGGGTGCCCCAGCTTACTCTTCCGGCCGGAGAGTAGCTTTCCAGACTATTAGCATTTCGTGCTATAGTTATTTCTAGGTTCGTATGATATTCTGAATTTGCAATAATTTTATTTTGCAAATGATCTTTACACTTTTGTCTCTTTGCCTATCCACTCTCCCATGACACAGTTTTGGGATGGTATTATGAATTGCTATAATGTTGTTTCTCTTGTGTGGTGATCTATGATTCGAGCTGTATTGTACTTGATGAGCATTCACATTAATTTAGATAAAAGCATATTGATAAGTAATCAGAGTCTGTCTTTATTAATGCCATTTTGGTTACATTGAATGAATTATTTATTTGTTTAGGTACTCATAGTTAGGATTCTGTCAATCCTTTGCCAATCCCTGACATCTATCAAAGGTCCATCGAATAGAGAGGACCATATGATTAAATGAAATTTGGTAACTTGTTTTAAACTCATGCAGCGTGAAAGGGACTACAAGGTGTTAAAATTGGGTCCTGATTGTAAAATTTGATAAAGTCCACTTCCGCTGCATCAATGGCTGGTAACTACTGATGTAAGTAGAATTCAATGCAATAGGCACCAAATTCCCCATATTATGCCTGATTTCCTGAGGGAATATCTCACCTCGGATATTAGTGTTTACATGTTGCAGTAAATACTTCATTTCCATGTGCCCTACTCGTAATCGGAACTATGTAGTCAAGTAACGAAACTTGAACTCAGTGTGCATTACATGCTGTAAATATCTTCCTCCACATAATAATGCTTCTACAAATCTCTTGTCAAATTTATTTTATCCATACATGAAATTGAAAAACATTTCATATGTTGAAAATCACATTGAAGAGTACATCAACCTCTAAGCAAACTATAAAGTATACAAAATTACAAAGCAGTGTAATAGGACGATATCTGTCTTCATGCCCAATGCATTTCAGGACGTAGTCCCTTCTTCAGGGGCCAATCTGTAAAATAACATATATATATTTTACAGGGGTGGATATCAAACATCATTATATATACAATATTTTGCACTGATATAAAAAAAAAAAACAGTTGTACATTGTACCAAACTCCAGTGTGTGAAAATAGTCTCCACTCACAAACTGCTGAACTCAATCCACAAACAAACATATAGAGAAAAACCTGAAACCCAGGCTTCAAGTAATCGTGACATTAGCTGAAAGCTTGCCTTAATAATTGATTTGACTCTATATCTAATGACTTTCATGGGGCTTCCAATTGTTCCCCAATACTCATATTACTATCTTAACATTTTTCCTTCTATTTTGAGTCCAGGGTATAATCATATATGGTAGTATAACAAAACAATGAAAAACGAATAATCCCCACTGTGCAGCTTACTTTAGAGCAGAGATATGCATGATTTTCCGTTTTAGATATGGGGTGGTGCATTATTTGGCTTGGAGCAACAGAACAGTAAAAGCTACCTACACTCATTAAGATTGTTAACTAAAGGCTTCCTATCAAATAGAGGGCATGTTTTTCCCAAAAATTGGAAAAGCTTTAGTAACTCAATAAACTGCAATATTTACTGGCATCTGATTTGATTTTGGGATTTCACTCTCATTTTCACTTTTTAGTTGGGAACACATTTCACATTGAATAAATTCCACAGGTTTAATGACAGTACATATTTGTACACCTATACAGCGGCGGGTGGGTCAGGTAAGCGCGGTGGGGCTGGGCAGGGCGCGGTGTGGGGTAAGCCGACAGGCGACGAAATAGGTATTATTTATTTATTTAATTATACCTATTCCGTCGTCTGTCGACTTCCCCCTCTCCCACCCCGCCCTGCCCCACCGTGTTTACCTGTGCCTGCCACTGCTGCACGTAGATCAAACCAATGTGCAGTAAAGGTCACATCTACTAATGGACATTTGCTTATTCTGATTGATAGAATCAAAGTCAGTAGAATTTGGCTCTATCAGATGACATGAATAACCATGTAAAAATTTGCAAGAAGACCAGATTTTGCTCACTTGTTTTGAACAGTGAGAAAATGTGCCATGACAATAGCAGGAGAAGGTCTGCTGTTCTTGCACCATGCCATAACTTGATGTTTACCAACAAATCAATTTACACATCTGAATCCATTTTTAATCCATGTATTTTAAATTCCAGTTTATTCCATATTCCATATTTCGCACAGTTTTTCATACTGAGTCATTTAAGCTACAGGTTCAACACATGCCTATTCAGGCGTTTTCTCCCATACATTGGGGTTCATCGTGTCCCAAGCACAACGTGAACAATATGACCCAATGCATTTCGGGCAAAAAAACTGCCCTTCCTCAGGTATCACTGCGATAAAACAAATCACATTTTTATAATGTAAACTAGCAATTCCCAAAGGAGAAACATGCAATATAATTACTTGATGTAAAGCTTTACTGCTATGATACTCCACTTATACCGTATGACATCCACTACTCTTCCTTCACTATATACCATGGCAATACACAAACTCAAACAAGTAAGCGAAACAGTAAAAATTTGCAACCAATGAGAAAACCATATAAAACAGAAGGAAAAAATGGTGACATAATCTTCATACCATAAATTGAGTGAACTTACTCGGTAACTAAAAACCCAAAACCTGAAACAAAATGAAATAAAAATGAAATTATGAAAAAACCCACAATCCACGAGTCAAGAAGCCCTGGCCTGACCAAACATTTAAAACTCGAAACTTAACTGAATCGTTACCAACAAGACTCAAATTGTATTTACCTCTAGCTGTAGTCACGCCAGAACTTGCCATGCACCAATGTGAGAATGCTAATTAAACATGCACAAGCGTCCCAAGTGCTTTTAAGTAATATAACGTGATTCGACCAGAACGTGTGCTCGCAAAAGCCATGAAACTAGACAAAATACTGTGTTCTCCCCATCCACCCCGAACATAAAAGTGAATCAAATTGCCAAAACAGGACTTGTAATACAAGAAATCACTTTTTATCATAACGTGCCCCAAAGCAATTTTTATCTGTGCACCATAAATACATCATGTAACATAGTAATAAAACAAATAAACAAATGTATTCAAGCCAGGATGGACAACGAAAATAAAAATTCACCAATGAATTAATTTAAACATCTGAATCCATTTTTAATCCATGTATTTTAAATTCCAGTGTATTCCATAGTCCATATTTTGTACAGCTTTTCATACTGAGCCATTTTATCGGCAGGTTCAACACATGCCTATTCAGGCTTTTTCTCCCATACACATGGGGATTCATCGTGTCCCACAGCGCGATGTGAACAATATGACCCAATGCATTTCGGGCAACAAACTGCCCTTCCTCAGGGGTAACTGCGACAAAACAAATCACATTTTTATAATGGAAACCAGCAAAACCCAATGCAGAAACGTATGCAATATATTTACTGAATGTAAAGCTCCACTCATATGATACTCCATTTATACAGTATGACATCCACTATACTTCCTTCACTATATACTCCATTAGAAAAATTGCAGATGTACTGTTCACAGAAATACAAATACACAACAAAGCATTACACAAACAATATGGTGTATGGGTCTTCCCTCAAAGTTCTAATTGAGAACACTTTCCACAATTATCCATATAAGGTTCTATATCCTCAACATCATTTAAAAAATGTTGAAATATACAGAGCACTATTTAAAAATGTCTGTGCAAGCAGCAATCTTTGATTTGAAAAAAATGTGAAGAAAAACTCTTATAAGTAATATTTTAATGTTTAAATATTCAAAAGAGCAATGCGTATTGTAACAAAGAAATTACAAAATGATCATCCTACAATACATTTTCAATTTGCTAGGGCATCTCCAAGGGTACAGAGTCCACACTACATTCCACACCATATTCAGAAAGAACACCACATGCATTCAGTGGCGGAAGTATACCTCCTGCAGCATTAGACAGCCTAAATAAAACACAAGGATCATCAGGTTTGTCTGGACTGTCCTCATTTCTTCTCACAAGTGCCATCAAAGCTACTGGACCCACTAGCGTTCTGCCTTTAACTCCAGTTACCACAATTGGATCAATGCCATTTCCCTGTGCCATAACCACCACCATCTACATGATGGTCACCCCTGATGTCCCTTGTTTTAACCCATGGCAAACCACAACATCATTGTTGGCAATCCAAGGAAGACATGTGGCCACAACTCAAAGGTCACTGGGTGTTTCCCATGCTGCTGTGGAAGCAAATGTTGTTGAGATTAAAGCGCATTTAACAATGTAAATAATTTGTGGCAAATTCTCATCGGTGTCGCAATGTAGAAGGATGACCAGTTTGACAAAATCATTAGCCGAATAGATGCTGAATGACCTCTTCGAAAAGTAACATCAATGTCAGCACAAAACAGATTGGTGTTATATTTGATGGGATTAAAGCAAAGACTGGGAATGTGTCTGACTTTCATCTGAAAACTGTGGCCAAAACCATCTTCTGCCCCCACCTCCCCAACATAGCAGGGTGGCAAGGTCATGGCGAGCACAACAATGCTTCACATTGCTAAACCTGGTAGCCATCTCCCTGTTCCCGATCCTGTCTCTCAACAGTCTCTGCTTAGAGGGCATTTAGCTGGTCCAACAATGAAAAACCCACCCTCAAGAAAAGGAAAAATGAATGTCTTCCTTTGAGCAGTGGCGGCTCCTCCGCTAAGGCGGAGGAGCGATGCACCACTGCTCGTTGAGCAGTGCAAAATAAAAATAAAATGATAATAACAAGAGGCTATTACCATTTGATTTTTATTTGCGAGACTCCGACTCCAGCCAGGTAGGGTGGGGTGGGGCTGGGCTCCCCCACCATCATAGGGATCAGGAGTGGTTTGCACTCCTTCCCTATGTGCGCATGACAGCTTGGTTGACCCTCTGGGGCCGCCCAAACAGTCATGCACACTTGGCATGTTCCCCACTGGGCTGTGTTGCACAGCCCAGTGGAGAACATGCCCAGCGTCCCAGTTACTGCCAAACGGCTGCTCAGACCATTCACGATGCTGCTCCTGCAGCATTTTGATTTGCTTGGAGAGTCTCATAGCCTGGGTGCTTCCAGTGCTCTGCGAGGACTGAGGAGAGACGTGCGGCGGCGGCGAAGAAGAAGGTAAGTTAATTTTTTAATTTTATATCATGCCTCCCCCTTCCCATTGCACGACCCCCGTACAGAGGCAGCCGCCACTGCCTGTGAGCCTTGATCTTTGAATACTGTATAAATGATGACTAAACATTTCCCTTGCTGCTCTGGACATTGATGTCTGCACCTTAATTCTAAGCAAGTATGGGCGGTCTTTACATACACATTCACCATTAGCATTACTTCATTCTCAGAAAAAGCTGTTGCATGTTAAAATGTAAATATTGTATGTATGTATTTTGTTTTTCTATGCATCCCAATAATTGCTAATAAAATATTTGCTTACCTTAATATAAAATGTGTATCCTCATCTCGCAGTTTTTTAAAAATTTGTGAACATGACATTGAAGTATTTGTTCTTATTAAAACAAACCATATTTTCCTAAATAAATACATGATAAGACTTACTACTAGACTTTAAAATCTTATTATCATATAAAAGACCAAACTGATTATATAATTGCTTTCAAGATCAAACAAAATTTAATTCATCAACACATCAGCCATGTATGACATAAACAGTGATGAGCAAAAGACTGAAAATGTATATTGTCATGCTGTGTGTCGGCAATAACACTACCTATGCAGTCTAAACCAAATGGATACGTGACATATGTTTTATAAAGTGTTTTCATCATTTTACAAATAAAATGTTACTATGTTGGTTAATACTGAGCAATATAATTATCCTCTCATCCTCTGGCACATGGCCCTCAAGAACAGCACCTCTAGCAACAGCACCTCAGTGAACCCCTACTTACCCACTGGAGCCAGGGCCCACTATGGGACCACCTTTTCAGACCTCGTCGCAGCTTTGGTGTTTGACTTCAGCTCCTTCATCCTTTTTGGAGACCTGAACTTTAACCTCGAGGACATTACTGATCCCAACACCACAAACCTCCTGGAAGGCATGAGCATAATGGAGCTCACCCAATGAGTAAGCGAACCCACCGACAGAACCGGATACCTCCTCAACCCTGTCTTCACCAACTTTGCAGACAAACCAACCACACACAGCAGGAGTGGCATAGCCTTCATACGCTTCAGTTTACACATACCCAGTCAACATAGAATGATGCTCATCATAACCCCCCGATGCAACTAGAACAAGGTGCCCAAGGGTGTCTACACCTCAGAACTCCTACCTCAATGCTCTCAGCACCTTGACAAACCAGTCCATGCCATCATGAATTTTAATACCTGGCTCACCTCTTACACAGAAACCCTGGAACCTCTCAGATCTGTTCCCAAGAACAGAACAAGCCACAGACAAGCTGGCACACGGACGACCTCCAACTCTTTAAACACCAGTGCAAGCAGATGATACACACCTACTCAACAGAGACACATACAAAGCAGCCATACATCAATATCATCAGCAGTTTAGGACCACAAGTGAACCACAGTCACTGATCAGATTGAAAATAGCTATAACAATGTAAAAGAACCCCCCCCCACCAGCTCCACAACCATCACTCTATCTCAGGAACTGTGAACCCAGCTCTCCCACCATTTCAGCACCAAAATCACTACCATATAAAATAACTTTGTACCCCAGTCAGACCTCTCTGTGCTCATTGTCTTCCAGTTCCACAGGAAGAACACTCAAGAAATCACCCCTATGTGCTGCTGATCATCACTCCTATGAAATCACCACCATGATGCTATCTGTTCACTCCGGAGATCCCTCAGACCCATATCTACACTTCATCTTCAACAAAGGATTCAACCCATCTGCAGCACCTCCACACCAAACCTGAACAACTCTCTTGCCACAGTTACCTTTCTGGTCTCATGGAAAAACGTCATAACTTTAACTCCAAAAAAAACGCTCAGTGGACCCAAAAACACTGGTGAACTACAGACCCTTGTCCCTCCTTCTATATTGAACTAAAGTCTTGGAAAAAAACATCAATAAGTGACTGGCTGACCACCTCAATGCCAACCACCTCCTGGACCTATCTCAACTGAATCACAGAACCAAGACCACCCTCACAGACAAAGGAGACACACAAGCCCTTACCATCCTTGACCTCTCGGCCGCTTTTGATGCCATCTACCACCTAATTCTCATCCAACACCTCCATGACCCTGGAATATATGGACCTGCCTTCCACTGGATCAATTTCTTCATCTCGGGATACAACCAGTCCTCTACCTCCAACCTGATATGTCGAATCCCTCAAGGCTACTTGCTCAGTCTGACTCTCTTCAACAGACACATGGCATGGCTTGCCCGCATTTTCAGATCCCACAGACTCAACATAATAGCCTACACAGATGACACCAAGCTCATCCTCTACGATGACACCTCCAATGCCCAAATGAATTTCACAAATTGCATGTCAAAACTCACAAACTGGATGAGGGTCAACTGCCTAAAACTACATTTCGAGTAACAGACTGCAGGAGGTTGCTCATAGACCCGCCAGAGACCAGGGTAGATATAGCATAGCATAGACAATGTCTCGAGGGGTATCGTTTGGTATGGGAAATTGTTTCAATTGCACAATAAATTGCTAAGAAAAGGGGGAAGGAGCACAGGGAAACAAGAGACCGTACAGTGAAAAGGTTAAGGAAATGCTTTACACATATATTTAATTATAGTATACGGTCAAAACATAAATATTTGAACAAACCAACAAAATTACACTGCGTTACATTAAATGTCATGTAACCTGTGAGGTTGTGCACAAGTGCTCGTGAGAGGTGAACGGCGCAAGTGACACATGAAGGAATATATACAGCGGGCAAAGGCACAAACATGGTTATATATACAATGAAGTAATCTATGATGCCCGTACAGTTTGGAAATTTATGGACAAGTCAATTCTTCTGGGCAATCACAGAGAAGGCGCCGTAAATTACGCTGTGAGGGTCGACGGCGTTTCGGCCTATATACAATGTCAGGCCATCATCAGGACCAGGTTACAGATTTTCGATACAGTGCTGTGTGAATAGATAATGGCAACATTCCATGGTGGACCATAAAGGTGGGGAACATTAAAAGGCAAGGTAATGATCCACAGGTAGAAGGACAGTGGTACTATTGAGCCAAATATTTGCCCAATCAGATAACTTAAAACCAAGTGCACTGGTTTTTAAGGATTAGTCTTGTGTCTAGGCTCAAGAAGTCAAGAAAGAGAAAGTAATTTTGTGAAAAGATATCAGCCTTGTGATTGCCCAGACAAATTAACTTGTCCATAAATTTCCAAACTGCACGGGCATCATAGATGACTTAATTGTATATATAACCGTGCTTGCACCTTTTCCCGCTGTATATATTCCTTCATGTGTCACTTGCGCCGTTCACCTCTCACGAACACTTGTGCACAACCTCACAGGTTACATGACATTTAATGTAATGCAGTGTAACTTTGTTGGTTTGTTCAAATATTTATGTTTTGACCGTATAATATAATTAAATATATGTGTAAAGCATTTCCTCAACCTTTTCACTGTACATTCTCTTGTTTCCCTGTGCTCCCTCGCCCTTTTCTCAGCAATTTATTGTGCAATTGAAACAATTTCCCCTACCAAATGATACCCCTCGAGACATTGTCCTAAAACTACACTTCGACAAGACAGGATTGATCCTTTGTAGAAAATACACCTCCCTCTGGTCCTGAGCCTAGTGGACTTGAGAACTTGGACCAACCTCCTCCCCATCGAACTCTGCAAGAAAAGTAGGAATCGTGATCAACAAGCGAATCTTAATGCCTAACAAGATCAACAAGGTTGCCTCCACTTATTTGTACATCCTCAAACTCCTTCAGAAAGTTTTAAAATGGCTCCCACTAAACACCCAAAGATCCTTCACCCAAGCACTGATCACCAGCCAACTAAAGTACAGAAACATCATCTTCATCAGAATCACCATCAAACACACCAAAAGTCTCCAGATCAATCAAAATGCAGCAGGTAGGCTACCTCTCAACCTTCCACTCATACCTCTCATATCCAAATACTACAGAGACCTCCACTGGCTCCCCGTACACAAACACACCCTCTTCAGACTCCTCACTCTCACCTAAAGAGCTCTACTTAACCAAGCACCGCATACTTACATACACCAGTATCAACTTCCACACCCCAAACAGACACCTACATGTCATGGTATTGTCCCCAAGAACATCACCTATAACCTGTGGCTGGTAGTCATCATGAGTGGGAGGTTTCTCCATAGGTCAATGGTGTGCAGCATACAGCAGAGTACGAAAAGTTAGCAGACCTTGAGAGAACATTAAAGCACTGCTGGTCTTATCTAGGCATCTCAATCAGGCCATCAGTGAACCAAAGGTCCATACTACACGTTCCCTGGTACGTTTATGTGGTTCATTATTACAAGCCACATCAGGTGTTGCTGTGTCTCCTATATATGTTACAAATGATGTTCGACAGGGACAGGTTTAGTGTCCTTTATATAATAATGATTAATAATTAGGAATTCATTAGGAATAATCAATTCCTTATAAAGCATATGTTGTTAAGTGTTGCTGCGTCAATAGGGAAGTAGACGTACTCTTGCAAAGGTATCACGTTCAAGAACTGTGTGAGGACAGCTTAAAAATTTGATTGTGCCATCCCATTCGCTTCAGCAGCAGTAGCTTGAAATGATCATGTTGTAGAAAGGTATAACACTTTCATGATCTTAGCAAGTGCTGAAACTACAATTGATATATAAATATTTCACATATGAACTGTTTTAAAGATATTTTCCAAGGTCAAACTTGTGTTGTAGTCTAATCTGTATTTCATTATGATGTCGTTTTCCTACATGGTATGGGAATGAGGAGGCAGCCTGCAGACAAGAGGTGATTTCTATTTTATGAGCATAAATGTATTCAAAGACATGCTGTGACATGGAAAACATTTTGCTTTACATTATGTAATAATAGATACCACTATTTTGAATATAGTGAGCATTTTAACATATGATTCTGTTGTATAAATATAGTAGTACTTCGTCTTCTTCTCTAGAACGTTTTTTTTTTGCCATTCCATTCTATTTTATCTTTATGCTGGTAATATGTTTTGCCATTATTATGTTTCTTTCCCTGCTTTCCATACATCTACATGCCTTCAGGGCATTGTAGGCTCTTATGGGTCTCTAAAGGCACTGTAGTATTTATGGCAGTGCGCTAGGTTGAATACACCTGCATATCATAAAAATACTAATTATATAGCAAAACATACTTGTTTTTAATGAAATCAGATTGATATTTTATTAAAATGCTTGCTTAAAATGGATATGAGAATAGTGCAAGATTATGTCTTTTTCTGTTTAAGAGCACCAAACGTACCCAGTTGTTAAAAAATTATCAAATGTAAATTAGGGTAAACCTTCTGAGTTAGTTAGACTGACATCACTATGTCCATCTAACCTTCAATAAAGGTAATAATAGGCTGGCAGAGGCAACCTCTGTTGGACAGCAACCTTCCCGGAAAGCTGGAAGCACGCCGAGATCACCGCCTTACTCAAGAAACCCAAGGCAGACCCCAAGGACCTCAAGAACTTCCGACCCATCTCTCTGCTCCCGTTCCCCGCGAAGGTCACCGAGAAAATCGTCAACAAACAACTGACCCGCTACCTCGAGGAGAACAACATCCTGGACCCTTCCCAGTCCGGCTTCCGCAGCAACCACAGCACCGAAACCGCCCTCATCGCCGCCACCGATGACATCAGGACCCTGCTAGACAACGGAGAAACAGCAGCCCTCATCCTCCTGGACCTATCAGCCGCCTTCGACACGGTCTGCCACCACACACTACGAACACGCCTTCATGACGCCGGGATCCAAGAGAAGGCCCTGGACTGGACCACATCCTTCCTTTCCGGCAGAACACAAAGCGTCCGCCTCGCCCCCTTCTGATCCAAGGCCACCAAGATCATCTGCGGCGTACCCCAGGGCTCCTCCCTCAGCCCAACGCTGTTCAACATCTACATGGCACCCCTCGCCCACGTCGCCCGACAGCACAACCTCAACATCATCTCCTACGCCGACGACACCCAGCTGATCCTCTCCCTCACCAAAGACCCTCACACCGCCAAAGCCCACCTCCACGAAGGAATGAAGGCCGTCGCCGAATGGATGAGGACCAGCCGCCTGAAGCTGAACTCGGACAAGACGGAGGTCCTCATCCTTGGTTCCAACCCTTCAGCCTGAGACGACTCCTGGTGGCCAACATCACTGGGAACAGTCCCGCCACCCACCGACCACGTACGCAACCTAGGGGTCATCCTCGACCCCACCCTCTCCATGACTAAGCAGGTCAACGCCGTTTCCTCATCCTGCTTCAACATCCTCCGAATGCTCCGCAGGATCTTCAAGTGGATCCCCACCGAAACAAGAAAAACAGTCACCCAGGCCCTCGTCACCAGCAGGCTGGACTACGGAAACGCCCTCTACGCAGGAACGACGGCTAAGCTCCTGAGACGGCTGCAACGCATCCAGAACGCCTCTGCACGTCTTATCCTCGACATCCCCCGACGCAGCCACATCACACCCCACCTGAGAGACCTGCACTGGCTCCCTGTCAACAAGAGGATAACCTTCAAGCTCCTCACCCACGCACACAAAGCACTCCACAACTCCGGACCAGCCTACCTCAACAGACGACTCAGCTTCTACACCCCCACCCGCCAGCTCCGCTCGACCAGCCTCGCCCTCGCCACAGTCCCCCGCATCCGGAAAACGACCGCCGGCGGCAGATCCTTCTCCCACCTCGCTGCCAAGACCTGGAACACCCTCCCCACCAACCTCCGACAGACCCAAGACCTACTGGCCTTCAGAAGACTCCTCAAGACCTGGCTCTTCGATCAGTAGCAGCACCACCCCCCTCTTCCCCCAGCGCCTTGAGACCCTCGCGGGTATGTAGTGCGCTTTATAAGTGACATGATTGATTGATTGATTGTAAAAAAGGGGATTCACCGCACTCTATAAAGAGCGAGTGAAACACAACTTTTGTTGGCTGGGGACTCCACAACATTGACTCACACTACATTGTGAGCAAAACTAAATAAAAATATGGCAATTGTAATTCAGCAGATTCGACTCAAAAACCTTTTGAGAGAATATTGTAATGGAAAATGATTTCACTTATCAGACTGCACACTATTCAATTTGAAAATCTGCATAAATGTCCCTACTTTGATTTTTTTTTCAACACGGTGAAAAACACGTTAAGAATATAATTACAGCAGATTGAGCCAGTCTTGATCCAAGACCATGAATTACGTTACAGGCAACTAACAATATGAATTTTAGTTTGACACAATGTTTTTTTTTTATGAATTGTTTTACATCAGTTTAATTGCTGTGCATTGTAAAGACTTGTGATGTGCAACTTTAAGAATACATTTCATTTTGTTTCCGTGAAGTAGGTCAGTGTTCATGTCAAAAAGCAGTTGTGGTGGGCCGTAGAAAAAGTGTGCACCATACTAGGAAATGTTAAGAGGTCCTTCACCAGAGGAGCTGGCTGACAGCATTACATCAACTGGGGAGATCCACCCAGCAGATGGAAAAAGTGCAGCTCTCTATGAACCCCACAATGCGTAGCATATTGGAAGCGGCACACCCCAACTTGATAAGGCAGCTGAAGCCAGAGGGCAGCAATAAAGGGATGAGTTTCAAGCACAACAAACTGAGACATTGTATAAACCTATTGTGTGTAGTGAAGGTGTAACATAAAAAACATTTTATATGATGTTATACAATCACTTGCAAAACATTCAGATTGACCATGTGAAAACGTACAAGTTTCAGTTGGAGCTAATAACACCGATTTTCTTGATAATAACATATAATTAAGAATAACATACAATTAAGGTAGCTGTTTTATTTGAAAATACAATATAAACCAAAGTGATCAACAATATATATATATATATATATATATATATATATATATATATATATATATATATTCACTGAAAAAACCATAGGTTTCAGGGACGTTATAGTTAGAAATTAGCATTTAAAAAACCTTAGAAAGTCACTGAAAAAACCACAGGATTCAGGGACGTTATAGTTAGTTGGACATTTCACTCGTACAAAACCAGAGAAATTCGGCCGTTATAGTTAGTTGAGCTAACTATAACTCGCGCCCCGCAATGCATTGCTGATGACGTCACATATTACATCACTCATGACATGGTCAGTGACATCACTGATGACATCACTGATGACATCTCAAATGACATCATTGATGACATCATCCAGTGACTGTGTGTTTCTGAAAATTTTAATCTCTTTTATATATATATAAATGCCACGGTGTATTGAAGAATTTGTGGTTGTATAAGTGTCTGAATGGATGATTTAGTAGGTGCGTGAGTGACTGTATAAGTGAATGACTAAACATGTCTTACTGAATGCATGGGTTTGTGAGTAAACTGTGTGAATGTCTGTATCAGTCTGTCAGTTGGTGTGTAAGCGGCTCCATGCGTTGGTGAGTAGCTACATGAGTGTCTATATGGGTTATTGATTGGTTGTATGAGTATCTGTATGGGTGCCTGAGTGTCTGTGTGGGTGGGTGGTGGGTGTGTGACTCTGTGCATAGATGTGTGAGTGGGTGATTCACTGGGTGTATGGGTTCAAGAGTGCATCTGTGAAGGGCTGTATGGGTGGGTGAGTGTGTGTATGGGTATATTGGTGAATGAATGGATGTCTCAGTGGTATATGTGTGATTAACTACATATGTGAAAGGCAGTATATGAGAGTGTTGGAGTATATAACTGACCATATGTGAGAGTGAGGGATTCTGAGAGTGACTGTATGGATGAGTGTGTGCTTATGTTATTGATTGTATAAGAGAGTAAGTATGTGTAAGTATCTCTATGAATAAGTGAGGTGATCCGTGTATAACTGTATACAGGAGTAAATGGGAGTGTGCTTGATTCTTTGCATGACTGACTAGGTGTGTGAGTAACTCTATGGGTTAGTAGCGGTGTGTACATTTCTGCATAGGAGTATAAGTGCATATGATAGTTCTGTATTGGTGAGTGACTGCATGTATGAGTGACTGTATGGGTGAATGAGTGGATGTGTGTGTAGACCTAGGAATCAGTGAGTGGGTATGTAGTAACTGGTATTGGTGTGTCTATGGTTTCGAAAATGGTACTCTGTATTTTAGAGTGGGTGTTTCAAAGGTTATATTAGGGTGTGAGGAGGTGCATCAGATTTTCACATGGATGATGTCATCAGTGATGTCATCAGTGATGTCATTTGAGATGTCATCAGTGATGTCATCAGTAATGTCACTGACCATGTCATGAGTGATGTAATATGTGAGGTCATCAGCAGTGCATTGCGGGGGCGCGAGTTATAGTTAGCTCAACTAGCTATAACGGCCGAATATCTCTGGTTTTGTATGAGTGAAATGTCCAACTAACTATAATGTCCCTGAAACCTGTGGTTTTTTCAGTGAATTTCTAAGGTTTTTTAAATGCTAATTTCTAACTATAACGTCCCTGAAACCTATGGTTTTTTCAGTGAATTTCAAAGGTTTTTAAGTGATATTTTGTAACTTTAATATCGAAAAAATATTTTTTCTTAGGTTTTTATTTGTTATAAAAATAATATGTTTGCTCTTTTCTAAAATATAAATATACTTTTTTTTTTTTGCAAAAAAGTGGAGTCGCGTACCGATCGTGTACCTATCTCGGTGGGTGCGCGGATTCCAGCCGCCATATTGGTAAAGCCGTGGAGGATGCGCGCTTGGTATGCAACGGGTGCGCGGGGCCCGGGCCCGCGTAACGTCACATACGTATTTCTGATGGTCGCGCCGGGTATGCGACTCCCGTAAAATGTTTATGTTTTGAAAGAATATGTATATAACTTTAATATGTATATTAAAACAAGAGATTATCTAAACTAATTACAAAAATCATATATTTGTAATTGCAATAAAGGTATATTATTTTTAAATATATTTTCCGTAAGTCGCGTCGGGTGCGCGTTTGGTATGTGATGGGTGCGCGGTTTCCGGCCCCGCGTAACGTCATATACGTATGGGGTCGCGCCGGGTAAGCGACTCCCGTAAAATGTTTATGTTTTAAAAGTATATGTATATAAGTTTAATATGTATATTAAAGCAAGAGATTATCTAAACTAATTATAAAAATGATATATTTGTAATTGCAATAAAGTTATATTATAATTAAATATATTTTCCGAAAGTCGCGTCGGGTGCGCGCTGGTTGCGCGCCTGGTGCGCGACTCCCATGTGACTTCAAAAGAAAGCATTTAATTGGTTTACAAGGTTTTGATTCTAGAACTTGAAGGACCCCACCCATTTTTTTCATTCCTTCAAAACCATCACAGGAGACACACCTGCTGTGTTTTGTTAGCTGTTTGGTGCATTTTTTTGGTGTTTTTTTTAACATCTTACAAAATGGCTTCTTCAATTCCTCAAGTGAATTTACCATCAGATGAAGAAGATTTGGAGGAACCAGTCAAGAAAAGGAAAGAATCTATTGTGTGGTCGTTCTTCACAATACCTGAAGGGTAGAAGAAAGTGAATGCAAGAAAAGTGAGCTGCACACTGTGCACGAGGGTGCTGTCACACGGAAGTGAGAAAAAATATTCGTGCGGAACTTCCAGCATGATGAAGCACCTGCAAACAATCCATCCTCGTCATCTGGCCTGCGAGCAACATCGTCGCGCGCAAGAACTTTTGCAGCAGGATGACCAGGTTGCTGGTCCAAGCACCTCGGGAGCCTCTACTTCCTCATCTCGTGGACCTGACATCCGTCCCGAATTTGCTAACTTAGAGCACCACTGCATCAAATGTAAGACTCTCGTCTGTTATGGAGAGCAGTCTGTTGATGCTGTGGTTTCTGCCGCTAGAAATCACACTTGCTAATTTTCCTTTTGTTGCAATCACAATCTAATTGCAAAGTTTTATAGTTTGTCCTGTTGTTTTTCTGTTTTTTAAAAAAAACACCAAAAAATACATAAAATAGTTAAAAAAACACAAAAAAGTTTAAAAAACAAAAAAGATGAAAAAACGGTTCTCTTTAGAACGACCTATTCTGTTAAAAAAAGAGAAATAAGTGCATAGTAATGCCTGGATGATTGCATGAGTACATGTGTAGAGCTTGAGTGAATGAAAGAGTGCATGGGTAGTGCGTGGGTGATTGCATGAGTGCATCATTAGTACGTAGGTGCTCGCATGAGTGCATGGGTAGTGCTTGCGTGATTGGACGAGTGCATGGGTAATGCCTGGGTGATTGCATGAGTGCATGGGTAGTGCTTGAATGATTGCATGAGTGCATCAGTAGTACGAAGGTGCTTGCATGAGTACATGGCTAGTGCCTGCGTGATTGGACGAGTGCATGGGTAATGCCTGGGTGTTTGCATGAGTGCATGGGTAGTGCCTGAGTGATTGCATGAGAGCATGGCTAATGCCTGGGTGATTGCATGAGTCCATGGGTAGTGCCTGCGTGATTGGACGAGTGCATGGGCAATGCCTGGGTGATTGCATGAGTGCATGGGTAGTGCCTGAGTGATTGCATGAGTGCATGGGTAATGCCTGGGTAATTTTATAAGTGCATGAGTAGTGTCTGGGTGATTGCATAGGTACATGAGTAGTGCTTGAGTGATTGAAAGAGTGCATGGGTAGTGCCTGGATGATTGCATGAGTGCATCAGTAGTATGTAGGTGCTTCCATGAGTGTATGGGTAGTGCCTGCATGATTGGATGAGTGCATGGATAATGCATGGGTGTTTTTGTAAGTGCGTGGATAGTGGCAGAGTGATTGCATGAGTGCTTGGATACTAACTGGGTGATTGGAGGATTGCATGGGCACTGCATGGGTGATTGTATGAGTACATGGGTAGTCCTTGGGTGATTGGAACAGTGCATGGATAGTGCCTGGGTGATTGCATGAGTATATGGGTAATGCCTGGGTGATTGCATGAGTGGATGAGTAGTTCCTGGGTGATTGGAAAAGTGCATGACTATTGGCTGGGTAATTGAAGGAGTCAATGAGTAGTGTCTGGGTGATTAGAGAAGTGCACAGGTAGTGTATGGGTGATTGAAACAGTGCATGGGTAGTACCTGGGTTATTCCATGAGTGTATGAGTAGTGCCTGAGTGATCGGAGGAGTGCATGAGTAGTGCCTGGGTTATTACAAGAATGCATAGGTAGTGCATGGGTGATTTAAGCACTGTATATATACTGTCTGTGTTATTGCATGAGTGAATGAATAGTGCATAGGTTATTCCAGAAGTGCATTGGTAGTGCCTGGATGATTTTGTAAGTGAATATGTATTGTTTCAATGATGTTGTAACTCTATAAGTAATGCCTGGGTGATTGCATGAGTGCATAGTTACTGCTTGGATGATTCCATCAGTGGAAGAGTAATGTTTCGATGATTCAAGAAATGCATAGGTAATACATGGGTGACTGGAAGACTGTAGACCTAATTTCTGGATGATTGCAGTGTATGGGTAGTACCAGACTGATTAAAGGTGTGGATTAGTAATGCCTGGGTGATTTTCTAAGTATATAGTTTATGCTTCAGTACCTGAAGGAGTGCATGAGTACTGCTGAGGTGATTTGAGGAGTGAGATGATTGAGTTTGAAAAAATGAATAACTGTAATAAAAGTGACTGTAAACTTTAATTAATGCTTATTACATTATTTCATCTTACCTTCTGTATTGAAGTAGATATCAAACTCATTAAAAGTATTTTATAATTGTTTCATTGTAAATGAAATTTAAAATATTTCAATACTTTAGTTTTACTTTATGTAAAAGACAAGAAAAAATACTATTATTGCAAATAATATTATACATTAAGAACACAACATAATCTTAGAATTACATAACATAATCAGGTTTTCTTTTTTGCTGTTTTCAGATTCCATTGAATTTCACCATACACAGTGATTTCAATGTTGATCATCGTGAAACAGCGGGCAAAAAAACCAATCAATAAGATTGTAAAAAAAAAACAAATCTATGTTCAAAATGTTTACAACAACTTCATCTATCTCTTTACATTTTCAAAAATAAACACTCTCATTTTCATTGCATATAATACAAACATCAAATATATGAACTACTGCTTTCTATCACAATTTTCCAAATTTAATATCAATGAACCGAAACGAAAATAAAAAATCACTAATTGTTCAGATCTACTCAATAGGATGAATGATGTTTCCAAAACTGTTTGGATTGAAAATATCCAATATAAACTCATTAATTCATGTTGACATCTTCCCAATAGGCCGAATGATAGTTCCGAATTCATTTGCATTACAAATATCCAAAATAAACTTCTTAATTCATATTTACATCTTCCCAATAGGCTGAATGATGTTACCGAATTCATTCGCATTGAAAATATCCAAAATAAACTCATTAATTCATGTTGACATCTTCCCAATAGGCCGAATGATGTTTTCAGAACTTTGGCATCAAAAATATTAGATATGAATTTGGTAATTCATAAGGCAACCGACATTTGAATTCTAAATGGGCATCATTACAATGTGTCCATCCTTTATTGCATCTTAATTACACAGTATAGTGTCCAGATGTTGTAGTAGGTCCATCATGGAAAATAATAGCCACTGCTGTAAAAGTTCTTCCTGAAATTGACACTTGACTTGCCACAAAAGTTTTAGTTTTGGTTTCCAATTTTGTTCCATCTTCTGTACAACATTGTAGCATTAAAATGACATATTGTCTAAATCTTTCTATAAATAATGTTGACAACATTTCTGATTTGCAGTGAGTACATTTCATATCTTGATTAGCTGTTTTTACTAATTTGTTAAAAGACACTGTTTTGCAATCTGGTATTGTCAAATATATGAATCGTTCAGTGTCTATTACAGTGGTAGAAGAAAAAGAACAGCTATCACATTTATGATCCCATCTGTAACGTAGTCCAAACAGATTTTCAATTTGTATTCCTTCATCTTCCAATACTGCAAGCATAAACATAAGAAATTCTTGAGCATCTTGTTGTACATTAAGTGTAAATTGTGAAGAACCAGAACATATGTACAAAAGATGCCGAATGCCAGAAGCACTTTGGATTTTAGTTTTATCAGTTGTCAATTTTTCAAAAATATTATGCAACAAAGAACAAAATCTTTTTCTCGATTCTCCATAATTTGATGATGAAGATTTTCTCGAAAAAATACGACGTTCACAATTACATTAGCATAGCAGTTGATACCTGAACTATTTTCTAAATGGTATCCTACAATATCATCAACAGTGTCCATTTTCATTTTCTTTGGTGTCTCACCATTCTCTTGATTTTTCTTCTTCTTTCCAACCTCACTACAGTGTTTCTCATAAGTTCGTTTTGGACATACTACACGTTTTTCATACACAGGATATTCACCTAAGTTGGGAGCATACAGTCTTCTTAACCGATTATACTCTCTTACACAATTTGCATCTGCACTAATCTTTCTCTCATCAAAATCAATCAAATACAATACAGATAATGTTCTTACTCGAGACAATGCAACATATGCCATTCCCTCTTTAAACACTGTACTTCCAATGTTTACCAAAGCATTATCTACACTTAAACCTTCAGATTTATGAATGGTCACCACATGTGCCAAAGAAAGAGGAAACTGTTTTCTACGAACATACAAGTCTTTAACAAGCAAAAAACAAACAGCACAACGTCCAATCTGTTTCACCTCTTCAATCTGATCAAATTTAATCTTCAAAAATTTAATTCCATCTCTATTTGAATAATTAACAAAATCGACAACTTTCCCCATTGCTCCATTTACTAAACCTTTTTCTACATCCAAATTACGCCGTAAAATTACCCGACAGTTTTCACATACATATAAATTATTTTCTAAACCAGTAGTCTTAGATGTAGACTTTTCCAAAGAATCTAATTTTGATTTTAATTTTTCTGACAAAATAATAGTAATTTTTTCATGTTCTATTTTATCAATGGCTTCCATTTTCATTATTTGTTGTTTTTCCAGCTTCAAAAGTTCTTCATTGAATGTAGAACACTCTTGCAGTGTTGGCATTAGGCAAATTATAGATTTCTTTTCTCCAATTTTTTTGTATATTATTTCAGGAGCAACATTTTCATTTGGAAACAAGTTTCTAAGTAGTCGACTTTGCAAAGCTTCTTTACCATGTTTTGTCAAAACACCAATTCTTATATCTTGAAGAATGCTCCCATAATGTTCATCACTTGCTTGTCGCATATTCTTAATAAGTTCTTTATATTCAAAATAATTCCAAATGTTGACATTTCCAAAACTTCCCAAAGATTTCCTGGTGTCTTCATGCACAAGTGTTTTAAAAACTGGTTGTCCTTTTACAGGAGTAAGTTGTAGTAGGTCGCCGAATACAATTACATGTTTTCCTCCAAATAAAACATCATAATCTGTTTTTAAAATCTGCTGCATTCTTAAATGTACAAAGGCAAGCTTTATGTTTGAGACCATACTCACCTCATCAATAATAAGAAGTTTCATTTTCTTTAGTACTCTTGAAACTTCATAACAAGCTTCTCCGGATAGCTTGTGATATTCCAACTTGTTTTCATGTTCAACTGGTAGCATCAGAAAACGATGTAATGTAATCCCTTTAATGTTGTGTGCTGCTAACCCAGTTGGAGCGGTTACAACACAAGATAAATGTGATTCAGTGGTTTTCTATAGATAACTGGTCAAAACTTTAATTAAGAAACTTTTTCCTGTACCAGCTTGACCACTGATATACATTCGAATAGGTTTAAATGATGTGCAGTTGCATTCTTTTTTTCATGAAGTAAACCATGATCTATCTGTTGGGTAACTTGCTGATATATTTCTTTCTGTTCAATATTTAGTTGTTCTTCCAAGTTTCCCAACTCTATAATATCGTGTTGAGCTTGATGCATTGCCGTTTCTACTCCACTCATGGCAATTGCTGCTCCATTTTCAAGAATTGGTACTCCTAGTGGATCTTGACTCAGTGGAGCAGTACTTTGACTATCTTGAGAACTGTCTCTAGCAATTTCAGCTGCAATAGTAGCTTCTTGTTCAATCTCTTCATTCAACATTTGTAGATAATATGGAAAAACTATGCATTCAATGCTATCTTTAAATGCATTAAAAGAATCTTCATAGCACTGAAAATCTCCAAGTAATTCCATTTCAGTACGCCAAGGCTTGAACAGTTGCAGAAGTGCTAAATAGAAAAATTCCCTTTTATCTGGAGTATCGCAACTGAGTTTCCTGTGATTAATGAGATTTTCTTTGGTATGTTTCACCAAACATCCATCACATCCAATGATTGCATATTTTTCTTCATTTATATCTTCTGTAATATTCCTCCTAAAGCTGTAATATTGCAGTACTTCATAGAGACATATGTTTTCAAGATGTGGACTTCTTTTAGGGTAGTACGTATCCAACATGTTTGTTTTAACAATATCTGTACTTTCAGGTTCATTTAATGCTAAGTATTCAATTTCTTGTACAGATTTCAATACTCGATTTCGTGTTGCAGCAAGACCTAGACTTACCCAAATGATTCCTCTTGACTTTGAATATAAACTTGCAGATGTCAACCGATCCGAACATACGTAGGATCCAATCTCTCGATGGGAAAGCATCTTCAAACTAAAGCTGTACAATTTGTTACTAAGGGGCCGATTATGATGGCGGGCGGACTTTGTCCGCCCGCCATCGCCCCGGTAAATGGGACCGCCCGCTATGTGTGCGGCGGTCCCGCACATGTGATTAGGATGCCACCGCACGGTGGCGGTGGCATCCCCCATTTCCAGCATTGTTGCGGGCGGTGCTCACAACACCGCCCGCCACAGTGCTGGAAATGCATGTTGTGACAGGCACCGCGCGGTGCCTGCCACCTTGTGCATGCAGATGATGTGCAGCCCCCACCCTCCCCAACACCCTGGGGGCCCGCAACGGGCCCCCAACAGCAAAGACCGCGAGCCTTTCTATGGCGGCGACGCCACCATGGAAAGGCTCATCTCCGCCGGCATCATAATATGGATGGCGGTGTCTTGCAGCCCGGTCGACTGTTCGGCCGGGCGGAAAACATGCGGACGGTCTTACCGTCTGCCGGGCTCCCCTCCGCCATGGTAATATGGCGGGGGGAATTTGTTGGCGGACGGGCGATTATGGCGGGCGGATCGCCACCGCCATGCGTGCGGTGGCGATCCGCCCGACATCGTAATCGACCCCTAAGAGTCTTCTCTTGTGAAATTTCTTCCCACATTTCTTTCAACTCTGTCTTTTCCGATTTTGTTATGTATGACGTAACATAGTGAGCAACAGCAATCGAATTATCTGCAACATACTGGATATCCATATTTGCATTCCACATCGTCAAAATCACTGGATTATAATCATTAATATACTTTGAATCTTCACTTCTTTTAATATTGTAAGTATTCTTTGGAAATTTTCGAGTTATAGTATGCCTCACTGCTGACATGAAACTATTGACTCTTTCTTTGGAAATTACTGGACGTGGGAATCCAAAACGACATTTTATATAAAATTTTTCCTTTGACTTGTATTTCCATCGACAATATTTCCCACATCGATGAGTTTGAAACCGTAAAACTTGTTGTCTTTAGGTATTTTCTTCTCCTGTTTTCGGATTACCACATGTAACATATTCTTCAATGAAAGATAAAACAGTAACATCAGAATCAGTTCCAAATTTAGGCGCATCCTTGATCCATAAAAGCATATGTACATGAGGAGCACCTCTAGCTTGGTACTCCTTTCTCCAAAAGAAATAAATAACTTCTCCAAGAGGTGGGTTGTTTTTATTGCAGATAAAAGACATCATAGCTTGAAACCTATGATTAAAATACCTGCACACGTTTACACGATCCAAGGAACACAGTTCTCAAGCTGTCTTGAATTCAATGTTTTTAATATTTGAATTTGCTTCTCGTAGAAATTCAAGTAAATCGTCCCATGCGTATTCAGCACAGCTTAGCGTAACACACCATGTAGGGGTTCCTAAGTTCCTTAACATACATTTAAGTTCTCCGTGACGACGATACCAATACTCATTACTACCATGTTGACACGCCATCAAATTAATCAATTGAGATTCTAAATGATCGTCTCTCTGTTGTACTTTGTCCATGAATTCCTTTGCAGAAACATGTTGAAGATGCACTTCTGTTTTTAATATGTGGTTCACTGCATATGAAAGTCCAGACAAGTCACTTTCAAACAAAAGATGAAATATATATGGAATACATTGTCGAAATCTTGGATCTTCTGAGTACAATCTAGTTGTACGATATTCCGAAGCAGGAATCTGCACGGGTTGTTCATCATATCGTCCACCTTTTCCAGTGGGGAAGAGCTGTGGAAAACAATGGGCTTCTAAACTTCTTTCCCAAACACTCATAGGAGTTCCCTTAGCTTTCTTCATTTGGAATAATTCAACAGTATTTCCAATCGCTTCCTTTGAATGTAAAGGATGTACACTATAATGTTCATAAATTTCTTCACTCCTGGAGATGTCCACTTTTTTGATTTGTGCACTTGAAATTTTGCTATCATCTCCTAAGACTATTTCTTCTTCTTCCAGATATACATTTTTGTAATAAACATTGTTTTTTATGAGATATAACGTAGCCTTTTGAACTTTGCTGACATTTACTAACTCTTGCCATATTTTCCGCCTCTTTGTTGGAACACCATTAACTAGAATAACTACAGGTTCAGTTTCCTCTCTCTCTACACCAATAGTTTCAATATTTTTCTTTAAATCTAAAGGTAAATATACAACTCTTCCTTTTAATCCTCTTTGTAAATCTGATGGAGGCAGCTTACCTGTTTTAGGCTCCATACGAACAATAGCCTGAAACAGGTGCACAGATTGAATCAGAATGGACTCATACGTATTTAAATCTGCCAGTTCTGCAGAAATAGCTACCAACTCTAGGTTATTATGTACAGCTCTAGCTGGCATTTTGTTCTCTTCTAGCTTGCTATAACAATATTTACAAATACGTTGATCACTACCCAACTCGAAACGACCTTCCACCAACAAATAAGCACCAAATTCCTCCCACTTATCATTGTTTTTCTTTTCACTTTTTAAATACAAATCAACATTTCTAGTTTGATTTCTATAGTGAGTACGTCGACAACAAATACAAACATAATCTGGTTTTTCAGAACAAATTACCTTAAACTTTGTAATTTTTTCTACAAACTTCTCAGTAGTACTATCTTCCACTTCCTCTCCAACACCTACACTTATCAAACTCTCACTTTGTGTACACTCTTCTTCAGTACTAAAAAAACGAAACTCTATATCATCACAAACTTTTTTTACATCTGATACTGTCCCATGCAAAAGAGCAGTGTTTATTTCACTTAAAAATTATGCAGGACTTTTTACATAGTGCAATCTTCTTAGTAACTTCCGCATTGCAGAGTGATGTACAGCTAACATTCTCAAATGATGAAAAACACTTTGACACACTTTTCTCGAAAGACAAGCCAGAGAATGACCTTGCAAGACAGTATTTTTTCTCACTTTACAAGGATCTAGTCCTTGCAGCATCTTAATCTTTTGTTTATTACTTTTTTTAGTATACTGTCGTAAGAAATTTAGTAAAATATCAATAGACTCCTGTCGTATACTACAAATACTACTATAATCCCATGTATACACTGGAGCTTGTGAAGGTCTCCCTTGAACTTCTTCAGCTATCACTTCTTCCACATTTCTGGGAACCATCTTTTCTTTTTCAATTACACAACCATTCTTCACTTCATAAGCCCGACCACTGGTATCAACTGCGTGAACTAATGTATTGTTTTGAAAATAGCTCTCTTCATTAAAAAAAGGTTCTGAACTAGAAGTATGCTTCCATTCACCCAAATTGTTTTTACAAAAGTTAGTTCTGTTGATTATTCTTTTCCATTTACTTTTGTCCTTCATAGAATGCATTGGTTTATCCAAAGTTTGCATTCTTTTCAGAACTAATATAAACAATCTTCTTTTCAATTCAAAAGCCTTTTTGACTATACTTTCAATCTCTTGTTTCTTTTTATAAAATGCAGATCTTTTTTTATATTTCTTGCAATCTCTCAATACATTTTGTACTACTCTACTTTTGTACATACGTTTTCTAATATTGTGATATTCTTTCATCCTTCTTCCAACATAGATTGTTTTCTCTTTTCCTGAATTTCCATTAATTTGTCCTTTTTTCATTTCATTCTTCTTCGTTCTAAAAGTAATCTTTCTATTTTCTACATTTCCAAAACCCTTTCTAGTCCTTGAAAGTCTTTTAATAAAATCTTTTGTTCTCTTACCCAAGACTTTTTCTTTTCTGCCACATGTTGTAGTTCATCTAATTCCTGCTTTTGTTTTTTCTTTAAATAGTACTGTTTCTTTTCTTGTTTTCTCTTTTCGTTTTTTTTGTCATGGTAAATCTTTCTTAATAATAATGAAGAATATCTGAAAAAATGAATTTTAAAAATATTTTATTATTATTAAAATAATTATATAAAATTATTATTATCTATTACTTAAGAAACACCTTCTATTTAAAAGCTACAAACAAATACATATATGGTTTCCGGAATATGGTCACAGTAAAATAAGTGAAGAGGGTGCAGAAAAAAGAAATGCAGCAGTAATGTCTGAATGATAAAAACAGTAAATATCTAGTGCCTGCATCATTGTAAGACTGCATGGCAACTACTTTGGTGTTTTTATAATTGCATGAGAGGAATACAGAAATTTGCAAGAGAGGTGTAGAAAGAAGCAACAGTAGGGCAAAAGAAGCAACACAGGTGCAAAAAGAAGCAAATGAGATACAAAAAGAGGCAAGAGAACTGCAGAAAGAGGCAAGAGAGTTGCAGAAACAGGCAAAAGAGGTACAGCAAGAGGAAACAGGTGCGCAGAGTAAAGCAAGAGAGCTGCAGAAAGAGGGAAGAAGGGTGCACAAAAAGGGAAGAGGGATGAAGATATTTAAAACAAAGGTGCAGGAAAAAGACAGAGCAGTGCAGAAAGAATCAACATAGTTGTATGAAGAGGCTAGAGGGGTACATAAAAAGGCAAGTGAAGTGCAGAATGAAGCAAAAGAGGTGCAAAAAGAACCAACAAAGCTGTACAAAGAGACAACAGGAGTGCAGAAAGGAGTAGGAGATCTGCAGAATGAGGCAATAGGGTTACAGAAAGAGGCAGAAGGGGTGCAGAAAGAGGAACAGAACTGCAGAAAGAAGCAACAGAGGTTGTGAAAGATGCACGAAGGGTGCAGAAACAGACAAGACAGGTGAACAAACAAGGAACAGAGATACAGAAAGAGGCAAAAGTGGTGCAGAAACAGTGAAGAGAGGTGTAGAAAGAGGCAAGAGAGTTGCAGAAAAAAGGGAACAGGGGTGCTGAAACAGTTAAAAGGGGTGCGGAAAGAAGCAATTGAGGTACAGAAAGAGTGATTACAGCACTGCATATGTAGTGCCTGCATCATTGTAAGACTGCATGGCGAGTACTTGGGTGTTTTTATAACTGCATGACAGTTGGGCCTAGCCAAATATAAAGCAGCACACTATTACATGACTCAACATAAGTCTCCACATATTGTTAAAAGCATGCATACATATGTGTCTACCTATCCAAATCATCATATCTAAAACAAAAATGTATACAATATTTCTGAAATATTGTAAAACCTAGATACTGACACATGTAATAGATCTGCCTGAGTGATTCCAAAACTCTCTGTGAGTAGTGCTTGGGTGATTGTATGAGTGCAAGGGTAGTCACTGGATAATTGCAGGAGAAGATGGATAGTGACTAGCTAATTACATGAGTGCAAACATACACATTGACAGCATGGATAAGTGTATAAATAGCACCTGAAGGGATCCATAAGTCAAAGAGTACTGCCTAGGTGAATAGATGAGTACAAGAGAAGGGCATGGGTGATTCTACGACTGCAAGGGTAGTGTGTAGCTTATTACATGACTGCATAGGTCCAGCCTGCATGATTGCATGACTATAGGGAAAGTACATAACTAGACCCTGGATGATTACATGCCTGCAAGGGTAATATCTGGGGGATTACTGAAGTGCATAGCAAGTGAGTGGATGATTTTATAAGTTCATGAGTACCGCCTGGGTGATTACTGAACTACTAAGATACTGCCTGACTGCATACAGGAGTGCAAAAGTAGTGACTGGGTGATTTTAAAAGTACATGAGTACTGTCTGAATGATTACATAAGTAGAAGAAAAGTGCGTTTGTGATTAAAACAGTACAAGGAAATTAAAGGACTACATAGGTAACACCTCGGCGATTGCATGACTGCAGGGATAATGACTGGGGATTTACATGACTACATAGCAAGTGACTGGGTGATTTTATAAGTGCATGTGTACTTCTTGGGTTATTGCAGGACTACTGAGGTAGTGCTGAGTAAATAAAAGACTGCAAAAGTAGTGCCTGGGTGATTTCATAACAGCATGACTACTGGCTGAGTGATTACAAGAGTTCAAAGGTGGTGTCTCCGTGATTCAAGGAGTGCAACAGTAGTGCCTGGGTGATTATATAACTACATGATTTATATCTTAGTGATTGCATAAGTGCATAGATAGTGCCTAAATGATTGCATCAGTGCAGCAGTAATGCCTGAGTGATTACAGCACTGCATATGTAGCGCATGCATCATTATAAGACTGCATGGTGAGTATTTGGGTGTTTTTATAAGTGCATGACAGTTCGGCCTACCCAAAAATAAAGCAGCACACGATTACATAACTCAACTATAAGTGTCTCCATATTGTTAAAAGCATGCATACATATCTCTCTACGTTATCAAATCATCATGATATATATAAAAGTAATATGTATACAATATTTCCTAAATATGTTGAAACCTTAAAAATGAGACACGTAATAGATCTCACTAAGTAATTGCAACACTCAATGGGTGCTCCTTGGGTGATTGTATGAGTGCAAGGGTAGTCACTGGGTAAGTACAGGACAACATGAAAAGTGACTGGCTAATTTCATGAGTGCAAACATACACATTGAGTGCATGGATAAGTGTATAAATAGCACCTGAAAGCATAGATGAGTCATTGAGTACTGCCTAGGTGAATACATGAATGCAACAGAAAGGCATCAGTCATTCGACAACTGCAAGGGTAGTGTGTAGGTAATTACATGACTGCACAGCAACAGCCTACATGATTGCATAACTGGAGGGGTAGTACATAACTAGACCATGAGTGATTCCTTGCCTGCAAGGAAAATATATTGGGGATTACTGAAGTAGATAGCAAGTGAGTGGGTCATTTTATAAGTTCATGAGTACCACCTGGGTGATAACTGAACTACTAAGATACTGCCTGATTGATTACAGGAGTGCAAAAGTACTGACTGGGTGATTTTAAAAGTATATGAGTACTGGCTGAATGATTACATAACTACAGGAAAAGTGCGTTTGCGATTGAAAGAGTACAAGGGGATTAAAGGACTACATAGATAACATCTCACTGATTGCATGACTACAGGGAGAATGTCTGGGAATAGACATGACTACATAGTAAGTGACTTAGTGATTTTATAAGTGCATGGGTACTTCTTGGGTGATTGCAGGACTACTGAGGAAGAGCCTGAGTAAATAAAAGAATGCAAAAGTAGTGCCTGGGTGATTTCATAACTGCATGACTACTGGCTGAGTGATTACATGAGTACAAAGGTAGTGCTTCCAAGATTCAAGGAGTGCAACACTAGTGCCTGGGTGAATATATAACTACATGACTTATACCTTAGTGATTGCATAACTGCATAGATAGTGCCTAAATGATTGCATTAGTGCAGCAGTAATGCCTGAATGATTACAGCACTGCATATCTAGTGCCTGCATCATTGCAAGACTGCATGGCGAGTACTTGGGTGTTTTTATAACTACATGACAGTTGGGCCTAGCCAAAAATAAAGCAGCACACTATTACATAACTCAACTATTAGTCTCCCCATATTGTTAAACGCATGCATACATATGTGTCTACCTATCCAAATCATCATGATATCTCAAACAAAAATGTATACAATATTTCTGAAATATATTAAAACCTAGAAACTGACACATGTACTAGATCTGCCTGAGTGATTCCAAAACTCTCTGTGAGTACTGCTTGGGTGATTGTATGAGTGCAAGGGTAGTCACTGGATAATTGCAGGAGAAGATGGATAGTGACTAGCTAATTACATGAGTGCAAACATAAACATTGACAGCATGGATAAGTGTATAAATAGCACCTGAAGGGATCGATAAGTCAAATAGTACTGCCTAGGTGAATAGATGAATACAAGAGAAGGGCATGGGTGATTCTACGACTGCAAGGGTAGTGTGTAGCTTATTACATGATTGCATAGGTCCAGCCTGCATGATTGCATGACTGTAGGGAAAGTACATAACTAGACCCTGGATGATTACATGCCTGCAAGGGTAATATCTGGGGGATTACTGAATTACATAGCAAGTGAGTGGATGATTTTATAAGTTCATGAGTACAGCCTGGGTGATTACTGAACTACTAAGATACTGCCTGACTGATTACAGGTGTGCAAAAGTAGTGACTGGGTGATTTTAAAAGTACATGTGTACTGGCTGAATGATTACATAAGTACAAGAAAAGTGCGTATGTGATTAAAGCAGTACAAGGGAATTAAAGGACTACATAGGTAACACCTCGGCGATTGCATGACTGCAGGGATAATGACTGGGGATTTACATGACTACATAGCAAGTGACTGGGTGATTTTATAAGTGCATGTGTACTTCTTGGGTTATTGCAGGACTACTGAGGTAGTGCTGAGTAAATAAAAGACTGCAAAAGTAGTGCCTGGGTGATTTCATAACAGCATGACTACTGGCTGAGTGATTACAAGAGTTCAAAGGTGGTGTCTCCGTGATTCAAGGAGTGCAACAGTAGTGCCTGGGTGATTATATAACTACATGATTTATATCTTAGTGATTGCATAAGTGCATAGATAGTGCCTAAATGATTGCATCAGTGCAGCAGTAATGCCTGAGTGATTACAGCACTGCATATGTAGCGCATGCATCATTATAAGACTGCATGGTGAGTATTTGGGTGTTTTTATAAGTGCATGACAGTTCGGCCTACCCAAAAATAAAGCAGCACACGATTACATAACTCAACTATAAGTGTCTCCATATTGTTAAAAGCATGCATACATATCTCTCTACGTTATCAAATCATCATGATATATATAAAAGTAATATGTATACAATATTTCCTAAATATGTTGAAACCTTAAAAATGAGACACGTAATAGATCTCACTAAGTAATTGCAACACTCAATGGGTGCTCCTTGGGTGATTGTATGAGTGCAAGGGTAGTCACTGGGTAAGTACAGGACAACATGAAAAGTGACTGGCTAATTTCATGAGTGCAAACATACACATTGAGTGCATGGATAAGTGTATAAATAGCACCTGAAAGCATAGATGAGTCATTGAGTACTGCCTAGGTGAATACATGAATGCAACAGAAAGGCATCAGTCATTCGACAACTGCAAGGGTAGTGTGTAGGTAATTACATGACTGCACAGCAACAGCCTACATGATTGCATAACTGGAGGGGTAGTACATAACTAGACCATGAGTGATTCCTTGCCTGCAAGGAAAATATATTGGGGATTACTGAAGTAGATAGCAAGTGAGTGGGTCATTTTATAAGTTCATGAGTACCACCTGGGTGATAACTGAACTACTAAGATACTGCCTGATTGATTACAGGAGTGCAAAAGTACTGACTGGGTGATTTTAAAAGTATATGAGTACTGGCTGAATGATTACATAACTACAGGAAAAGTGCGTTTGCGATTGAAAGAGTACAAGGGGATTAAAGGACTACATAGATAACATCTCACTGATTGCATGACTACAGGGAGAATGTCTGGGAATAGACATGACTACATAGTAAGTGACTTAGTGATTTTATAAGTGCATGGGTACTTCTTGGGTGATTGCAGGACTACTGAGGAAGAGCCTGAGTAAATAAAAGAATGCAAAAGTAGTGCCTGGGTGATTTCATAACTGCATGACTACTGGCTGAGTGATTACATGAGTACAAAGGTAGTGCTTCCAAGATTCAAGGAGTGCAACACTAGTGCCTGGGTGAATATATAACTACATGACTTATACCTTAGTGATTGCATAACTGCATAGATAGTGCCTAAATGATTGCATTAGTGCAGCAGTAATGCCTGAATGATTACAGCACTGCATATGTAGTGCCTGCATCATTGCAAGACTGCATGGCGAGTACTTGGGTGTTTTTATAACTACATGACAGTTGGGCCTAGCCAAAAATAAAGCAGCACACTATTACATAACTCAACTATTAGTCTCCCCATATTGTTAAACGCATGCATACATATGTGTCTACCTATCCAAATCATCATGATATCTCAAACAAAAATGTATACAATATTTCTGAAATATATTAAAATCTAGAAACTGACACATGTACTAGATCTGCCTGAGTGATTCCAAAACTCTCTGTGAGTACTGCTTGGGTGATTGTATGAGTGCAAGGGTAGTCACTGGATAATTGCAGGAGAAGATGGATAGTGACTAGCTAATTACATGAGTGCAAACATAAACATTGACAGCATGGATAAGTGTATAAATAGCACCTGAAGGGATCGATAAGTCAAATAGTACTGCCTAGGTGAATAGATGAATACAAGAGAAGGGCATGGGTGATTCTACGACTGCAAGGGTAGTGTGTAGCTTATTACATGATTGCATAGGTCCAGCCTGCATGATTGCATGACTGTAGGGAAAGTACATAACTAGACCCTGGATGATTACATGCCTGCAAGGGTAATATCTGGGGGATTACTGAAGTACATAGCAAGTGAGTGGATGATGTTATAAGTTCATGAGTACAGCCTGGGTGATTACTGAACTACTAAGATACTGCCTGACTGATTACAGGTGTGCAAAAGTAGTGACTGGGTGATTTTAAAAGTACATGTGTACTGGCTGAATGATTACATAAGTACAAGAAAAGTGCGTATGTGATTAAAGCAGTACAAGGGAATTAAAGGACTACATAGGTAACACCTCGGCGATTGCATGACTGCAGGGATAATGTCTGGGGATTTACATGACTACATAGCAAGTGACTGGGTGATTTTATAAGTGCATGTGTACTTCTTGGGTGATTGCAGGACTACTGAGGTAGAGCCTGAGTAAATAAAGGACTGCAAAAGTAGTGCCTGGGTGAGTTCATAACAGCATGACTACTGGCTGAGTGATTACAAGAGTACAAAGGTGGTGTCTCCTTGATTCAAGGAGTGCAACAGTAGTGCCTGGGTGATTATATAACTACATGAGTTATACCTTGGTGATTGCATAAGTGCATAGATATTGCCTAAATGATTGCATCAGTGCAGCAGTAATGCCTGAGTGATTACAGCACTGCATATGTAGCGCCTGCATCATTGTAAGACTGCATGGTGAGTATTTGGGTGTTTTTATAAGTGCATGACAGTTCGGCCTACTCAAAAATAAAGCAGCACACTATTACATAATTCAACTATAAGTGTCTCCATATTGTTAAAAGCCCGCATACATATCTCTCTACGTTATCAAATCATCATGATATATATAAAAGTAATATGTATACAATATTTCTGAAATGTGTTGAAACCTAAAAAATGAGACACGTAATAGATCTCACTAAGTAATTGCAACACTCAATGGGTGCTCCTTGGGTAATTATATGAGTGCAAGGGTAGTCACTGGGTAAGTAGAGGACAACATGAAAAGTGACTGGCTAATTTCATGAGTGCAAACATACACATTGAGTGCATGGATAAGTGTATAAATAGCACCTGAAAGCATAGATGAGTCATTGAGTACTGCCTAGGTGAATACATGAATGCAACAGAAAGGCATGGGTCATTCGACAACTGCAAGGGTAGTGTGTAGGTAATTACATGACTGCACAGCAACAGCCTACATGATTGCATAACTGGAGAGGTAGTACATAACTAGACCATGAGTAATTCCTTGCCTGCAAGGAAAATATATTGGGTGATTACTGAAGTAGATAGCAAGTGAGTGGGTCATTTTATAAGTTCATGAGTACCACCTGGGTGAAAACTGAACTACTAAGATACTGCCTGATTGATTACAGGAGTGCAAAAGTACTGACTGGGTGATTTTAAAAGTATATGAGTACTGGCTGAATGATTACATAACTACAGGAAAAGTGTGTATGTGATTCAAAGAGTACAAGGGGATTAAAGGACTACATAGATAACATCTCACTGATTGCATGACAACAGGGAGAATGTCTGGGAATTGACATGACTACATAGTAAGTGACTTAGTGATTTTATAAGTGCATGGGTACTTCTTGGTGATTGCAGGACTACTGAGGTAGAGCCTGAGTAAATAAAAGAATGCGAAAGTAGTGCCTGGGTGATTTCATAACTGCATGACTACTGGCTGAGTGATTACATGAGTACAAAGGTAGTGCTACCATGATTCAAGGAGTGCAACACTAGTGCCTGGGTGGTTATATAGCTACATGACCTATACCTTAGTGATTGCATAACTGCATAGATAGTGCCTAAATGATTGCATTAGTGCAGCAGTAATGCCTGAGTGATTACAGCACTGCATATGTAGTGCCTGCATCATTGCAAGACTGCATGGCGAGTACTTGGGTGTTTTTATAACTACATGACAGTTGGGCCTAGCCAAATATAAAGCAGCACACTATTACATAACTCAACTATAAGTCTCCACATATTGTTAAACGCATGCATACATATGTGTCTACCTATCCAAATCATCATGATATCTCAAACAAAAATGTATACAATATTTCTGAAATATATTAAAACCTAGAAACTGACACATGTACTAGATCTGCCTGAGTGATTCCAAAACTCTCTGTGAGTACTGCTTGGGTGATTGTATGAGTGCAAGGGTAGTCACTGGATAATTGCAGGAGAAGATGGATAGTGACTAGCTAATTACATGAGTGCAAACATACACATTGACAGCATGGATAAATGTATAAATAGCACCTGAAGGGATCGATAAGTCAAATAGTACTGCCTAGGTGAATAGATGAATACAAGAGAAGGGCATGGGTGATTCTACGACTGCAAGGGTAGTGTGTAGCTTATTACATGACTGCATAGGTCCAGTCTGCATGATTGCATGACTGTAGGGAAAGTACATAACTAGACCCTGGATGATTACATGCCTGCAAGGGTAATATCTGGGGGATTACTGAAGTACATAGCAAGTGAGTGGATGAATTTATAAGTTCATGAGTAGTTCCTGGGTGATTACTGAACTACTAAGATACTGCCTGACTGATACAGGAGTGCATAAGTAGTGACTGGGTGATTTTAAAAGTACATGAGTACTGATTGAATGATTACATAAGTACAAGAAAAGTGCGCATGTGATTGAAACAGTACAAGGGAATTAAAGGACTACATAGGTAACACCTCGGCGATTGCATGACTGCAGGGATAATGTCTGGGGATTTACATGACTGCATAGCAAGTGACTGGGTGATTTTATAAGTGCATGTGTACTTCTTGGGTGATTACAGTACTACTGAGGTACAATATACCCAAACACAAATATGGAATTCTTCACATATCTTTAGTAAAAGTTTCTCCATATTACTAAAAGCACACATAAATATATCTGTGTCATAACACTGTCCTAACCTTAAAAATTCAAAGAACAAACTTATATGACTGTATAGATACAGCCTGCATAATTGCATGACTGTAGGGAAAGTACATAACTAGACCCTAGATGATTACATGCCTGCAAGGGTAATATCTGCTACATTACTTTTGTGCTACATCTTCACCATTCTTTCTAAAATTATGCGGCATCATTCAACTATACCTTTCTACAGACTAGAAAAAGGAAGCCTAATTAATAACACCTTATATGAGCATCTTTGATACCACACTTTTATACTGCATCTTCACCTTTCTATCTAAAATTATGCGGCATCATTCAACTATACCTTTGTTCAGACTAGAAAAAAGAAGCCTAATTTATAACACCTATATGACAAACTTTCAAAGCACACTTTTGTGCTGCATCTTCACCATTCTATCTAAAATTATGCGGCATCTTTCAACTATACCCTTCAACAGACTACAAAAAAAGAAGCCTAATTAATACACCTTGCATGATCATGTTTGAAACCACACATTTGTGCTTCATCTTCACAAATCTATTTAAAATTATGCGGCATCATTCAACTATACCTTTTTACAGACTAGAAAAAAGAAGCCTAATTAATAACACCTTATATGAGCATGTTTTATACCACCCTTTTGTGCTGCATCTTCACCTTTCTATCTAAAATTATGCGGCATTATTCAACTATACCTTTGTACAGACTAGAAAAAAGTTTAATTAAAAACCCCTTATATGAGCATCTTTCAAAGCACACATTTGTGCAGCATCTTCACCATTCTATCTAAAATTATGCAGCATCATTCAACTATACCTTTGTACAAACTAGAAAAAGAAGCCTAATTAATAATACCTTATGTGAGCATCCTTCAAAGCAAGTTTTGTGCTGCATCTTCATCATTCTACTAGTACTCACACATAAAAAGCAACAACAGCTCTTTCTCATACATCATGCACCTTAAAATGTATAAGACATATGAAAATACATATACAAGTAGAAACATACATGAGACAGAAGTCCATGCACACCTTAATATTTGACAGAGTCCCCCTCCAAATTTAAAGGAACAGCAAAAAGTATGCGGTATACTTCAAATATACATATCCACACACTAAAACAAACTACCATAATCAGTAATCCATATTCCTATATACACATAATACTATACAAAATCTATTTCAAACAACATTTAACTACAATAAAACAAACTATAATAAACATCTCTACATTTCATAATATATTTCTAACATCAAAGTTTATCAATAATTTTTTACCTTTTAAAACTAACACATAATACACCTCACAAATTTATAACTCACCTTCCAAATTAATTTGTAGAATATGAAATATCAGAAACTCACAAAGGATTTTCTTATGCACACAATAAATATAATACACTGCTCTCAGCAAGGCAAAACCAGTAATGGCAAAGTTTCCCTTTCTTTCTCCACACAAATACATGTAAGTAACAAATCACATTGCTTCCTACATTATTTCAAATTCTAAAACACAGTACTATTGGTTAGACATATTAACCCTTACCAACTGACTTCTAAAAGTACCCAAACTGCTTCTGGAATTTTCTAGAGTCGCGACTCAACCGTGCACCAACGCGATGGAGCTGCGAATTCATACGGGAGTTTAAAAATATATTACAAATAAAAATACCACTATTTTTTAAGAACACACTACTTCTAAACATAGTACTGATTTGGGAAATCTTACTTTAAGAATATATCACTTATATATGAATTACAAATCCACATTTTAAAACCACAGATAACATTCAACCTTTCCCCCTTCTGTCTAATGCCAGTTTCTATAGCAACAGTTCATGGAACATTGAAGTGAACTGACAGGTCACAAGTTCACCATATTTACAAGTTCACCACACAATGTTGCAAATGCAAACAGCAGGTGTGGCTGTCTTTGCAAAAAATGACCTTATCCTTTCTATTGTACCTTTCAATTTTTTTTTACTAACCAATAAGAAACATACTTTAAAAAAAAAGTAGAATACAACCTATTTTTGAATGTGCAATGTTCTTAAACAGCCAATCAATTCTCTACTTTTTTAAAAACAGCATCTTGTCCACCACTTTACATACCTCTCATTTTACCAACTGACTACCTCAGCTACAGACATCTTTTCATTACTTCCACACCCCTTCAAGATGCTTTCAGTGTGGATTATTGGACACAGCTATGTTTTCTGGTGCAAAAGGTATGCAGAATGCAGAGGTATTGACAAAGACTTAGCTTTACAAAATATGGACATTAAATGGATTGCACAGAGAGGATTAAAGTGGCACCAATTGAAGCCGTTGGTTAAAACCTTTTTACATCTCCAACCCCCTGACCTCATGATTGTGCACTGTGGTGGAAATGACCTAGGCACATTGACTCGAGCCCCCCCACCCTAATTATAAGAAAGCCCCGGGGAGGTGGTGGTCCCCGGGGCTTGGGGGGCCCGCGATGCCCCCACCCTAATTATAAAGAAGCCCGAGAGGTTGCGGTCCCTGGGGCTCCCACCCTTTTTGCTTAATGCCCCGGGGAGGTGGCGCTCCCCAGGGCTGCGGGGGGCCGCGGGCCCCCCGCACATCATAAATGAAGCCCCATGGAGGTGGTGGTCTCTAGGGCCGCGGGCCCCCGCAACATAATTTAGCATGCCCCCGGGACCTGGCCCACCCGGGGGCTTAAATGCAACAAAGCGCGGGAGTCCGCGCTTCGTTTTTTTTTTATTTTCTTGGCCGGATTCGCGACCCCAGCGCACATTCGGCAGTTTAAAAAAAAAATGCTTTCTTTGGCCCTGGGGGGTCCTTGTGGGACCCCCTGAGCAGTGCTAGTGGGTCAGGGTGTTTGTACCCTGCCCCCTTTTCTTGTTTTTCACCTTTTTTTAACTCTTTTCTTGTGACTCGGTTACCGAGTCAAAATATGGCTGCCAACACTTTCTGGTTTGAAGCTGTGAAGCTCGTGCCCGGGAGGAGTCGCGACTCCTACTCGGTGCTCAGATATCGATATTTTTATTTGTTAAATTGCTCAGCAACTACTGAACGGATTTACACCATTTAAAAAAAGGGCTCTTTCTGAACCAAGACCTACCTTTTTGCCAAATTTGGTGTCATTCCGTTCAGTAGTTCGGGCTGTAGCTTTGTCTAAAGTTCCTATGGAAATTAACATGGGGAAATGCGTTTTGGGACCCCCTTTTTTCTCAGCCCCCGCTTGACGAATCACCTCGAAACTTTCAAGACAGGAGCTGACCGGAGCGGGCCATCTTTTTTGACAATTTTGCGAAGATTCGTCAAACGGCGTCAAAGTTATTGGCAAAACAAAAAACGCATTTCCTATGGAAACTAGGTTCTAACTATAACTACCTACTGGCGATCGCCGGTAGGTTATATATATTTATATATATATATATATACATATATATACATACATAACAAAGGGCAAAGAAGATCAAAATAGTGTTTTCTTGTGTCGGCCATCTTTGAATGGATAGTGTTTCATCATTATCTAGCCACATTTTGGAATGCAAGATCCAACATTCAAAATATCCATACTTATTATAACCATTTCATCATTTTATAACTGGAATCCCCAATTATAACAATAATATGTATCAATTCATTCTTAATACAAATTAATTCATTTATGCAGAATCAAATGTATTTATTCCACATTTTTGTATCAAGCCCTGAATGGGCAGACATGATTTTATGAACATGAGCTTCATCATTTTAAAAAGTTTTTAAAGTATATTTCATTGGGGTACATATCTGTTGATTTGAATGAGACCCTCCTTGATTGTTGGTATAAAGCCCTAATGGGCAAGGAGCACTTGTTATTCAGCTTGACATTATTCCTAGGCAGGGCCGGCTTTAGCGCTGGTGGCGCCCTGTGCGACAATATCTGTTGGCGCCCCCTCAAGGACCACCTCTGCCACGGATTCCCTCACTAACACCTTTAACAGTCTCCATAACCACTGTCTCTCAGATTCATTTAGTTTTATAGCACCACTCATACCAGTGTAAGGTGTCAGATTACTTTACACCACGCACACATTGCACAGAGACAATCATATGTGTGTAAATCAGTGTATAGGGAATGTTACATCAGACAGTACTACAAGGAGTAGTGTAGGAGTGACATGTCATCGATACTGGTAGGCAATATAGTTAAAGTTCTTATTCAGGAAAGGCACAAATTCAGAATTTAAAACGTAACACCATTGTTAGGGGTTCTCTTTCATAATAAGAATTGTTTTCTACCCAAATGAACCCTTTTCACAAGATTAGGATAATGAAAGACTGGGCAAAAAACATATAGCTCTAACATATACCATGCAGTTTGCAGCAGCTCTAGGGTGACAGTTAATAGCGCAATGTTCTATATTAGGATTTTGACTTATAAACGACAAGTAACAAAAGGAGCTCTCTTACAGAAGCAGTAACCCACTGACCTATTTACATTATATGCACTTCGTTATCTGCATGGTACACGTTCTTAGCAGCAGGCATTTTAACCCTCTGCACTACCTTAGGATGAGTCAAAACTTCCACTAGACAAACCTCCGGTCTCTTTCCAGAAAGACGATTAATCACGGGACTTCTCTTTACATTTTAATTGATGTCTGAAAGTTGCTGGAGGCCAGGAACGGGGAAGCAGGTGCTTTTAAAATAATACACATTTTCAAAAATGACGCCCCCACCCCAAGTCAACGCCCGGTGCGGTCGCACCGATCGCACCGCCCTAGAGCCGGCCCTGTTCCTAGGGACAATTCATCTTGTACCGCTATACATGTATCCATAATTCCTCCTCATTGTTTAATCCCCTCTGGTTCTTTGTTTGTAGCTGAATTATATATTTAGATTCAAGTATTCTACGTGTCTTTGTTCTATCCCCTCCCCGTTCTCCTTTGGGCACTTGGTCTAGACAGAAAAACTTGGGGTTACTGTTGTGTTTCTCTTTGAAGGGGTGGGCCACCGGGTACGTATGGTCCCTGTTTTTAATCGCCCGCATATGCTCCAACACTTTTTTGTCAGGGTGTATTAAGCTGCCAACATACTGTTTCCCAAAGGGGCAGGAGAGGAAGTATACAGTATATTCAGAATTACAATTCAGCATTCTATTTATTTTCCTTTTTTTGTCTTTCTGCCAGGTATTTGGAAATCCTGAACCTTTTGGCTATTCTTACATGCCTTGCACCTCATGCATGGATAAAATCCTGTCACTATATCTTCCTTTCTTTGTTCTGATATGATGTGGCTCCTAACTAAATGGTCTTTTAAAGCAGAGCCTCTTCGATATGTGATAAGGGGTGATGGCGGTAAGCGTGGACCCAGTGTGCTGTCATTTTTAAGAATGCGCCAGTTTCTGCAAAATATCTGATATACTTCTGACGTATTCACCGTATAATCGGTCATCATTCTTATTTTGTGATCTTCCTGTCCACCTCCTACTGTTTTATCCTTCTCTAATACAGTTCTTTTCTCTGTGTTACCTCAGACTTCCTGGCTGCCTCTTTTTTTTTTTTTTTTTGTCCTCATTTGCCTTTAACCCTAGTAGACAAAACCGTCTGTTCATACCCCTACTCAACGACCTAAGATAACACCGGCTCTTTTTGGTGGGTTCTCTCGATACCTTCAGCCTGTAGGGGTATTTTTCCAGATCGACATGCTACTTTCCTTCAAAAGAAAGAGAATAGGTTTCGCTCCCACTTGATCTGTATGACCAGATGGACTCTTTCGATATCTCGGAGGAAGACCCAGCATAGTCCAAGGAGTATCCAATAGGCATAATCATTGGACCCGCCCTTCGTTATAACATATTCAAAATGGAAGTAACACAACAAATATAACAAAATAAAAAAAAAAAATTAAAAAAAAAAAAAAAAAAAGAATAATTCTTAAGCTATTTCCATTGAAGCAGAAGGTCCCAATATGCAATTTTCTTTCGACTACCAGATCTAGCTAAGTCCAACTTGGATGTTTCATATAAGGAAGTCAGCCAGACCGAATGTTTGGGAGGGGCAGGGTCTACCCACTGTATGCAAATTTGTCTCCTTGCCAATAAGATTGAATAAAATAAAAATGATCTGGCTGGTCCTATAATATGGCTACTAAGACCAAAAATTATTAGAGACAGGTCCATTAAAATTGGTACTCTCAGAATACTCTCTATTGTAATCCGTACCTCTTCCCAAAATGCACCAATTGAGGGACAGTCTTTAAACATATGTGAGTCCGATGCTTCTGCTAACCCACATTTTTTACAATTGACTTGAGAGGTTTTTAAAATTTTGGAGAGCCTGAGGGGAGATAAATATGCCCGATGTACCGTGAAAAAATGATTCCTCTTCAACCAAGCAGGTTTAACTATGCTGAAGAGATTTTTAAAGGAATCCTGCCATAATAGGTCGCACTGTACATTTGGCATCTGTTCACTCCAGAGGTCATGAGCCAACTTAAATTCCCCATCGACCACCTCTTCTATGGCCCAATACCAATATGAGACCTCCTTCTTCCCTACAGGCCTCTCCACCAACTGCTGCTCTAGACTGTTTCCCTCACCAATAGATTTTTTCTGTCTAATTTGAGACTGTACCCAGCTTTGTAGCTGAATATACTTAAATCTTGAGAGACCACTACCCACTCTCATCTTTAGATCTTCCCATGCAATAAACGATTTATTACTAACCAGATCTCCCCATATTCTCAATCCAGCGTCTTTAAGTGGCATCGCTAGCTTATCCCGCAGACATTCTGGTGAGCCCGGAGAGTCCCAGAGTGGCGCTAAGTTAGAAAAATAGTGCAGACCTGTCAAATTTTTTAACCTTGCCCATATTCTAGCAAATCCCTGCAGGACCTTTAGTTTGACTTTCTTAAAAAAATTTTGGTCACCGAATTTAAACATAAAACCCTCCTCCGGTAAACCCGCCCCTTTTAACATAGCCAATAACATGTCTCCTCCCCCTGTGTCAGTAGGCATTTTTAGCAACATCCGAGAGTATGTAAGTTGAAAAGCCCACGCATAGTATTGAAGATCAGGTAACGCGAGACCTCCTTTCTCCCTCCTACGCCTTAGCTTTTTCCAGGCTATCCTAGTAGATCTGTATGCCCAAATAAAAGAATTTATTTCTTGTTGAAATTTTTCTATAGTGCACTTGTTAAAATGTAAAGGGATTGTATTAAAAAGGAAAGTGGCCTTAGGTAATATTGACATTTTAACAAGATTCACCCTCCCCAAGATGGATAAAGGAAGATGGGCCCATGTCTTCATCTGCTTGTGACACTCTTGAAGGACTCGTGTTAAATTGACATCTGCTATTTTATCTATATCATGAACGACTCTGACCCCAAGGTAACGCATATTGTAACTTGTGTGATGTACCGTACCCGAGATGTTCCAGGTCATAATTTCTGTTTTCCCGGCATTTATCTCGTATCCTGAGACCTGCCCAAATTCCTCCGCCAATTTGACAACTGCCGGGAAGGTTGTATCCAAATCAGCTGATAATATCAGAATATCGTCCGCATACAGTGCCACCTTCCTCTCCCAATCCCCATGTCTAAAAGGCACGATGTCAAGGTCTTCTCTGAGCCTCTGTGCAAACGGCTCAATATACAAATCAAACAACAGGGGGAGAGGGGGCAGCCCTGTCGAGTCCCTCTAGTGATATTAAATGCCTTAGTAAGGCTACCATTAACCAAAAGCTTGGCCAATGGAGCCTGATATAATAACTGTATAGTACGACAAAACTTGACACCCAAATTGAATTTTCCCAAAACTTCTGACAAGTAAACCCAATTAACCCTGTCAAAAGCCTTAGTAGCATCCAGGGTTAAAGCTGCCAGGGGAAGTGAATAGGTGGAGGCAAGGTCTATTGCGCCAACCAAATCGCGGGTGAGGTCTGCCAATTGTCTCCCTTTAACGAACCCCTTCTGATCGGGGTGAAGGATATCCTTCGCCACCACCCCCAACCTAGTAGCTAAGATGGAAGTAAAGACTTTAAAATCGGCGTTTAAAAGTGATATCGGGCGATATGAACCGCAACTAGTGGGATTTTTACCCGGTTTTAAAATCAGGACTATTGTAGCATCATTCCATGATGCGGGTGGACTAAAGCCTTCCAGAAATATTTTATTGAATAGACGAGTAAGTATTGGAATTATACTCTCCCGGAGTGATCTATATAATTCGACTGGGATTCCATCAGGACCAGCCGCTTTCCCCTTTTACCACCTGCCAATGCCATCCTTACTTCCTCTTGCGTTATGCTCTGTTCTAGATCTAACTGTTGCTCAGCACTGATAGATTTTAAGGTGATTTTTTCCAGCCATGTTCTTACCCTAGTTTTATCCTCTGTGGAGGTCTCTTTATATATCTCCTGAAAGTACTCCAGGAAAGCCTCCCCAATACCTTCATCCGAGGATGTGGATGCTGCCCCGTTACCCCTAGAGATTTCCTTTATATGGTTACGGAGCTGGTCTGTTTTGATTTTCCAGGCAAGTAGTTTCCCCGCCCCTTCCCCGTACTCAAAATGGGCAATCTTGCTAGCCTCCCATCTCCTCACAAGCCTCTCCTGAAGCACACTCTCCAGCTTTTCCTTCAAAAGTTTACACCTATCAAGATCTTCCTTTTGACCTATTCCCACCTGGCTATTCATTCTTGTCTCTACTATCCTCATTTCTTGTTCCAGAGCTGAGATCTCTTCTTTATATTTTTGACGCCTGTAGCTTGACCTATTAGTTATAATACCTCTCAAAAAGGCTTTAAGAGTGTCCCATATAATATTAATATCAGCTGTGCCCATATTGGTCTCTAAAAAAGAGTTACTTCATTGAAGAGAAAACTTGTTTCCTCCTCTTCAAGTAACAATGTACGATCGAAGGACCATGTTCTATTCTGTCGTGTCTGTATACAATCCAAAATCATCAAAATGCCAGAATGATCAGAGAGATGTGATGGCAGATATTTTATATCCTTTACTCTCTCCCTAAGACTGTAGCTAATCATAATGTAATCAATTCGCGACTTATGTTTGTATTTAAAATTTCTATAGGATACCCCCAATTGTTGTCCTGACCTCTCTCTCCAGATGTCGCTAAGCCCCAATTGGGACATTATTGTCAAAAGGGACGCCCTAGATCTTGAAGTAACTATCGCTCTGCTGTTAGAGGATTTATCCAGTTTAGGATCCAGAAAGATATTGAAATCTCCTGCCCAGATCACCGGCTCTGGAAAATCCAATAAGTGCGAGGAGATAGTGAGGAGACTGGAGGGATCGTCCTGATTCGGACCATAGTAGCCAACTAAGGTAAGGAGGATACCCCTTAGAATGATCTTCAATATCAGCCATCTTCCCCCAGGGTCCCCCTTATATTGTAGGACCTGTACTTTAGCTGGTTTTTAAAAAGAATCAGCACTCCTCTAATGTTTGCCGTCTGGTTGGTACAGACAAAGGAATCCACCCATTTTTGAGATCTTAATATTTCTTTTGTCTCTGCCTCAAGAAGGTGTGTCTCCTGGATGACCATGACCTGCGCTGGGGAATCTTTTAAATATTGTAAAATTTTTAGTCTACGTGACCTCACACGCAGGCCATTCACATTCCAGGACAACAACTGAAGTATAGTCATATTATTAGGGTACAATACCCCCAATCCCTCCCTTGATTGAGGCAGAGGCGACATCTAAATCTCGGATCAGCCGAATCCCTCTTGAACAAGACTGGCAAAACTAAACAACCTAAAAAGATCAAGGCGAATGAGGTGATTTTATTTTTTATTCCCCGTGCTCCCCCATCCCCCTACCCCCACCCCTTGGAGAACCCTACCCCCATTTAACTGGACTAGTTGTTGCCCAGATTTGGTGTCCGTGAACTACTCCCCTCAACCCTCTAAACAATTTTGTGTGTTACCATACCCCCTGTGTTTTTTATTTATTGATCTTTTTTTTTTTTTTTTTCTTTTTTTTTATCTATCTATTTCTTGTTATCCAAGACTCATTTATAAAATTCATGAAAAGGAGTATTCTGCACCACTCACTTCTCCTCCCTCCTATGCTTCCCAAGTTAGGAGCCTAAAGGACCCCTTTGCTGATATTAGCCAATAATTCATCTGCCTCCTGAATCGACCTAATATTGTGCATTTTATTATTATGCATGATTTTTAGAAAGGCTGGAAATTTAAGTTGTACCACAGCTCCGGCTTTCCTGAAATTGTCCATCCTCTTTCTGAGCTCCCATTGCCTTTCTAACGTGTCTCTTGATAAATCCGAGCGGACTTCAAAGGTAAAATCCTTGCTTCTTAATGATTTTGCTTTTAGAGCCAGATTCAAGATTTTTTCCTTTACTGCGAAAGTAAGGAAATTGATAAGAATCTTTCTAGGTTTTGTCCTACTTGGATTTAGACGAAAGGGGGCTCTATGAACTCTTTGAATGTCCTTTTCAAGAACTCGGTAGCCTCTTCCAGTGGCAAAACTTCCTTAATCAGTTTGATCATAAAAGTTTTGAGGTCTGTCCCTTCTTTCCCCTCTGGGACATTCAAGACGCGCAGATTATTTCTACGGGAATTGTTTTCCAGCGTCTCCATTCTTTCTCGCAGTGCAGCCTCCCTGTTTGTAGTGCATGAATTTTGGCTTCTGCAGTCCCTAAATTGGCCTTTAACTCGTCAACAGAGTGTTCTAAAGATTCAGTTCTGGCATTTAGGAGGTCTACTTTTTTTCTAAGATCTCACATGAATTCCTTATTTCTCCCTGATTAGCTGCTGAGACCGCAAAGCCTTGCTTGATGTCTTCTTTTAATGAGGTAAACAGAGCTTGCATCGATTCTAGTGGGGGAGAGTCTGCTCCCGCTTCTGCTCCTGCAGCCTTAGTCCTCCATCTATACTAGAATCAATGGCTATAGCTGGACTGTGAGAGCCCAGTTCTATCTCCTCCGTACCCCCTGTTTCTGAACTCTCTTCTATTCGCTCCCTGAATACCTCATTTTCAATAGGCACTATTTCTGTAGACTCCATCATGCCCCGGGATTCTTCTGGTATACAATCCGTAAGGCAACTTAAACTAGTTGAGCCATATAAGCTAAATACTCCTATACCAGCGTTCTCTCTGAATTCAGCTCCCTGCTTTGTAATATTGAGAACCTCCGGTTGCACTCTAAAAAAGACCTCAGCGAGGGGTGATCTTAACCTTATTTTGTAGAGAAGTGATCTTATTTCTCACCCCCTTTATACTTCTGGTCTTAGTCTGACAGTTTTGAGAAGCCGGATACTCGCAGAGCAAGCTAGAGGCACTGAGGGCACTAGAAAAATGTTTTGCCGTTGGAGCCTCCAAAACCTCACCCTCTTCTGCCTGGTTTCCTAGCCCTCCACTCTCCTCTCCCTTTGCCTTACTTTTGCTTTTCTTGTTTCTAGGCACACTCCCTCGCTTCCTACCTTTCTTTCTTGTATTACCGTCCAATTTACCTCGGTCTCCACCGTTCCCGGCTTCTTTACTGGCGCCTACCTGCACGCTGTTTTCCCTGCTTGCACTCCAAGCAGGAGACACATCCACCACTCTGCCTGGAGGCACCTTCAATTCCTTTGACACCGCTACGAGTGTGGAGCCTGGAGCCGCCGGCTCCGTGGAAACATCTCCGCCAAGACTCCCTACCACGCTAGTGTCCGCAGCTCTGAAAAAACGCCCGATACTGGCGCTGCCACTGTCGACCCGGAGGAGCCCGCGAGCCGCCGCTCTGCGGCCGCGCCTTAGCTCCAGGGCGGCCGAACACCAGCGCGGGAAACAAGGCGGGCAGGGGGCGCCGTCTGACCTCAGGGGCATTCGTCTCCTTGCACCGTCCAATTTCGCCCTGCCCCAGGGCTCAACCACAGCTCCTCCAACCCCGAGAACACACAGGAAGGGACCATCAGCGGAGGTACTGCTCACAAGGTAACATTTCACGAACTGTTACAAGGGGCAGTAGCACGGACACACGCGGCTGCTCAACTAGCAGACGCCATGTTCTCCCCTGGCTGCCTCTTGTAACATTTCTTCTGGGTACCCTCATGCTCTAAATCTATTTAGGGCCAAATCTTTTGTTTTTATATACTCATCTCCCCATAGGGAATACTGCTGATCACACTTCGTGGGTGAAAACTCCCTGAATGCAGTGTGCTATTCCCTGCAGTAGGCTTGCAACATAAGGTGGTCTGGACTTTATCATTTTCCATGTAAACCATAAGATCTAGATATGCGACCTGTATGTCACTAATGCATTCTGTGAATTGCAAGTTAAGATCATTCTGGTTTAGGGCAGTAATATAGTCTTTAGCCTCCTGCCCCTCCAAATGATAAAAAGGTATCTTTATAACGGGCCCAAAGGATTATATTTTCCAACCAAATTTCATTCGCATCTGTCCAGGCCACGTGCTTCTCCAACCAGCCCACAAATAAATTTGCGTAGCTGGGGGCGAAGCACGTGCCAATTGCAGTCCCCTGCTGTTGTCGGTAGAGTTTTCCTGAAAATAAAAAGATGTTATTATTTAAGCAGAATGATATTAACTCTAATAACATTTCATTGTGCTCCTAATATTTGAGGGCTCTCCTATTCAGAGAAGACTGTATCGCTGCAAGTCCTTCGTCATGGGCAATACTTGTGTACAAACTTGTTATGTCCAATGTTATCAACAGCATGTTGTCTATCCACTGGATATCTCTTACAATTCGCAGAAAGTCCTTTGTATCCCTCACATATGAACTTAAGTCTTTTACAATTGGATTAAGAAAGAAGTCTATATATATATAGATGTATTTTCTAATAGACTGTTCTTTGAAGAAATGATTGGATGTCCTGGGGGGTCCACTGAGTTCTTGTGAACATTTGGAAGATGGTAGAAGGTAGGTAGCTCAGGATATTCACAGTACATAAACTGAAAATCACGTTCTTCCAGAATTCCCTTCGTTCTCTATTTTGTTAGAAGCCTGTAGAAGTTCTGTATACTGTTCTCATACGTCAATCTTGTGATGGATTCATAACATCCTTCCACCGAAAGCTGTCTCAATTCCTCTTTCTGATATTGCTCCTTATTTAGCAATACCACGTTCCCGCCCTCATCGGCAGGCTTGATTACTAGAGTCTCATAATTTTTCAGATCCATGATGGCCTTCCTTTGTCCTGGGGTGAGATTGCTTTTGGTTGAATTGGGGCCTTCTGATTATAATTTTTTCAATTCCTTAATTACTATCTCCTGAAAGGTGTTGATTGCATCATGTGTAGTCTGAGGAATGAAACGCGATTTGACTTTGAAATTTCTGGTTCCACTTTTTTGTGTAATTCCTATATCTTCCAGGAACTCTGATGTGTCACTATATTCCAACATCCTCTTGTCCGGATTTGAAAATTCATCCAGTTCACCCAACGTTATAAGTGTCTCTAGGTCTTTGCCTGTTAATAGATCAGTGACTTCCTTATTCGTAGTTACATCTGTACGATCTTTTTAGGATGCATCAAGTGTATTTTCATCAGTTTTCATTTTCTTATGTATTTATACAGATCAATTCGAACTGTAGCATAATCAAACTGTACTGTCGGACAGAAAGTTAAACTGAGCTCCAGCACCTGTATTTCATGAGATGTTAATTCCCTATTTGACAGGTTGACCACTGTTTGTTTTGTATTTGTTACTTCCATTTCCCCCTCGATTTCCTTGTTTAACTTGTTGATTGGGGGAAATTCATCTCTACCTTCCTGCCCCTTCTTGTTTTTCTTCTTTTCTTTCCGGGGGGTGGGTACGTTGAGATGATTGTTGTCTGGTTTGCCTGATTAGCTGATACTCATGAAAATAAGTGGGCGCACTTTCCTTTTCTCCTCTTCTTGTCGTCGGTTAACCCTCTGATACTTCTACCTCTGACTCTGAGGTCTCTCTTGATGGAATATCTGTTGGTGTTCATCCCAGGTTCAATTGTCTCCTAGGAGCATCAATTGTTTTTGCAAATGTTAAAATGCGCCCAGATTCATAGTCGTGCTCATCAAAAAAAAAATATATATATATGTATATATATATATCTGTAGGCACAATGGCTGATTCAGCTTCGGGGGACCGGATGTGTCATGCAGCATGTGAGCAACATTCAACATTTCATTTGTAAATTGTCTATGAGAGACTAAGAACCTTCACAAAGAGAAGTAATGAAATGTTTACCATCAGGTTGCAAGCCATCAAAGACATGCTGTCATGTCCGCCAGGGAGAGAGGTATCATGACCTCAACCTAGTGAGTCCTTCGCAGCTGCCCATGACTTTGTGTTCCTCCAATGAGATCTTGGTAATGTGCATTTAAAATCTGTGAAATGCCAAATGCCTAATCGATAAGCACTGAGGAAGGCTTGACGCCAAAATGCATTTGCTGAATAAATCCACCTGAAACGTGTCCCGTGAGTGCTTTGCATCTTTTGGAGCCTGAATATTTTTATTTTTTTTTGTTTAAATCTCTTTTATTGATTTTATACAAAGCAAGAAAATTCAAGACAGCAGTTACCAAACAGTAGGCATTATAAGGCATCACATTGGAGGTAGGTGGTATCATGTACGCCGATGGTTCAGGATAGGCAGGCTGCAAAGGTCAATGTACAGGGCCTGACAAGAGGATATATGGCCAGGGATCAGGCATATCTAGCATAACAGGAGTTGGACTGGGAGTGCGTGATCAGCGCCCTAATGGCAGTGAGAATCAGGTAAAATACGCTGTGAGGACGTCTGCGGGTGGGCTAGCCGGGTGTCCGTTATTGCAGAGCCAGGGAGGTCTCGGGTAGTAAGGTGCGCAGGGTGGTATCAAGTATCGTGCTCAAGAGGCCCTAAAGTGGCGGGCGTAGGCAGTGCGGCAAGGTATCATGTTGGGCGCCCCTCAGGGTACCCGTTGGGGTCGCCTCAGCTGCACATAAGCCTGGAGTCCCGGATAAGATGCGGTTTCTCTCTAGGGGCTCGCCTAAGAGTAGCATATGTCAACCATATTCGCCCAGTCTAGACCATCGGAACTGAATGGTGCCCGTGGTGCTTGTGACTAAGTGTCCTAGGAAGCTTCAGGACTGCTGGCCTGAAGAAAACAAGGAAGGGAAAGAAAGAGGATCGAACAGTATAGAGAATAATACTCCCCCAGTCAGAGGCAGAAAAGGGACAGATAAGAGGAGAGAGGGAAAGGAAAAGAGAAAGAAGGGGAGGGGCGTGATGCTTCAGCTCCCTGGCCGGGGGGTAGCTCGGGGAAAGAGGGGGGGAAGGGGGAGCTCCGTGTACAATGGGTTTGTGACCTTATTGTAATAAGTGTGAGCCTGAATATTTTAACGTGATTTTGCCCACACGTCTGCGATGAATGGCACCAGCCGCGAGTTCAGCAGCTCATGGGTGAAACTTGGAGCGACTATTGTTTAATGCTGCCTGAACTGCCGAGGATCAAAGGAAGCTATCCTGTCAGCCACTGCTGTCAATTATTGAATTGGAGGTGGTAAGTAATCCATACTGAAGCCTGTAGGGTGTGCAACATTTGAATTCTGGGCAGACGAGGGACTGGAATAAGCGACTGTGGCACCGGCAATCTGGAGGCAAAATGGCTGATTCAGATTCGGGGGACCGGATGTGTCATGCGGCATGTGAGCAACATTCAACATTTCATTTGTAAATTGTCTATGAGAGACTGAGAACCTTCACAAAGAGAAGTAATGACATGTTTACCATCAGGTTGCAAGCCATCAAAGACATGCTGTCATGGCTGCCAGGGAGAGAGGTATCATGACCTCCACCTAGTGAGTCCTTCGTCGCTGCCCATGACTTTGTGTTCCTCCAATAAGATCTTGGCAATGTGCATATAAAATCTGTGAAATGCCAAATGCCTAGTCGATAAGCACTGAGGAAGGCTTGACGCCGAAATGCATTTGCTGAATAAATCCACCTGAAACGTGTCCCGTGAGTGCTTTGCATCTTTTGGAGCCTGAATATTTTAACGTGATTTTGCCCATATGTCTGTGATGAATGGCACCCGCCGCGAGTTCAGCAGCTCATGGGTGAAACTTGGAGCGACTATTGTTTAATGCTGCCTGAACCGCCGAATATCAAAGGGAGCTATCCTGTCAGCCACTGCTGCCAATTAATGAATTGGAGGTTGTAAGTAATCTATACTGAAGCCTGTAGGGTGTGCAACATTTGAATTCTGGGCAGGCGAGGGACTGGAATAAACAACTGTGGCGCTGGCAATCTGGAGGCACAATGGCTGATTCAGATTCGGGGGACCAGATGTGTCATTCGGCATGTGAGCAACATTCAACATTTCATTTGTAAATTGTCTATGAGAGACTGAGAACCTTCACAGAGAGAAGTAATGAAATGTTTACCATCAGGTTGCAAGCCATCAAAGACATGCTGTCATGTCCGCCAGGGAGAGAGGTATCATGACCTCAACCTAGTGAGTCCTTCGCAGCTGCCCATGACTTTGTGTTCCTCCAATGAGATCTTGGTAATGTGCATTTAAAATCTGTGAAATGCCAAATGCCTAATCGATAAGCACTGAGGAAGGCTTGACGCCAAAATGCATTTGCTGAATAAATCCACCTGAAACGTGTCCCGTGAGTGCTTTGCATCTTTTGGAGCCTGAATATTTTTTATTTTTTTTTGTTTAAATCTCTTTTATTGATTTTATACAAAGCAAGAAAATTCAAGACAGCAGTTACCAAACAGTAGGCATTATAAGGCATCACATTGGAGGTAGGTGGTATCATGTACGCCGATGGTTCAGGATAGGCAGGCTGCAAAGGTCAATGTACAGGGCCTGACAAGAGGATATATGGCCAGGGATCAGGCATATCTAGCATAACAGGAGTTGGACTGGGAGTGCGTGATCAGCGCCCTAATGGCAGTGAGAATCAGGTAAAATACGCTGTGAGGACGTCTGCGGGTGGGCTAGCCGGGTGTCCGTTATTGCAGAGCCAGGGAGGTCTCGGGTAGTAAGGTGCGCAGGGTGGTATCAAGTATCGTGCTCAAGAGGCCCTAAAGTGGCGGGCGTAGGCAGTGCGGCAAGGTATCATGTTGGGCGCCCCTCAGGGTACCCGTTGGGGTCGCCTCAACTGCACATAAGCCTGGAGTCCCGGATAAGATGCGGTTTCTCTCTAGGGGCTCGCCTAAGAGTAGCATATGTCAACCATATTCGCCCAGTCTAGACCATCGGAACTGAATGGTGCCCGTGGTGCTTGTGACTAAGTGTCCTAGGAAGCTTCAGGACTGCTGGCCTGAAGAAAACAAGGAAGGGAAAGAAAGAGGATCGAACAGTATAGAGAATAATACTCCCCCAGTCAGAGGCAGAAAAGGGACAGATAAGAGGAGAGAGGGAAAGGAAAAGAGAAAGAAGGGGAGGGGGCGTGATGCTTCAGCTCCCTGGCCGGGGGGTAGCTCGGGGAAAGAGGGGGGGAAGGGGGAGCTCCGTGTACAATGGGTTTGTGACCTTATTGTAATAAGTGTGAGCCTGAATATTTTAACGTGATTTTGCCCACACGTCTGCGATGAATGGCACCAGCCGCGAGTTCAGCAGCTCATGGGTGAAACTTGGAGCGACTATTGTTTAATGCTGCCTGAACTGCCGAGGATCAAAGGAAGCTATCCTGTCAGCCACTGCTGTCAATTATTGAATTGGAGGTGGTAAGTAATCCATACTGAAGCCTGTAGGGTGTGCAACATTTGAATTCTGGGCAGACGAGGGACTGGAATAAACGACTGTGGCACCGGCAATCTGGAGGCAAAATGGCTGATTCAGATTCGGGGGACCGGATGTGTCATGCGGCATGTGAGCAACATTCAACATTTCATTTGTAAATTGTCTATGAGAGACTGAGAACCTTCACAAAGAGAAGTAATGACATGTTTACCATCAGGTTGCAAGCCATCAAAGACATGCTGTCATGGCTGCCAGGGAGAGAGGTATCATGACCTCCACCTAGTGAGTCCTTCGTCGCTGCCCATGACTTTGTGTTCCTCCAATAAGATCTTGGCAATGTGCATATAAAATCTGTGAAATGCCAAATGCCTAGTCGATAAGCACTGAGGAAGGCTTGACGCCGAAATGCATTTGCTGAATAAATCCACCTGAAACGTGTCCCGTGAGTGCTTTGCATCTTTTGGAGCCTGAATATTTTAACGTGATTTTGCCCATATGTCTGTGATGAATGGCACCCGCCGCGAGTTCAGCAGCTCATGGGTGAAACTTGGAGCGACTATTGTTTAATGCTGCCTGAACCGCCGAATATCAAGGGAGCTATCCTGTCAGCCACTGCTGCCAATTAATGAATTGGAGGTTGTAAGTAATCTATACTGAAGCCTGTAGGGTGTGCAACATTTGAATTCTGGGCAGGCGAGGACTGGAATAAACAACTGTGGCGCTGGCAATCTGGAGGCACAATGGCTGATTCAGATTCGGGGGACCAGATGTGTCATTCGGCATGTGAGCAACATTCAACATTTCATTTGTAAATTGTCTATGAGAGACTGAGAACCTTCACAGAGAGAAGTAATGAAATGTTTACCATCAGGTTGCAAGCCATCAAAGACAGGCTGTCATGGCCGCCAGGGAGAGAGGTATCATGACCTCCACCTAGTGAGTCCTTCGTCGCTGCCCATGACTTTGTGTTCCTCCAATAAGATCTTGGCAATGTGCATATAAAATCTGTGAAATGCCAAATGCCTAGTCGATAAGCACTGAGGAAGGCTTGACGCCGAAATGCATTTGCTGAATAAATCCACCTGAAACGTGTCCCGTGAGTGCTTTGCATCTTTTGGAGCCTGAATATTTTAACGTGATTTTGCCCATATGTCTGCGATGAATGGCACCCGCCACGAGTTCAGCAGCTCATGGGTGAAACTTGGAGCGACTATTGTTTAATGCTGCCTGAACCGCCGAATATCAAAGGGAGCTATCCTGTCAGCCACTGCTGCCAATTATTGAATTGGAGGTTGTAAGTAATTCATACTGAAGCCTGTAGGGTGTGCAACATTTGAATTCCGGGCAGGCGAGGGCCTGGAATAAACTTCTGTGGCACCGGCAATCTGGAGGCACAATGGCTTATTCAGCTTCGGGGGACCGGATGTGTCATGCGGCATGTGAGCAACATTCAACATTTCATTTGTAAATTGTCTATGAGAGACTAAGAACCTTCACAAAGAGAAGTAATGAAATGTTTACCATCAGGTTGCAAGCCATCAAAGACATGCTGTCATGGCCGCCAGGGAGAGAGGTATCATGACCTCAACCTAGTGAGTCCTTCGTCGCTGCCCATGACTTTGTTTTCCTCCAATGAGATCTTGGTAATGTGCATTTAAAAACTGTTAAATGCCAAATGCCTAGTCGATAAGCACTGAGGAAGGCTTGACGCCGAAATACATTTGCTGAATAAATCCACCTGAAACGTGTCCCGTGAGTGCTTTGCATCTTTTGGAGCTTGAATATTTTAACGTGATTTTGCCCACACGTCTGCGATGAATGGCACCCGCCGCAAATTCAGCAGCTCATGGGTGAAACTTGGAGAGACTATTGCTTAATGCTGCCTGAACAGCCGAGGATCAAAGGGAGCTATCCTGTCAGCCACTGCTGCCAATTAATGAATTGGAGGTTGTAAGTAATCTATACTGAAGCCTGTAGGGTGTGCAACATTTGAATTCTGGGCAGGCGAGGGACTGGAATAAACGACTGTGGCACTGGCAATCTGGAGGCACAATGGCTGATTCAGATTCGGGGGACCAGATGTGTCATGCGGCATGTGAGCAACATTCAACATTTCATTTGTAAATTGTCTATGAGAGACTGAGAACCTTCACAGAGAGAAGTAATGAAATGTTTACCATCAGGTTGCAAGCCATCAAAGACATGCTGTCATGGCCGCCAGGGAATGAGTCCTTCGTCGCTGCCCATGACTTTGTGTTCCTCCAATGAGATCTTGGTAATGTGCATTTACAATCTGTGAAATGCCAAATGCCTAGTCGATAAGCACTGAGGAAGGCTTGACAACAAAATGCATTTGCTGAATAAATCCACCCGTGAGTGCTTTGCATCTTTTGGAGCCTGAATATATATATATATATATATATATATATATATATATATATATATATATATATATATATATATATATATATATATATATATAAACAAAGCAAAGTCTGCAAGTTTCCGGTCTTATCCACAGATTGCGCTAGTGCTATAAAATGAGCTGCAACGCCCATATTAATTGCAATATCAGGATAATCAATTAAAGGCACTCCTCATGGTGAAAAAATACGAAGGACAACATGAATATGAGGGACATGATTCGGCTTTGCAGCCTTTCTCAAGTGTGGGTTCAATCACCTTCAGAGAATATATATATTCTCTGAAGGTGATATATACAACAAAAGTTATAGTAATTATATAGTTAGGTGAGTATGTCAGTGACAATAATAATGCTTTGAACTAAAAAAAACACAGAAATTCACCAGTTATAATTAGCAGAGCTCACTATAACTTGTGCCACTGTCATGCACTACTTACGACTTCACATATTATATCACTCATGACATGTTCTATGACATCATTTATGACATCTCAAATGACATAATTGATGACATATCTCAGGACATCACTGATGACATCATCCAATGAGTGTGTTATTTAGTTTTATAGTTTACATAGTGGCGGGTACACAGTGGCGGGTAATTACCATATTAATATTGTACATAATGTGGCCAGCTGACGGGTGTAAGTGCTCACAAAAAACATGTGCTTCTAAGGCATCATAGGTGTGTAGCGGTACTGAACACATTATAAATCTTTGCATTAAAGAGTAACTCTGTGAGCAGATGACAGTTGACGACTTGTCCCCAGTATGTTCCACACAAGTTTTTTGATTCTGCAGAAAACAGTTTGCTACAGGGCAAAGAATCTGCAGTAGAGGCTAAGAACTGTAAGCAGCCTCGCAAAGTAGCCACACGAACTTCAAATAAGTTGGTGAGCTACTCATTCCAGTCAGCAACATTTAAGCCTCAGGTATAGTGATATTTGGCTTCACGTACTCTTTATTCGGCTACATTTAGTGATTTTTAGTTTGGTGAAAGCTTTGTTTTCGTATTCGCAGGTTACTACATACTAAACGCGACGAGGCATTAGCTTTGAGCCTTTCGCATGATTGGCAATTTCTCTCAGTAAGTGACTTATTTGCAGCTCTTGTGGCTACTTTCCGAGCACATCCGTACCATTGTGTGCACAACCTTAATTTTCACGAAAAAGAAGCTCCCTGGGCTAATCAGAAGGTTGAATTTTTAAACTCTCAAGCCTCTCTCGGACCCAATCATCCAGACATATAAATATGTTTGACCCTTAATTTCTAAAAAAAAATGCTGAACAGATTTACGTCAAATCACACAAAACACATTCCGCGGACCAAGATCTATCTTCCTGCCAAATTTGGTGTATTTCCGTTTAGCAGTTTTTGATGTATCTGTTCTTAAAGAAGTCTATGAAAAATAGATAGGGATTTTGTGTTCTGGGAACTCTCTTTTTCTTGGCCCCCCGCGTGACGGACCACCTTGAAACTTTCCTTGCACAAACTAGTGAAAAAGTAGCTGAAGGGATTTCTAGTGTATGTACCCACATTTTGAAAAGATGCTGAGAAGCCTTTATTTTTTTTTTTAATATCCATTTTATTTGTAGTTACAAATGCATAATTCTTTCCAACTTAAAATGTTCCAACAGTTCTTTTCACTTTTTAGTGATAGTCCACAGTTAGTCATACATACTTTTAGTAATACTTCGGAAGCACCCGACACGTGTTTTGCACCCTGGTGGCTTGATAGCCTGGGGCTTTCTCAAGGCTGCAAATATACAAATAATATGTTTGTAATAAATCATAGTAGCAGAGTAAAACATTAGAGTCCACTACCGACCGTGCTGTAAAGTGAAGGGTGGAATTTGTCGTGCGGTAAATCCTTACAGAAAGATTTGGTGTGGGAAAGGTGCATCACCGTTAAATGCAATAGCCGAACGTGAGAAAAAGTTGAGAGAACCGTAACCTTTATAGTCTGCAGAAGGTGCTATTTTGCTTTTTAAAGATATGTGTGTGAGATTATTTTTCATCTATCATGGTGACCGTGGTTTCCTTACAACCTCATAGCAATCGCTTGGTTAGGGAGGTTTAGCATATTGAGGTAAGGCGTATGGCATGCATAATTTTTGATAGTCTGATGTGTTAAGCTCACATATGGTACTGGCATGCAGCTTAAAGTAAGGTGAGTCAAATAATTAAAAGGCTGATGAAAAAGGAGAAGTTAGGCTTCAAGAGAAACCCAGTATATTAAATTTGTGAGAAGGACCAGTACCCATTTACTATATGCAAATGTCAAGATAGGAATACAGTTTTCTTATAGATTATAAATTTCCAGTGTCTAAATCAACAATTACAATAATCAGTTTCTTTTCATGATGCCATTCTGTCAAAAGATATCATTTATAAACAGTTGTAGGCACTGCTGGACAATTATTGCCAATTCATAAAATATTTTGTGTTAGAAAGTCTGAAAACAAATGAATTAGAGTCACTCGTAATCCATAACTAGTTCCGCAATATCAGAAAGTACATATGGTTGATGACTGGTTATCTTCCTTAACCCAATTCTATTTCAATAGCGAAGTTTTACATCATAGTGGTAAGGCCTAATAAGACAAAGCTGTTAATCTCATAAAACATAGTATCTTGAAACCTGAGTGGGGTACTACATATGAGTCATGGTAAACGTAAAGTTATGTATGGTTGAATCCTGACTTGTCTGAAAAACCTTACCCTTGGTATCTATTGGTTCGTTTGAATGGAAACAGGAAATGTTCGTAAGAAAAGTCAAAAAGTCATCATGTGTAGTAGCTAGCATAAGTTAAATGTGCAGTAAAGTATGGTTAAGTTCTAACTTGTCTCAGTGATTGGACCCCTGGTATCAATTAATAAGTTTAAACAAGAACATGAAATTATCATATAACAAATCAAGTCATCATTTGTAGGAGCCAACATCTGTTACAGTGTAATAAAGGTAAACTAATAAAGGGAAACTTCAGATATATGCCGACGACTCTTCCGACACACTTGCTCCATGTTAGTAATGGTAGTTTGGACTATTGAAAGTTTATATGGCTCTGAGCCAAAGAGTGATGGAGTATGTGTTGTGTAACAAGCAAGATTGGCAATGTTAGTTGAATATGGGCTCTCCGGCCCTCTTACCAGTTAATGGTCAAATCCCAAAATGACGGTTTAGTGATGCTCTGTCCATATTGAAGAAAGGGACTATATTTAAGGTGGAAAGGAGAATAAGGGTCCTATTACAGAGAGTGCCCGGGGGAGGCACAACTGACGTTTGAGCCTGCTTTGCATGCCCCGGGGGCACTTTGGTATTACAGAAGGGGCCGCAGATGCTTGTGCGGCCCTTTCTGTAATACCGATAGTGCTGGCGCACATAAAGCGGCAGTGCTATCTGCAGGGAGCGTTGCCTCATGCAATTGAGGAAATCCCTTTGCCTCTGCACCCGCGCTGTATCACAGACACGGGCGCAGAGGTAAGGAAGCTTCCAGGAGGCGCCCTGACAGAGCACCACCTAAAAGGTGGCACACTGTCAGGGTGCCCTCTGAGAGCAGCCCTCCGGAGGGGGGAAAGGGGGTCCTATGGACCTCCCAGACATCCCCTTGTAGGCGGATGCAGTCACTGACTGCACACGCCTGAAAGGGGATCTCTAAACCCCTTGAAAGAGCAGGTGAGTGCCTCCTGCACAGTGGTATGGTCGCCATGTTAAAATTAGTTTATAAATACACAGAACCAATGGTGTAAAAGCAATTTATATTAATTTATGCATGGAGTTAAGGTGGTTTTACAATATGACGCATCGCCCTAGATGCATCACGTCGTAAATGGGCCGCAATGTGGTCCATTGTTTACATCGCCGCTGTGTCACAAAAACTGACACAACGGTGGTGCAAAAGTGTCACAAGGGGCTTGTAAATCTGCCCCTTTGTATTTTAGATTTCCCAAGTAAGTTGAAAAACTGGTGTTGTTGGTTTGATTGGGGCCATGAGCCTGGATATATTTGTACTTTTAATCGATTTTTAAAATGTGTTTTGCTAGGTGGCCTGTAGTTTCAGTAGGGGCCTAGTTATTTCTTTGTAATTTTTCTTCTTCCATAAAGGAAAAATGTTGCACAGTTCACTACCTTTTCTCCATGTTTTATTAAAATAAATTTGCAAATTTGATTTAATTCACTATGTGGCTAGTGTGCCAATGGGCTTTCCAGCTAGTAGGCCCAGTGCTAGCCATGGCTGCATGAAACAACTATTTTTGTGGTGTCTGTTGAATTGAAACATTATTTAGGCCATGGATGGATTGGAATGGATTAAAATACAGAAAGTGTTTTTGTGGTATTTCACTTTTTCCCCCCCTGCAAACAGTGTATAGGGTGGGGTAATGCCTTTGGAGAATGTGTGGTGTTGTAAACATTTTTAATGTTTTTATTTTTGCCATTGCTGAATTAATGCTGTGTTCCCTGTGTTACCAATGCCTCCATTGCCTGGCCTGTGTGTGTGTGTTTGCCATAGGCCACCATTTGACTTTGTTCTCCATGTGACCAGGGGCCATTTTGTATGGTCAGTGTCCATAGACCTGCATGTGTTCTTTGTTTTCCAAACTTCATGCTTATTGGTGTGACCATGTGGCTGGTGGCGATTTTGTGCAGGCAGCCAGTGTGCTTTTGCCATAGGCCTACATGTGTTCTTGTTTTGGCCATGCCTCCTTGCTTGCTGTTTGACTATGTGGTCTGTGGCCATTTTGTGTAGGTAACCAGTGTGCTTTTGCCATAGGCCTGCATATCTTCTTTCTTTTCCAGGCCTCCTGCTTGTTGTTGCTTGTGAGTTACCATGTGGCTGGTGGCCATTTTGTGTAGTCAGGCAGTGTGCTTTTGCCATAGGCCTGAATGTCTTCTTTGTTGTGGCCATGCCTTCTTGCTGGTTGTTGTTGTTCTGACCATGTGGCTGGTGGCCATTTTGTATAGGCAGTCAGTAGGCTTTTGCCATAGGCCTGCATTTGTTCACTGTTTGTGGCCATGCCTTGTTGTTGTTGTTTTTTTGCAAGTGATTTTTCTTCTTTTGTGAAGGAAAAATGTTGCACAGTTTAGTACATTTTCTCCATGTTTTTAAATAAATTTGCTGTATTCTTTTAATGCATTATGTGGCCTAGTCTGCCAATGGAATGGGCCTTCCAGCCATTAGGCCCAGTGCTAGCCATGGGTGCATGAAAAACAACTGTTTCTGTTGTGTCTGTTAAATCAAAACATCATCTAGGCCATGGATGGCATTGGATTACAATACAAAAATAGTTTTTTGTCGTATAGCTCGATGTGTGCTGTTGTAAAAAAATGTAGCCCTGTTTATTTTTGTTTTTGGCATTGGTGAATTAATCAATGCTGTGTTCTCTCTGTCTAATTATGCCTCCTGTGTGTTTTTCCCATAGTCCACCATTTGCCTTTGTTCCCCATGCCATATGGCCAGGGTCCATTTTGTATAGTCAGTATCCATAGGCCTGCATGATATTCATTGTTTTCCAGGCCACCGGCTTCTTGTTGCCATGTGACTGGATAGCAGTTTGCGTAGGCAGTCAGTGTGTGTTTGCCTTAGACCTGCATGTGTTCTTTGTTTGTGGCCATGCCTTCTTGCTGGTTGTTGTTGTTGTGTGACCAATGACCATGTGGCTGGCAGCCATTTTGTGCAGCCAACCAGTAAGCTTTCCCCATAGGCCTGCATGTGTTCTTTTAGGTTTGTTCCCCATGCCTTCTTGTTTGTTGTTGCTTGTAACCATGTGGCTGGTGGCCATTTTGTGTAGCCAGCCAGTGTGCTTTTGCACATAGGCCATGTCTTCTCTTTGTTCCCAATGCCTTCTTGCTCAGTGTTGTTGTTGTTGCTGACCATGTGGCAATGGCAGGCAGCCATTTTGTGCGCCGATCCAGTGTAGCCCTTTGCTTTGCCATATGCTTGCATGGATGGTTGTGCAATGAGATAGCAGTTTAATAAATTATTATTATATCTTTGAGGATAACTTTACTTATTTAAAAAAAATTGTATTTTTATTTTTTTCAATTGTAGTTTTTTAAATGTTTTTATTTTTATTTTTTAATTTATTGTTAATTTTATTTGATTTATTTGATTTATTTTAATTTTGTTTTTACAGTTTTAAATGTTTATAATTTTTGTAAAGAACATTTTTGTTTTAGTTTAATTTTAAAACCATTTTCATTATATCTGGCATCAATGAATCAACCCCATGTCTGTTATAGGTGTACAACAGCATTCATTGTCTAAAGATTATTTCATTGTCATTTGTCTGCTGCGCCTCTATGAGTGCCACATCTCAATGCACATAAAGCAAACAGTTACATCTGTATGTTGTTGTTGCTCTTTCTTATCCTTCCTGAGTGTACAGTCAGTCACATTGAAAGTTTATGTTGGTGTGGTTTTCCGTTTTACAAATGGCTACACTGTATTGTTAATTACTTTTAATGATATTGTTTGTATGACTAATTGAACTGCAACAATGCCATGTTTCACCGATGTTCTTCTTGCTTTTTTTTGTTTTAGGTGCACAAGAGACAAGACAACTTCACCCACAGTACTGCCAGACAGAAGGCCTGTACACGATGTGACATGTGACCTACACATCACACAGACATCTCTTCTTCAACTTGTGTGAAGCTAAGTGCCACTGCTAACTGACAGCTTCAAAATGGCCCCATAGAAAGGTGCTACCAAAAAAGTGGCCAGTGAGAAGAAGAAGGAGCTTATTAACGCCACTGGTATGACGACCTAGACCTTTTTTGGAAAAGAAACAGTGCCTGCCGCACCGGCCTCTGTGGAGCAAGCTGGGAGCAGCACCCCTGCATCAGGGGACCCACCCCAATCTAGGCCCAAGTCCATGTCTGTCACAGAGGCAGCCAGTCTAATCACAGCAACGCCAACGAGCAGTGATGTTGAAATTGACTTATCTGTATCGCAAAGTAGTTCCCAATCATTACAGGAAACTCAGAGAAGTGGACAACAACAGCTGCAACCACCAATAATAGTTCCTCCCGAAGAAGGAGTAGTTCAGGAGATTGAGCTTTATGCTGAGGAAGTAGAGGAAGCCGCTCTTTCAGAAGATCCATTGTCTTCCAGATCTCCAGCTATAAAAAGGAGAGTTAGTGCATCATCTTCTTCTCCAAGCCCCCCCTTCTGATGATCTAGGCACCACTTGGATCCCGCCTCAGTCTGAGAGTGAGACACACCACAAGACAAGGCTAGGGAAAAGGAAGGTTCCTGAAAGCCTTAGTGTTATGGAGGTAGATGTAGAAGAGGAGGATGACGATGAGAAAATCATCATGGATGTTAGCCCTGCCCCAGTGGAGACCGGCGTTATCCCATCCCAACTTGCAGGGAGGGATTTAGCACCACAGATACCAGCACCACCACTTCCAGCTGCCATCTTTGCTAAGTCCTGGCAGTGACCTACATCCACAAACACCTCAGTAGAGGTAGGTACTGCAAAGAGTCAAACATCAAAACGCCAGAGTCAGAAAGTTGGGTTCCCCAGTTTGGGACTGCTTTACGGTTAGCAAGAAGGAGGTGAACATTGCCATATGCTCCCCTTGCAGAGCAAGTGTTAGTCGGGGTAAGCTTGGTACAAACTATGGTATCGGGGGCCAAACAACATATTTGAGAGAGCACCATATGATCTGTAGGGAGGCGTACCTTAGTGGCCCAAAAACTGCAAGTGTTGTTGCTGAATGGAGTGAAACGCTGAGCAGGGAATCCGATCCGATCATGGTAGAAGGTGAGGAAAAGGAAGGCATTTTTGTTAGGCAAAGCAGCCCTCTCCCCTGCAGTACAGTAGTATCACCCACATCAGCAACATCGCAATGGCACAAGACTCAGTTTGAGACACCAAGGCAAGAGAGTACAGTGACTGCCCCGCTGAAACGCACATTGAGCCTACCAAGGTCTGCTCTCAAGAAGTCAGCTGCATCAGTGGCACCAGAAAAGAAAAAAATCCATGCTGCTATTCCTGGCATGTTTAGGCCGGAGGGGCAGTATGAATGCAACCACCCAAGGTCACATTTGTACAATGCGAAGCTGGCTAAAATGTTAGCGTGGTACCTCCTCCCTTTTTCTTTTGTGGAAGGGGTGGGTTTTCTTGAATTTGTGGCAGCCATCTGCCCGAAATGGAAGGTTCCTGGACGGTCCTATTTCGCCATAGTTGCTGTTAAAGCGCTTGTTAGACCTGGCATCCTTGGCGTGGGTCTCCCTTCCATTTTTTCGTAATGCCTCCACTGTTGCCGATATGTTTTTGCTGGACTAGATGCTCATGGGCACTTTGCCGCTGCTAACCAGTGCCAAAGTGCAAGTGCTCCCTATCGTGAATTTATGTAAGTATTAGTGACTCCATGATTGGATGATTGGTTTACTTGTCAGTCCCTAGTACCGTGCACTGAGTGTGCCCAGGGCTTGTAAATCCAATGCCGCTGGTGGGCTTGCAGCACTGGTTGTGCCACCCACAGAAGCGGCTTGTAAAATGTGTCTCAGGCCTGCCATCGCAGAGCATGTGTGCAGCCTAGGGCTGCCATGTCGACTTGGTGAGTACAGCCACTTACCAGTCCCTAAACCTTCCCTTTACTGCATGTTGGTCACCCCTAAAGTAGGCCCTAGGGCAGGGTGCATTGTAAGTATAAGGTAGGACATGCCCTGGTGTGTGTGGCATGTCCTAATAGTGAATTACAGCCATTTTCGTTTTTCACTATTGCAAGGCTACCTGCTCCCCATAGGCCAGAATGGGCAGGATGACTATTACACCTTATAGTCAGAACTGACCCGGGAACATGGTAGAAAAACGAATTTAGTATGCCTGAACTCAGGATGATAAAATACATCTTTTAGTGAAGTTGGTTTTAACATTCTGTGTTTGAAAATACCACTTTTAGAAAGTGGGTATTTTCTTGCCTAACTATCCAAGCCTGCCTCTGCTAGGTTGTGTATTCCTTGTCTGGAGATTGAGTGACAGGGGCTGGGGGTGGCTACAGGAGACAGGGTGAGTCAGCGCAGGGCTGAATAGAAAGATCTGCATCCAGAGTGGAGGGAGGAGTTGCACCTGGGTCTGAATAGGGCTGTGCCTGCCTTCCACAATGCTGGCTCCACCTCCTGCCGGGCGGCTGAGCACTCTGCCCCACATTCTGAAAGGGAAGAAGGAGTCAGAAAAACAAAGTGCTCCAGAACTGACCAGAACTGGTTTTGGACTAGGCAGAGGCCTCTCTGCCTCCAGAGAACAAAGAGAATCAGGGTATAAGAGGGGCACCCAGACCCCAGGAAAATTAGATCACTTTTGGGAACAAGAAGAAACCTTTGCTGAGGAGCGGAACCAAGAAGAAACTGAGGAGAGACTATCCCTAAGCCTGAAGTGCTGCTTGGGGGATTGGCCTGCAGTGGTTTGCCTGACTGCCAAAGAAAGGAGAAATGAACTTTTGCTTTGCTGTAACTTTCCTCAACTTGTGAAGGATCTCCAAGGGCTTGGAAGAGAGCTTGCCCCCTGACCGAAGTCCCAGGACCATTGGACTTCACCCCTTTGTGAATTGCTGCTGGACACTCTGTTTCAGTGGCTGCAGAGGTAGGGAGCTGTGACCGACTCTCACGACCGACTCGGTGTCCTGTAAGCACCGCATCGAAGCACCGTCTCGCCCTGCAACGCACGGCCCTGGTCTCACCGACTCCGTCAACGAGCCGCTGCCTGCACCGCATCGAGGGACAACGCGTCCTGCAACGCTTCGCTAAGCCGAATCGAACTGGTCCGACCGACAAGGTCACTGCTGCTGAGTTCGAGTCCTGTGACCGCACCGGAGTTGGGCACCGCTCGCACGCTTTGCGACGCACCGCCCGACTCGCACCGCTGTCCGGACTGATCGACGCCAGCTCCTGAATCCGGCTCCGTCGCCGCACCGCAACCTGCCAGCACCGCATCGAAGCACCGTCTCGCCCTGCAACGCACGACCCTGGTCTCACCGACTCCGTCTCGGCGACGTCAACGAGCCGCTGCCTGCACCGCATCGAGGGACAACGCGTCCTGCAACGCTTCCATTTTTGCATCGCGACCGCGACGAACAGCCATCCGGCTCGCACACCCGTGCCTGCCGCTTCAAGTAAAAGGTACTGTGACCGAGTCTGTCTACGCTGTGTTGGCCCGTCTCGACGCGGTCAGCTGGATTTGTTAGACTCTGTTTGTTCTCAACATCGCCGTAGCCGGAGGAGGCTACCGACTCGCACAGAACCTTGAATTAAGCCTTTTGATCAGAACTAAGCATTCTTAATAGTATTGTGGATTATTTTTGTCGTTTATGGTCTTGTGATAAATCTATATAAAGTATACCTATTTTTATAAATATATAACCTGTGTGGTGTCCATTTGTAGTGTTGTCACTTGATTACTGTATGTGTTCACAAATGCTTTACACACTGCCTCTGAACTAAGCCTGTCTGCTCGTGCCAAGCTACCAAGAGGGTGAGCAGGGGTTATTTCAGGAGTGTACCTACTTTCCCTGACTAGACTCAAGGGTCCCTATTTGGACAAAGGTACATACCTCTGCCAACTAGAGACCCCCAAATCTAACATTGGTGGTCAGCGGTGAGGATTCTGGACTTGCATTTGTGACTCATGTACAGTGATTGGTGAACACTACTTAGTGAGTGCAGACCAAAACGCAACCACATACTTTTATAGCATTTTTTCTGGGATTTCCTATTTTTGCAAATGCCAAGTTCAGTCACTATGGAGAAACCAGCATCAGTAGCCTCTGTTGAGTGTGATTGGGAAGAAGAGAGGCTAGAATGCTACACCCTCAAGCAGCTCAGGCAATTCTGCAAAAAGTTTAAAGTGTCCATGACCGGACTCTCCAGGAAGGAGGACCTCCAAAAGGCGCTGAGGGCCTGGGTCGAATCAAGGAGTGCCCCTGTGGAGGGGCTGAGAATGCAGAAGGGCAGCTGGAGGGGCTATTGGGTCTAGGGGCTGGAAGACCACCTTCCCCAGTAGGTAGCAGTGTTTCTGCCAGAGGACTGTCTCCAGAGGAGTTGGAGGACAGGAAAGAGAGTAGGATGCACGAAATGGAGCTGACCAAGCTCAAGCTGAATGGGCAGTTAGAATTCCAAATGCAAACTAGGAAATTGGCCCTAGAGGAAAAGAAAATGCAGTTTGAACATGAGAAAGTTTTGAGGGAGTTAGAATTGAAGGCCAAGAGCTTAGAGATTACTCCCTCTGGTGGCAGTGTACCGCCTGTGCCTGTTGAAGCTAGGGTGTATATTCCAAAAGATGTGGTTAAGGAATTTTTTTAAAATGATGACATTGGGCAGTGGTTCAAAGCCTATGAGGTAGCCATGTCTTCCCACCGGGTCCCTGAGAAGGATTGGGGAGCGGGGTTGTGGGGACGGTTCCTCAGTGAAGGGCGGGATACCTTGTTGGATTTGCCCTCTGAAGTCTATAATTCGTACAGCCACATGAAAGATGCCTTAATGACTAGGTATGGTTTGACCCCTGAGCTTTATAGGCAAAGGTTCAGGAACTGTAGTAAGATTGAAAGCAGTACCTGGGTTGAATATGTGACCTTCTTTTGCAGAGCCTTGGATGGTTGGGTAAAGGGTAGCAAAGCGACTGATTTTCAGGCGCTCTTTGATTTGATTGCCTGGGAGCACTTGTCCGGTAATTGTTTTCCTGAGCTACGCCAGCACCTGATTGATAGTAAGCTGACTAACCCTAGGCAGCTTGCTGAGGAGAGCGGACCGCTGGGTGAGTACCCGGGTCCACAAGGGTCACTTGGGAGACTCCGCCAAGGGTGGGCAGGGTCCCCAGCAGAAGAGTGGGGGGACAAGGGTAAACAGAAGGAGTTCCATAAAGGGCCCCAAAGTAAACCCCAAGGGAACCAAGGGAAAGGTTCCCAGCCTCCCCTGAGAAGAAGCCAATGGCCCTGACAGGCCCCCTGTTCACCAGGGACCACTGGTATGTTACAAGTGTGGCGCCCCTGGCCACAAGGCAAACGATCCTCGTTGCCCTTTGCATGGAAAACCAGCACCCACCAGTGCAGTCCCCCAGCAGTTGGCTAGTGTAGCCCTGGGGGAGGAGTTGGGTGCCCAAGGTGGGGGATCCCACAGTGTTTTCCCTTGTCTCATTAGGAGACTCTGAGATGGTCCCTAGGACCCCGCTGCCTGAGAACACTAAGAAATACAGGCAGTGGGTGACCATCAATGGCCATAGGGTGGAGGCTCTGAGAGACACAGGAGCCAGTGTGACAGCTGTCAAGTGTCACCTGGTGTCTAAAGAGCAGGTTATCCCTGATGCATTCTATCCGGTTGTTGCCGCTGACAACACAGAGAGTCACTGCAAGGTGGCTCAGGTTCCCTTTGAGTGGGGGGTCTCGGGTACTCTTCAAGTAGCTGTGAGGCCAGCCATGCCTGTTGACTGTTTGTTAGGGAACGATTTGGAGAGCTCACCTTGGGCTAAGGTGGAGCGGAGTGCGCATTTAGAAATGTTGGGCTTGCCTGATTGGGCATGTGTGACCACCCGGTCAATGGCAGCGAAAGGTGTTCAAGAGGACCTGGAGCCTGAGAGGGAGGCCCAGGTGCCTGCCGGAGAGAGAGGAGGCAGGGGCGCGGGAAACCGGCCCCGAAGTTCCCACGGTCCAGGAGGAGGCAGACCCTGAGGGGGATGCCCTGGAGCCTACAGGGGAACAGGTAGCTGAACTGGGGGACCTACCTGAGCTGACCCATTGGCAGCAAGAAGGAGGACCCTCCAGGGAAGAGTTCTGCGAGGAGCAGAACGCATGCCCCTCTCTCGTGGGTCTGAGGCAACAGGCCACAGACCAGGCAGCAGGTGATCAGTCTGGATCACATTGGGTTTACTGGGAGAATGGCCTCCTGTATTCAGAGCCTAAGTTTGCTGAGCCTGGGTCAGCCCGTGTGCTGTTGGTACCCCAGCGCTTCAGAGCCTTCCTACTGGGGTTGGCTCATGATGTACCGTTAGCGGGACATCTGGGGCAGGACAAGACCTTTGACAGGCTTGTTACCCATTTCTATTGGCCCCAGATGCGCAGGAGTTCCGCCACTCACTGCAGGACATGCCAGACTTGCCAGGCAAGTGGAAAGAGTGGGAGGAAGCACAAGGCTCCTCTCCAGCCATTCCTTGTGGTCAGCACCCCCTTTGAACGGGTGGGTATTGATATTGTGGGGCCACTGGACCCCAAGACAGCCATGGGCAACAGGTTTATCCTGGTCTTGGTGGACCATGCCACCCGGTACCCTGAAGCCATCCCTCTGAGGACAGTGACGGCCCCCGTGGTGGGACGGGCACTGATGGGAATTTTCTCACGTGTGGGATTCCCTCAAGAGGTGGTGTCTGACAGAGGTACCAACTTCGTGTCCAAGTACATGAAGTCCCTGTGGCAGGAGTGCGGTGTAACTTACAAGTTCACCACTCCTTACCACCCTCAAGGAAATGGTCTGGTTGAGAGATTCAACTGGACCCTCAAGGGCATGATTATGGGTCTGGAAGAACCCATGAGGCGTAAATGGGACGTCCTCTTACCATGCCTGTTGTTTGCATACCGGGAGGTGCCACAGAAGTCTCTAGGGTTCAGTCCCTTTGAGCTCCTCTATGGACACCCGGTGCGAGGACCTCTGAGTTTGGTCAAGGAAGGCTGGGAGCAATCTCCCAGGAAACCTCCCCAGGATGTATACAGTTACATGCTGGCCTTCAGGAACCAGACTAGGCGTTTCAGAGAACTTGCTGAGGCAAATCTGGAAGCCAGCCAGGAGGAGATGAAGCAGTGGGTACGACCAGAATGCCACTCTGGTAGAGCTTCAGCCTGGTCAGAGAGTGTGGGTCATGGCCCCTGTGGAGCCTTGTGCGCTCCAGGACAGGTGGACCGGCCCCTTTACGGTGGTGGAGCGCAAGAGTCCAGTTACCTATTTGGTGGACTTGCAGTCTCCCAGGAACCCCTTGCGGGTCCTGCATGTGAACCGCCTGAAGCCCCACTTGGAGAGGTCCCAAGTGGGCATGCTCTTAGCTACAGATGATGGAATGGAGGAGGAGACCGAGCCTCTTCCTGACCTCCTGTCAGCCCGAGAGCAAGATGGATCAGTGGAGGGAGTAAACCTCTCTACCTCCCTGACACCTGAGCAGCAGGGTGACTGTCGCCAGCTGTTGGGACAGTTCCCTGACCTGTTCTCCCTGGTTCCCAGTGTCACTCATTGGTGCGTCCATGATGTGGACACTGGGGACAGTCTTCCTGTGAAGCACAAGGCTTACAGGGTGACTGACAGGGTCAGAGCCTGCATCAAGGAGGAGGTCTCCAAGATGTTTGCGCTAGGGGTGATTGAGTCCTCTAACAGCCCTTGGGCCAGCCCAGTGGTCTTGGTTCCAAAGGCTGCCGCGCCTGGTGCCACACCAGAACTCCGGTTCTGTGTGGACTACAGGGGACTCAATTCCGTCACCAGGACTGACGCCCACCCCATCCCCAGAGCTGATGAGCTCATAGATCGGTTAGGGGCTGCACGGTACCTCAGCACGTTTGACTTAACGTCTGGGTACTGGCAGATCGCCTTGACTGATGGGGCAAAGAGAGGTCAGCATTCTCCACACCAGATGGGCACTACCAGTTCCGGGTGATGCCCTTTGGGATGAAGAATGCCCCTGCCACCTTTCAGAGGTTGGTCAACCAGGTGTTGGTTGGGCTGGAGGATTTCAGTGCCGCCTACCTGGATGACATCGCAGTGTTCAGTGCCCGTTTGGAAGAACATCTGCGCCACCTCTGGGAAGTGTTGATGGCGCTGCGGAGGGCAGGCCTCACAATCAAGGCGAGTAAGTGCCAGATTGGGCAGGGTTCTGTGGTGTACTTGGGACACCAGGTTGGGAGCGGCCAGGTGGCGCCCCTCCAACCGAAAATTGATACCATTCTGGCTTGGGAGCCCCCAAGACCCAGACAGAGGTGAGAGCCTTCCTAGGACTCACCGGGTATTACCGGAGATTCGTCAAGGGGTATGGCAGCATTGTTGCCCCCTTGACCGAGCTGACTTCCAAGAAGCAGCCCAGGAAAGTGATTTGGACTGACACCTGTCAAAAAGCTTTTGACACCTTGAAGACTGCCAGTGCACGGCGCCTGTGCTCCAGGCACCCAACTTCTCCAATGAGTTCATTGTTCAGACGGATGCTTCAGAGCATGGTGTAGGGGCTGTTCTATCACAGATCAATGAGGAGGGCCTAGACCAACCTGTAGCCTTCATCAGCAGGAGGTTACTTCCCCGGGAACAGAGATGGAGTGCTATCGAGCGTGAGGCATTTGCTGTGGTCTGGGCTCTGAAGAAGCTGAGACCATACCTGTTTGGGACTCACTTCCGGGTTCAGACAGACCACAGGCCCCTCAGGTGGTTGATGCAGATGAGGGGTGAGAATCCAAAGCTGTTGAGGTGGTCCGTTTCCCTACAGGGGATGGACTTTACGGTGGAACACCGCCCTGGTACAGAACACGCCAATGCTGATGGACTGTCCAGATTTTTCCGCCTTAGCGATGAGAACTCCCTAGGGGTAGGATAGTTCTCCCCACATTTCAGCTGGAGGGGACACGTGTTAGACCTGGCATCCTTGGCGTGGGTCTCCCTTCCATTTTTCGTAATGCCTCCACTGTTGCCGATATGTTTTTGCTGGACTAGATGCTCATGGGCACTTTGCCGCTGCTAACCAGTGCCAAAGTGCAAGTGCTCCCTATCGTGAATTTATGTAAGTATTAGTGACTCCATGATTGGATGATTGGTTTACTTGTCAGTCCCTAGTACCGTGCACTGAGTGTGCCCAGGGCTTGTAAATCCAATGCCGCTGGTGGGCTTGCAGCACTGGTTGTGCCACCCACAGAAGCGGCTTGTAAAATGTGTCTCAGGCCTGCCATCGCAGAGCCTGTGTGCAGCCTAGGGCTGCCATGTCGACTTGGTGAGTACACCCACTTACCAGTCCCTAAACCTTCCCTTTACTGCATGTTGGTCACCCCTAAAGTAGGCCCTAGGGCAGGGTGCATTGTAAGTATAAGGTAGGACATGCCCTGGTGTGTGTGGCATGTCCTAATAGTGAATTACAGCCAGTTTCGTTTTTCACTATTGCAAGGCTACCTGCTCCCCATAGGCCAGAATGGGCAGACTGACTATTACACCTTATATTCAGAACTGACCCCGGGAACATGGTAGAAAAACGAATTTAGTATGCCTGAACTCAGGATGATAAAATACATCTTTTAGTGAAGTTGGTTTTAACATTCTGTGTTTGAAAATACCACTTTTAGAAAGTGGGTATTTTCTTGCCTAACTATCCAAGCCTGCCTCTGCTAGGTTGTGTATTCCTTGTCTGGAGATTGAGTGACAGGGGCTGGGGGTGGCTACAGGAGACAGGGTGAGTCAGCGCAGGGCTGAATAGAAAGATCTGCATCCAGAGTGGAGGGAGGAGTTGCACCTGGATCTGAATAGGGCTGTGCCTGCCTTCCACAATGCTGGCTCCACCTCCTGCCGGGCGGCTGAGCACTCTGCCCCACATTCTGAAAGGGAAGAAGGAGTCAGAAAAACAAAGTGCTCCAGAACTGACCAGAACTGGTTTTGGACTAGGCAGAGGCCTCTCTGCCTCCAGAGAACAAAGAGAATCAGGGTATAAGAGGGGCACCCAGACCCCAGGAAAATTAGATCACTTTTGGGAACAAGAAGAAACCTTTGCTGAGGAGCGGAACCAAGAAGAAACTGAGGAGAGACTATCCCTAAGCCTGAAGTGCTGCTTGGGGGATTGGCCTGCAGTGGTTTGCCTGACTGCCAAAGAAAGGAGAAAGGAACTTTTGCTTTGCTGTAACTTTCCTCAACTTGTGAAGGATCTCCAAGGGCTTGGAAGAGAGCTTGCCCCCTGACCGAAGTCCCAGGACCATTGGACTTCACCCCCTTTGTGAATTGCTGCTGGACACTCTGTTTCAGTGGCTGCAGAGGTAGGGAGCTGTGACCGACTCTCACGACTGACTCGGTGTCCTGTAAGCACCGCATCGAAGCACCGTCTCGCCCTGCAACGCACGGCCCTGGTCTCACCGACTCCGTCAACGAGCCGCTGCCTGCACCGCATCGAGGGACAACACGTCCTGCAACGCTTCGCTAAGCCGAATCGAACTGGTCCGACCGACACGGTCACTGCTGCTGAGTTCGAGTCCTGTGACCGCACCGGAGTTGGGCACCGCTCGCACGCTTTGCGACGCACCGCCCGACTCGCACCGCTGTCCGGACTGATCGACGCCAGCTCCTGAATCCGGCTCCGTCGCCGCACCGCAACCTGCCAGCACCGCATCGAAGCACCGTCTCGCCCTGCAACGCACGGCCCTGGTCTCACCGACTCCGTCTCGGCGACGTCAACGAGCCGCTGCCTGCACCGCATCGAGGGACAACGCGTCCTGCAACGCTTCCATTTTTGCATCGCGACCGCGACGAACAGCCATCCGGCTCGCACACCCGTGCCTGCCGCTTCAAGTAAAGGTACTGTGACCGAGTCTGTCTACGCTGTGTTGGCCCGTCTCGACGCGGTCAGCTGGATTTGTTAGACTCTGTTTGTTCTCAACATCGCCGTAGCCGGAGGAGGCTACCGACTCGCACAGAACCTTGAATTAAGCCTTTTGATCAGAACTAAGCATTCTTAACAGTATTGTGGATTATTTTTGTCGTTTATGGTCTTGTGATAAATCTATATAAAGTATACCTATTTTTATAAATATATAACCTGTGTGGTGTCCATTTGTAGTGTTGTCACTTGATTACTGTATGTGTTCACAAATGCTTTACACACTGCCTCTGAACTAAGCCTCTCTGCTCGTGCCAAGCTACCAAGAGGGTGAGCAGGGGTTATTTCAGGAGTGTACCTACTTTCCCTGACTAGACTCAAGGGTCCCTATTTGGACAAAGGTACATACCTCTGCCAACTAGAGACCCCCAAATCTAACATCGCTACATCCCGATGTGCTGGAATTGCTTGGACAAGCTTTGCAGCAGACTGCTGTTCACAGTATCCCCTGACAACAGACATGTGGACCACTTGCCAAGCCACTAATTACATGAGCATCTCTGCACACTGGATCTCTTTTGTGGGGGCTAAGATATCTGTAGGTGTTGACCCTGCTGAGATTTTTAATGCCACTCAGAAGCATGCAACAGTAGCCATGTTCGCCATGGAGAAATCCCATACTGCTGCAAACATTTTGGAAGACTTTAACAACAAGGTTTAGAATGGCTGTGACCAAGAGGGATTAAAATTGGATTTGTTACCACGGACAATGGCAGTAAAATAGTTAAGGCCATGGCCAATGGTGGCTATTTCAGGGTCCTGTGTTTGGCGCACTGCATCAACATCATTTTACAGGACTTTCTCGAAAAGGAAGATCAAGTAAGCAACTTTCTGTCCACCTGCAAAAGAATCTGCACTCATTTTAGCCATTCATTTAAAGCCTGGAAACAGCTGAGTATTGTTAGAAATGGGGGTCTCTAGTTGGCAGAGCTATGCACCTTTGTCCACATAGGGGCCCTTGATTCTAGTCAGGGTAAGGGGGATACACACTTTAGATAACCCCCTTCTCACCCCCTTGGTAGCTTGGCACGAGCAGACAGGCTTATCCCAAAGGCCATGTGTAAAGTATTTGTACGCAAAACTCACAGTAATACAATGATAACACCACAAATGGACACCACACCAGTTTAGGAAATATAAAGTATCTTTATCTAAACTCAACAAGACCAAAACAACAAAAATCCAACATACATGTAATAAGAATATGACTTTTAAAAGGTTTCAAGCAACTTGGTGCATAGGAACCTATGGATGCGTGATTTCACACAAAGTACCTGTAGATATGTCAAAATTAACAAGGCCAAATAGCCGCAGAGAAGTGAAGTGTAGAGAAACAAAGGGATGCATCAGTTCCTGTGTCCTTGGGGAGGAAATGCAACAGTTCTGCTGCACGCAGGAGAAGAGATGCATCGAATCCAGACTGTAGGGGGAGGTGATGCGTCGACTCCAAGATGGGTCTGGCCTGCGGGTGACAGGTCAGGAAAACTTGCCACACAGGTGTGATGTGTGGAAATCTGGGATGCGCTGGCGATCGATGCGGCAAGAGGCGCTGCGTCAGTTTCTTCAGCCGCGATCCCACAATGCGTCTATTCTTGCAGTTGCTAATGCTGCATCGTCTCTGTAGCAGCGGTGGTGCTTGGAGATTATTCCAGCACGGTGGTGCTGCATAGGAAAAACAGCCGCAAGAAGGGTGATGCGTCAATTTCTTCAGTTTCTTCCAGCTCCCAACAGCAGTAACAACCTCCTGAGGCCCAAAACTGGAACAGGCACCTCCTGGCAGGTCAGAACTCTTAGCAGTAGAGTTCAGGGGAGCTGGGGGTGAAGTCTTAGTGTCCCAGAGACTTCAGAATAGGAAGCCAGCACACAGGCCCTTGGAGATTCTTCTTCAAGCAGGTTCACAGAAAAGTTCCAGTCTTTGCCCTTTCCTTGACAGAAAAAGCAACTGCAGGCCAACCCCACACAGCACACAGCAAAGGGGCAGTACTCCTCCTCAGAGCTCTCCGGCTCTTCTCCTAGGAAGAGGTTCCTCTTGAATCAAGAAGTGATCTAAAGTTCTGTGGTTTAAGATCCACTACTTATACCCCATTTTGTCTTTGTTCTCTTTGTGCAAGGGTCTCTGAGCACAGTCCAAACTAGTTCTGTCCTCACTGGTGCAGTATGAACACAGATAGTGGAGACTGCATTGTGCAAGGGAGACAGGCCCTATTCAGGTGCAAGGAAACTCCTCCCACTACTCTAAATGCAACCAAGCCCCCTTCAGCTCAGATCTGAGTCATCCAGGAAGGGCCAGGCACACCTCAACCCCCCAGTGGCTGTCTACAGTAAATGCACATCCCCAACCCCTGTCACTCCAAAACCAGACAGTCAATCCACAAACAGGCAGAGGCACACATAATGGTTAAACAAGAAAATGCCCACTTTCTAAAAGTAAAAAGAACAATTGATGTACAGAATGCAGAACAATGCCATACATTCACCCCAGTACAGAGATCTGGACCTAAATCCATCGTTTTTTTGCTCACCATGCCATTCCAGTTTGAACCCAGCCATATGCAAATCAGTCTTGACCCTGTGCCCAATGGGAACAGTCCAGCCCGAACTGCCAGGCCAGGTCCTCCCTGGACTTGAACCAATCATCCTAGGACCGGTTTCGGGGTTTCACCCCTCATCAGCCAGGATAGCTTGACACCAGTGGCATGGAGAGCACGGGACCCACGTCGGGGCATACCCGTCCCACTCGGGGTGACAAAAGCAAAAAGAACAATTGATGGACAGAATGCAGAACAATGTCATACATTCACCCCAGTACAGACATCTGGGCCTAAATCCATCGTTTTTTTGCTCACCATGCCAGTCCAGTTTGAAGCCAGCCATATGCAAATCAGTCTTGACCATGTGCCCAATGGGAACAGTCCAGCCCGAACTTCCAGGCCAGGTCCTCCCTGGACTGGAACCAAGCTTCCTAGTACCGGTTTCGGGGTTTCACCCTTCATTAGCCAGGATAGCTTGACTCCTGTGGCATGGAGCGCACGGGACCCGGCCATCAATTGTGTGTCTTTCACTTTCTATAAGTGGCATTTTCCAACACACAATTTAAAAACCATCTTTACTAAAAGATGTATTATTAAATTCTGAGTTCAGAGAGCCTAAACTATATTTCTCCATCTTGTCCCAATGGGAAGTTATACTTGTAAGATAATACAAAGTAAACCCTTGACCTTGCCAGGTAGGTCGCTCCCCCCGCCACACAGCTCCGCCTGTGTTGTCCTGCCCGCTGCTGCTGCTGGTAAGCTCGCCCCTCTGCTGTTGCCTTGGTGCCCGTTTCGCCTCTGTCCCCCCTCGTGCCCCCATTTGATTGTGTCCTCTTTTGCCTTCTGTCTCCCCTCGTGCCCCCATTTGATTGTGTTCCATTTTTGCTTCTGTGTCCCCTCGTGCCCCCATTTGATTGTGTCCTCTTTTTGCTTCTGTTCTCCCCTCGTGCCCCCATTTGATTGTGTCCATTTTTGCTTCTGTGTCCCCTCGTGCCCCCATTTGATTGTGTCCTCTTTTTGCTTCTGTCTCCCCTCGTGCCCCCATTTGATTGTGTCCATTTTTGCTTCTGTGTCCCCTCGTGCCCCCATCTGATTGTGTCCTCTTTTGCCTTCTGTCTCCCCTCGTGCCCCCATCTGATTGTGTCCTCTTTTTGCCTTCTGTCTCCCCTCGTGCCCCCATTTGATTGTGTCCATTTTTGCTTCTGTGTCCCCTCGTGCCCCCATCTGATTGTGTCCTCTTTTTGCCTTCTGTCTCCCCTCGTGCCCCCATTTGATTGTGTCCTCTTTTTGCCTTCTGTCTCCCCTCATGCCCCCATTTGATTGTGTCCATTTTTGCTTCTGTGTCCCCTCGTGCCCCCATTTGATTGTGTCCTCTTTTTGCTTTCTGTGTCCCCTCGTGCCCCCATACTGCTGTGCCCAACTTTGCCTTCTGTACCCCCGCCGCTGCGTCCCCTGCGGCCCCGCCCCACTGACTGCCAATTCGCTGCCCCTGCCTCCCGCCTCCCAGCTGCTCCTCCCTCCCAGCTCCCCATATATGGCGGCTGCTGCGCGGTGAGGAGAGAGCGACCCATGACCTTGCCAGGTAGGTCGCTCCCCCCGCCACACAGCTCTACCTGTGTTGTCCTGCCCGCTGCTGCTGCTGGTAAGCTCGCCCCTCTGCTGTTGCCTTGGTGCCCGTTTCGCCTCTGTCTCCCCTCGTGCCCCCATTTGGTTGTGTCCTCTTTTTGCTTCTGTTCTCCCCTCGTGCCCCCATTTGATTGAGTTCCATTTTTGCTTCTGTGTCCCCTCGTGCCCCCATTTGATTGTGTCCTCTTTTTGCTTCTGTCTCCCCTTGTGCCCCCATTTGATTGTGTCCATTTTTGCTTCTGTGTCCCCTCGTGCCCCCATCTGATTGTGTCCTCTTTTTGCCTTCTGTCTCCCCTCGTGCCCCCATCTGATTGTGTCCTCTTTTTGCCTTCTGTCTCCCCTCGTGCCCCCATTTGATTGTGTCCATTTTTGCTTCTGTGTCCCCTCGTGCCCCCATCTGATTGTGTCCTCTTTTTGCCTTCTGTCTCCCCTCGTGCCCCCATCTGATTGTGTCCTCTTTTTGCCTTCTGTCTCCCCTCGTGCCCCCATTTGATTGTGTCCATTTTTGCTTCTGTGTCCCCTCGTGCCCCCATTTGATTGTGTCCTCTTTTTGCTTTCTGTGTCCCCTCGTGCCCCCATACTGCTGTGCCCAACTTTGCCTTCTGTACCCCCGCCGCTGCGTCCCCTGCGGCCCCGCCCCACTGACTGCCAATTCGCTGCCCCTGCCTCCCGCCTCCCAGCTGCTCCTCCCTCCCAGCTCCCCATATATGGCGGCCGCTGTGCGGCCGCACCGCCGGCGCGCCGAAGGCGTGCCTAAGGCAAGCCCTTCTGCGCCCGTCCGCGCCTGGACCGCGCACAGCACCAGAACCCCTGAGCCGCATGCCCCCCGCTCCAGCATCGAGGACCGACGCCGTTACAATGCCACCACACTCCACGCTCTCAACCCCGGACGGAGACACAACTGCTTCAAGGCCGCCCCGAAACGCACACATGGCCCCTTCACCTGCCGGAACTGCAGCTACACCAGCCTCAGAGCCACCGAAGCGCCCGCCAAGAAGGACCCCAACCACCTCCGATGCAGCCTACTGAACACCCGCTCCGCACGCAAACACGCCGTCGAGCTCTGGGACCTGCTCGACTCATCATCACCAGACGTCGCCTTCCTGACAGAGACCTGGATGAACGACTCCTCCGCACCCGACATCGCCATAGCCATCCCAGACGGCTATAAGATCACCCGCAGAGACCGCGTCAACGGAGTAGGAGGAGGAACCGCCATCATCCACAAGAACTCCATCAGGGTCTCGACCAGCACCGACGACGTTCTCTGCACCGCCGAACACATGCACTTCCAGATCCACACGGACCCCAACACCACCCTCAGAGGCACCCTTGTCTACAGACCCCCTGGGCCCCGACCCCAGTTCAGCGACTCCATCGCCGACTTCATCAGCACGCACGCCCTGACTTCTACCGACTACATCCTCCTCGGAGACCTGAACTTTCACCTGGAGAACAACAACGACAGCAACTCCACCACCCTGATCGACAACCTCGCCAACCTCGGACTGAGACAGCTCGTCACAACACCGACACATTCCGCCGGCCACACGCTCGACCCCGTCTTCTCCTCAAGCTCCCACGTCTCCTTCACCCACACCACGGAACTCCTCTGGACCGACCACCGCTGCATCCACTTCACCTTCCAGAAACCCACCACACACCACCGCACCCAACAGATCCCACGCCGCTGCTGGAGCAAAGTCACCGAAGACCAACTACTGGCAAACCTCACTCTCAGCCCTCCCTCCGACCCATCCAACACCGACGACGCTGCCTGCAACCTCAGACGATGGATAGACGACTGTGCCAACACCCTCGCCCGCTGAAAAAACTCACCTACAGCAACACCACCAAAAGAGCCAGCTGGTTCACCCCGGAACTCCTAGCTTCCAAGCGTATCTGCCGGAAACTTGAGAAGAAATGGCACAGTGATAAGACACCGGACAGCCACGCAGCCCATAAAGACGCCATCCGTAACCACCACCACCTCATCAGGTCCGCCAAGAGAATCTCCTTCAAAGACCGCCTCGACAACAACGCACACAACAGCAAGGAGCTCTTCAACATCGTGAAGGAACTCTCCAACCCCAGCTCCAACACCAACGACATCCCGCCGTCGCAAGCCCTGTGCGATTCCCTCGCCACCTTCTTCCACCGCAAGATCGCCGACATCCACGACAGCTTCAACACCCAGACAGCCCCCACCAAGATAGATACTCCAGACCCGCCGCACACCATCGACCATGACCCCCTGCCAGCCTGGGCCAGCGTGAACATCGATGACACCATCAAGACCATGGGCACAATACACTCCGGCTCCCCGTCAGACCCTTTCCCGCACCACATCTTCAACAAAGCCAGCAGCTCCATCGCACCCCACCTGTGCAATGTCATCAATCTCTCCTTCGAGACCGCGACCTTCCCAGAGAGCTGGAAACACGCCGAGATCAACGCCCTACTCAAAAACCCAAGGCGGACCCAAGAGACCTCAAGAACTTCCGGCCCATCTCCCTGCTTCCATTCCCAGCCAAGGTCATCGAGAAGATCGTCAACAAACAGCTAACCCGATACCTAGAAGAAAACAGCATCCTGGACCCATCCCAATCGGGGTTCCGCAGCAACCACAGCACTGAGACTGCCCTCATCGCCGCCACCGACGACATCAGGACCCTGCTGGACAACGGTGAGACCGCAGCCCTCATCCTGCTGGACCTCTCCGCCGCCTTCGACACTGTCTGCCACCGCACTCTACGCGCACGCCTCCACGACGCAGGGATCCGAGACAAGGCCCTGGAATGGACCACCTCCTTCCTCGACGGCAGAACCCAGAGAGTCCGCCTCCCACCTTTCCGATCCGAAGCCTCCGAGATCATCTGCGGCGTACCCCAGGGATCTTGCCTCAGCCCAACACTGTTCAACATCTACATGGCCCCGCTCGCACGCATCGCCAGACAGCACGACCTCAACATCATCTCCTACGCCGACGACACTCAACTGATCCTCTCCCTCACCAAGGACCCCCTCGCCGCCAAAGCCAATCTCCATGAAGGAATGAAGGCCGTCGCCGATTGGATGAAGATCAGCCGACTAAAGCTGAACACGGACAAGATGGAGGTCCTCATCCTCGGCTCCAACCCCTCAGCCTGGGATGACTCCTGGTGGCCAACGACGCTGGGAGCAGCCCCGACACCCACCGACCACGCACGCAACCTGGTAGTCATCCTCGACTCAACGCTCTCCATGGCCAAACAAGTCAACGCAGTCTCCTCCTCCTGCTTCAACACCCTCCGCATGCTTCACAAGATCTACAGGTGGATCCCGACAGACACAAGAAGAACAGTCACCCAGGCCCTCGTCAGTAGCAGACTTGACTATGGGAACGCCCTCTACGCGGGAGCCCCGGCCAAGCTCATCAAGCGACTGCAACGCATACAAAACGCCTCCGCACGCCTGATCCTCGACGTACCACGCCACAGCCACATCACCCCCACCTGAGGAACCTGCACTGGCTCCCCGTCGACAGGAGGATCACCTTCAAACTCCTCATCCACGCACACAAGGCACTCCACAAAACTGGCCCAGCCTACCTCAACAGACGACTCTTCTTCTACGTCCCCAACCGCCAGCTCCGCTCCGCCGACCTCTCCTCGCCACCGTCCCTCGCATTCGAAGAACAACCACCGGCGGCAGATCCTTCTCACACCTCGCCGCCAAGACCTGGAACACCCTTCCACTAAGCCTACGACAGACCCAAGACCTGCTGACCTTCAGGAGACTACTCAAGACCTGGCTGTTCGACCAGTAGCAGCACCCCCCCCCCTTCCCTCTCCCCAGCACCTTGAGACCCTCGCGGGTAAGTAGTGCACTCTACAAATTCTGTGATTGATTGATTGATTGATTGATTCTATCCAATGGGACAGTTAGCTTTTCAATGGTGAAAAATGAAATTGGCAGTATCTTACTATCAGGACATGTCGCACACACCAGTTCATGTCTTACCTTTCACATACACTGTACCCTGCCCATGGGGGTACATTGGGCCTACCTGAGGGCTGTCTTACATGTAAGAAAAGGTAAGGTTAGGGCATGGCAAGTGGGTGCACTTGCCAGGTCGACATGCAGTGGCTGGTCTGAGATACCTTTTCAGCACTACTCTTATGGGTGGAACAATCAGTGCTGCAGGCGTACTAGAAGCATTTGATTTACAGGCCCTGGCACACTCGGTGCACTTTACCAGGGACTTCAAATATGCCAATCAGGGAGAATCAATTGTAGTAACAATTTACACAGGCAGCACTTACACCTTGACACTGATCAGCAGTCGCAAAGTGCCCAAAGCATCTAAGCCAGTAAAAATGAATTCCAGCAAAGCATGAAAAATACAGGGGGTAGAGGCAAAAAGTCAGGGGAAACCACGCCAAAGATGCCAAGTCTAGCACAGGTCATTTAGCGTGATAATAGAATGCCAGTCAAAGCACTCATACAGGAGGTGCCAACATGTTGGAACTCGACTTATTACATGCTTGAACACCTGTTTCAGCAGTGCAGACCGATCAATGAATATGTCATGCAAAGAGGGTATGCAACTGTGAAAGACATGATCATTGAGATGGACCAAAGGGGCCTAGTCAATTGCCTGACAGAGATGCTGCTCCCTTTTGAGGTGTTCACACGGAAAGTCAGCAAGGAGGACAGTACCATGGGACAAGCTATCCCGTTGTTGCACATGCTACAGGAACAGCTAAAGGAGATGTCTGCAATGTACGCAGGTGTGGAGGAAAAAAAGATGCACATGACTTTGTAGACAGCTTAATCCTGTGCTTACCTGTTAATACAAGGGTGCAAAGAGACATTGTGTCATCCAAACATTAAATCTGTGCCACAATTTTTGATCCACCATACAAACCATTACTGCCCACTTTCATTCCATTTTCAGCCGGGGATGTTGGAAAATACAAAACATGGATAGCTGAGCAAGCCAGTGAGCTAGAAAAAGAACGGTAGGGAATTAGAGGCCCACTCCTCCAGGGCACAAGTTCTGCAGGGCAGCCTTCAAGTTCAGAGCCTGAGGGCAGTGCTGTTGGCTTACAGCAGCAAAAACCAACAACAAGAACACCATCAACAACAAGAACAGGAGCATCAGCCTCAAAATCTGCAAATTAATGATTTCTACTGGCTGGGGTTAAATCCTGTGCACAGGCGAAGGCATAAGAGGTTGAGCAAGGTGGAGCATCAATGACCATTGAGCGGATGGTCCAGGCCTATCTGGATGACCCAACAGAGGTCTACCTTGATCAAAAAACATTGGCGTATTGGTATGGGAAGAGATGCCAATGGCCAGTGCTTAGCAGGCTGGCAATAAACTATCTGGCTTGCCAGATTGCCAATGTCTCTGCTGAGCGTGTTTTCAGTGCTGCTGGTGCAATTGTCACAGTGAGAAGGACCAGTCTCTTGCCCAAAAATATGGATAGATTAACCATGATTAAAATGAATCAGCACTTTATACCACCGATTACTCCGTACATGAAGTATGACAGGAAGAAGATGAGGGAGACTCAGGTCATCGAAGTAGTGTGTTAGATGACCTACTTCTGGGCGAACCACCAGAGTTTGAGGACGAGCTCTACCCCCATGACTACTAGGCCTGGGCCACTAACCATAGAACCTTCTCTCTCAGTCTCTAGCTCTGATCAGCTTTCTTTCTTTGACGCCCCCCCCAAACAAAGGATATAGCTAGGGGAAAATTATTTACTTTTATTTGTTTGTCTTTCTCTTAGACACATTTTATTGCTGGATTGGAGTTGCAACAGTGTGCAGTCACCGCAGTGAAGAACTCCCCCCATTTCCCTCAAGGACATTGGATGGAGAGAAGATATTGTACTAAGTGAAGAAGTCCAAATGTAGACAAGGTGGTAGGTTCCAAGATGTAATATATTATATTAAGTTCCAGGTAAGTAGATAGATGGTAGATTGTAGTAAGATGTTAAATACTAGTAATAGCTGTAATAGCAGCCCCACCAGGAGCAGCCTCCCTCTGCTCAGCCTCACTTCTCCAACTGACTCAGTAACCAAGTCCACACACCAACATTCCATGACATCATACAGCATTCTCCAGTCATGGAGGCTGAACAGAAGGGAGAGCATTGGTGTAAAGAAAGAAGATAAGAAATCACCATATAACATATCCCCTTTCTTTACATCGACAAAAGAAAAGTAACAAAATATGAAACAGAGTAAAAGATAGCGAGAGGTACTATCTAGACGTAATAATAATACATGTTAAGAACATGAAATAATGCAATAACATGCAATAATATATCAGCATAAAATGCATAATACCATAGCATAAAATACAATGCAATAATAAAACAGCATATAATGCAATAATATAATAATAATATAATCACAAGAAAATTGAAGCAAATCAATGGCACGCACACCATCCCCTTTTCTCACAAAGGAAAGGCAAAACTGAAAAACAAACAAATGCCAAGAAATGCGCACACCTGAAGGGACAAAGAGTCTCAGGCAAAGCAATAAAGTAAGAAAAGCAAATCACGTATAACACTCGTACGCCTGACGTCTAGGCACCCCTACACTCCGAAGATCCCATCAATGGCAATACACGAATAGATGGAGAAGCAAAAGCCATGAAGTAAACAGCGAACCAGCACTGAAAAAAAACTAACAGGACCAAAACACAGAACATAGTAACGTACATATGTGACAAATGGTATTCAACCAAACAACGCAAAAAAATTTTTATAGGATGCACACACCCATGAAACAGAAAAAAAAATGTACAGAAATACACTCACCCATTAAAACAGCGTAGATAAGGTGGGATGCACTCACCCACAAACCGAATGAAGAAAACTGGGATGCACTCACCCAAGGTAACGTAGTAAGAAGTAATGGGATACACTCACCCATGAAAACGAAATAAACTAAATTGGGATACACTCACCCAAGAAAACATCTGAAATAATACTGAGATGCATTCACTCACGAAAATAGCAAAAGAAACCAAATGTAAATAACCCAATCACGGAAAGACTGGTGAAGGAACAATATAGAGAAAACACTGTAGTGAATGGACAGCATTATCAAGAAGTAACAAGAAGAAATCCCTAGAGCACCCACACAGTAGTGGCAGGCAACGCACACAGTATGCAGAAAACTACCACTCAATCAAAAGGAACAAAGAAAAAATCAGACCAAAAACAATAACATGTCTAACATAACGCTTAAAAGAGCAAAGCTTAAACTCCGGTGAGCGATCTCTCACCCAAGATCTCGAAACAAGGCTCAACGCAGCTGCCAGCATCCAATGCGGTGTAGTGAATACATAACACTTGAGTTCCTTCAGTGTGCACTCGCTGAACTCCGCCATTAAATGAAGAGCCGCACTGTTTGAAAGTCCACCCTGGGATGAAACACGAGATCCTGAGCGAAAAGTTCCATTTCCTCTTCGACCAATGGCCCAAACGTCCTCCCCTTCTCTTGCCACACCAGCTGTTCACCAGTGGAGATAACTGTAGAATTCATCATGCAATCAGCAAACAAACGTGTACATGACTAAGCTTTTCGTAACAAAGGTGTGCCTGTCACCGCAATTGTGAAACAGGCAGTAAATACTCCAAGAAGCATGAGATAGGGAAGTTCCATAATGGGCAGAAGACGACGAGTGGAGACCAAAGGAAACGAAGGCATGTAAGTAAATATGAACTCACCATAGAAGTACCGGTACAGTCCAATCTGTTTGGAAAGTCCCAGGACCCGCACACACCCCCAAACATAGATTCAGCCAATGCGCCTACTTGTAGAACATTGCAGCGATGCTGACTTGACAATGGAATAACTTTATTTAAACAATTGGCAGAATACCGGCCCGTAACAGGCAACTGCAACATCCAACTCGTCGCCAAAATGTACTAAGTGAAGAAGTCCAAATGTAGACAAGGTGGTAGGTTCCAAGATGTAATTTATTATATTAAGTTCCAGGTAAGTAGATAGATGGTAGAATGTAGTAAGATGGTAAATATTAGTAATAGCTGTAATAGCAGCCCCACCAGGAGCATCCTCCCTCTGCTCAGCCTCACATCTCCAACTGACTCACTAACCAAGTCCACACACCAACATTCCATGACATCATACAGCATTCTCCAGTCATGCAGGCTGAACAGAAGGGAGAGCATTGGTGTAAAGAAAGAAGATAAGAAATCACCATATAACAGATACAAACAAATGTGTGCCTACCTCCAACCCTGGACCGTGACTATCTATCTTTTCCTAGTTTATTATTACCCTAGCCGGACTGCCCCACATTATTTGATTTAGACTGACTGCTTCGTGAACAATGGATCTGCAATGTCCCACGCTCAGGCCACTCCTGAATTAGAAGAACAGGTAAATGGCATGCATTGCACGCTGAGCGATTGTTGTTTGTGAGTGTGCTGAGATGATTAATGTGGTGGCAGCCAGTGACACTGGGTGCTTGTTTATCTGTAACTATTGTAGTTAAATGTGTTTGTGATGATTTACAATGTTGGTGGCCTAACAATGGCTGATCATTTTTCACATGATGGGGATTTTTTTTCTTCCCCTTTGAGAGACAGCGATATTTCTTCACCGGGTCCACTCCACGCTGCTTTGTTTAATTGTTTTCTGCTGTATACTCCTCTCAGAGTCATACCCGACCAGTCCCTTTAACCCGTTCGGTGTGTCGGACGTGCGGGATCCATCCTACACAACAGTGCTCATGTGTGTCGGACGGCTCCAGCGCGTCTGCATACATGGCACTGGAAATCTCTGTGGTGCGGGCACAAGAGGGATTTCCTTTCTTCTAAAACAGCCTCGGGAGCTGGGGAATAACTTCCCTAGCTCCTGAGGCTGATCTGGGTTTTCAGTGAGATGACGATCAGTGCGCATGGCACGCTGATGTCATTTCACTAAAAACAAGAGTGAAAAGAACCCATCGGCTCGTTTCACTTTCACTGCCTATGTGCTTGTGGGGCTATCTCAGCCCCCCCGAGCACATAGGCACATGAGTGAGGTATCATTGGAAAGAAGATCCCTGCTAGAGGATCATCGCAGAAGGGCGATCTCCAACAAGGGTCCACCACTAGACACCAGGGAGGGGGGAGTGGCCCCTTGGGCAAGGGCCTTTGCTTACCCAATATTTTTGGGCATATTCAGTCTTTTTGCCCTCTCTGGGGGCAGATGGGGGCAATAGCCCATGATCTGCCCCCCCCCCTAGAGCCAGGAAGCACACTAGCCACCAGGGATTCTTTAAAATGTAAATTTAGGGGTGGGCTGCCCAAAATGGGCATGCCAATGCCCCCACACCCTCAAACAAACTGGACAGTCTTTCTGACCCCTGGGGGCAGATGGGGATTATTACAACTGATTTTTTAGCTTAATTTGAGATTTGCATGGGATTCTGGGTAAGAAAACTGTGGGGGATTTATGGAAGCCCCACCTCCCTGGACTCTCCTGGGTGTTTAGCTTTCAGAAATGTCTAGGTTTGGTAGGTTTCCCTAGATGTCTGCCGAGCCCGGGACCAAAAACGCAGGTGCCCCCATCTATTACAAAGCAACCTGGTTTTGCAAGGGGGTCACCTGCATTATTGACCCCGGGTTCAGCGGCCATCTAGGGAAACCTGCCAAACCCAAACATTTCTGAAAACTGGACACCTGTGGGAATCCAGGGAGGTGTGGCTTGCATGGATCTCCCAATGTTTTCCTACCCAGAATCCCTTGCAAACCTCACATTTAGCTAAAAGAAATCACATTTTCCTCTTATTTCTGTGTGGCAAAGTTGTGGGATCACCAGGCTGACACAAATGTCCTACCACACAGCATTCCCTGAGGCCTCCCGATAAAATTGGTACCTCACTTGTGTGGGTGGGCCAAATACCCGCGGCCGGAAAGGGCCCAAAACATATTGCGGGGACATCAAAATTATCACAAAACGACCTTGTTTTGAAAGTGGGTCACCAGCGTTTTTGGTCCTGGGCTCGGCGGGCAGCTAGAGAAATCTACTAAACCCAGACATTTCCAAAACTGGACACCTGGGGAAGTCCAGGGAGGTGTGGCTTGCGTAGCTCTCCCAACGTTTTCCTACCCAGAATCCCCTGCAAACCTCAAATTTAGCTAAAAAAAAATCACACTTCCCCCACATCTCTGTGTGAGAAAGTTGTGGGATCACCGGGCTGACACGAATTTCCTACCACCTAGTGTTCACCCAGGTCTTCCGATAAAAAGGGGCCAAATACCTGCAACAGTGAAGGGCCCAAAACATATTGTGGAGACATCAAAATGATCTACCACAAAATGACCTGGTTTTGGAAGGGGGGTCACCTGCGTTCTTTGTCCTGGGCACGGTGGCCATCTTTGGAAACCTACCAAACCCAGACATTTCTGAAAACTAACAGATTATTTTGATCGTGGGTTGTAACATGCGAGGATAAAACATAAGTCATAGTTTAAATATCCCTGTCTGTATTTTATTTATATTCTGGAGGTGACGCCTGGTTAAAAACACACGATCCCTCCTTCAGTCACCCATTAAGGGCCGTTTATGACTAGTAGAATATGTTTTGATTACAATAAGCATCCCTTGAGAATACAATGGATTTCTCATCTGCTAATGAAACGGGTCATTTGTAGCCCGATATATATATAAATATACCATCAGGTTCTTTTGGACTTGAATATCTGACATAAGCTGTGTGCTGTTCTTGAAGATAAAAGATTGACTAAACACACAATAACTCCTTCTCTCTTATATCGGTAAGTGAGTCAAATTGAAGATATATTCCATGCAGAGAGCTTGAATGTAGGTGGTTGTATCCACTTTTTATTAAATATACATTTGTCTTTTCATCTTCTAGCTTTATTTGCTGGATAAGTTGTAGGTATTCGTGCCACTTCATATCGGTCTGGATTCTAATACCAATAATCACTTTCAATTCTGTTGAAGTAAGTGACAAAAAAAGCCCTTTAAACATCTTTTGACTTGCTCTTTTCACTTAGGCATGTGAAACAATTTCCTCATGAGAAGGTAGAGTCTATTCTATTTATATTTCTAGCTGTCTTTCTAAACACATTTCACTTTCAATTTCTTTTCACACGGGTGAGATTCTAATAAAAATGTTTTAAGATTACATGGTAATTATTGTTTTTTTCCGTGTTTATACAGGGGTCATTCATCTGTATTTTTGACAGTCCTGAAGATGGTCTAGTGGATGCAAACAGTTGTAGACCGAAACTTCGACAATTACACCGATCTCATAAATCATTGTATCAAAGGCAAAGTTTTTGCAGAATTTAATTACATTGCCTTGGAATTATCTGGAAAAGGTGTTCACAATTGTAAAAAAGAAGGATATATATAATTGTAACTTCTGGTTGCTTTGTGTTTATGTATGATTTTGTACCCTTTTTATTCATGAAATTTGATTAATATAAAATTCAACCTTTGAATATGCACACCCGTGTGATAAATCTTTCTTTGATAATTTGTTTATATGTAAATAGTTGTAATTTGGTTTGGAAATTTGAATTGCAAACTACTTTGAAAGAGCTTGCTAACATTAAATGCAGTAATTACACAAATATTCAATCCAACAAATCCCTTGTAGACTCATTTACCCGCCAATATTTGTTTGCCCAAGCCGCCAAGGGTTAATTGGGTTTCCCATTTACTTTCAATAATTTCTGAAAACTAGACACCCAGGGAAGTCGAAGGATGTGTGGTTTGCATGGATCCACCAATGTTTCTCTACCCAGAAGCCCCTGCAAACCTCAAATGTAGCTACAAAATCAAATCTTTCTCACATTTCTGTGTGGGATTACCCAGCGTTCCCCTTGGTCTCTCGAGTAAAATGATACCGCACTTGTGTGGGTGGGCAAAGGGCCTGCAACTGGGAAGGGCCAAAAACAAAGACATTGAGGGGATAGCACAGCGAGCTCTAAGCCCTATATTTTTATTTATATACGATTTTAGGCTGACTCTGCATTGGACACCCACACAAGTGAGGTATCATTTTCATCGGAAGATCAAGGGGAATGCTTGGTGATAGGACAGTTGTGCCAGTGCGGTGATCCCAGACAGAAATGTAAGGAAAATTTGTTTTTTTTAGCTAAATTGTAGGTTTTCATATACAGGTTTGCTAGGTTTTCCTAGGTGCCGGCAGAGCTAGGCTCCAAAATCCACAGCTAGGCACATTGCGAAAAAAGGGTCTGTTTTCACTGGAAAAATGTGATGTGTCCACGTTGCATTTTGGGTCGGTTCCTGTCAGAGGCACTAGGCCTATCCACACAAGTTAGGTACCATTTTTATTGGGAAACTTGGAAAAATGCTGGGTGGGTGGAAGTTTCCAATTCTCTGCATATTCCAAAATTTTTCAGCACAGAAATGTGAGGAAAATGTGTCTTTTTTTTACACAGTATAAAGTTTTCAAGGGATTCTGGGTAACAGAACCTGGTGAGAGCCACACAAGTCACCCCATCCTGGATTCACCTGGGTGTCTAGTTTTCAAGTATATACAGGCTTGCTAGGTTTCCCTAGATGCTGGCTGAGCTACGGTCCAAAATCCACAGCTAGGCACATTGCAAAAAAAGGATATTTGGGCTCCGATATTTTTGACGTCGATATTTTTGACGTCGATATTCTGTCAGTGATTCTGCATGCACAAATGCTTTACACACTTCTAATGTATAAGCCTGTCTGCTCGTGCCAAGCTACGAAGGGGGTGAGCAGGGGTTATTTTAGAAGTGTATCCCCTTACCCTGACTAGGAAGAAGACTAGAAAGAAGGGTCCCTACTTGGACAAAGGTGCCAACCATTGCCAACTCGAGACCCCCAATTTCTAACAATAACGCAAACACAAATCTAGTCTACGCAAAAAATGACTCAATGTTTCTCTTGTTGTGCAACAACAAAATTGTACTACAGGTCGATCTATTCCATTTGAGTTAGGATACAGTCGGTACTGAGTTCGACACCTTACTCAGAGTCAGGAGGATCAGGGATGAAGGAATTGCTCAGGGCCTTGGCATGACAACTTCGAGAAGTGTCACCAGAAGAGGGAAGTTTTCAACTTCACTTAAACCAACCAATTTGGTGATGACTTTAAAGTGGCCTACCCTACTCTGTGGAGTGTTGATGAGAGCGGTGCATTAATTTTACTTGAAATGTGAAAATGCAATGCTACTGGGTGTGTATGCTCAGTGCTGACTGGCTCAAATTTGATGCTAAGTTTTGGTTGGGTGGGGGGCCTGTTATAGGTAACTGGAGTCCGACATGTGGTCATGAATGATCATCATATTATGCACATGTTGTTAGGCTACTCATTATTGTTATGATTTATGATAATGAATTGAATATCATGACAGTTGCAAGTTTGATCAGCCTGATACCGATAGTTGCATGTGGCTACTTTTGTGTGATTGGTGGTTGTAAACTGCTCTCAGCTGATTGTTCACACATCAGTCAAAAAATGAATGAGTGCAAAAAGAACTAGTATTCTTCTCTTCTCTCTTGCTCTGCCGCTGAGTCTTCTCGGTCCCCTCCACATGAAGTTTACCGTCTGACCTTCTCCTTGATTCTACAATATCATATTTGTTTTACAATCTACAGGTCTTCACTTATCCTGTGCCAAACTGGAAAAGCACCATAACACTCACGCTTACCTTACTGTACCGCATCAGCCAGGCACCCAAGATTGACGAACAGTCCAAGAAGAATGCAGATGCAACTCCCAATTTGGCAATACAGTATTATTTCTTCTTTTAATAATCATTAGAACTGTGTGTATTGTTCGCTTGACTCATACATAATTTGTAATATATTTGCTATCTTTCAAAGCTAGGTAACAGAACATTTAGATATAATGTAACTTGGGTCTCTCTGGGGGCAGACGGACTGTTATGTTTGCATTGCATTTAAGTTACCTGTACTCATTCCTTTGTTTCCTTTTCCTCCCATAACAAATTTAAGATGGTTGGCTTTTGATTGCCCAGATGAATGTTGTCTTGTATAGTCTTTGTCTTTGTCAAACCTTTCCTCAAATCCTCCTTCCCATCTATTCATCGAACCCCTAACCCTCTTCCCCCAGGCTGTGTGATTTATTGCGGTGTGACTTAATAATTTACACCGTTTATTGATCACACACTTGGTGGGGCGGATGTGATGAAAGCAACACCAACTCAGTGCAGGTTGAGGATCTTCAGCTTTAAGTATAGCCCACACTGGCCCTATTTATTTTTTTCCCACCCACGCATAAAAACAGTGTTCGATATGTTCAGAGGAACATCATTGCCAGCTTCCTCATTCAATCACTGTATTGCATTTCAAATCTTACCCTTGTCCACTAGGAAGTTCAAGTCGACTTCATTTTGTAACTTTTAATAGCTCACCATTGTTCTAATTAATTCAATTTAGCATTGTTTATCATATTGTCTCTATTGTCTCTGTTCTTGTGTAGTAGTCTAGTTCGGTGACTGTCTCAATTTTTTTTAAAGCTTGCATACAATAATGGCATTAACTAATTTTTTATTTCAATTCAGTTAGTTCCCTGCAATGAATAGTCCTTATCCTACAGTTTGAGTCCACCTAGGAGGGAGTGTGACCTCGCTTCTGATACCTTCACTGTTAGTGTTCTAGCCTGCTACTACTACCACCACCATGGCACCCTGGGAAACCATGCAGCCCTCACTTCATCTAATCAGCTAAGAGAACTGTGGTTGATTGATTGTTGAACTGCAATCTATATACAATGGAAATTCACCCCCTGAGTCCTTAGGGGGTAATATATTTGCAGACAGAGACTAGGAGGAGAGAGTAATAGGACAAGGGAGGATACCACATACTATTTTGTTGTTACACTATCAGCAGATTTTAAAAACAGGCTGCAGCAAAGGCAGCAGTGCGAAGGAAAACAGTAACACCCCAAAAATGATTTAAATCATTCACAATGTAAAACTATAACATGTTTATTCCCCTAACTATATAAACTAATTAAACCGACAACTGGCCTGCCCCTCTACCTGTCCCCAACCAATGTCACAGTAGTGTCCAACAACGTAAAGTCCAAAAACGAAATTGTCCATTGTCCATAAAGAAAATCCTTAAAATGCTCCAACTCCCACTTTCCCAATGTCTCCCCACAACAAGTCCCACCCACCAAAAAAAGGATTAAAAAAGGGTATAAGAGGACACTAAGTTCTAACTACGGGCTAGGAGCTTCTTACTATTGTTCATTTGCCTCTCCAATGTCTCTATCTGTTTCTCCTGCCTGGCTTCTATGTGCTCCAGTCTCTGCATAATGCAACACTGAAATGCGCAGAAATAGAGCGGGGCAGCACTGGTGGAATGGAGGAGGGCGGCTGCCATCGGACCATGGCAATGATGTACTGGAGGCACTGCGGTGTGGCTGGGGCCCGAGGCATTTGCAGCTGCTGCTGCTGCTTCCTCCTTCTCCTCCTCCAGGACCACCAGCCACTGATATTTGGCCCTGATGACCTCCAGTTTCCTCTGCCGGTTCCGGGCTGCTATCTCCTGCAAAGTGTTGGTCTACAATAAACCAACTGCTCATCCCCTCATGGACAAAGATCATTGTGAGAAGTTGGCCTGGCATATGCTGTCCACTAATTGTAGTGGGCACCTTGCACCAGTCCAAATCGACTCTTATGGTAGGTAGGTTAAAGACAACCTTATTGAAAGCTATCCTAGTGGTAGCTATGGAGAGCAGCCTTCAGGCTAAGTCTTGAAGGAATGTAAAGCAGCTTGTTTTACCAGTCTATAATCTCTTGAGTGACCAAATGAAAGAGCACCACACCAGGTATATATTCAAAATATATGTATTTATTACTAAACACACCCCTCTAGTCTCTTTATGAGGCTAGAGTTCGAAGTACATAGGTTATAAGATCTTAAATCACAGTAATAGCACAAATACACGTTTGAGCCCTAGGGGCGTACCAAACCATATACCAATAAAATGGTATGCGAACCACGACTGAACTAGACACTAGGCCTAGAGCCTCTAGAAGTGCTTGGACCACAAGGAACCACCCAAGGTAGTGACACAGGGGACCCACGGGAGACGCGTGCAGTGTAAATACACAACCGCGATACGCCGTTAACTTCTATGGAGAAAGTCGGGATCGGGAAAATAGAGGAAAGGGACACTTAAAAGAGGACTAGGACAAAACCCTTTGAGATCTAGGACTTTGAAGAGTCTCTACCCACGGGAGCACCGGAGTACTCGTGTTACCTCACCCAGGGAAGCCGGGTGCATAGGTGCCTTTCAGGGTCGGGTTTCGTCATCGTTTCTTATGGCGATCTGCTGCAAAGTGCTGCTGGCGACCAGGAGAAAAGTGTCCGGGTGGATCCAAGAGTGGATCGGAGTTCTGAAGAACCTGAAAGCAGAGGGGACAGAGTCTGGGTCACTAGCCAGTGACCAGGGAGGCGATGGACAGATGCCCACCGATGTCGAGTGCTTCAGGTGCGTTGACGGTCGTCTCGTTTCTGCAGCCACGAGGTCCAGGAGGCGTTGTTGGCGACCAGGAGCAGGATTCGGGCTGGTACACGATGTCTGTCGAGTGCTGCGGTGTCGGCGACCGGATTGGACCCAACAAGCCTTGGCAACGGCAAGTCTCGATGTAGCTGAAGATCGTCGATGGTGCAGACCAGCAAGGTCTGGGGAACTCACCCAGCGAGGGTAAGTCAGGGCAGGCCTGGAGCAACCAGGGAAGCCCTTTGGTTTCTTTAGAAAGTCTTCTGGGGACCCCCGAGCCGGCTGGCAAGGGATTGCGAAGACACCTCGGGCGGAATCACTCAACAGGGGCCCACGGTCACTCGGGACAGTGTAGGCCTGTGATCTTCGGAGGGATTCCTGCTGGAGGCCGGGACCACACGTGATCCAAAGCACAAGTTCGTAGAACGTTGAGAAGGGGTTGCACTTGACAATAGTGAACGGTACCCAGGGGTCGCGGTTCCTCGTCACTCGTGGGGTCCACTTGCCTCAGCTTCGCTGGGGACTCACGATGGCCTTGGAGAAGTCAGGAAATCCACTTCTTGGGCTGCAGGGACTTCGGACTCCGGCGGAGCGGCGTAGTTTGCGACCGTCGTTGTCGTTTTGGTGCCTGCCAAGCAGGGAGTCACTCCTTGACTCCAAGGGAGATTCTTCAGTCCTCTAATCGTGATGTAGAGCGTCGAAGGTCCAGGATTCAGTTTCAAAGTTTAGTCCAGGGATATCTAATCTTGCTGTGGCAAGGGTTCCCCATTTTAACCAGTAAAACAGGGAGGGACTAACTCTATGACCCCACCTATGGGAGGGTCAAGGGAGGGGTGGCTACACCCACTTCCCTTTGTCCAGTTTCGCGCCAGAGCAGGGGCAGGTAGCCCTGAGCTGGTTTGAACTGGCATATGCACAGAGGAGCCTTTTGCTCCCCCAGTGCAGGACTTCAAAGCACTCTAAGAGTGCACCCACCCAGCCCCAATACACATTATCCTGTCTGGGGAGGTGGTCACACCTCCCTGCAACAGGAAACCTATTGTCCAGGCCTCCCCTGCCGGAGTTTCGTCCAGCAGCAGGAGGCCAGACTTGTGTCTGTGGCAGCAGCATCCATTTTGTGATGCCAGGGCTTCAGAAAGAAGTTACCGGGTAAGCCAGAGTTAACATGTCTTTCCCTCTAGAAGGGTGGAATGCTACCCCCGCCGCCAGGATTGGCGGGGGTAGTATTCCAAGATGTTTGACACCAAACACGACATGTTTAGGTGCAGCCATTCCAAAGTTAGCATTTTACCGCGAGATATAATGCGCTTAAGAGTATATGGTCAGGCTGCACTACAAACAGCATCAGAGATGGTCTCCGAACGCTGCAGAGGGGCCCTGCTCATGCAGGGGCACCCTCTCACATAGGAACCATGCACTCTGCCTTTAGGATTGATAAGGCCTGCCTTAGGAGTGACTTATAGGTTTATATGTGTGTATGTATTTAGTGATATAGGCAACCTATATCACAGTAAGAGTGCATGCACCACCTTACCCAGGCTGCAGTAGCAGACCTGTGGTGTCAGTTTGGATGGCCTTCCAGGGGTGGCATAATACATGCTGCAGCCCCTGGCAGGCCTCTGAGGTACCTATGCCCTTGGTACATAGTATACCATATACTAGGGACTTATAAGGGCACTCCAGATTCCAATCAGAGATGTGCCTAAGGCACATGGAAACCTTTTTACAGAGAAAGCAGATAGACTGGGGCCCTGAATAGCAGGATCCCAGTCCAACTAAGTCATAAACCAGCAAAACACCATAAAAAAAGTGGGGGCAACCATATAGTCAGATTCCACCTTCCTACAATCATAAACGCTTCACTGGCACAAGGCTTAATACCGGACTGCCTAAAAACAGGGCAAGTCACCCCAATCTTAAAAAAACCAACAGAGAATCCATCTGACCCCAACAATTTCAGACCAGTAACTAACATTCCCATGCTAGCCAAAGTCCTAGAAAAATGCGTACAACAACAATTGAGTCTCCATATCTCTGAATTCAATCTGTTGAATGACTTCCAATCAGGATTTAGACCAAACCATAGTACTGAAACAGCGATCCTGCACATCGTGGATGACGCTCTACTTTCCCTCGACCGCAATGAAACTTGTCTCCTAATCCTGCTCGACCTCTCTTCTGCATTCGACACGGTTAACCATGCCAAATTACTAGATCGCATGAAAAATAGGTTGGGATTAGAGGGTACAGTCCTAAAATGGTTTAGATCATTCTTAGAGAATAGAACTCAAAAATTCACAGTCAACCAAACATTTTCAGCTTCATCCAGAAATGAGATCGGAGTTCCTCAGGGCTCAACACTATCCCGGCACTATTCAATTTGTACGTAGAGCCACTCACAGAAACCTTACAAAGAGCAAACATCTCTTTCCACATGTACGCAGATGACACACAATTGTACATCAAGATTACATCGACGAAAGAGATAGATATCATGAACCAAGCACTAAAGAGTACCATCCATTGGCTAACCAGTAATCACTTAAAGCTTAACCCTCATAAAACCGAATTCCTGCTGATTTCCCCCAGAAAAGCGCTACGAACATCCTAGAGTGGACCAAGTTGATCACAGCATTAAACTGTACTCCGAGGATTGTTGAGTCTACCAAATCACTGGGAATTATACTAGACAAAAACCTGAATATGATTTTGCATATCAACACAATGGCAAAAAATGCCCGGTTCCATTTAAGCTACCTCAGAAAATTGAAACCCTTCTTAAATAAGGCAGACCTTAAAACAGCAGTCCAAGCACTAGTAATTTCAAGGATCGAGTACGGCTGCACAACCCTAGCTGGTCTCCCCAAGATTTCAACAGCCCCACTAAAAGCCTGTCTCAATGCGGCCACAAGACTCATAACTGGCTCCAGGAAATTCAACCACATCACCCCTCATCTGAAAGCGCTTAACTGGCTGCCTTACGAAGCGAGAATACAACTAAAAGTGGCATGTATTACCCACAAAGCGATACACTACAAAACACCAGCATACCTAGCCCAGAAAATCACACTTTCAGGAGGTTGCCGTGTCTCCCGGAGTCAGGGAGGGCTACTACTGAAACCGGCTAGATTCCGTAAGAAAAGAACTTATGACCGAGCTTTCTCTGGTGCAGCGCCTAGAATTTGGAACGCTCTCCCCTAACATTAGAAAAATTTCGTCAATCTCTGCTTTCAAAAATGAAGCCAAATCTTTTTACATGAGTAAATATCTCCCATAATCGCAACAGACTTGACATTATCACTGATCTAACATGATCATACGCATGCTACCTCTCATCGAACATTAACCTCTTTGGGGTTCTGTATATATGTTTGTGTTGCTTTAATGTTTTTCGCAAAATCACTTGTACAATTACTGTTGACTTGGTAACAAAACTGTTTATAGATATGCAAATGTAAAGCGCTCTGATACCCCATTCAGGGTCATGTTCGCGCTATATAAAATACTAAATAAATAAAATAAATAAAAATAGGCGGAGTCAGATCAGCAGGAGTAGCTATATCAAGAAGGAAAAAAGACAAATTATAAACAATGCTCTTAGCAAAACACATAAAACAGTGGTACAGTAGCCGTACATTTGCTTGTATCCTCAGGCCATTCGATTTTGATGTAATTAGAGTTTCAGGCATTATGCACTATGGTGTACACAAGTATTCTTCTCTCTCTTGTTGAGCTAAATTAATGGAGGCATGCAAGCTCAGCTGATGCTGTAGGCAAACACGTGTGGTACTTTGCTACTGTCTGCAGGTGGGGCAGCTGAACTAGACAATTATCTTATTCTTCATGGCCATACAATTTCACCCTGCGTACAAGGCAGATGAATAGTTACTAAGAATGATACACGTCACGTGAGGTACTAACAACAGTCATGCAGACAGACATCCTCCTGTCTGCCCATAGGTAGATGGTGGGAAAAGCAATGCACTACAGTACAGGGAAAGGAGTAAGGAACAGGATATTGTATTTGGCACGTTTGTCACAGACTATCCCATCCACAAAATGCAAAGGCACTTACTCTTAGTCCCACTTTACTCCCTGGCCTCACTCTCTGCCACCACACTTTGACATTACTTTTTTTCCAAGAAAATAGATTGGCTTGGCAGTATGGAAAAGAAATATTAACTTACTCTACTGCAGATAAATTAGAGGGATTAGGCCGGCTAGGAAGACGTTTCACTGATCATCATCATCAAGTGCCTAAGCTTTTGCTAGTAGTGAGTCACTTTGTTCGGCAATTGTGAAAGGGGAAAATTTGAGCAGACTACTCCGTTATGGAAGCAATAATAAAATCACTTGGCCAGAGGAATGTGGCGCATGCAAAGAATGTTTTTTTCACATTTTATGCACGGCTGGGACAGAAGGATCTTAGGAAAGGAGCTTGTACCAGGAAGTGACTGAGTGGGCACTGGGAGTGAAGGGAAGAAGGACAACTATTTTTTGCATTGAAATTTGTAAATGAGCCTACACATTAACGGAGAAAGACGCACATTGCACAGCCAACAATGCAGTGCCACAGATGCAACCATGCAGCCGTTAGGTCACCATTGCTGTCACTGGCCATGGGTAAGGAGGGAGGGAGGTGATTGATGATGGGTGGGTAGGTAGTAATAGACATAATATATACATGTCGCCCTTGAAAACAATAGTGAGTCAAGGAAGTAGTCTGAAATACCATCTTTCAACCGTTTGAATAAAAAAATATTGCTAAAACCATTACAAGTAGGTAAAGGTGAGAAGAATGCCACTCCAGAGGAGCATCCTAGTCCCTTGTTTCTTCTTCATTCCAAGGACTGTTCTATTCATCATTTAATTGTTCTTCTAGTATTATTATTCTTCACCCTTGGCTTTACTACTCATTGTTTAAGTTTTACATTCTCTCAATCCAGTTTACTCTTCACCATTGAAAACCATCCATCTATATATACATCCATCCAAACATGACTCTCATGTCTCAACAAATCTCTCACCAACATACATTTACCCACCCATGCATCCTTTCACTCATCAAACCCACCCGAGGATTCCTTTCACCCACCCAGGCAGGCATCCTTTCACCGATACACTTTCCCCCACCCAGGCAGGCATCCTTTCACCCGTATACCCTTTCATTCATCCTTCACCCACCCATGCTTCATATCACCCACCTATATGCATCCTTTCACCTATGCATCCTTCTCTTCCAATCATATTACATTTCACCCATGCTTCATCCTTCCATCCTTCTTTCCCTTTTCCATCAATCCATCACAGTTAAAGGTATTTATGAAACTTTGTCTGCTGATTTGCAGATAGAACAGGCCGCCATTACTCAACTCCCGCTATGTATGCAAAAGAGGGGTGTGTTCAACTGTTCACAAGTCAACAGTACACCCTTGCAGTGAGTATATAATTAATTGTCAATAAGCAAGCAATATGCCTTACCACCTCCTGCCACTGCCGCTGGCTCACTCACTACAGCTGCTGCATCTGCAGACTTGCTGGCACCATCACTGCTGGCCCCAGCACTGGTGGTCAGTGCAACTAGAAAAACATTACACATTTTTTAGATGCCCGATACGCCTCCCCCTATTAGTTTTTTATAGCAATATACAGCCACACACATCACTAAAATGCGGTTACAGTGTCTTCTATCAAAAATATCAGGTTAGAAATTTTGTTGGTGGCAATTTTTGAAAAGCCTCAAGACAAACTGTAATGGAGTGGCAGAGCTATGGATGAATCTGAATTTTTGAAAAGAAATAAAAAAATGGACAACAGGACGTATGGTTTTGGATGGCAAATACAATGGGGCTGTTCTCCTCATACTTCCTTCCAGCCATGGCGCATGGTCATCAGTTCACCAACTGCTGCTAAAATACTATGCCTATGCAAAGACACAATTTTGGGGTGTCCAATGTGACCATGCCACTCTCTCGTTTTACTGATTAAGCTTGAGCTAGTAAAAGAAAGCCTTCTCATCTCAACAAACATGTGTAGTATAGGGGCATGCAATCTTCACAGCAGAGTATTATTACGTGACCAATCTGTTCTCTGCGTCTTACAGTACCACCACTAGGTAGTCCACAAAATATATAAGGGCAAGGGAAGGCTGACTGACAAAGCAGAAGAAAGGGAGCTACAGCCAGACTAGTACAGAGACAGTTTGAAGTAAAGTACAGAAAATTGAAATATAGAAAATAAATAAGTAAATATGATAATGTAGGGATAACAATAATTTAGAAACTGATGGATCGAAGAGGATTTGGGAAAAAATTAGGAAAAGTATAAAAATAATAATTCAAAATAAGGAGCGAGAAATAAATATTAATGTTAACAACAGGAGGACTTATTGGGGCCAGCAGAGCCATCGGCTGAAGAACTTTGGGACTGGGAGGCACCTCCAGCTCCCTCACCCACCACAGCCTTCTTCTGGCCCCTGGATGCTGATGTAAGACATAACGACAAAAAAAGATTGGTGGCAAATAAATAATCTCTTCAAAAATATTTTTTGGGCAGGAAAAGGCAATTGCAATAACACTGAACTTTTCTAAATCAGATCGACTAGTAGTAGCGCGGACCGGCCTATCCTATTTCAAATTTCCTAAACCTAGATAGACCTATTCCAAACTTAGTAAACTAGATTTTGGATTTACTAATAAATTACAACAAATGATGTTTGCTTCTTCTTATCTCATTTACAATCTCGACCCCCTTTGACAGGCCAATTCACTAAGGGGCCGATTCCGATCTCGGTCGGAGGCGCACCCAACACCATTCGGTCGGGAAAAAAGCCATGCGAAAGCCTGTTTCCCGACCGATCCGTACAGCACACCGAACGAGTAAGTACGATGCGCACAACAGCAAAGAATCCGGTCGAGCCGTACTCACCCAAACCAGGTCTTGTTCCCCGACCGAAGCGAATCCGGAAACGCCGAATCGAGTCGCACGGAAGGGAAAATGCAGCTCCGTCCGGCCGAATGAGTACGATGCGCTTTCCGTACGCGCCGAACCCGTCGATACGCACGGCACGTCAAAGCATCCGGGAGAGGCGCACATAAGCTCCGATTCGCGCCACAACACGATCCACGGCTCCGAGACGAACACGGCAGCGACGAGGACGACGCGAAGCGACGAGGACGAGGCGAAGCGACGAGGACGACGCGAAGCAACGAGAAGGACGAACGACACGAACCAACCATGAATCCCTTCGTCCCGATCATACCAATATTCTACATTTACTACCGGAACAGGCACGGACGCGTACGGCGCAGAAGGTAAGCCAGACACCAACCACAAAACACATACAACACGTACACGACACATCACACACACACAGAGGGATGCAGAATATACTTACACCAGCAACAGCAGCACCATAGGGGCGGGATGCCCATCACCAATGCCACATATGCACACAGGGGCCTGAATGCGCACCACCACCCCTACCCAGGGGGCAGGATGCCTACCACTACTACCACCCTTAGCCAGGGGGGCTGGATGCCTACCACCACTACCACCCTCACCCAGGGGGCTGGATGCCTACCACTACTACCACCCTCACCCAGGGGGCAGGATGCCTACCACTACTACCACCCTTAGCCAGGGGGGCAGGATGCCTACCACTACTACCACCCTCACCCAGGGGGCAGGATGCCTACCACTACTACCACCCTCACCCAGGGGGGCAGGATGCCTACCACTACTACCACCCTCACCCAGGGGGGCTGGATGCCTACCACCACCCTTAGCCAGGGGGCAGGATGCCTACCACTACTACCACCCTCACCCAGGGGGGCTGGATGCCTACCACTACTACCACCCTTAGCCAGGGGGGCAGGATGCCCACCACTACTACCACCCTCACCCAGGGGGGCAGGATGCCTACCACTACTACCACTCTCACCCAGGGGGCTGGATGCCTACCACTACTACCACCCTTAGCCAGGGAGGGCAGGATGCCTACCACTACTACCACCCTCACCCAGGGGGGCAGGATGCCTACCACTACTACCACCCTCACCCAGGGGGCTGGATGCCTACCACCACCCTCACCCAGGGGGGCAGGATGCCTACCACTACTACCACCCTCACCCAGGGGGGCTGGATGCCTACCACTACTACCACCCTTAGCCAGGGGGGCAGGATGCCTACCACTACTACCACCCTCACCCAGGGGGGCTGGATGCCTACCACTACTACCACCCTTAGCCAGGGGGCAGGATGCCTACCACTACTTCCACCCTTAGCCAGGGGGCAGGATGCCTACCACTACTACCACCCTCACCCAGGGGGGCTGGATGCCTACCACTACTACCACCTCACCCAGGGGGGCTGGATGCCTACCACTACTACCACCCTTAGCCAGGGGGCAGGATGCCTACCACTACTACCACCCTCACCCAGGGGGCTGGATGCCTACCACTACTTCCACCCTTAGCCAGGGGGGCAGGATGCCTCACCACTACTACCACCCTCACCCAGGGGGGCAGGATGCCTACCACTAATACCACCCTCACCCAGGGGGCAGGATGCCTACCACTACTACCACCCTTACCCAGGGGGGCAGGATGCCTACCACTACTACCACACTCACCCAGGGGGCTGGATGCCTACCACTACTACCACCCTCACCCAGGGGGGCTGGATGCCTACCACTACTACCACCCTTAGCCAGGGGGGCAGGATGCCTACCACTACTACCACCCTCACCCAGGGGGCAGGATGCCTACCACTACTACCACCCTCACCCAGGGGGCTGGATGCCTACCACTACTACCACCCTTAGCCAGGGGGGCAGGATGCCTACCACTACTACCACCCTCACCCAGGGGGGCAGGATGCCTACCACTACTACCACCCTCACCCAGGGGGCTGGATGCCTACCACCACCCTCACCCAGGGGGCTGGATACCTACCACTACTACCACCCTTAGCCAGGGGGCTGGATGCCTACCACTACTACCACCCTGACCCAGGGGGCTGGATGCCTACCACTACTACCACCCTTAGCCAGGGGGGCAGGATGCCTACCACTACTACCACCCTCACCAAGGGGGCTGGATGCCTACCACTACTACCACCCTTAGCCAGGGGGGCTGGATGCCTACCACTACTACCACCCTCACCCAGGGGGGCTGGATGCCTACCACTACTACCACCCTTAGCCAGGGGGGCAGGATGCCTACCACTACTACCACCCTCACCAAGGGGGCTGGATGCCTACCACTACTACCACCCTCACCCAGGGGGGCTGGATGCCTACCACTACTACCACCCTTAGCCAGGGGGCAGGATGCCTACCACTACTACCACCCTCACCAAGGGGGCTGGATGCCTACCACTACTACCACCCTTAGCCAGGGGGCAGGATGCCTACCACTACTACCACCCTTAGCCAGGGGTGCTGGATGCCTACCACTACTACCACCCTCACCCAGGGGGCTGGATGCCTACCACTACTACCACCCTCACCCAGGGGGGCTGGATGCCTACCACTACTACCACCCTCAGCCAGGGGGCAGGATGCCTACCACTACTACCACCCTTAGCCAGGGGGCAGGATGCCTACCACTACTACCACCCTCACCCAGGGGGCAGGATGCCTACCACTACTACTACCCTTACCCAGGGGGCAGGATGCCTACCACTACTACCACCCTTACCCAGGGGGCAGGATGCCTACCACTACTACCACCCTCACCCAGGGGGGCAGGATGCCTACCACTACTACTACCCTTACCCAGGGGGCAGGATGCCTACCACTACTACCACCCTCACCCAGGGGGCAGGATGCCTACCACTACTACCACCCTTACCCAGGGGGGCAGGATGCCTACCACTACTACCACCCTCACCCAGGGGGGCTGGATGCCTCACCACCACCCTTAGCCAGGGGGGCAGGATGCCTACCACTACTACCACCCTCACCCAGGGGGGCTGGATGCCTACCACTACTACCACCCTTAGCCAGGGGGCAGGATGCCTACCACTACTACCACCCTCACCCAGGGGGGCAGGATGCCTACCACTACTACCACCCTTACCCAGGGGGCAGGATGCCTACCACTACTACCACCCTTAGCCAGGGGGCTGGATGCCTACCACCACTACCACCCTCACCCAGGGGGGCAGGATGCCTACCACTACTACCACCCTCACCCAGGGGGCAGGATGCCTACCACTACTACCACCCTTACCCAGGGGGGCAGGATGCCTACCACTACTACCACCCTCACCCAGGGGGGCTGGATGCCTACCACCACCCTTAGCCAGGGGGCAGGATGCCTACCACTACTACCACCCTCACCCAGGGGGCTGGATGCCTACCACTACTACCACCCTTAGCCAGGGGGGCAGGATGCCTACCACTACTACCACCCTCACCCAGGGGGCAGGATGCCTACCACTACTACCACCCTTAGCCAGGGGGGCAGGATGCCTACCACTACTACCACCCTCACCCAGGGGGGCTGGATGCCTACCACCACCCCTTAGCCAGGGGGGCAGGATGCCTACCACTACTACCACCCTTACCCAGGGGGCAGGATGCCTACCACTACTACCACCCTTAGCCAGGGGGGCTGGATGCCTACCACTACTACCACCTTTAGCCAGGGGGCTGGATGCCTACCACTACTACCACCCTTAGCCAGGGGGCTGGATGCCTACCACCCCTACCACCCTTACCCAGGGGGGTTGGATGCCTACCACTACTACCACCCTCACCCAGGGGGCTGGATGCCTACCACCACCCTTAGCCAGGGGGCTGGATGCCTACCACTACTACCACCCTCACCCAGGGGGCTGGATGCCTACCACTACTACCACCCCCACTCATAGGATGGACAATGCATGACACAACCAGCACACCACAAGCTAGGGAATGCAAGAAGAAGACATCCCCCAACACCATGACAAGCGTGTGTAGACTGTGTCAAATGCCTACAACACCGAACATGACTTTGAACATACAATGTGACTCCCTAGCACATGTGCCACACATATATGTGTGTGGCACCCACAATGCAAGCAGGCCATGACCATTGTGGCAATGGGGTCCAAACCCCCATCATCACAGTGACCAAAATGTAAGTGTGGGGTCCATAGCTGAAGCACACTTTGAACAATGTGGCAATGGGGTCCAAACCCCATCATCACAGTGACCAAAAGGTAAGTGTGGGGTCCATAGCTGAAACACATTTTGAACATTGTGGCAATGGGGTTCAAACCCCCATCATCACAGTGACCAAAATGTAAGTGTGGGGTCCATAGCTGAAGCACATTTCGAACATTGTGGCAATGGGGTCCAAACCCCCATCATCACAGTGACCAAAATGTAAGTGTGGGGTCCATAGCTGAAGCACATTTCGAACATTGTGGCAATGGGGTCCAAACCCCCATCATCACAGTGACCAAAATGTAAGTGTGGGGTCCATAGCTGAAGCACATTTCGAACATTGTGGCAATGGGGTCCAAACCCCCATCATCACAGTGACCAATAGGTAAGTGTTGACAAAGAAAGAGGTGCAACTGCCAAACTGCATGGATGATTCCTGGTCACAGAACAACAAACACATCAGTGGCAAAGTAGTGTATGTGTCCCATTGCAACATAAATTGGGGAGCCAAATCCTGCAGTGCAAATAAGACATACCTTTGGCCATGTGCAGACAAACAACACCCATGGGGGCTGACACCGTCAACAATCATCAATGACACAATGACAGAAGTGACCATCAGAATGCAGACCCACATATTTGCACCAATGGGCACACACATGCAGATACCCTGTGGAGACTGCAGATGTGAGGTGAACAGATACCATACCATGGCAGCAATGGGACACACAAACCATGATCATTGTGCTGACCAATGACCTAGGAGTCCCAGGGACAGCAGGGGAAACCCACCAAACTACATACAGCCAATGGCACACCCAAGATATGCCAATTCAGTGGTGCAGATGCACAAACACAAACAGGCAGACCCACACTGCACATCATACACAACAGGTGAGGGGGTGCCAGTGTCCCCAGGCAACCACACAACACATGAGGAGACCTGAATACCAATCATACAGATGTGCATACAGTGCCACACAAAGGTAACTCATGGATCCAGATCCCCTATGTGGGCAAGCAGGCATTGTCAGATGAGAGGGAGCACAAATCACACATGTCACACAGGCATGTAGGGACAGAAACTGACACAGCAAGACACAGACACACCACAGCACCACCCCCAGGGCCCTCACAATGTGGTGACCCTGGGCTGCATTACAATCCCACTGTGATGACAAAGCTAAATGTGGTTCACACTGTGAACCACAGTCATGTGTACTGAGCAACTAACTACCATCACACCTACACAAGCACAAATCAAACAGCATGGCCAGTAAGCCAAGGCCAACATGGAGGCAGGGGCCTAGCCGGGCAACAACTCTCATCTGCACACACTCAACACCACACCCCTCGACCTCCAACAATGTGCAGCAGTGAAGCACACATGCACTGGTGACATTGCACATGCACCCATGACTATTCCAGGGTGGTGGGTGGGAACCAAGGTGCAGAAACACATCACACATGGCCACTCAACAAGACTCCTGAATGTCTGACACACTGCACACTACGCTGTACATGGACAAGACGGCAATACCACACCAACCAATGGGATCACAGCCACAGTCACACACCAATGAAGAAGCCAAGGTCACCCACAAAGAACACACATAGACAACAACCAACATTGCAGCCCGGACCCTGAGGAGTGCCAGCAGTCACACACACAACGTGTCACAATCACTGAAAGATAACACAAACTGGAAATCACATGACAGGGGCAAACAACAAGTGCCAAGGGGAAACCTGACTGTGACCCATCTGCGTCTGCACACAAACTCAGCACTGACAGCAAGAACACCTATGGGTGACACCCTGATGACCAGCAATGTGCCATGCACCCACATCACAGAGAACCCAGGGAGAAGACTTTGGGGGAACACAGCTCAACTCAGCTAGCATCACAAACAGGTACAACACTAGGGATCACAGCATGCACAGCTAAACGGAAGTGAACACACAGACATGCACATACAACACACACCTTGGGCGCAGGCAATGTCACAGGAGTACACACTGCCATGAGGGGACTCCACTCCTGTGTGAGGAAAGCTGTGCCATATGTTGCCTCAGTAGGGCCCCATCATGTCAGCTGAGCACTTGGTCACACAATCAACAATTAGCACCAAATGAGGGCTCCCGTCACATCAGCCTGGTCATGGAAGTGCCAACGGAATCATCAGCACAGATCCAACACACTTGTATAGCAATGTTGCACTGACAACACAGATGAGTCCTTCCCCATTGATGCCCAAACCTGCATGTCCACTGGAGATGGCCACACGGTCAGGGAAGTAGACGAATTGAACAATGGCAGGCACAACAGATGTGCAGGGGTGGAAGCCACAGATGTGAAATTGCCAATCTAAGTAGGAAATCCCATTGCCAAATACTGAACACATGACACCCTCAGATGCTGCTATGGATGACATGGATACACCACAGGATAGGACACATTCCCCCTGGACCACATGGGTTCCTGCACAGTAACACTTCATTATCATGAGACCAAATATCACCATCACTGCAGCAAGGGCATGGTTAGCATCATCAACATCATGTACATCAGAAGCAAAAGCACTAGAGAACAGAAAGTTGCTTTATTCAGCATATGTGGCATTAAAAGTAGAAGTCCGGTAGAACATAAACAAAGGCCAATGGCCAGTCCATCAACAAAGTCACAAGTGGGTGACAGTGGCAGATGCCACCCTACACATGCCTGCACAAAACCAGGGACAATCCACTAGGAGGGGCAACCGGGGGGTAGGCCAGGCACCGCAGGGACAGGATCAGGGCTCACCAGGAGGAAGCAGGGAAGGGGTGGTGGGTGCTGGAGAGCCACTGACAACTGCAGTGGAGGTGTCTGACATGGTGTGTGCCGGCACAACTGGGGGGCATGGCTCAGATGTTGTGGGTGCCGGCACGACTGCAGTGGACCCTGCAGATGGAGTGGACAGGTCTGCCACTGCAGTGCCCAAGTCAGACAGGGTGGTAGTGGACTCCACTTCAGTGCCTACCACCAGGGGAGGAGAATGGGGAACAGGCAAGGTGGGCTGGATAGAGGGGGAGGACACCCTCACCACATCAGTGGCACAGACAAGCGCAGCGGTGGGTGTGGTGCCGGGAGAGCAAGTGGCAGGGGATAAGGCCGGAGCCTCTTGGGGATGGTATATCTGTGGGTGGGGGAACCTGGGGCAGGGTGTGGTGGGGGCACCTGTGGAGTGGGGGCCTGAGGGATGGAGGAAGGAGACCTGGTGCTTGAGCTGCAGGGCAGCGGCGGGGTCTTGCTCTTAGCACTCCGGGGGACTTGCGGGTGGGGGCCTCAGTCTGTCTGCGCCTGGGGGAGGGTGTCCGGGGCGAGGGGCACTCTGCTCCGTGTGGGGGCTTCCTCTTCACCCTGGATGCTGGAGCAGCTGGATCGGAGGGGAAGAGGCCGAGGTCACTGAGGAAGAGGCGCTGGGTCTTTGGGGTTGCAGGTGAGGCAAGGGAGGGTGCTTTGGAGGGAGAGGCAACTGAGGACTGCGCAGTGCCCGTGGATGCGTGTGTGTGTACCAGGGCCCCATCCCCTGTGAGTCTGGTTTCAGTCCCCTGACTGTGCGTGCGTGTGCGTTTAGTTTGTGGCGTGTGTGTCTGTGTGCTGGACGTGTGTGTGCTGGTGTGTGCCTGTGCCGGTGTGTGTGTGCTTGGGACGGGTAAGGTGCTGGGGAGTGTGGATGGAGCAGAGGCAGGAGGGGTGAGGGACTGTCTGAGGAGGGACACTGCTGCCATCAGGGAGGAGTCCATGGACCTATTGCCCCTCTGTAGGTCAGACATGCCCGATGAGATGCCCTCCATGAACGACACCAGCTGAGTCAACAGTGCGGTGTGCGCATGGAGGACACTCAGCATGGCTGTCTGCCCTACATGGAGCTGGCGAAGGAGGTACACAGACTCCTCACTCAGGGCAGCAGGGGACACAGGGGCAGGGGTGCGGTGCCTGGCCCAAAGGAGACACGCTCCCGAACATGGGAGCCTCCACGGACCTGGGGAATGGGAGCCGATGGGAGGGCGGTGGTGGTGCTGGTGGTGGCGGGGACAGCAACACTAGCTGGGGTGTGGTGGCTGCTGACACCCGCCTCCACAAGGGAGTCATCCTCCGAGTTGCTCTGGTCCTCAGCTGAGGTGGATGGTGCTGAGGACTCCTCGGTGTGGCTCCCTCGCCCTCCGTGCCACTGGGTCCCTCCGACCACTCCTCGGCTGCTGACCCAGTCTGGCTCTCTGGCTCCTCCTGGTCCGTGGAGCTGTCCCCTTCCGTGGCCGTGGATGTATCTGCAAACAATGGGGAAACAGACAGACATCAGTCACCTGCACCAAACGCACACACCACTGTGAGCACAGCACATTACAGAGCAAGCCCTGGCATCATTAGTTGTACATTGCTAAAAGTGCCCTAACTGAACAGGAGAAGCCAATTGTCAGTCTGATGCCAAGCATGGCACTCACATCCCACATGGCCTTGCACCCATCTGTCTGGTGTCTGTTGGATTGCAACACCCCAGTGTGGACACATGCACCAAGTACACAGTAGTTGGACAGTGCAGAGGACACGGTGTGGCATGTGGACATGCACACATCACAGCTCTTGCCACTGAGTCAGTACAGGTTTCCGGATGAAAGGGATGCCCAGAGTCAAATAGGAAATGCATGTGATGCATACTCAGCGACAGACACCATGATGCACCCATGTCCTGATAGCCATCGCCACAATGGTGTGCATGTAGCACATGTCACTCCCCTGCAGGACCACCAATAAGTTGACACATGCCATGGCAGAGGCATGACTGCTAAGTCATACATCACTGTCTCAGTGATGTATGACTTGGCAGCCAGACAACAACACTATGCACTGTGTCACAATAGTAGGTCATGGGGAATGCAAGTCCTGGAGCTGCACAAGTGCACATGTACATCCCCCACACAACACATCATCTTAACCCTCATCTGTCCAGGTCATACCTATTGGACATATGGGAGACCTGTGACACTACCCTCTGAACCTGAGCCCCTCACAATTTGCTGTGAATGGGGAACAGCTGCCTGAACTTCACATTCGCATACCCCAGTCTGCAAGGGCAGCTGATCAAACACCTATGTGACACACAAGTATCGTCTCCTATGGTCACATCTCCAGGGGCATGCTGAGCCCCTACCAAGAAACACCCCAGCAGTCCTGGCAACTAATCCACAGCACACTGACACAGAGGCAGACACCTGAGGGGTCAAATCACTGTGCACAATGTGTCAGCTGATACACGGGAGTGGGAGTACAGAGTGCATTGCATGGCCTGGAGTAGGCATGACTGTCCTGCTCCACATGAATGAGGGATGTGCCCTGGACAGTGGATAGCTGGCTATGTATGTGTGACACACGTAATCTGCACACTCCTGGGGCCCAAACATTGTTCCCACCCGCTGCATGGGCGTGTGCCACATACCCCAGGCACATGTGGTGGCTCAGCTCAGCAAGTGGACCGCATATCAAAGCAACACGCAGATCACATGTCCGAACACAGGCGTTGTGTGAACAATGGACCCACCCATGATGCCCACAACAGAGTTAGGGAAACAGATGCTGTCCCCCACCTTTAGTGAAGCAAACTGCAAGGACACAGTCCCAAGTGACACAATTCCCTGAATGTAAGGGCCACACCTGGGTATCAGATGAGCAGTGGGCAGTGCACAATAGAGGGACATGGCTCCTGGACAACATGACTGCTGCACTGTGGCAGTTGAACCAGGCCAGAGGAGAGCACAAAGCATGTAATACAGAGTTCACAGTGCAGTCTTTGACTCACCCCCTCCTTGCTGCTGTCTGGCCTTCAGCTGCCCATCCAGGTCTGGAAACACCACCGCCAGGATCTGGAGCATGTGGGGGTCAGGGTCCGTGTTCCGCCCCTCCTGCGAGGAGGCGACAGCTTCAGCTGGACCCTGCAATCCTCCGGGTCCAGCCCCGAAGGTCCTGCCACCTCTTCTGGCAGTTGCGGATCCGGCGCTTGTAGACCCCCACGGACCGGACGGCCCGGACGATGTCCTTCCAGATCTCCTGCTTCCGATGGGCATTAACCTGTCAGGATGACAAAGTGAAAAGGCCATTACCACACATGCAACATATCCGTGCATGACACAGTTGTATATACATGTCTCAATCACAGGGGCACATGATGTACACAGGCAGTGCAAAGCTGCCCATGGACAGTTTGCCAGACGTCACTACATGGTATCATTGCATGGGAAGTAAAACCTTGTTCAAATGCACTGTCACTGCACCATACCTGTCCAGTGCATGTCACTACACACTATGGGGGGTGACAACTACTCATTGAGCCTGCTAGCCAGTGGCGTGCAGACTTTCAGCCTTGCTAGTCAGACAAAATGCACATTCAGAAAGGCAGTGCACAGAACACTCACCTGCTCCCCTGGTGTCCCATACAGCTTGCTGTACTGTGGAAGTAGGCTGTCCAGCAGGGCCTGGTTCTCTTCAAGGCTGAAGGGTGGGGCTCTCTCCACAGTACGTGCCATTGCAGGGTCCAGAGGGGCAGAGACAGCAGCAGTGCAGTGGCAGATGTCGTCCTGGAGCATGTAGTGCAGGCAAGTGAGCTCTCAGGGGAACAGCCAGCAATATATATGTGCTGGAGAGGCAGATACTGTCCCTTGTGTCCAAAGTGATAGGTCCAAGTCGTTTGCATCTTCTGAATCTGGCCAATCCATGGAATAGCAGCACCAAAACACGCCCACAGCATCCTTCAAATCTTCAACTTCATTACATACATGATTTTGCAACATTGTTGTGGGTGACCAACTGATTTTCCAGCAACCGACTCGTTCGAAATTCGAAACGCGTCCGTTGCCAGGCAAGCCCATTGTCAATGGGTGCGCACCTATCGGTCCATTGCGGTACAATGCGTACAGGGGTACAACGCGTACCCGACACATTTAATGCAATGGGCCGGCCGGAGGCACCGATCGGTCCATTGCAGTACAACGCGTACAGGGTACAACGCGTACCCGCACACATTGAATGCAATGGGCCGGCCGGAGGCACCGATCGGTCCATTGCAGTACAACGCGTACAGGGGTACAACGCGTACCCGCACACATTGAATGCAATGGGCCGGCCGGAGGCACCGATCGGTCCATTGCAGTACAACGCGTACAGGGATACAACGCGTACCCGCACACATTGAATGCAATGGGCCGGCCGGAGGCACCGATCGGTCCATTGCAGTACAACGCTGTACAGGGGTACAACGCGTACCCGCACACATTGAATGCAATGGGCCGGCCGGAGGCACCGATCGGTCCATTGCAGCTCAACGCGTACAGGGGTACAACGCGTACCCGCACACATTGAATGCAATGGGCCGGCCGGAGGCACCGATCGGTCCATTGCAGTACAACGCATCACTGTACATGTGACTGGCATATGTCAGCATGCCTGTCTCAGATGGACATATGCCAGCCACAGATAGCTCCCAGGGAGTGAGGGGCACACCTCACATCACGACAGCCTGTCCAAACTTTATCATAAGGCATGTAAGGCTGCATTTCCTATTGTGTGTATGTTGGTGTACATGTTGTCCTGTGGGTGTCACCTGTGGGCAGCCACCCCCAGGCTGTGCACGTGTTCATGGGGACAGGATCCTGGGTGTTACGTGTACATGACCACTGTGATGTGCAACTGTTCATATCTGTGCATGTGCCATGGTCACATTTCACGGTGGTGTATGTGTATGTCATGTCACATACCCCGTGAGTCCCATGTGGGACGGTATGTTTGAGCCAGGGTGTCCCAGTGGCACAATAGTGATGGTCCTCCACAGTCTGTGTGCATGTAGTGTTTACAATGTCTCTGATTTCATGTGCACAATGGGAGACAGTCTCCACATCCAGGTTGTGTGTGTATGGACTTTGATGTTGTGCGTGTGTGTGTCACAGACGTCCATGTCTGTCCTGCCGTGGCAAGTGGGGCCACTACCTGTGGGGGTCATGGTTGTTTTGCTGTGGTGTATACATGATACTCCATGTAATGCCAGTGTCCATGTGGCAATACAGGGTCCCTGGGAATGTACCTGTCGTTGAGCTGTGGTGCCTGGGGCACATCTGTCCTCACATGTCACTGTGGGGGGTTATTGTGACACGGCAGCAGGAGATGGGAACTGTGACACGGACTCATGATATCCAATGGGCCAACCTGGGACTAATTGATGCCACGTGTTGGACCGTGTTGACAGATGTTGGCCATGTATGTACCATACATGTCCTTCCGGAACTGCACACTTCATGTAGTTGTGCCTCATAATGATGTATGTTGGGATCTTGAGTGTGTTCAATGCCGCATATGTGGGGTGACTGACAATCTTGCTTACTTCTCCTCTGCACTGCAGGGCTCCTGCTGTCCATCGACCATTCCCAGACCTGGCAACGATGGTGGAACGGGACAGCATCCGACGGTACCGCTTCACCAGGCAGCTGATTGAGG